>JASDDO010000031.1:211991626-212622700 GCA_030015575.1 Agapanthus africanus | reverse complement strand
CCATTCTTACGCTCGTTTGTTTATAGGCAGGTGCTTTTAATCAGTGTTTGCTACATATTTACAGGATACTGGTTCTCAGCTCTAAACAGTGAAATTCATGGAAAAGTACGACAAATTCCGGATTACTGCCAACCACAGATAAAACACGGGTCTCCGCTCTCTATCCGTATGTTAGCACACACCAGTTTAAGGGACAAAATGGCAAATCGATGTCATTTTCATGCACAAAGCTCATTGTCAACACAAGATCCAACATATCTACGCGGAGCTCGAGGAAATCATGGCAAAAGATCCACATCACATCACCTTTTGATCTATTGAAATTCTGGAAGAATTGTGAAGAGCTTCTGAGAAAAGTACTATACCACACTGAAGAGTACACAAAACCAGGGAAACCGACAAAACCTCAAGGCCTAACTCCATATTAAGGCCGCGGTTCCGCGGCATAACCATGCTTAGGTCGTGGAACCGCGGCCATGATGACTCTGCAGTGGGTCGTCTTCTGGAGGTAGTTTGGTAATTTTATTTTATGGCAGATTGTTGCCTTAGGTTCTCTGTTTCCTGCCTATAAATAGCCCTGAACTTGCCCAGCCATGGATGTTCATTCTTACGCCCACTTTTTGTTAGTTTTTAGTTTACTTCTTCTTCTTCTTCATTCTTTCCTCCATGAAATTGTTGTGAGAGCTTTTGAGTGGATGTTAAATGAAGATGAGGGTTATTTTGTATCAATTTTTTTTGCTTCCCCCTTGAGCTCTCTACCTTAACTTGATCTTGCAATCTCTTAAGTGAGCTTGCAAGTTTAAGCTTTGGTCATTGATCTCAAGGGGTTGTATCATTTTGTTCTATCTATTGTGCTTCATTCTCCACGAGTTCTTTGCCTTTTCTTGATCTTACAACCTTTTAATTGAGCTTGCAAGTTTAAGATTTGGTTATTGAACCCATGTTTTGTTTTGGGTTCTATGGTTCCTAGTTTCATTCCTTGCTCATTTACTTTCATGCACTTAAATTCCATGCACCTTTAATTACTTGCTTGTAATCTTTTCTTTTCTTTGTTTATCTTTTCTTTTGCTCTTTTTGGTTCGTATTGTGAATGGTTGTAATATGTTGTTGTTAAGAATAAATACAATATTGTAAGTTAAGGTTTCTTTCCTCATTTCCTTTTCTCGTTATTTTCCTTTGAACTCCGCCCAAAAGTTACGCAAGCGCTCCGTTAGGCACCCTACCCTAACAAGGTAACGGTGATTCCTAACCGCGACCGGTTGCGTTCGGTTTGGCCGGAGGCGAAAGCAAGAGACAAGAACAGACGGACAAGGGTCAATAAGCCGGATTCCACGAATACCGTGCTTAAGTACCCTAATCCACGTTGTTGCCGATTGCACTAGCTTCAATTGGTCAAGACTCGGCTCAAAGGTTTTGAGTGCGGATTCTTTAGCTTACACTCTCGTATCTTTTTCTTAACTTTATACTTGCATATAAAATGTAAGTCCATGCTACCCTTCCCCGGTTCTTATGGGGTTACGGAAGTGGTGAAAAACGATTTTCAAGAAGTTGGTAACATGGACTACCAATACGGATCTTTGTTAAACTACTAACTAACAACCTAACAAGAGTTTACCTACTCGGTTAGGGGGCTATACCTTTTTTGAACTCCTTCGTCTTCGACTCCTCCCGGTGTACGGATCGGCCTCACCTCGTCGTCTCCTTGCGCCGAAGATGGATCCACCCGAAAGCTTCTACTTTTGGCTTCTTCTTCGAACTTTGAAGAAACTAGATCACATGTCTTGCTAGGCCTTGTGAACTAGAATGAGCAGAGGAATGTTTTGGTGTCTTTTTATCTCTAAGGCAATGAGTCTCAACACATGAGAATGGTTTTCCTTGAGGCAGAGAGAGCAAGAGGAAGAGGGAGAGCTTGAGAATGAGAGAGCTCAAGAGAGAGAAAGCAAATGATAGAATGAACCATACTCTTCTCATTCTCACCTCTCATTATCCAAAAGCATCATGAGCCATAATGATAATCAAGTATTATGTGATGGTTATCATATCACAAAAGGCAATATCATTTCATGCATTAAATGCAATGTGTGAACTAATAAGCAAGCCAAAAGTCTTTGCATGAAATGATAGCCATAGTAATGATGGTGGTCAACAAGTCTAACCTAGTCAACCGGTCAACAAAGTCAACAAGTCAACAAGGTCAACCTTTCAACCCAACCATGGCACAATAATACTTAATTATCATTAACCATATCTCTAATTCTCATTAGGGTTAAGCAAAGTCAATAGTCAACAGTCAACAATCCCAATGAGAATCCTCTGCCTCTGTCTCTCTGTCAATTGTGCATACACACCCGCATCCGCATTCCGAGGAACATGAATACTAACGAGATAAAACCAATCCCAAAACGTACACTGGGATCTGGCTTAAACCAAAGCCCGCTAGTGTTAACTGTCCGGACACTGTATGTGCACAAGTGCACGGATGTGACCGAACCCTGTCGCAAAACCATGCGACCCCCTACTCTTTTGCCTAAAGGCGAATAGCATTCTATGTGGGACTCTAAAACTCGACACTACGCTGGCAGTGGGTTTAACCATAGACCGCAAGCGACACTAGCTGTGCGTAACGGTCCCCAAGTAGATGCCGAAAAGAAGACTGACGAGGTGAAACCCATCTGAACTCCTACTGAGTCTGAATGTGGCAATCTCTCTGTACAGTCCGGTCTGTTCGTCTGATACATCGCATGGCGGGCCTAGGGGCAGTAAACGTCAGTCCCCCAATAGCGGTACAAGTCGTGTCGGAGTGAAGCCCAGAACAAGCTGAGATAACACTGGAAACCTACCAGTATATCTCGCTTGCCCTGGCCAGGGACTACTCGTGTAATGGCTCTCCTAGACACAGCGCGATGTCAACCCCCAATACCGGGAGAGACGAATCCTGTCTAACCGTCACTGCCTCCAAGTGCTTCGGGACTGCACCCAACTACTACCTGTTTGCACGACTCCTTTGAGCCGTGGTAGTGTAGTAATCTAAGTGCAGTGGGAACACACTCGAGGCGAAGTGACAGTGTCATGTCAGCGGACTAAGCTGCACTCATGTCACCTGGGAACTGATAACTGACGATAGGTATAGTACCAACCAACAGTTTCCGACGAGTCCTGTCCAGTGTACTCGTAACCCAACGAGCACCCGCATACTATCTCAAGTATGACGTACTGACGGCTGTGGGACAGACCGTCTCCCATACTGGGATGAGAAGCGCATACGCTAGTGTACTCCGGAGTATCGATGCCCTGTCTCGATAGTCCTGCGACTAGGGACCTGAATAAGGATGTGCTTATAGATTACCCAGCCCCCACGAGTGTGACTGCCATCACAACGCTGGTAATCAAGCAAAGATCGTAAGGGCTCCACTAATGTGTATAGGTGATATACTAAAATAAACACATGTACACATTGAAGTAGAAACAAACCAAGTAGCATACTACTATATTGTGCACGATTGTTTATACAAGGTGAATATCCCAAGCTTCTATTAAGTAATATACAAACTAGTATGATACAGTAATGACCTCTAGGGCATATACACTAGCAATCTCCCACTTGCACTAAGGCCATGTACTGGCGTATCGAACACCTATCATCTCGATCAGCCGCTTGAACTGAGTCAGGGGTAAGGCCTTTGTGAGTGGATCAGCAGTGTTGTCTTCCGTTGAAACTCTCCGAACCTCGATCTCCTGGCGACCCACGATCTCCCTGATCAGGTGATACCGCCTCAAGATGTGTCTGGACTTATGATGGGACCTTGGTTCCTTCGCTAAAGCTATAGCCCCGTTGTTGTCGCAATACAGAGGTATTGGATCAACAATGGACGGAACCACCTAAAGTTCAGTTAAGAACTTCCTTACCCAGATAGCTTCTTTTGCGGCATCTGCACCAGCGATATATTCCGCTTCCATCGTCGAGTCAGCAACGGTTTCCTGTTTGGAACTCTTCCAACACACCGCCCCTCCATTGAGGGTAAAGACATAACCCGACATGGACTTGGAATCATCCTTGTCACTTTGGAAGCTGGAGTCAGCAAAGGCCTCGATCTGGAGGTCTTTTCCGCCATACTCCAAGAACATCTTCTTAGTCCTTCTCAGGTACTTGAGAATGTTCTTTACTGCTATCCAATGTTTCTCCCCAAGGTTTGACTGATATCGGCTTACCACACTCAGTGCATAAGCTACATCTGGTCAGGTACACAACATCGCATACATTATAGAGCCTACCGCAGAAGCGTAGGTTATAATAGACATGAGATCCCTTTCCAAATCAATCTTGGGAGACATCACTTTGGAAAGGGTGATCCCGTGACAAGACGGTAGATTACCGCGCTTGGAATCTTCCATACTGAATCTTTTCAGTATGGTGTCGATGTACCTGGACTGTGAAAGTCCCAGTATCCTCTTGGATCTGTCACGATAGATCCGGATCCCCAGAATGTATGAGGCATCACCCAGGTCTTTCATGGAGAACCTGTGTGACAAGAACCCTTTGACAGATTGTAGCATAGGAATGTCATTTCCTATTAAGAGAATGTCATCCACGTATAAAACGAGGAATACTACAGTTCTTGCTACAAATCTACTATAGATGCATGGTTCATCTGGATTTTTGATAAAGCCAAATTCCTTGACCGTCTCATCAAAACAGATGTTCCAACTCCGCGATGCATGCTTTAGTCCGTAGATGGACTTAAGAAACATGCATACCTTTCCGCTGCTCCCACTCTTAATGAAACCCTTTGGCTGGTCCATATAAACACACTCCTCTAAATTTCCATTTAGAAAAGCGGTCTTTACGTCCATCTGCCAAATCTCATAATCGTGGAAGGCAGCAATGGCAAGAAGGATCTGAATGGATTTCAGCATAGCTACTGGAGAGAAGGTCTCGTCATAGTCCAAACCAGGTCTTTTACGATAACCCTTTGCAATCAGTCTAGCTTTATAGGTCTCAACCAGTCCATCTACACCAATATTCCTTTTGAAGATCCACTTGCATCCTACGGGTTTTACCCCATCTGGAGCAACGTCCAATGTCCATACTTTTTTGGTGTACATGGACTCCATTTCGGTCCGCATTGCATCGAGCCATTTTATCGAGTCAACGCTCTGAATGGCCTGCTGGAAGCTAGTCGGCTCATCATAAACTATGATGCAATCCTCTCTATCCCCGTCTATGAGAAAACCATAGTATCTCTCGGGCGGATGAGACTGCCTACTACTCCTGCGGAGCAGCGTAGGAATGTCATTTTCTTTTGAACCCTCTGGTTCTACTAAGCTTTCAGTAATAGCTCGTGGCTCTGGAATTTCTTCCAGTTCTATTGCGCTCCCACTTATCTGATTCTCCAAAAACTGAGTTTCTAAGAAGTGGGCATGCCGAGAAACAAAAACCTTTTGTTCCTCTTCGCAATAGAAGAAATATCCCTTGGAGTTCTTTGGATATCCCACAAACTTGCACTGTACTGAGCGTGCCTCGAGCTTGTTCGCATGCTGCTTTTTGACAAAAGCTGGACTTCCCCATGTCTTAATGTGATTAAGATAGGGTCTCTTCCCACACCACATCTCATATGGTGTAGTAGGCACAGTCTTAGTTGGAACTCTGTTCAAAAGGTATGCAGCTGATTCTAGCGCATATCCCCAGAATGATCGCGGTAACTCAGCATTACTCATCATGGACCGTACCATATCTAATAGGGTTCGGTTCCGTCTCTCCGATACACTGTTATGTTGAGGAGTGTATGGAGGAGTAAGCTGAGAGAGAATTCCATTCTCTTTTAAATAGTCCAGGAACTCGGCACTCAAGTATTCACCACCTCGATCCGATCTTAGTGTCTTGATACTTTTGCCGGTTTGTTTTTCTACTTCATTCTTATATTCCTGGAATTTTCCAAAGGTTTCGGACTTATGTTTCATTAAGAAGACATAACCGTACCTTGAAAAGTCATCCGTAGAAGTAATGAACTAAGAATAACCGCTTCGCGCATGTGTAGACATTGGACCGCACACGTCTCTGTGTACGAGTCCCAAGAGCTCGCTCGCCCTTACTACGTGTCCAGTGAACGGAGTCTTTGTCATCTTTCCTTTAAGACAGGATTGACAAGTGGCATACGATTGATATTCGAACGGATTCAAATATCCTTCTGTATGTAACTTCGTCAACCTTCTCTCATTCTACAATGCCATAAGAAAGTCTGATTTATTTCCGGAGACTTTCTTTTGTGTGTATTCTGGACATTGAAAATCTGTGGTTGGTTTAATACGTATATACCATTGCTTAATGTACCTGACCCAATTAGAACTTGACTAAGGTGAATGTTTACAACATTGCTTACAAACGTAAATTCATAACCTTCTTTATAAGTCAAAGATACAGAAATGATATTACAAGTTGCGTTGGGTACAAAATGGCAATTACGCAAAACCAAAACGTGTCCATCAGATAACCCCAGGTGATAGTCCCCCACGGCCTTAGCATCCATGCAAGCTCCGTTTGCAACTTTGAGGGTCATGTCACCTGCCCTCAAAACCCTACGGTTTCTCAACGCCTGCAAAGAATTACAGATATGAGATCCTAATCCGGTATCCAATACCCAGGAAGTAGAGTTTATTGATAGACAGTTTTCAATAACATACACACCTGAAGCTGAAGCCGCAACTTGCTTCAGATCCTGTGTTCTGGCTTTCCAAGCCCTGCAATCTTTCTTCCAGTGACCACTCTTACGTCAGAAAAAGCACTCTTCCTTCCCTATAAGCTTCCCCGCTATTTTGTTTCTTTTGCTTTTCCCTTCGTATCCACTTTACTAACACCGCCCCTTGGTTTGGTGGGGGTTTTCTTCTTCTTTCCCTTGGCTTTCGCCTTGGACCTAGAAGAGGAAGATCCTCCTACAAACAAAGTGGATGTTTCCCTACCTTTCTGTACGGTGCCCTCTGCACTCCTCAGCATGTTGAGGAGTTCTGAAAGTTCAACTTCTTTTTCTTGTAAGTTGAAGTTCAGGATAAACTGGGCGTAAGTGGAAGGAAGGGACTGGAGAATCAAGTCCATATAGAGCTCGTTCTCTAACGTGTTCCCAAGTTCCGCGAGCTCCTCAATGAAGCCAATCATCTTAAGCACGTGTTCCGCTACCGATGATCCGATGGCCAACCTTGCCGAAAATAACTTCTTCGACACTTCGTATCTTGCGATACGAGATTGCTCTCCATACAGTTCTCTTGTATGGAGAAATATGGATTCGAGGTCCATATTCTCGTGCCTCCTCTGATGTTCGTTGTCCATAGAGGCAAGCACGAGGCACTTGGCCTTCGCGCTATCGATCTCCCAAGTCTTACGGATTTCCTTATCCGCGACGCTGGAGGTGGGACCTGGGACAGGGGGAGCTTTGTCTGTAAGGAGATACCCCAACTTGTCATAAGTGATGGCCATTTTGACATTCCTGAGCCAATCTTTGTAGTTTGGCCCTGTCAGTATGTTTTTATCTAGTAATAACTTAAGTCCAGTCATGATGATTGGTCGCTGCAATTAGGAGAGAGAGAAGAAACACTTTAGCATGATACTCTGGCAAGTTTAGAGTGGTTTTTAATTTGTCTAAACAGGATGGCTCCCACTGTCTCTCGAATCCCTCCTCAAACCAAAAAGGAAGAATTAGTCGGGATCAATCTCACCGTACAATACTTGCTTAACCGTTCGGCCAGGCTGGTGTCGGTACTTCGAGGGAGGTTTTCCAACGCTTTCGCGAAGTTCCTTAATTTAAGAACCTCTTTTCCCTGCGGGCGTGGCCCCGCTAACACCTTTCTAGACACCTACTAGGTTTATAGCATTGATCGTTAAGTGAGAAATTTCCCGAGGAGTAGCATATACTCACAGTAGGATCGGGATCCAAATATCATCGCGTGACGAAACTGAAGGAATCCTACCAGAATCATCACACTCCAAATGGTATGCAAACACTAGCATGTTTCAGTTCTTTTGAAACTCCCGATGTGGATTTTTGCCCCATGCTCTTATGACCTTGACTTTGGCCAAAATATCATAAGTCACATGTCAAGTTCTACCCGTCATTCTCCAGGTTAATTTGAGCCCATCCGCACATACCATTGACTTTGGCAAAAATGGTAGTACGACTGCCCCCAAACCAACACATCTATCTATGCTGCACATGAATACCCAATAGCTACCAATCACTATGCCTTGACTTTGGCCAACATACATAGCTTGAATACTATTGACCATACATGTGAAACGACGGAGGGCTACGAATGGTTTTGGCGAAACCGTGAACGTAGTGAACTTGATATAATCGATGGAACGAGATAGCTTTTAAAAGGAGTGGCTTAAGATCCACGTTTAAAAGTTATTTTGAAAAGAAACCGATTGGTTTTTGAAAGTGTTCCAACGACTTTTACTTGGTTTATTTTTCTCGCATTAGTTCTTTTAATGCGTATTTTTCTTGCATTAGTTCTTTTAATGCATCCCATCATTTAATCCTACCATTGCAGAAAACAACCAAAATATGACGTACGCTTATGTCATTCGCATTCGCCACGGGGCCCCGTCATTACCTGTTAAGTTACTTAACTAACGACAGAGCGGGGGCTGGGCTAGCGCGGCTGCAAAACATAAGCAACGCCTAAATAATATCATACATTGATATATTGCAATGATAGCCATTTCAGATCACAGATGAATACATTGGATATACTAGGAATCCGCAATTCGTACGAGCCTGTAACGAAAAGCGGATTACACGGTCGCGATGAATAGCCAATACCCCACCCTAGACCCCTACGGGTGCGGCAAAACAACCCGCCAAATATCCGAAGTGGGGCAACCTCCCTCAACGACGTGAGTAGGCCACTCGGCACTTCGAGATACTCGGTAGTTTGTGCACCCCACCTTGGGTCTATCCTAGGAGCAAAAACAGTAAAAAGAAATTATACAATGACGGCTACAACCGCGACCCGGTTGTGCGGCCAAAATAATATTACATCAATTTACATATTACATGAATTGAAAGATAAAAGGAAAAACTCTCATCTCACAACCCCCGGCTATTCATCCGCGACAATCTAAAGAATTCATATACACATACCATCAATCATTACAGATCACAGATATGTATAACCCCACTAATCGACGTATAACGATTAGCGGACGTTCAATACATATAACACATCACAGATATAAACCCGTTAGCCTTAGTTTCTAGAAGTTCGATAAAAATACGGATTTTCAAGGCCCAAAAACAAAATTTTCTTTCTGGAAAATCTGGGCTGAAAAGACATGCTCCAAAAATCCCAAAATACCCCTATGAACAGACCGCAAAAATAAAATCCCACGGCCGAGTCAACTAGGCCGCGGATCCGCGGCGGGAGCAAGCTCCCGCCGCGGGTCCGCGGCACGTTGATCGATTCAGTGGGCCAATTTTTTGCAGTTTCTTCTAAAAACCCTGAGTCGATTTTTGGTATATCTCAAATAATTTTTACAGCACTTTGAAAATCGACAGAAAGTTTGAGTTCCGGGTGTATTTCGCGACTTTTTCTCTGATCGAACTTCTACTTACTTAGCTAATATGTTAGATAGTGTTTAACTAGGCTCTGATACCACTGTAAGTCCATGCTACCGTTCTCCGGTTCTTACGGGGTTGCGGAAGTGGTGAAAAACGATTTTCAAGAGGGTGGTAACATGGACTACCAATACGGATCTTTGTTAAACTACTAACTAACAACCTAACAAGAGTTTACCTACTCGGTTAGGGGTTATACCTTTCTTGAACTCCTTCGTCTTCGACTCCTCCCGGTGTACGGATCGGCCTCACATCGTCTTCTCCTTGCGCCGAAGATGGATCTACCCGAAAGCTTTTACCTTTGGCTTCTTCTTCAAACTTTGAAGAAACTAGATCACTTGGCTTGCTAGGCCTTATGAACTAGAATGAGTAGAGGAATGTTTTGGTGTCTTTTTATCTCGAAGGCAATGAGTCTCAACACATGAGAATGGTTTTCCTTGAGGTAGAGAGAGCAACAGGAAGAGGGAGAGCTTGAGAATGAGAGAGCTCAAGAGAGAGAAAGCAAATGATAGAATGAACCATACTCTTCTCATTCTCACCTCTCATAATCCAAAAGCATCATGAGCCATAATGATAATCAAGCATTATGTGATGGTTATCATATCACCAAAGGCAATATCATTTCATGCATTAAATGCAATGTGTGAACAAATAAGCAAGCCAAAAGTCTTTGCATGAAATGGTAGCCATAGTAATGATGGTGGTCAACATGTCCAACCTAGTCAACCGGTCAACAAAGTCAACACGTCAACAAGGTCAACCTTTTAACCCAACCATGGCACAATAATACTTAATTATCATTATCCATATCTCTAATTCTCATTAGGGTTAAGCAAATTCAATAGTCAACAGTCAACAACCCCAATGAGAATCCTCTACCTCTGTCTCTCTGTCAACTGTGCATACACACCCGCATCCGCGTTCCGAGCAACACGAATACTAACGAGATAAAACCAATCCCAAAACGTACACTAGGATCTGGCTTAAACCAAAGCCCGCTTGTGTTAACTGTCCGGAAACTGTACGTGCACAAGTTCACGGATGTGACCGAACCCTGTAGCAAAACCATGCGACCTTTCGCAAAACCATGCGACCCCCTACTCTTTTTCCTAAAGGCGAATAGCTTTCTGTGTGGGACTCTAAAGACTCGACACTATGCTTGCAGTGGGTTTAACCACAGAATGCAAGTGGCACTAGCTGTGCGTAACGGTCCCCAGGTAGATGCCGACAAGAAGACTGACGAGGTGAAACCCATCTGAACTCCTACTGAGTCTGAATGTGACAATCTCTCTGTACAGTCCGGTCTGTTCGTCTGATACATCGCATGGCGGGCCTAGGGGGCGGTAAACGTCAGTCCCCCAATAGCGGTACAAGTCGTGTCGGAGTGAAGCCCAGAACACCCTGAGATAACACTGGAAACCTACCAGTATATCTCGCTTGCCCTGGCCAGGGACTACTCATGTAATGGCTCTCCTAGACACAGCGCGATGTCAACCCCCAATACCGGGAGAGACGAATCCTGTCTAACCGTCACTGCCTCCAAGTGCTTCGGGAATGCACCCAACTACTACCTGTTTGCACGATTCTTTTGAGCCGTGGTAGGGTAGTAATCTAAGTGCAGTGGGAACACACTCGAGGCGAAGTGACAGTGTCAAGTCAGCGGACTAAGCTGCACTCATGTCACCTGGGAACTGATAACTGACGATAGGTATAGTACCTACCAACAGTTCCCGACGAGTCCTGTCCAGTGTAATCGTAACCCAACGAGCACCCGCATACTATCTCAAGTACGACGTACTGACGGCTAAGGGACAGACCGTCTCCCACACTCAGATGAGAAGCGCATACGCTAGTCTACTCCGGAGTATCGATGCCCTGTCTCGATAGTCCTGCGACTAGGGACCTGCATAAGGATGAGCTTATAGATTACCCAGCCCCCACGAGTGTGACTGCAATCACAACGCTGGTAATCAAGCAAAGATCCTAAGGGCTCCACTAATGTGTATAGGTGATATACTAAAATAAACACATGTACACATTGAAGTAGAAACAAACCAAGTAGCATACTACTATATTGAGCAAGATTGTTTATACAAGGTGAATATCCCAAGCTTTCATTTAGTAATATACAAACTAGTATGATACAGTAATGGCCTCTAGGGCATATACACTAACATAAAACACATAGGTTAGATTTGAACAAACATATACACATTCTTTATCGACTTGTCTGAAACTCGAACGGAAATACAACCATCTCCCTGTGGATCGACCCGTGCTCAACCGGCTAGCTGCAAAGCAACGCCGTCCTGATCGCGGTTATAACTTTAGAAATTTGAACATCCGACATGCCAAAAGCGTGCGATCAAATGGCGCCGTTGCCGGGGAGATGGTAACGTATTTTCTTTCTTGTTATTCGGGTTAATATTCTTTTGGTATATATATATATATATCTAAAATAAAATCTTTTTGTTAATTTTGATAATTTTTGTGTGCAAGTGTGCAGGCTAATCTGGAGCAAGTACAGTAATCAAATAAAGAAACAGAGGTTTTTATTAGGGTGTACGGAGAAGGGTATGTGTACTAACCTAAGATTCAGGCGCCAGATCATCAATTTGACCGTGGAACCGCAGTCAAACAGGGGATACGGCGGCGGTTCCACGGTCATATTGAGGCTTCTTTTTTTCTGCCCTTTCTCTCTCCTCTAGTTCCCTCTCTGAATTCCACTATACTGTATTTTCTGCAGGTATCTTTGCACAGAATTGCACAGCCGCCAAATAAATTTTTGTTGTTTTAGAATTTGTTTGTTTACCGCTTTGCATATATTAATACGTACTTTAAGGGGCTTGAACACCAATTCAGATTGGGTGGGGATTTCATCACCCTTCCTAAGACCCCACAAATCACTAATTGCATACGCATTACCTTGTGCTAATAAAAAATAATAGACTCAGCCCTAAGGACGTCACGCTCAATAGGACAGAGGACTGGTTGTAGGCATCGGCCGTTTATCCTATCCTGACTTTGCGGTGTCTAGGCAAGTGTGTCCAAGGCAAGTGGTTACTTAATTAGGACCACTACTTACATAGTGGGGAGCCTCCCACTTACCTGGTACATACATGGCCGCAATTGGCGGAGAAGAGGCGGTTTGAGGTCCTATTTCTAGCCCTTCGGAACAGTTAGGAGCAGTCTAGTTGGACTTTAAAGACCCTAGCTCTAGGTGTGTTTGTGCATATTGTGATTGTGATTGTGCTTGTAAATTGTAGTCCTATAATTCCGTATTCTTTCAAACAAACAATTTTTAAAAACTCCAAAATCCAACTTTTTTTTTAATAAAAAAATATAAAAAATCCAAATTCTTTTTCCCTTCCTTTTCTCTTCCTTTCTTTCTTTCTCTCTTCATATCATGGGTACTCCACCTAGAAAAACTCTTGCCGAACTTTGGTACCCACAACAAGACATTACTTCTTACGGTTCTTGCTTTGGCCGAACGTCGAACGATCCCTCCATGCCCAAAATCTCTTTAAAAGATCAGAGAGACGCGTCTAGGGCAAACACTTGCCCTCCGCAATCCACTTTGTATCAAACTTTTTAACCTCCCCCACCCTCTTATGTTGATACCCCTTTTGCAAGACGTTCTTTGTCCATCGCTGAACATATTGAACAATCCTGTAGCCGATCTTTCACTCCTTTCACCCCTACAGATTCTTGGGATCAACAATTCCATTCACCTTCTTATCCAAATGTTGATCCTGCTCCTGTCCAGCCATTCAATTCCTACCAGTCCTACCCGACTTTTGCACCTTCCCTAGACATTGCTTCTGAACCGCCATTTGGGAGTTTTCAGCATCCAAAAAACTTTGAATCTTTTACTGAAACCCCTTCACAACCCATGTCTAGTCTGGAACAGTCGTTGGAAGACTTTAGGGTAGCGTTGTACCAACAGATGACGGATTTGAATGCGTCCATGGCCGCCCTCATACAACCTAGTGACCCGGTAGCTAGTTTTCAACTAGCTCCAAATTTTCCAATGTATGAAGAGGCGGTAGGACAGGTTGAGAATTTGAGTGGAGAGAGTGAGATGTACCCCCTTCCGAATCAAGCCTACCCGTTTCAACTTGAATCCCACAACTCCGGTTTTGAATGTCTATCTAATGTTCCAAACGATTCATTTATTAAAGATAGAACAGATAATGAGTTGTGCGACTTTGTAGTGTTTGATTTACCTGATTGAGAAGGGTCCCTTCCAAGTGAAACCGTTCCTAAACATTTTGACCTCTACACTGTTAGTTATGTATATGCCCTAGAGGCCATTGTTGTACATATGATGTATATTATAATGGATGCTTGGTTATATATAGAGAAGACTTTCTTGCTCGTCATGATAGTATGCTATTTGGTTTCACTTTATCTTAACATGTAGACTTGCATTGGTTTACTGTTTTACTCTCACATGTTGATAAAGCCCTTAGGATCTGTACTCGACTACTGGGACTATGATGAGATCATATTAGTGGGGCCGCGGTAGTCGATGAGTACATCCTATAATTGTTCCTAGTCGAGGGTATATCGAGACAGGGCATCGATACACCAAAGTAGACTAGCGTATACGCATCTTGACCCATATGATGGGCGATGGATGATCCCATATACATCGGAGTTTGACATCAGAGATGGTGTACGGGTGCTCAGTGGAGACTGGGTACACTGGACGGACTCGCCGAGAACTCCCAGATGGTGATATACCACACGTCAGATGGCAGTTCTCCGGTGACACAGGTACAGGGTAGTCTGTAGACCCGAGATCGTCATAGAGTCTTGTGTGATTCCCACTGTGCTTTGATTTCCACCTTACCGCGTCCAAGAGGGCGTGCAAAACGGTAGCTTTTGGGTACAGTCCCGAATCACATAGAGGCAATGAGCGATAGGAGGGGATTCGTCTCTCCCGGTATAGGGAGTTGATGTTGTGCTGTGTTCGATTGGCTATAACTGGAAGTCCCTGGCCAGGGCTGATATAGAGATTTACTGGTAAGTGTTACTAGTAGTTTCTCGACCCGTTATGAGCCATACATCGACACGACTTATCGGTTACTGGGGTCTGACGTATACCACCCCTAGACTTGATATGCGACATATCAGACGAACAGACCGGACTGTACGGGAGTGTTACTGATCGGATTCACAGGAGAACGCACAGGCTAGCTTGTTGATCTTCTGATCGCTCAATACCTGGGTGGCTGTTACGTTTAGCTGACCGCTTGCAGCTTGTGGGTGTTTGATATGATCATCACCTGCTACCGGCGTATTGACGATTCTTTAGAGTCCTACACAGAGGTTTCTTGGTTCAGGCGAAACGGAGTAGAGGCACATATGTGATATGTGCAGGACCGAGAATAATGCGATATGGGATACCGTATTATATTCTCGCGATATTTAGATATGAACCGGGACATCGGATCAAGTGTTGATTCGATGAATCGGTACATGATATATTAGTCCGTAATATTCGATATAGCCGGATCGTCGAATCAAGTGTTGATTCGATGATTTAATGTATAATAATATATATGATATATTGTATTACATTATCTAATAATGGCTCGCTTAATTATTTCATTTTCTCAGTGGATGATACATTGATATATATGCGATATATGTTAATTGTATTATTTTCTTTTGTTGCAAATATATAATATATATGTGATATATATTATTGTGACATGATATGATTAATTGTTAAACATGTTTAAGGATGATTAATTGAGGTTAAGGTTTAATTAGGGTTAGTTGCTTCATGCACCTTCTAGAAGCTATTTGTTTTGTCATTGTAAAGATATTTATGGATTACACTTTACTAAACCTAACCAAACCCTAACTCTAGTTATTTCTCTACAAATTCTTATCCAATCATCCTTGACCATGGTTTATAATTCAATCATATGGTTTATATTCTATTCATCACAAAAGGATTATTATTATTCTTATTAGCTTTTCCATTATCATCTTCTTCTTCTCTCTTGAAGAAAGCTTGCTAGAAAATCCTTAAGTGATGAAATAATATGAGAAAATGATATAAAAAGAAAGAAAAATCACTACTCTCTCATCCTCATCTCATCTAGCCCATGGGATTAGGGTGTTCTTCTCTTTTGAGTGAGAAAGCTTGAGTCGAAACAACTTCAAGGTAGATCATCGGAGATTTGGAATACGACAAGCTAGAATTGACCGTTCGAGTCGTGGAGCCTCTCATGAGTCCGGGAGATCGTGGATCGCGGCAAAGGGACTTCTACTCGGAGCTTGTGAAGTGAAGGAGCGGACTACAAAGGTTGTAATCCCTCACACTTAGATAAAAGTTATCATCTTGTATATTAAACCCTAATAATCTAGCAAAAATCCCGGCTTTGGGTTGTTCGGCACGTCTAAAATTTAATCCGGGCATGTTTGATGCCTTATGAACCTTCACAAGAGTGCCTAGGAACCCTACAGTGGTATCAGAACCTAGCTAGAGCATTAGGCGATATGTTTACGAAGTTAAAACTCCGATCGAACCCGAAACGACGAAACTTGACCCCTCTCTGGAAATTTTTTAAATTTTGGGATTTTTCTGAATTAAAAATATGTAAAAAAATCAGCAGGGAATTCTAAGAATTACCATGAAACACGTGCCCACAATTCCACCAAAGTAGCGCGGAAGCGCGGCATAAAGAGGGTTCTCGCGGCGGTTCCGCGGCGGAGCTGTAAGATTGGGACACGTGGCTTCATGGTTTTAACCGTAGGTACTTGCAGAATATTCTGGGTATTTTTAATCTGTTCCAGGTATTTAGAATTCTGGGGTTTGTTTTGTAATAGTAGACTCGATCGGAAATTTTAAATTCGTATTTCTTTCCGGATATTTAGAAATTGTTAAACTAGTTGAACGGATATCATTAACCGACTTTTTCCCGGCACGGCAAACTTTCAAGCGTTGAATTTTTATTGGGTTTAAATCTTTCGGAAAATTGTACAAGTTAAGCGGTGGACCCTCTAGAAGACAACAAACCTTAACTCGATTATGTGACCGTCTTGAACTGCCTTTTGAACCTTCGGGTTTGGGGCAGTACGGCGTGCCACATGTGAGGCGTTGGCTTGACCCTTCTACGGCTGGATCACCGGTACCGTGACATATTCTGGGATTATTTGAACTCCGCTCAAGAGTTGAGCACTTTGGGAATTTTTGGGTGTTTGATTATCTGTTCGGAAAGTTTAATACTGTATATTTATCTGGAATGTGATACAATATGTGGAATTCATAGAGTTAGGCATGAAATGCGGAGTATGTGATATTTCGGATTTATGATGTCTAAAGTGATTGTGGATTTCAAATATTGTAGTTTTACACTTTCTTTTCTGTGACCGTAAGTGTGATATGTGATATCGCCGGTTTCGTTGCTATATGTCAACGACAATTGGGATGCGCATATTTACTTACGTTAATGATATGAGATATTATGTGTTGCTGTGATATGTTATATTGGATCGTCGCGTTCAGAATAGCCGGGGGTTTTATGTGAGATGAGGGTTTTTATTTTCATTCATGTAAAATTCATTTGTAATGTAATATTCTTTTATTTGGGGCACTTCCAGGATGCGGTTGCTGTCACCAGTTTATATTATTTACTTTTCCGCATTAGGTAGACCCAAGGAGGGGAGAACAAGTAACCGGGTTCTTGGGTCTAGTGGGAGGCCATCTCGAGGAGTCGAGACCGGGTCTCCTAACCCTAGAATTGGCAGTGTTACTTGCCGCTCTCGTAGGGGTCTTGGGATATGGGTTTGGCTATTCGTCGCGACCGTGGAATCCGTGTTTTATACAGGCTCGTATTAAAAACACGGACGTCCTAGTATATCCAATATTTCATATATGTTCTTCTGCTGCAATGTTCTGTGATGAGATCATATTACTGCCTGAGACGAATGCTTATACTATATATATATGCTGATATATAAATATTACTGCTTTCGTTTCTTCTGTGATGCTTAGGAAGCATAAGCTGATGGGATTTTTATTAATGAGATTAATAAAAGAAAAGAAACCTAAAGATGTTGTAGAATCAAAACTTAATAAAAAGGGTAGCTACAGTTTTGCTTTGCACAGTGATATATAAGATATATCCTGCACCTTATTCGATGAGGAAAGGACCGAGATCCCTTCACCGGGAGTGACTCCTTTAGCGAAACTGGCAGATGCTACAAAACGCGGTTTGTCTTTTGATTGCTTTTAGTGTTTTGCTTTACACAGCGGTATATATGATATATCCTGCACCTTATTCGATGAGGAAAGGGCCGACGATCCCTTCACCGGGAGTGACCCCTTTAGCGAAACTAAGAAAAGCCTCAAAACACACCTTTTCAAAAACACTCGATTCTACGACGATATCAAGTTCGTTACGCTCAGGGTTTTCTGAAAAAAACCTGCGTAGCCCTCCGTCATTTCAGATAGAGACTAGTTAGTATTCGTGCCGCGTTTGTTGACCTTAGCCAAGGCGTAGTGTACGGTAGCTAATTAGTATTTATCTGCTAAAACATGAGATGTGATTGAGTTAGGGTAGTCGTGCGACTTTGTTGACCTTAGCCAAGGGTCGTACGGGTGGGTTTAATTCAATCAAGAAATGACAGGTTAAACTTGACTAGCGCTTATGATTTGTTGACCTTAGCCAAGGTCATAAGTTGCTAGGGGTAAAACCATTATAGGGAATTTCAAGTGTTGAAATTTGCAATGAGATTGCATACCTCCTATGAGATAGTTGGATCCTGATACCCACTGCGAGTAAGTGTTACTCCTGGGAGAGTTTTACACAGGACAATTAGTCATTCAAGTAGGTGTCTAGAAAAGTGTTAACGAGGTTACGCCTCTGGGAAAACGAGGTTTACTTTAATTAGGTCCGTGCGAAAGCACGGGGAACCTCCCTCAAAGTACCGACACTGATCTGGCTGAAAGATTGACGAAGTTGTAGGGTGTAATTAATCCCGGCTAATCTTACCTTTTAGGGTTTTAAGGTAGATTTGATAAAAACAGTGGGAGACATCCTGATTAGATAAGATAATAACCAATCTAATCTTGCAAGAGCATACGCTAAAAGTGTTTTCTTCTCTCTCTCTCTAGGTAGCGACCATTTCATGCCATAATCAAGATAATAATATGGATGTATTGACTGAACCTGATTATTGTACTGAGCAAGGGAACGTTAGACCCATTCTTTCTTATAAGAGTTATAAGACTGAACAGGAAACAGGAGAATATCTGGATTCTCACGCCGCCCAAAAGAACATACATGTTGATGCATATTCTTCGGGTGTGTTTGTTATTGAGAACTGTTTCTCAGTTCACCCTACGTCCTGGGTATTAGATACCGGATCAGGATCCCACATATGCAAACAGTTGCATGGGCTACGTAAAGGTAGAGAACTGGGAAAAGATGATCATTCCGTTCTAGTAGGGAACGGTGCAAATGTTGCAGCCAAAGCAGTTGGCGAATATCACCTTGTATTGCCAAGTCGTAATACACTGATTCTAAATGAGTGCTATTATATACCGAACATGATGTGCAACATTATATCAGTTTCTTTATTGAGTAAAAAGGGATATAATTTTGTAGTACAGGATAATGTTATGAACATATTCCTAGATCAAAAGTTGATTGCATCAGGCTCGTTACATAATGGCATATTCATTCTAAATCAGAATACGGTTCTAAATATACAAAACACACACAAGAGAAAAAGTTCAGATATGAACGAATCCTACTTGTGGCATTGTAGACTTGGTCATATCAATGCGACACGACTGGCTAAGTTACATAAGGATGGTTATTTGAATCCGTTCGAATTATCATCTTATGATACTTGCCATTCATGTCTCAAAGGAAAAATGACCAAAGCTCCGTTTAGTGGACACGGAGAAAGAGTTACTGAACTCTTAGGACTCGTACACAGTGATGTATGTGGTCCAATGTCTACGCATGCCAGGAACGGTTCTTCTTACTTCATTACATTCACTGACGATCTCTCAAGATTCGGATATGTGTTCCTGATGAAACACAAGTCTGAAGCTTTTGAGAAATTCAGAGAATATAAGCACGAAGTAGAGAACCAAACGGGCAAAAGTATTAAGATTCTTCGATCTGATCGAGGAGGTGAATACTTAAGCGGTGAGTTCCTAGATTATCTAAAAGAGAATGGGATTCTCTCTCAGCTTACTCCTCCTTATACACCACAGCACAACGGTGTATCTGAGCGGAGGAATCGCACCCTATTAGATATGGTGCGCTCGATGATGAGTACAGCTGAGTTACCTATTTCCTTTTGGGGGTATGCACTGGAGACAGCCATATACCTATTGAATAGAGTTCCAACTAAATCAGTGCCTACCACTCCATATGAGATATGGAATGGGAAGAGACCATCTCTTAAAAGAGTTAAGATATGGGGTTGTCCGGCCTATGTTAAAAAGCAAAATCCGGACAAACTCGAGGCACGATCAGTTCTTTGTAAGTTTGTAGGATATCCTAGCAATTCGTATGGATATCTATTCTACCACGTTGAACAACAAAAGGTGTTTGTTGCTCAACATGCCACCTTTTTAGAAAAGGAATTTCTTGAAAAAGAAATTAGTGGCTCTGAGGTAGAATTGGAAGAAGTTCCAGCAGAACAAAATGCAACAGATGATTTAGTGGAACCAGAGGATTCAGTAGTACCCGACGAACCCCAGCCTCTCCGCCGATCTAGTAGGGTTTCTCGTCCACCTGAGAGATACTAAGGTTTTCTCATTGATGGTGGAAGCGAGGATTGCATCATGGATGATGATGAACCGACTAGTTTCGAGCAGGCCATCATGAGTGGTGACTCTGTGAAATGGCTGGATGCAATGCGATATGAGATGGAATCCATGTACACCAACAAAGTATGGACTTTGGAAAATGCTCCTGAAGGGGTAAAACCCATTGGGAGCAAGTGGATCTTTAAAAAGAAATTTGGTGTAGATGGAAAAGTTGAGACTTTCAAAGCTAGACTTGTAGCAAAAGGTTTTCGTCAAAGACCAGGTGTGGACTATGACGAAACCTTTTCTCCAGTAGCTATGCTTAAGTCCATCCGGATCTTACTTTCCATTGCTGCATACCATGACTACGAAATCTGGCAAATGGATGTTAAGACCGCCTTTCTAAACAGTGATTTAGAAGAGTGCGTGTACATGACTCAGCCAGAGGGCTTCGTAGATAGTGGGAGCAGCGGAAAGGTGTGCAAACTGCTTAAATCCATTTATGGGTTAAAGCAAGCATCGCGGAGTTAGAACATCTGTTTTGATGTTGTAGTCAAAGAGTTTCACTTAATCAAAAATATAGATGAACCTTGTAACTATAAGAAGGTAGCAGAGGGTAAGGTTGTCTTCCTCGTATTGTACGTGGATGACATACTCTTGATAGGAAATGATATTCCTATGCTGCAATCAGTCAAGCTCTTCTTATCACAGAGATTCTCAATGAAAGATCTAGGTGATGCCTCCTGCATATTGGGAATCATGATCTATAGAGATAGATCTAAACGGATACTGGGATTGTCCCAATCCAGGTACATTGACACCATACTAAAGAGGTTTAGTATGGAAGAATCCAAGCGTAGGAATCAGCCCACGATCTCTGGACTCACTCTCTCCAAAGAGATGTCTCCCAAGACTGATTTGGAGAGAGCTCGCATGCAAGGGATACCCTATGCTTCGGCAGTAGGCTCTATCATGTATGCGATGCTATGTACCAGACCCGATGTAGCATACTCACTAAGTGTAGTGAGTCGGTATCAAGCAGATCCTGGAGAGAGTCATTAGACAGCAGTGAAGAACATTCTCAAGTACTTACGAAGGACTAAGGAGATGTTCTTGGTGTATGGTAACGGAGAACTCCAGGTGGAGTCCTTTACCGATTCCAGCTTCCAAAGTGATAAGGACGACTCTAAGTCGCATTCGGGTTTTGTCTTTACCCTCAATGGAGGGGCGGTATGTTGGAAGAGTTCCAAACAGGATACCGTTGCAGACTCGATGATGGAGGCTGAATACATCGCTGCCAATGATGCTGCCAAAGAGGCTGTCTGGATCAAGAAGTTCATTAGTGAACTTGGTGTGGTTCCATCCATTGAGCATCCAATACCTCTGTATTGAGATAATAATGGAGCTGTGGCTTTGGCCAAGGAACCCAGGTCCCATCAGAAGTTTAGACATATTCTGAGGCGGTATCACCTGATCAGGAAGATAGTTGATCGCCGGGAGATCGAGGTCAGGAGAGTAGATACGAAGGACAACACTGCGGATCCATTCACGAAGGCTATTCCCCAGATACAGTTTGAGAGATTATTCTGGATGCTAGGTATGAGATACTACAGCAGCTGGCCTTAGTGCAAGTGGGAGATTGTTAGTTATGTATATGCCCTAGAGGCCATTGTTGTACATATGATATATATTATAATGGATGCTTGGTTATATATAGAGAAGACTTTCTTGCTCGTCATGATAGTATGCTATTTGGTTTCACTTTATCTTAACATGTAGACTTGTATTGGTTTACTGTTTTACTCTCACATGTTGATAAAGCCCTTAGGATCTGTACTCGACTACTGGGACTATGATGAGATCATACTAGTGGGGCCGCGGTAGTCGATGAGTACATCCTATAACTGTTCCTAGTCGAGGGTATATAGAGACAGGGCATCGATACACCAGAGTAGACTAGCGTATACGTATCTTGACCCGTATGATGGGCGATGGATGATCCCATATCCATCGGTGTTTGACAACAGAGATGGTATACGGGTGCTTAGTGGAGACTGGGTACACTGGATGGACTCGCCGAGAACTCCCAGATGGTGATATACCACACGTCAGATGGCAGTTCTCCGGTGACACAGGTACAGGGTAGTCTGTAGACCCGAGATCGTCATAGAGTCTTGTGTGATTCCCACTGTGCTTTGATTTCCACCTTACCGCGTCCAAGAGGGCGTGCAAAACGGTAGCTTTTGGGTACAGTCCCGAATCACATGGAGGCAATGAGCGATAGGAGGGGATTCGTCTCTCCCGGTATAGGGAGTTGATGTTGTGCTGTGTTCGATTGGATATAACTGGAAGTACCTGGCCAGGGCTGATATAGAGATTTACTGGTAAGTGTTACTAGTAGTTTCTCGACCCGTTATGAGCCATACATCGACACGACTTATCGGTTACTGGGGTCTGACGTATACCACCCCTAGACTTGATATGCGACATATCAGACGAACAGACCGGACTGTACGGGAGTGTTACTGATCGGATTCACAGGAGAACGCACAGGCTAGCTTGTTGATCTTCTGATCGCTCAATACCTGGGTGGCTGTTACGTTTAGCTGACCGCTTGCAGCTTGTGGGTGTTTGATATGATCATCACCTGCTACCGGCGTATTGACGATTCTTTAGAGTCCTACACAGAGGTTTCTTGGCTCAGGCGAAACGGAGTAGAGGCACATATGTGATATGTGCAGGACCGAGAATAATGCGATATGGGATACCGTATTATATTCTCGCGATATTTAGATATGAACCGGGACATCGGATCAAGTGTTGATTCGATGAATCGGTACATGATATATTAGTCGGTAATATTCGATATAGCCGGATCGTCGAATCATGTGTTGATTCGATGATTTAATGTATAATAATATATATGATATATTGTATTACATTATCTAATAATGGCTTGCTTTATTATTTCATTTTCTCAGTGGATGATACATTGATATATATGCGATATATGTTAATTATATTATTTTCTTTTGTTGCAAATATATAATATATATGTGATATATATTATTGTGACATGATATGATTAATTGTTAAACATGTTTAAGGATGATTAATTGAGGTTAGGGTTTAATTAGGGTTAGTTGCTTCATGCACCTTCTAGAAGCTATTTGTTTTGTCATTGTAAAGATATTTATGGATGACACTTTACTAAACCTAACCAAACCCTAACTCTAGTTATTTCTCTACAAATTCTTATCCAATCATCCTTGACCATGGTTTATAATTCAATCATATGGTTTATATTCTATTCATCACAAAAGGATTTTTATAATTCTTATTAGCTTTTCCATTATCATCTTCTTCTTCTCTCTTGAAGAAAGCTTGCTAGAAAATCCTTAAGTGATGAAATAATATGAGAAAATGATATAAAAAGAAAGCAAAATCACTACTCTCTCATCCTCATCTCATCTAGCCCATGGGATTAGGGTGTTCTTCTCTTTTGAGTGAGAAAGCTTGAGTCGAAGCAACTTCAAGGTAGATCATCGGAGATTTGGAATACGACAAGCTAGAATGGACCGTTCGAGTCGTGGAGCCTCTCATGAGTCCGGGAGATCGTGGATCGCGGCAAAGGGACTTCTACTCGGAGCTTGTGAAGTGAAGGAGCGGACTACAAAGGTTGTAATCACTCACATTTAGATAAAAGTTATCATCTTGCATATTAAACCCTAATAATCTAGCAAAGATCCCAGCTTTGGGTTGTTCGGCACGTCTAAAATTTAATCCGGGCATGTTTGATGCCTTATGAACCTTCACAAGAGTGCCTAGGAACCCTACATACACCTCCTCTTTAGAACCTGTATTGATTGATATCCATGCTTTTGTTGAGGTATCTGAGAATATAGATTTTCACTTGATTGAGGATATTGACGCTGGGAATATTTTGGATGATGAACCCGTATATTTGGCAGAGTTTTTCTCTCTAATTCGTCATCCCAAGTCATTAAATGTTTTTCCCGAACCCCATATGCGTCTGGATTTTGAAGATAAATACATGGATGTGCTGAATTTTGAAGAAAATTTTGAGGATAGTTTTGAGGATGAACCAGTTTTAATTGATGAGTCGGATTTTCCAATTCATTGACTATGTACACTCTCCTGAACCTTTAACCGATAACCTTCCTCAATCACCTACCTCCATCCTTTCCATCGTTCCGACCTTGCAAGAAACCGTCCCACTTTCATTTCATATGTCTGATTTACCGAGTTCGGCATACCAATGGTTTCTCACGAATCATGAGGGATTTGACCCCATTTCTCGCCATATTGATAGATTAGTACAATCCATCTTTTCACATCGATCATTACAGATTGTACTAATTTATTCAATCCATTTCCACCCTCAAGTTCGTATTCCACTTCTTTCTCCCTTCCGCCATTCTTCCTCTCATATACCGAGACTGTATCCCACTTCTATCTTCATACGGTCTCGCATATTCTCCCTCTCTTTTCTCTACGCCTTGTTCCACCAACCTGTACATTATAGCGATAAAATCTTTGAATGGTTGGTGCTCACTTTTGGCCTGTGTAAGGTCTTGTATAGTTTGAAACTGTTTTCTTTCCCCCTAATCCTGAACTTCAACGCTTAACAGTGGAAACACTGTTTTACTTAAGTATAGGGGGGAACCTTTTTGTATATATTTTTTGTTTTCCTTTTTTGTTGTATAATTTGTTTTTAGGGAGCGTCGACAATTTTGACCCTCTTGGTATAGCCTAACAGTGAGGGCACTGTCAAGTTTAAGTTTGGGGGTGTGCTCGGTAAGCATTCTTCCTTCGCATTCATTTGTATATTTTGTATTTGCATACCTTATTAAAAACCCACAAAAAAAATATAAAAACTTTGTCGTCAAGTTAGCTAATAGGGTAACTTAGATTTATATTCTGAAATTTTAATTGATATATTAGAAATAACGAAATTCTAGGCTTAGGAATTGAAAATCCTAAAAATAACACTCATTATGTCTAACTTTCGTAAGTATACGTCCATACAGTTTTTTTTGAGAAATAGGTAATCTTGAGTTCGGTTCTTGAGTTAAGTCAAGATGAAGGGAAAGTATTGAAGCTTTACTGAAGGATAAGTCTGAAAAATAGTTTCTTTTCTTGAGTTCAAATTTAGAAAGTATATACCCTACAAACTGCACTTACACGCACCTTGAAACTTGGGATAGTAGAGGATACCTAGAAATACTCTTGCCTGAAAGCCTAGTGTGAAAGAAAAAAACGGTATTTAAAGCTAAACACGAAAAGAGCATATTGAAAAATATATCCGGTCTTGAAAAAGAAAAAGAAAAAGAAAAAGAAAAATAGAATAAAGTCAAGACCTGGAAACTGCTATTTACGCTTTAAATTTCGCACATTCAGTAATCGGCCGTTGGTGCCTCAAGAAGCATTAATAGTCGCATGAAAAGTGTGTGAGCAACACCGTCCATCATTAAATGAAAAGAAGTAGTATTAGGTATTAGGGCAAGGGTATTATAGCTTGAATTGAATTCTTGAGTGTAGGGTTGAAAATATAGACACACGTAGGGGTATACAATCAATGTTTGGATAAAAGATAGAAATAAAGAATAAGACTTGTGTTTTCTGTAAAGTTGATAAAAATCCATGATTTGAGGCCGCACTTTAGAAGGAAAACTCAGGAGAACCAACATCTTTCTAAACTTTTTTGGAACGTATAGAATCCAAAGTTAAATAGATAGGAGGTGTGAAAAATAAGGGTTGGATATTTCTAACTTAGGATGATAGAGTTTCTAACGTAGATACTAAACTGTAGGAGTAGAATCGATGTTAACTTAAGAAACTGGCTTGACGGGATTTTGTGGGTAGTATTCGCTGAAAACCCTCAGGAGACAACACTCCTTCTACTAGGGACACCTAGAGGTTTAACGGCTTGTTGCACGAGCTCAGTGCAATCGCGTTCCCTGCGGAAGTGCGGTTAGGATTCTTTTTTGTGAATAATTGCTTTTGCTCGGGACGAGAAAAAGTTAAGTTTGGGGGTATTTGTTCATACCAGAATATTGCAATTAATACCGCCCATTCTTACGCTCGTTTGTTTATAGGCAGATGCTTTTAATCAGTGTTTGCTACATATTTGCAGGATACTGGTTCTCAGCTCTAAACAGTGAAATTCATGGAAAAGTACGACAAATTCCGGATTACTGCCAACCACAGATAAAACACGGGTCTCCGCACTCTATCCGTATGTTGCCACACACCAGTTTAATGGACAAAATGGCAAATCGATGTCATTTTCATGCACAAAGCTCATTGTCAAGACAAGATCTAACATATCTACGCGGAGCTCGAGGAAATCATGGCAAAAGATCCACATCACATCACCTTTTGATAATTCTGGAAGAATTGTGAAGAGTTTCTGAGAAAAGTACTACACCATACTGAAGAGTACACAAAACCAGGGAAACCGACAAAACCTTAAGGCCTAACTCCGCATTAAGGCCGCGGTTCCGCGGCATAAGCATGCTTAGGCCATGGAATCGCGGCCATGATGACTCTGTAGTGGGTCGTCTTCTTGGGGTAGTTTGGTAATTTTATTTTATGGCAGATTGTTGCCCTAGGTTCTCTGTTTCCTTCCTATAAATATCCCTGAATGTGCCAAGCCATGGATGTTCATTCTTATGCCCACTTTTTGTTAGTTTTTAGTTTACTTCTTCTTCTTCTTCTTCATTCTTTCCATCATGAAATTGTTGTGAGAGCTTTTGAGTGGATGTTAAATGAAGATGAGGGTTATTTTGTATGATTTTTTTTGCTTCCCCCTTGAGTTCTCTACCTTAACTTGATCTTGCGACCTCTTAAGTGAGCTTGCAAGTTTAAGTTTTGGTCATTGATCTCAAGGGATTGTATCATTTTATTCTCTCTTTAGTGCTTCATTCTCCATGAGTTCTTTGCCTTTTCTTGATCTTGAAACCTCTTAATTGAGCTTGCAAGTTTAAGATTTGGTTATTGAACTCATGTCTTGTTTTGGGTTATATGGTTCCTAGTTTCATTTCTTGCACATTTACTTTCATGCACTTAAATTCCATGCACCTTTAATTACTTGCTTGTAATCATTTCTTTTCTTTGTTTATCTTTTCTATTGCTCTTTTTGGTTCGTATTGTGAATGGTTGTAATATGTTGTTGTTAAGAATAAATACAATATTGTATGTTAAGGTTTCTTTCCTCAATTCCTTTTCCCTTTATTTTCCTTTGAACTCCACCCAAACGTTACGCAAGCGCTCCGTTAGGCACCCTACCCTACCAAGGTAACGGTGATTCCTAACCGCGATCGGTTGCGTTCGGTTTGGCCGGAGGCGAATGAAAGAGACAAGAATAGACGGACAAGGTTCAATAAGCCGGATTCCATGAATATCATGCTTAAGTACCCTAATCCACGTTGTTGCCGATTACTCTAACTTCAATTGGTAAAGACTCGGCTCAAAGGTTTTGAGTGCGGATTTCTTTAGCTTACACTCTCGTATCTTTTTCTTTACAACTTTATACTTGTATATAAAACACATAGGTTAGATTTGAACAAACATATACACATTCTTTATTAATTCGTCTAAAACTCGAACGGAAATACAACCATCTCCCTGTGGATCGACCCGTGCTCAACAGGCTAGCTGCAAAGCGACACCGTCCTGAATGCGGTTATAACTTTAGAACTTTGAACATCCGACACGCCAAAAGCGTGCGATCAGCCATACGGGCGATTTCCCCGTAGATGTTAAATCTACTCACCTGGTCGTGCGCTACTCGTAGCCGACCACCTGCTTCCCTTTCTTAGCTTCGTCCGACGTACCCGCCCGCGAACCTAGAATTCACATAAGGAAAATCCCCATAAGCAAATATCTCGCAAAACGCGATATCGAAGTCAAACGAGAACTCGCGTCGTGAACCAAACGCGTGTGTGTACGATACGCTAAAACGTGTGTATACGTGTCTAAAACTATCCCGACACGTCGCGACACGCTGGATCACAGAACCCACTCACGTATCGCGCATATCGCGCGAACTAAACGTACTAGAAAAGCGATATATCGTCTCAGATTTTCCTACAGAGAAAAACTTACAAAATTGCACATACCACTAGCCCTAAAAAGGGACCTGACTCCTACCCACATAAACCCAACCCCAAGACTCCCCTATCTAGCCGCAAATTGCGGCCAGAACTAATAAACCGAAGGCCTAAAAGTTGAATGGGGGCTTCGTACTCTGGTGGTGTTGTCACGACCCGAATATTCCGACTCGTGACCGGCACTTAACCACGCAACGTCTTAAGGCGTAGCACGACTAAGTAAGCCGAACTTAGAAATCAAAACCATTTAAAAGTAGTGAGTGTCGAAAACATTCAATTAAAACATTAACATTAAATAGTTCAATAAAGTTCTTTTAAACGTTAAGTTATCCTTATAATAATTTTGGCAGCATTTCCTTTGTAAAAGTAACTCCGAAATCGAGTACAAAACAGAGTATAAGTGAAGATGAGATATAATGAAACAAAGCATCCCAAAATGGGGGCAATCATGCCCAACAGCGGAAACCATCACTACAAGAGTAATATACGACGCCGTAGCGAAGAATGAGCAATAAGTAAACATCACAGAAAAATAAACAGCATATATAAACAGTCGGCTCCCACGAGCTCGACACCAGAATACAAAAATATACATCATCGTCCTCACACTGTCTCTAAGTCCAGTACATATATGGTAGATGGAGAATACTAGATACAAAAATGTGTACAATAAAAGTAATCAGATACTGATTGATAGAATTAAAGTTAACCGCAATCAAGACGGTGTCGCTATGCAGCTAGCCGGTTGAGCACGGGTCGATCCACAGGGAGATGGTTGTATTTCCGTTCTTGTCTTAGACGAGTCAATAAAGAATTTATATGTGTTTGTTCGATTCTATCCTATGTGTTTTATTTGCAAGTATAAAGTTGTTAAGAAAAAGATACGGAATTGTAAGCTAAAGAAATCCGTACTCAAAACCTTTGAGCCGAGTCTTGACTAATTGAAGCTAGAGCAATCGGCAACAACGTGGATTAGGGGATTTAAGCGCGGTATTCGTGGAATACGGCTTATTTACCCTTGTCCTTCCGTTCTTGTCTCTTGCTTTCGCCTCCGGCCAAACCGAATGCAACCGGTCGCGGTTAGGAATCACCGTTACCTTGTTAGGGTAGGGTGCCTAACGAAGCGCTTGCGTATGGTTTGGGCGGAGTTCAATGGAAAATAACGGGAAAAGGAAATGAGAAAAGAAAGTCTTAATTTACAATACCGTATTTATTCTTAACAACGATAATTACATTCATTCACAAAAAAGAACCAAAAAGAGAGAACAAAAAGAAAAGAACAAAGAAAAGAAAAGATTACAAGTAATTAAGATCATGAATATAAATTGCAAGAAAGTAAAGCAAGGTAATAAAAAGCAAGTAATAAATAAGCAATAAAAAGAATTAGAAACTAGAACTCAAGACAAGCATGTGATCAATAGCCAACCCTTAAACTTGCAAGCTCAATCAAGAGGTTGCAAGATCAAGAGAAGAGTAGAGAACGCATGTGAAATGAAGTGCTAATTCCATATGAAAATACGACCCTTGAGATCAATAACAAGCTCTTAACCTTTCAAGCTCAATGAAGAGGTTGAAAGATCAAGATAAAGCAAGAATCTCAAGGGGAAGTTAAACAAAAGAGAATGATACAAAAGCCCTCATTTTCATTAATATCCACTCAATCCTATCACTACATTTCCATGGAGGAAGAATGAAGAAGAAGAAGAAGAACTACACTAAAAACTACAAAAGAGGAACCAAGAATGAACACTAAAAGTTTGGCAAGTTCTGGGGTATTTATAGGAGGTGAACTAAAAATCTAGGGCAACAATCTGCCTCAATATGAAGTCCCCAAACTGCCCCTGAAATACGACAGAGAGAGGACCCCACATGGCCGCGGATCCGCGGCCTAAGCCTGCTTAGGCCGCGGTTCCGCGGCCGTCTTGATGAGTTGGACCACCATCTTTTGTGTGCTCCCCTGGTTCTCTGTCTTTTGTTATTGTACTTATACCAAATTGCAGTATGCTTCCACAGTTGCATCAGATTTGCAATGGTCCAAAGTGGTAACAAAAATAATACTTTTGACCTTTTCTCCCTCGAGCTCCGCGCACCCATTGATTCTTGTGCTGTCCCTCTCGTGCTCTGTGCTTGTCCGAGACATGAATGACTGCTGTCATATGTCTTGTCTCTGGAACCGGTACACAGCACTGGACGGATATGGATGACCGGAACCCGGCTTTTATCTGTTGTCAACAGATGTTCTGTATTTGGTGTAACTGTGGAGATTTTGTCTTGATTTGCACTATTTGTACTAGAAACCTGTAATCTGTAAATATGTAACAAATACGAATTAAAAGCACCTACCTATAAACACACGAGCATAAGAATGGGCGGTATAAAATGTAGTATTCTGTTATGAACAAATACCCCCAAACTTAACTTTTGCTCGCCCCGAGCAAAACCAATTATTCACAAAAAAGAATCCTAACCGCACTTTCGCAGGGAACGCGATGCACTGAGCACGTGCAACAAGCCGTTAAACCCCTAGGTGTCCCTAGTAGGAGGAGTGTTGTCTCCTGAGGGTTTTCAGCGGATACTACCCACAAAATCCCGTCAAGCTAGTTTCATAAGTTAACATCGATTCTACTCCTACAGTTTTAGTAATTACGTTAGAAACTCTATCATCCTAAGTTAGAAATATCCAACCCTTATTTTTCACACCTCCTATCTATTTAACCTTAGATCATATACGTTCCAAAAAAGTTTAGAAAGATATTGGTATCTCCTGAGTTTTCCTTCTAAAGTGCGGCCTCAAATCAGGGATTTTTATCAACTTTACAGAAAACACAAGTCTTATTCTTTATTTCTATCTTTTATCCAAACATCGATTGTATACCCCTACGTGTGTGTATATTTACACCCCTACACTCAAGAATTCAATTCGAACTATAATACCCTTGCCCTAATACCTAATACTACTTCTTTTCATTAAGGATGGACGGTTTTGCTCACACACCTTTTATGCGACTATTAATGCTTCTTGAGGCACTAACGACCGATTACTGAATGTGTAAACATTAAAGCGTAAATAGCAATTTTCAGGTCTTGACTTTATTATATTTTTTTCTTTTTTTTTCTTTTTCTTTTTTCTTTTTTTTCAAGACCGGATATATTTTTCAATATGCTCTTTTTGGTGTTTAGCTTTAAATACCGTTTTTTCTTTCATACTAGGTTTTCAGGCAAGAGTATTTCTAGGTATCCTCTACTATCCCAAGTTTCAAGGTGCGTGTATGTGCAGTTTGTAGGGTATATACTTTTTGAACTCAAGAAAAGAAATTATTTTTCAGACTTATCCTTCAGTAAAGCTTCAATACTTTCCCTTCATCTTGACTTAACTCAAGAACTGAACTCAAGATTACCTATTTCTCAAAAAAAACAACTGTAAGGACGTATACTTACCAAAGTTAGACAGAATGAGGGTTAATTTTAGGGTTTTCAATTCCTAAGCCTAGAATTTAGTTATTTCGAACATATCAACTAAACTTTCAGAATAAAAATCTAAGTTACCCTATTTAGCTAACTTGACGACAAAGTTTTTATGTTTTTTTGGAAAATTTTCAATTTTTGTGGGTTTTTAATAGGGTAAGCAAATGCAAAATATACAAATGAATGCAAAGGAAGAAAGCTTACCGAGCACACCCCCAAACTTAAACTTGACAGTGCCCTCACTGTCAGGCTATACCAAGAGGGTCAAAATTGCCGGCGCTCCCTAAAAAAAATTATATACAAAACAAAAAAGGAAAACAAAAAATATATACAAAAAAGGTGTCCCCCCCAAACTTAAGTAAAACAGTGTTTCCACTGTTAAGCGTTGAAATTCAGGATTAGGGGGGAAAGAGAACAGTATCAAGCTATACAAGGCCTTAGACAGGCCAAAAGTTAGTACCAACCATTGAAAGATCTTATCGTGATAAAGCAGTGGCTGGTGAAAGAAGGTGAAGAGGAAAGAAATGGAGAATACGCGAGACCGTATGCGGAGAGATGCGGGATACGGTCTCGGTATATGAGAGGAAGAAGAATGGCGGAAGGGAAAAAGAAGTGGAATACGAACTTGAGGGAGGAAATGGAGTGAATAGATTAGCACAATTTGTGATGAGCGATGTGTAAAAAGCGATTGTACTAATCTATTAACCCGTCGAGAGATTGGGTCAAATCCCTCAAGATTCGTAAGAAACCATGGGTACGCCGAACTCGGAAAACCAGACATAGTAAATGAAAGTGAGACGGGTTCTTGCAAGGTCGGAACGATGGAAAGGATGGAGGGAAGTGGTTGAGGAAGGGTATCGGTTAAAGGTTCAGGAGGGTGTACACAGTCAGTGGAAGGAACAGGATGAATTGGAAAATCCGACTCATCAAGCAAAACTGGTTCATCCTCAAAACTATCCTCAATATTCTCCTCAAAATTTAGCACATCCATGCACTTCTCTTCAAAGTCCAGACGCATATGGGGTTCGGGAAAAACATTTATTGACTCGGGATGATGATTTGAAGAGACAAACTCAGCCAAATCTACGGGTTAATCATCCAAAATATCCCCAGCGTCAATATCCTCAATCAAGTGAAAATCAAAATTCTCTGACACCTCATCAAAAGCATGGATATTAATCGATTCTGGTTCTAAGATGGAGGTGTAGAGGTCAAAAGGATTAGGTATGGTTTCACTTGGAACGGACCCTTCACAATCGGGCAAATCAAACACTACGAAGTCGCACAACTCATTCATCATTCTATCTTCAATTGATAAATCATGTGGGATACTCGATAGACTTTCAAAACAGGAGTTGTGGGATTCAATTTGGGATGGGTAGGTTTGATTTGGAAGGGGGTACATCTCACTCTCTCCACTCAAATTCACAGCCTGTCCTGCCGCCTCATCATACATTGAAAATTTTGGAGCTAGTTGAAAACTAGCTACCGGGTCACTAGGTTGTATGAGGGCGGCCATGGACGCATTCAAATCCATCATCTGTTGGCTTGACACTACCCTAAAGTTTTCCAACGACTGTTCCAGACTAGACATGGGTTGTGAAGGGGTTTCAGTAAAAGATGCAAAGTTGTTTGGATACTGAAAACTCCCAAATGGCGGTTCTGAAGCAATGTCTAGGGAAGGTGCAAAAGTAGGGTAGGATTGGTAGGAATTGAATGGTTGGACAGGGGTAGGATCAACATTTGGATAAGAAGGTGAATGAAATTGTTGATCCCAAGAATTTGAAGTGGTGAAAGGAGTGAAAGATCGGCTACGAGATTGTTCAATACGTTCAGCAATAGACATAGGTCTTGGAGTTGCAACATGACTCGAAGATGGGGTATCAACGTAAGAAGGGGTGAATGTATGAAATGGTTGATACGAAGTGGAATGCGGAGTCAAATTGTTTGTCCTAGACGCGTCAATCCGATCTCTCAATGAAATTTTGGGCATGGAGGGGTCGTTCGAAGTTCGGCCAAAGCAAGACCCGTAGGATGTAATGTCTGGTTGTGGGTACGAAAGTTCGGCAAGAGTTTTGCGAGGTGGGGTACCCATGATATGAAGAGAGAAGGAAAGAAAGGCAGAGAAAAGGAGGGGAAAAAGAATGTGATATTTTTTTTATATAGTTTAAATATTAACAGAAGAATGAAATATACACACAAAAAGAATATGGACAAAAACAATCACGATACAAAAATACCACACACCTAATCGTTCTAGGGTTCACCTATGTCAACTAGACTTGCTCCAGAACTTGATTGTCGAAGTAAAACTGTGTCGAGAAACGGGCTCAAGATACACTGATCACGAGGCCAGGAAAGTGCAGAGATAAGGGGAGGTTTTCCAACGCTTTCGCGAAGTTCGTTAATTAAATAACCCTTTCTCTTTTGGCGGTTTCGCCGTTAACACTTTCCTAGACACCCCGTAAGCAATATACCGTTAAGCGAGGTTCTAAACACAGTTAACTTCTTCTAGTGAGCGCGAAGTCCTTAAGGCTTAAAGTCTAGTTTCTTTTAAATTTTGTGCGGGTAAACGTTATGCTCAAGTTCGTGATTTGTGGGCCACGGAAAAGGTGATGTAATCCTTTACCGTATGTTGTGGTGTTCGCTTGCCCTTAAGTCCGTATTAATGTATGCAATGCGCAATTCAATAAAAATTCTATAAAGAATCAAACAATCGTTTTTTAGTTTAAGCGCGGCACTGCAACAAATACGGGTTAGTCAATTTTTAGCGTTTGCTAGCGAACTTGCAAAGAATCCTACAAAGAATAGTATATTGGATGCGTCGGATTTGAGAAGAAGGTGTTAGTAAAGTACATACCGTTAAGTTTTGGGTTAGGAAACCCCCGTTGAATCAAATCCGGTAAGCTTGAAAAGTTCGCTTGTGCGGGTCAAACTACCCGGATCTTTGGAACTGTACTTTGCAATCACCTTAGCTTTGAACGTACACTTTCCTTCCCACAATCGCAGCTTGCAAATACGCAAAAATCTGCACACTTGCCCACAAAATGATCAAAAAACAAAAAGAATTTTTTTAATTTTTTATTTTTTTTAAATATATACAAGAAGAATATTAACCCGAATAACAAGAAAGAAAAAACGCTACCGTCTCTCCGGCAACGACGCCATTTGATTGATAGAATTAAAGTTAACCGCAATCAAGACGGTGTCGCTATGCAGCTAGCCGGTTGAGCACGGGTCGATCCACAGGGAGATGGTTGTATTTCCGTTCTTGTCTTAGACGAGTCAATAAAGAATTTATATGTGTTTGTTCGATTCTATCCTATGTGTTTTATTTGCAAGTATAAAGTTGTTAAGAAAAAGATACGGAATTGTAAGCTAAAGAAATCCGTACTCAAACCTTTGAGCCGAGTCTTGACCAATTGAAGCTAGAGCAATCGGCAACAACGTGGATTAGGGAATTTAACCGCGGTATTCGTGGAATACGGCTTATTTACCCTTGTCCTTCCGTTCTTGTCTCTTGCTTTCGCCTCCGGCAAAACCGAACGCAACCGGTCGCGGTTAGGAATCACCGTTACCTTGTTAGGGTAGGGTGCCTAACGGAGCGCTTACGTATGGTTTGGGCGGAGTTCAATGGAAAATAAAGGGAAAAGGAAATGAGAAAAGAAAGTCTTAACTTACGATACCGTATTTATTCTTAACAACGATAATTACATTCATTCACAAAAAAGAACCAAAAAGAGAGAACAAAAAGAAAAGAACAAAGAAAAGAAAAGATTACAAGTAATTAAGATCATGAATATAAATTGCAAGAAAGTAAAGCAAGGTAATAAAAAGCAAGTAATAAATAAGCAATAAAAAGAATTAGAAACTAGAACTCAAGACAAGCATGTGATCAATAGCCAACCCTTAAACTTGCAAGCTCAATCAAGAGGTTGCAAGATCAAGAGAAGGGTAGAGAACGCATGTGAAATGAAGTGCTAATTCCATAAGAAAATACGACCCTTGAGATCAATAACAAACTCTTAACCTTTCAAGCTCAATGAAGAGGTTGAAAGATCAAGAGAAAGCAAGAATCTCAAGGTGAAGTTAAACAAAAGAGAATGATACAAAAGCTCTCATCTTCATTAATATCCACTCAATGCTCTCACTACATTTCCATGGAGGAAGAATGAAGAAGAAGAAGAAGAACTACACTAAAAACTACAAAAGAGGAACCAAGAATGAACACTAAAAGCTTGGCAAGTTCTGGGGTATTTATAGGAGGTGAACTGAAAACCTAGGGCAACAACCTGCCTCAATATGAAGTCCCCAAACTGCGCCAGAAATACGACAGAGAGAGGACCCCACATGGCCGCGGATCCGCGGCCTAAGCCTGCTTAGGCCGCTGTTCCGCGGCCGTCTTGATGAGTTGGGCCACCATCTTTTGTGTGCTCCCTTGGTTCTCTGTCCTATGTTATTGTACATATACCAAATTGCAGTATGCATCCACAGTTGCATCAGATTTGCAATGGTCCAAAGTGTCAACAAAAATAATACTTTTGACCTTTTCTCCCTCGACCTCCGCGCACCCATTGATTCTTATGCTGCCCCTCTCGTGCTCTGTGCTTGTCCGAGACACGAATGACTGCTGTCATATGTCTTGTCTCTGGGACCGGTACGCAGCACTGGACGGATATGGATGACCGGAACCCGGCTTTTATCTGTTGTCAACAGATGTTCTGTATTTGGTGTAACTGTGGAGATTTTGTCTTGATTTGCACTATTTGTACTGGAAACCTGTAATCTGTAAATATGTAACAAATACGAATTAAAAGCACCTACCTATAAAAACACGAGCATAAGAATGGGCGGTATAAAATGTAGTATTCTGTTATGAAAAGATACCACAACCCACCTAATAGCAAAACAGCTCTCGCACCAACTGTAGTGGTATCTGTAGCCAAAAGATGCAAAAGGCAGCCTGCCGCGACTACTAAGAGGGGCAACCTGCAAATACTGTGGCACAACGGGGGTGAGTTGCCAACTCGTGAATAGAGATAACATATAAAGGTAATCGCGATCATGTACGTACTGCGCTACTCAAACATATGCCAGCAAGTAAATCAATATGCGACAAGCAGTAGGTGCAATAGTCATGCAAATGCTCTGTCAGGTAAAATAACTACAGGATGAGATACATAATAATCAATGCTGAGCATGGGAAATATAAACATCTACACGGAATATTAATCGTGGAAATTAATCGGTGCCCAATACTGCACCCAAATCCCAAATAAACTCAGGCGCCAGCACACTCCTCGGCCCTCAAATCCTGTAAATCTCTGAGAATCACGAGTGCCCATCATCGGCACTCAAAATATCATAAAATAATCGTATCCAGCATCGACACGCAAATCCTCATATATCGGGCTCCGTAAGTCCGGATCAGCCCATGGGCTCCGTCTGCGCTATCGGCCCTCGGCCCCGGCAGTACGGATCATCCCGCATCCATCTCACGACTCTGGTCAGTATCCTCCGGATAACCGCCAGGTCCAACCAATCACCGGTAGGTACTCGCCCACCTCTATGCTCAATCGGCAAAGTCCATCGATCATCTTATCGAGGGGAACCATACCGGGTCCACCACGAACCCGCAAATGGATACTCCAACTCCTCGAATCGGGTTTCAAGCACACGTCTCAGCACCGAGAAAACACGTGGTGGACGCACCAAAATATAATATCACGAGGAACCGGGTTTTCAAATAATGCATCTTTTCTTAAATAATCCCACGGTCCTCAAAACTAGAAATCACATGAAAATCCAACACCAATGAGTAAATCAAATGTGATGTGCTATGTACATCAAGCTATAATATAGGTACAAGGGAGTAACCACTTTTCTTAAAATAGTTTCAGTTTTCAAAGACAGCATGCGGCTCCCAATTTCTATGAAAATCATATCGAATCATAGGTGAAATGAACTACAGCATAATAACCATGGCAATTCTACAGTGAGTGTGTCATGGCAATTACTAACGGTGTGTGTGTAACATGCAGATCAATGCTCGTGCAACATGAACCGTTAGTAATAGTGCGGTGTTCTATCAATTCTAAGTTTACATACATATAGCAGGGAATGAAGTATGCAACAACAGTATCCATGACAGTCAATGTAGGTAAATGCAACATATAGCTATAAGGTCCTATCTGCCCTGACGCATAACGCCATGCGGGCGATAACCCCATAGATGTTAAATCTACTCACCGAAGTCTCGCGCTAGGTGTAGCCGACGACTTGCTTCCCCTTCTTCGCAGCGTCCGTCTCACTCTCCTGCGAACCTAGAATTACACAATATATCACACATAACCTCAAATCCACAAAAACGCGATATTAAGGTCAAACTAGAAACCCGCGTCGCAAACCAAGCGCGCGTGTGCTCGATACGCTAAAACCTGTAACTAAGCGTCTGAAACTACCTCGACGCGTCGTGATACGCAGAACACCCCAAACCGACACACGAATCACGTGTGTCGCGAAGATTTAAAATACGAGAAACAGGTAATTAGCTCCAGATTTTTATACAGAAAGAATTTTGCAAAACTATATATGCCACAAGACTCCACATAGCAGCAGACACCCAACACAAAAACCCAACTCCTAGGTCACCTATCTGGCTGCAGTTTGCGCCCAGAAAGCATTTTTCGGCGGCCCAGGTTGGGAGTCTGCCTCCCGTTCTTCGCGTGTGTTTTCTACTCCTAGTGTACATGCTCCAGTAATTACAATTTTATTCTGAAATAATCAGAGTGCAAACAGATTTCAACAGATTCCCAAAACAAGTTAAAAAGAACATTTAGCACTAAATTGATACTTCAGGGTATTTTTGTGTAATCTTAAATGAAAACTTGGTTTAAACAACTCTAATAGCACTTAAATGAGTTAACCAAGCAATAAGATTCCCAACTTATCATATACTTCACAAAATTCCTTTCAATATCACAAAATGCACATAAAAACATGATTTTTAGCTAAAATACTACAAATTATGAGAAAGGGTGTTAAGTGTGAGTTAAATACCTCCCAAAAGCCTTAGGAAAAACCAAAATTTCCAGCTCTATCCTCAAGAGTACAGATTTGCCTCCAAGCTCCCTCAAAAAGCCATTTTTCCAAGGTTTTGAGTGAAAGAATGAGAGGTTTTGTGTAGGATTTTATATGGATTTCAAAGAGGAATGAAAGGAAAAGAAAAAGAGGGTGAAAATGTGATGTTGTTGCTGCTGAAAAGAGAAAGAAGAGAGAGGGAAGAGAAAAGAAAGAGTGAGAAAAAGCTACATTAAATGCACACCATACCTCATTAATTGCACCCCATGCCTCTCTCTTTTCTCTAATTTCCATTTCCTTTTTAATTTTGAAAAGAAAAGAAAAGAGAATGCTAAATTGAAAGTAAAAGATGAGAAGAGAAAATGTGATACCAAAATATGCTAAGTGTAAACAAGCTTCACTAAAACTCATTAGGAAAAGTAATTAAGAAAAATAGATTCTAATTAAAAGAACCCTTGTTAAATTAAAATTAATAACCCCCATTTATATATATAAAACACTTCTCCTCTCAATTTGACTAGATTGAGACGGAAATAAGATTTACGGATTTTATGGAAACTCGCATCAATGCTAACTATCGTGAAATAAGACTAAACGAATTTTTCAAAGTGTTACAGGTGTGGTCAGGGTCTCTCAAGTAGGCTACAGTTAACTCAGATTTTATCTGAAACAAACGGGTCTATAGCAGATCACAGAAAGGTGAAATTTCACTTAAAACGCTAAATTTTGCATAAAAAGTAAATCTAGGGTATTCTGGTGAAATCTGGGTTTTATCTAGGTTTAAGTGGCCCTAATAACACTTAATTAAGTTAGTCTAACCAATACTAACCACACTTAACCAAAGTTCACACTAATCACCATATTTAGCCCTAAAACTCATAATTAATCACTAATTGAAGCTATAAACACACAAACTAACCAAACTACGAAGTAGGTTGTAGAAATATACCCCAAAAGACCTTAGGAAGCAGGAGGAAGGATGAAGAGAGGAAGGGAAGAAGGTGCTGCTGCTGCTGGTCACCGCTGTTGCTTGCTTCTCCTGCTGTTGTTATTGCTTCTGTTGTTGATGTTGTTGCTGCTCTTGTTGCTGCTGCTGTGCTGGGGTTGCTGCTGCTACTTTTGCTGCTTGCTGCTGCTCCTTCAACTTCTCCTGCTGCTGCTGTGATGGATGAGTGTGTGTGTGTGTATGTGTGTGAGTGAGAGTTGTGAGAAAATGAGGGCAAATGAGAGGCAAAGGAATGAGGGCAAAAGTCAAAACCCCCCTTCTCTCTTTCCTCATTTAATGGGCATGGCTCAAGCCATGTAGCCATACTCTCTCTCTCTCTCTCTCCCCCTCCAAGTCAACAAGAACAATTCATTTCCAAAAAATAACACAATCAAAACCCAAAATACTTAATAAAAATCAATTAACTTAAAGTAAATGGCTTAATCCACCATGCTTGCTAATCATGGTTTAACCCCAAATAAGCCCTAATTTGCATGCACAAGTGTGTGCAAGCCTAGAAAATTTCTAATAAAATATTCATTAAATAGGATAAAATATTTGGAACTCAATTTGGTAAACTTTTTATTAAAAACTATATATTAAAATATAATTAACCCCTAAACACAACCTAAGGTGTTACAATCTTCCCCCCTTAAAGAAATTCGTCCCCGAATTTAAAAATATACTGCTACGCATACCTTCAAGAGATGAGGGAACTTCTTCCGCATCTCTCCCTCGGCCTCCCAAGTGATCTTTTCACCGTTCGGGCTGCGCCAAAACACTTTCACTGATGGCAAGACCTTCGATCGATGTTTCTTCACCTGCCGGTCCAATATTACGACTGGCTGCTTGGTGAATGAAAGATCGCGCTCAAACTAAATGGCCTGGTGCTGAATCAAGTGAGAAAGGTAATTGCAAGGTATCGACACGAAAATACGGGGTGAATACTCAATAATCCGGGTCAAAGTGCCAAATTAAAGGCAACAAACTAACCCGCCTTAAGGATTTTAAAAAGACCTGCCATCCTGGGATAGCTTCCCAAAACTCAACACGTCATTTATCGGAAAAAAATCCGTAGGAATACATGATCTGCCACTGCGAACTCGAATCTGCGACCATCTTGGTCGGCATATGATCTCTGTCCGTAATGGAAAATTCTCATCCTGACCTAAAACAACTGGATCATCTCCGAAGTCTCTAGACAAGCTGGGGTCCAAAATCCTACAACACGGAGTTAGAAAAACAGACTGATGATCGACACGACCTAACCCCTAAACCTAAAGGTTGCCAATTGGAGTGTCTCTGATAACAACTATCGAAGGAGATGTAAGTCGATGTAGTTCACCCCAGTACTTATGGGGAGGCGGAATTTTCAAAAACTATCAAGTTTAAACAACGAACATCGACTAACCGCTTGAATCGAAGCTAAACTCTAAAAAACCGTATTCTATGAGTTTCTTTTCATAAGAGATTAGGGATTATACCTAATGAACCGGTCCTTCTTCTTTACGTCCTCCTTTGTTCTCCTCGGCCTTCTCTAGGTAGTAGACGATCCACCCGAGAGCGAAACTCCAAGCTAAACCTCTAACTTGAGGTAACTAATCAACTTTGATTGCTAATCAAAGATGATAGGATGATAAAGAGTGAAGGTTATGGATTGTTTAGTCTAACTAATCCTTTGATCTCAACACATGAGGATTAAGGATTAGGGTTTGAAGATGAGAGCTTGAGGAGAGAGAATGTGAGATATGATAATGAGAGAAGAGAGAGAGTGTATCATAATATTATGAAGCATTCTTATTTTCAACAAATGAATAAAAGAAATGAATAAGCATGCTTCACAAAATATCTTGTGATGATTCATTAACATGAGTCATTAAGCAATAAATGTGCATTAATGAAGTGAATGAATCACCACTATGACTCACTCTCTTTCCAAAACAAACCTCCTTAGTCACATCTTCTAGAAGCTTCTCGAGTAATTACGAGAACGCCCCTCCGATCCGTAAAAATACGGAAAAACTTTAGACTGTAAAAATCCAATAACCGGATACCAGTAACTGGCTTAAACCAAAGCCGACTGGTAAAAACTGTCCGAAAGTCGTACGCGCGTAAACGCACGTATGCGTCCGAACCCTTTGTCGCAAAACCATGCAACCTCTATATCGTTTCGCCTGGAGTAGGAAACTCTCTGTGTGGGACTCTAGAGACTCGACTACTACGCTGGCAGTGGGTTTAACCACAGACCGCAAGCGGCACTAGCTGTACGTAACGGTCCCCAGGTAGTTGTCGATAAGAAGGCCGATGAGTAAACCCATCCGAACTCCTACTGAGTCTGATGTGACAATCTCCATACAGTCCGGTCCGTTCGTCCAAGACTATCGCATATCGGGCCTAGGGGGGCGGCAAGCGTCAGTCCCCTAATAGCGGTATAAGTCGTGTCGGAGTGAAGCCCATTACACCCTGAGAAACTGCTGGAACCTACCAGCAAATCTCGCTTGCCCTGGCCAGGGACTTTGCGTAATGGCTCTCTGACACAGCACGATATCTACTCCCAATACCGGGAGGGACGAATCCTGTCTAACCGCCACTGCCTCCAAGTGCTCGGGACTGCACCCAACTGCTACCTGTTTGCACGACTCCTTTGAGCCGTGGTAGGGTAGCAATCTAAGAACAGTGGGACACACTCGAGGCGAAGTAGCAGTGTCAAGTCTGCGGACTACGCTGTACTCATGTCACCTGGGAACTGTTCACTGACGACTGGTATCAAACCAACCAACAGTTCCCTGTGAGTCCTGTCCGGTGTACCCGTAACCTAACGAGCACCTGTATACTATCTCCAGTACGACGTACTGACGGCTGTGGGACAGACCATCTCCCCAACTGGGATGAGAAGCGTACACACTAGTCTACTCCGGAGTATCGATGCTCTGTCTCGATAATCCAACGACCAGGGACCTGAATAAGGATGTGCTTGTAGACTACCCAGCCCTCACTAGTGTGACTGCCATCACAACGCTGGTAGACAAGCAAGATCCTAAGAGCTCTATCAATACGTATACTCACATATTAAGATAGAAAAACCAAGTAGCATACTACCATGTTTAGCAAGACTGTTATATACATGTGAATATCCCAAGCTTCCATTAAGTAATATACAAGCTAGTATGATACAGTAATGGCCTTCTAGGGCATAAACACTAACAATCTCCCACTTGCACTAGGGCCATGTACTGGCATATCGCAGACCAATGATCTCGAGCAGCCTCTCGAACTGAATCTGAGGAAGGGCCTTCGTGAATGGATCAGCAATGTTCTCTTCTGAAGCAACTCTCCGAACCTCGATCTCCTGACGATCAATGATCTCCCTGATCAGGTGATACCGCCTCAAGATGTGTCTGGACTTCTGATGGGACCTTGGTTCCTTCGCTAAAGCTATAGCTCCGTTGTTGTCGCAATACAGAGGTATTGGATCAACTATGGTAGGAACCACCTGAAGTTCTGTTAGGAACTTCTTCATCCAGACTGCTTCTTTTGCGGCATCGCAAGCAGCTATATACTCCGCTTCCATCGTCGAGTCAGCAACGGTGTCCTGCTTGGAGCTCTTCCAGCACACCGCCCCTCCATTGAGGGTAAAGACATAACCCGACATGGACTTGGAATCGTCCTTATCACTCTGGAAGCCGGAATCAGCAAAGGCCTCTAACCTGAGGTCTTTTCCGCCGTAAACCAAGAACATCTCCTTAGTCCTCCTCAGGTACTTGAGAATGTTCTTTACTGCTATCCAGTGTTTCTCCCCTGGGTCTGACTGATACCGGCTTACCACGCTCAGTGCGTAAGCTACATCTGGTCTGGTACACAACATCGCATACATTATAGAGCCTACCGCAGAAGCGTAGGGTATAATAGACATGCGTTCCCTTTCCAAATCAGTCTTGGGAGACATCTCTTTGGAGAGGGTGATTCCGTGACAAGCCGGTAGATTACCGCACTTAGAATCTTCCATACTGAATCTTTTCAGTACAGTGTCGATATACCTGGACTGCGAAAGTCCCAACATCCTCTTGGATCTATCACGATAGATCCGGATCCCCAGAATGTAAGAGGCATCACCCAGGTCTTTCATGGAGAACCTGTGTGACAAGAATCCTTTGACAGATTGTAGCATAGGAATGTCATTTCCTATCAATAGAATGTCATCCACGTACAAGACGAGGAATACGACACTTCTGGCCACAACTTTACTATATATGCACGGTTCATCTGGATTTTTGATAAAGTCATATTCTTTGACTGTCTCATCAAAACAGATGTTCCAACTCCGCGATGCCTGCTTTAGTCCATAAATGGACTTAAGCAGCTTGCATACTTTCCCGCTGCTCCCACTCTTATTGAAACCCTCTGGCTGATCCATATAGACGCTCTCCTCTAAATTTCCATTCAGAAAAGCCGTCTTTACGTCCATCTGCCAGATTTCATAATCATGGAAGGCAGCAGTAGCAAGAAGGACCCGAATGGATTTGAGCATAGCCACTGGAGAAAAAGTTTCGTCATAGTCCAAACCAGGTCTTTGACGAAAACCCTTTGCAACAAGTCTAGCCTTATAGGTTTCCACCTGTCCATCTACACCAATCTTTTTCTTGAAGATCCATTTGCATCCTATGGGTTTTACCCCATCTGGAGCAAAGTCCAAAGTCCATACTTTGTTGGTGTACATGGACTCCATTTCGGTCCGCATTGCATCTAGCCATCGTACCGAGTCGCCGCTCTGGATGGCCTGCTGGAAGTCAGTAGGTTCATCATCATCTATGATGCAATCCTCTCTATCCCCGTCAATGAGAAAACCGTAGTATCTCTCAGGCGGACGAGACGGCCTACTACTCCTGCGGAGGGGTGCGGGAATGTTCTGTTCTTCTTGAACCTCTGGTTCTACCAAAATTTCAGTAGCTGCTTGTGGTTCTGGAATTTCTTCCAGTTCTATTTCGCTCCCATTTGTATCCTTTTCTAAAACTTGTTGTTCTAAAAAATGGGCATTACGAGAAACAAAAACCATTTGTTCCTCTGCGTAATAGAAGCAATATCCCTTGGAGTTCTTTGGATATCCTACAAGCTTACACAGTACTGATCGTGCCTCGAGCTTGTCCACATGCTGCTTTTTTACAAAAGCTGGACATCCCCAAATCCTTACATACTGAAGATAGGGTTTCTTCCCACTCCACATCTGATATGGTGTGGTAGGCACAGTTTTGGTTGGAACTCTGTTCAAAATATATGCCGCTGATTCTAGCGCATATCCCCAGAAAGATCGCGGTAACTCAGTATTACTCATCATGGATCGTACCATATCCAATAGGGTTCGATTCCTTCTCTCCGATACACCGTTGTGCTGTGGAGTGTATGGAGGAGTAAGCTGAGAGAGAATTCCTTTCTCTTTTAGGTAACCTAGGAACTCGGCACTTAAGTATTCTCCACCTCGATCAGATCTCAGTGTCTTAATACTTTTGCCTGTTTGGTTTTCCGCTTCATTCTTGAATTCCAGGAATTTCTCAAAGGCCTCTGATTTATGCTTCATTAAGAAAACATATCCATATCTAGAGAAATCATCTGTAAAAGTAATGAAGTAGGAATAACCACCTCTCGCATGTGTAGACATTGGACCGCATACATCGCTGTGTATGAGTCCTAAGAGCTCGCTCGCTCTTACTCCTTGTCCAGTGAATGGAGTCTTTGTCATCTTTCCTTTGAGACAAGATTGACAAGTGTCATAAGTTTGATATTCGAACGTGTCCAAATATCCTTCTCTATGCAACTTAGTCAACCTTCTCTCATTGATGTGACCCAGTCTACAATGCCATAAGAAAGCTTTATTTAAATCTGGAGACTTTCTTTTTAGTGTGTTCTGGACATTGAAAATTTGGAGTTGGTTTAACACATATATGCCGTTATTTAGAGTACCGGACCCAATCAAACCATGATTAAGGTGGATGTTGACAACATCTCTTACAAACGTGAAATCATAACCTTTATTTGATAACAAGGAAACTGATATGATGTTACACGTTAAGCTGGGTACAAAATAACAGTTATGTAAAACCAAAATGTGTCCACTCGTCAATCCTAGGTGATAATCCCCGACGGACGCAGCTCCCACGCTAGCTCCGTTAGCAACCCTGAGGATCATATCACCTTCCTTCAGCACTCTACGGTTTCTCAGTGCCTGCAATGAATTGCAAATATGAGATCCTGACCCGGTATCCAATACCCAGGAAGTAGAGTTGATCGACAGACAATTCTCAATTACAAACACACCTGAAGTCGAAGCCACAGCTTGCTTCGGTTCCTGGTTCTTGGCGTTCCACGCCTTGCAATCCTTCTTCCAGTGCCCTTTCCTGTGACAATGGAAGCACTCATCCAGGCCAACTACCGGTGCTGTAAACTTTTTCTTTCCCTTCTTTCCCACCTTACTAACACCTCCTCTAGGTCTGGGTGCGGCCTTCTTCTTCCTTCCTTTGGCCCTAGCCTTGGACCCTGAAGAAGATGAACCGCCAACAAACATAGCGGGTGTTTCCCTTGCCTTCTGCAAGGTGCCCTCTGCACTCCTTAACATGTTCAGGAGTTCCGCAAGTTCAACTTCTTTTCCTTAAAGATTGAAGTTGAGGATAAACTGGGCGTAGGTGGGAGGAAGGGACTGGAGAACAAGGTCTGTATAGAGCTCATTATCCAAAGTCGTCCCAAGGTCCGCGAGCTCTTCAATATAGCCGATCATCTGTAGGACATGTTCACCTACTGATGACCCGACAGCCAACCTCGCTCGAAACAGTTTCTTAGAGGTCTCGTATCTTGCTATACGAGATTGCTCTCCATAAAGTTCTTTTGTATGGAGAAATATGCCATCTAGGGACATATCCTCGTGCCTCCTCTGATGTTCATTGTTCATCGAGGCAAGCACGATGCACTTGGCTCTCGCGCAATCTAAATCCCAGGTTTTGCGGATTTCCTTATCCACATTGCTGGATTTGGGACCAAGGACAGCAGGTGCTGTAGCGGTGAGGACGTACCCCAGTTTGTCATAGGTCAAAGCCATCTTGACATTCCGCAGCCAATCTTTATAGTTTGGCCCCGTCAGTATATTTTTCTCTAAAATTAACTTAAGTCCAGTCATTTTCAGGGTCGCTGCAATTAGGAGAGAGAGAAGAAAACTCTTTAGCATGATGCTCTTGCAAGTTTAGAGTGGTTTTTAGTTTATCTAAACTGGATGGCTCCCACTGTTTCTCAAATCCTTCCTCAAACCATAAAAGAAGAATTAGCCAAGACTATTCTCATCGTACAATACTTGCTTAACCGTTCAGCCAGGCCGGTGTCGATACTTCGAGGGAGGTTTTCCAACGCTTTCGCGAAGTTCCTTAATTAAGTAACCTCTTTTCTCTGGGGGCGTAACCCCGCTGACACTTTTCTGGACACCTACTAGGTTTATAGCATTGATCGTTAAGTGACGAATATCCTGATAAGTATCAAGTACTCACAGTAGGATCGGGATCCAAATATCATCGTCCGATAATGCTGTAGGAATGCTACCAACATTCATCAAACTCAAAATGGTATGCATCTCTTTGCAAATTTCAGTTTCTTTAGAAATTCCCGATATAAGTTTTTACCCCATGCTCTTATGACCTTGGCGTTGGTCAAAATGTCATAAGTCACATGTCAAGTTCTACCCATCATTATCTTGTTAATTTGAACCCATCCGTATATATCCCTGACGTTGGCCAAATGATAATACGACTGTCCCAAACCAACTCATCTATCTATGCAACAAATGAATATCCAGTAGCTACCAAACACTATGCCATGACGTTGGCCAAAACTGCATAGCTTGAATACTACTGAATACCCAAATGAAATGACGGAGGGCTACGACTGGTTTTGGCGAAACCGTGAACGTAGTGAACTTGATATAATCGAAGGAACCTGATAGCTTTTAAAAAAGGAGTGGTTAAATCTCCGCATTTAAAAATATCTGTTTTAAAAATAACCGAGTGGTTTCTTTTAAATTGTTCCAACGATTTAAACTTTGGTTTGTTTTACTTTGCATTATAGATAATGCGTCCCATCATTAACCTATCATTGCAGAAAACAACGAAAATATAACGTCCTCTTATGCCATCCGCATTCGCCACGGGGTCCCGTCATCACCCGTTAGGTTACTTAACTAACGACAGAGCGGGGGCTGGGCTAGCGCGGGTGTAAAACATAAGTGACGTCTAAATAGCTATAATAAATATAGATATTTTACATTCGTCTGACGCAATGATATTCATTCCAGAACACAGATAAACAATATTGGATTTGCAAGCAATCTGCATTTCTTTCGAGCCTGCAAGAAAAGACAGATTACACAGTTGTGATGAATAGCCGTTTACCCCACCCTCGACCCCTACGGGTACGGCAAACTACCCACCCGGCAGTCTGTGTACCCCACCTTGGGTCAGTCCTAGGAGCAAAAACAGTAAAATGAAATAATACAACGGTGGCTACGACCGCAACCTGGAAGTGCCCCGCGAAAATAATATTACAACAAATTACATTTACAACAAATGAATTAATCAATAACCCTTTGCTAACCCCGGCTATACACCACAACAGTCCAATACAGTTTATATGCACAAACAGATATAACCATTTCAGAAATGTGCAACCCCCTGCCAACCGACATACTAGCAGTTGGGGGAGGTTTACGAACACATTAAACAATCACAGATATAATCCAATACGCAAATACCGTATTTTTCGATCGAATAAACAACATCAATATTGCTCCAAAATCTGCTCTGTTAAACAGTAACCTGAGCAATAATTAAATATTCCAGAAAACCCCAAATGTCACAGGGGACCCACACAAGAAAGACGAGTCCATGACTCGGCCAAAGCGCCGCGGAAGGGCGGCGGATCCCACCGATCCGCCGCGCTTGCGCGGCCGAGTTGCCGATTCATGGGCTCGAATTTCTTGGGTGTTCTCCTGGACTTCTTTCTAGCTCTCTGAACACATTAAAAAAATTTTAGGACTTGATTTTAAGTTCGACAGAAACTAAACAGAATTAGGGTTTTCCGGCTTCGTTTTTTCGTTCGAAATTCGTACAAATTTGCGATTAAGTTATTTAGTGTTTAGCGAGGCTCTGATACCACTGTAAGTCGATGTAGTTCACCCCAGTACTTATGGGGAGGCGGAATTTTCAAAAACTATCAAGTTTAAACAACGAACATCGACTAACCGCTTGAATCGAAGCTAAACTCTAAAAAACCGTATTCTATGAGTTTCTTTTCATAAGAGATTAGGGATTATACCTAATGAACCGGTCCTTCTTCTTTACGTCCTCCTTTGTTCTCCTCGGCCTTCTCTAGGTAGTAGACGATCCACCCGAGAGCGAAACTCCAAGCTAAACCTCTAACTTGAGGTAACTAATCAACTTTGATTGCTAATCAAAGATGATAGGATGATAAAGAGTGAAGGTTATGGATTGTTTAGTCTAACTAATCCTTTGATCTCAACACATGAGGATTAAGGATTAGGGTTTGAAGATGAGAGCTTGAGGAGAGAGAATGTGAGATATGATAATGAGAGAAGAGAGAGAGTGTATCATAATATTATGAAGCATTCTTATTTTCAACAAATGAATAAAAGAAATGAATAAGCATGCTTCACAAAATATCTTGTGATGATTCATTAACATGAGTCATTAAGCAATAAATGTGCATTAATGAAGTGAATGAATCACCACTATGACTCACTCTCTTTCCAAAACAAACCTCCTTAGTCACATCTTCTAGAAGCTTCTCGAGTAATTACGAGAACGCCCCTCCGATCCGTAAAAATACGGAAAAACTTTAGACTGTAAAAATCCAATAACCGGATACCAGTAACTGGCTTAAACCAAAGCCGACTGGTAAAAACTGTCCGAAAGTCGTACGCGCGTAAACGCACGTATGCGTCCGAACCCTTTGTCGCAAAACCATGCAACCTCTATATCGTTTCGCCTGGAGTAGGAAACTCTCTGTGTGGGACTCTAGAGACTCGACTACTACGCTGGCAGTGGGTTTAACCACAGACCGCAAGCGGCACTAGCTGTACGTAACGGTCCCCAGGTAGTTGTCGATAAGAAGGCCGATGAGTAAACCCATCCGAACTCCTACTGAGTCTGATGTGACAATCTCCATACAGTCCGGTCCGTTCGTCCAAGACTATCGCATATCGGGCCTAGGGGGGCGGCAAGCGTCAGTCCCCTAATAGCGGTATAAGTCGTGTCGGAGTGAAGCCCATTACACCCTGAGAAACTGCTGGAACCTACCAGCAAATCTCGCTTGCCCTGGCCAGGGACTTTGCGTAATGGCTCTCTGACACAGCACGATATCTACTCCCAATACCGGGAGGGACGAATCCTGTCTAACCGCCACTGCCTCCAAGTGCTCGGGACTGCACCCAACTGCTACCTGTTTGCACGACTCCTTTGAGCCGTGGTAGGGTAGCAATCTAAGAACAGTGGGACACACTCGAGGCGAAGTAGCAGTGTCAAGTCTGCGGACTACGCTGTACTCATGTCACCTGGGAACTGTTCACTGACGACTGGTATCAAACCAACCAACAGTTCCCTATGAGTCCTGTCCGGTGTACCCGTAACCTAACGAGCACCTGTATACTATCTCCAGTACGACGTACTGACGGCTGTGGGACAGACCATCTCCCCAACTGGGATGAGAAGCGTACACACTAGGCTACTCCGGAGTATCGATGCTCTGTCTCGATAATCCAACGACCAGGGACCTGAATAAGGATGTGCTTGTAGACTACCCAGCCCTCACTAGTGTGACTGCCATCACAACGCTGGTAGACAAGCAAGATCCTAAGAGCTCTATCAATACGTATACTCACATATTAAGATAGAAAAACCAAGTAGCATACTACCATGTTTAGCAAGACTGTTATATACATGTGAATATCCCAAGCTTCCATTAAGTAATATACAAGCTAGTATGATACAGTAATGGCCTTCTAGGGCATAAACACTAACAGGAGAACCCTAACAATGGCGAGTGACGATCCCCAACCGCTGACAACAATTAATATATATGCTCAAACTTAACAAAGAACAACTGAGCAAACTGAGTATAACCGGACGACAAGCATCCGAATGGAGTCACACCCTGACTAAACCTGGGTAGACACCACAACGAAATTTGTGGAGACCTGCTCCAATTCCCTCTTTGGAACGGTTAAAGGTTGCAACTCTCCCGCCGGTCTCAGTTGCTCAACCCAAGCACACAACTGGACAAACACCTTGAAACGAATCCCGAGACTTCTCTTTCTCCTTCCCTGCCCACCCGTAACTATCTCACAAGTCACGTTAAATGTTGGTGGGACTTCGATGAGTACAGAGAGTTGACCGATGTGCCTGCTCTAGGATTTCACGTCTCTACCCAATAATATCAGGTACACAAATGCGTCACTAAACTTAGCACACCCTTGTCACAAATCAAGGACTCCGAATCATTACCTAGCCGAACAAGCTCAAGTCTCTCTGACGAACGAGTGTCGGCGGGCAGTGTCTCGCGAAAGAGATTAAAGAAAAGTGGTCGGACGCAGACATGAGCAAGTTGTCCCCTCAGTAGAGACGAACTTAAGTTGTTCTCAACGATCGCACAAGAACTGTAAATCTGCGGAGGACTATCACAACAATCAAAATCCGCTGCAGGAAGATGTACATTAAGCTCTAGTGGTCCGTGAGAATCTGGCACGACCCTCGAACAAGTATGTAAGTCCATGTTGCCCACCCCGGTGCTTGCGGGGAGGCGGAAAACGGAATAAAAATCGGATTTTTACTTCTCTAGGCAACATGGACTAGACAAAGGAGGATCTTTGCTAAACAAAAACTAGCTAAAGCTAACTAGAAATTAGCTATAAGTAAGAATGGTTATACCTAGGGCTTTATGTCCTTCTCTCCTTGCTCCTTGGAGTAGTAGAAAGGGATCACCTTTGTCGTCTTCTCACGTCGAAGAAGGATCCACCCGAAAGCCTCAACCTTTGGCTTCAACTTCAAGCTAGAAGTAACTAGGGTGCTAGAAGTGCTAATCCTAGAACCCTAGAAGAGAGTAGAGATTATCAAGAAGATGTTTTTCTCAAGCTCAAGTGTTTCTCAACACATGTGAGTGGAGAGCTTAAGGAAGAGGAAGAGGAAGAGAGGGAAAGTATATCATAGAATGAGAGAATTATGAAGCATTCTCACATATATGTGTGAATTATTGTAAATTGATAATTAGTGAGATAATTGTCATGGCTTAATCAAGACATGACCATTATCATTTCATTTTTAATGCAAATTGCAAGGATCAAAGAGCATCTTCCAAATAAATGATGATGGTCAAAGTGTCAACCTAGGTCAACAAGTCAAGAATGTCAAATGGTCAACAACCCTAACCATGCACAATTATATTAAACTAATATCAATTAACCATTATACACACAAAAGCATTAGGGTTAATAAAATGACAATGGTTATTAACCCTAATCAAAGTCCTCTTCCTCTGACTTAATCAACTGTGCATACGCACCCGCATTCGTGATCCGAGGAACACGAATACAAAGAGATAAAACCAATCCCAAATCATATACTAGGATCTGGCTTAAACCAAAGCCCGCTAGTATAAGCTGTCCGGACAGCAAACGTGCACAAGTGCGCGGATGTGGACGAACCCTGTCGCAAAACCATGCGACCTCTACTCATTTTTCCTAAAGGCGAATAGCTCTCTGTGTGGGACTCTAAAGACTCGAAACTACGCCGGCAGTGGGTTTAACCACAGACCGCAAGCGGCACTAGCTGTACGTAATGGTCCCCAGGTAGATGCCGATAAGAAGACTGACGAGGTGACCCCATCTGAACTCCTACTGAGCCTGTATGTGACAGTCTCCGTACAGTCCGGTCTGTTCGTCTGATACATCGCATGGCGGGCCTAGGGGGGCGGTGAACGTCAGTCCCCTAATAGCGGTACAAGTCGTGTCGGAGTGTAGCCCAGAATAACCTGAGATAACACTGGAAACCTACCAGTATATCTCGCTTGCCCTGGCCAGGGACTACTTGTGTAATGGCTCTCCTGGACACAGCGCGATGTCAACCCCCAATACCGGGAGAGACGAATCCTGTCTAACCGTCACTGCCTCCAAGTGCTTCGGGACTGCACCCAAAAGCTACCTGTTTGCACGACTCCTTTGAGCCGTGGTAGGGTAGTAATCAAAGTGCAGTGGGAACACACTCGAAGTGAAGTGACAGTGTCAAGTCAGCGGAATAAGCTGTACTCATGTCACCTGGGAACTGATAACTGACGATAGGTATAATACCAACCAACAGTTCCCGACGAGTCCTGTCCAGTGTACTCGTAGCCTAACGAGCACCCGCATACTATCTCAAGTACGACGTACTGACGGCTGTGGGACAGACCGTCTCCCACACTGGGATGAGAAGCGCATACGCCAGTCTACTCCGGAGTATCGATGCCCTGTCTCGATAGTCCAACGACCAGGGACCTGTATAAGGATGTGCTTATGGATTACCCAGCCCCCACGAGTGTGAGCGCCATCACAACGCTGGTAATCAAGCAAAGATCCTAAGGGCTCTACTAATATGTATATCAGCAATATGCTAAAAGAAACACATGCACATATTAAAGCAGAGACAAACCAAATAGCATACTACCATTTCGAGCAAGATTGAATATACAACTGTGAATATCCCAAGCTTCCATCAAGTAATATACAAACTAGTATGATACAGTAATGGCCTCTAGGGCATATACACTAACAAAGTAGTGTCTCCAAATCTCCAACGCAAAACCACCGCGGCCATCTCCAGATCATGAGTGGGATATCCTTCTCGTACTTCCTCCAAATGTAGGGTAGCAAAAGCGATAACTCCATTGTGTCACCTCAGTACACCCTCGAGCCCTACTCACGAACCATCACAGTAAAACCATAAAGTCGCCCGAACCAAAAGCAAAGAAAGAACTGATGCAGTTGTTAACCGAATCTTCAACTGCCGAAACTCCGCACACATGCCTCAGTCCAAAGAAAGAAACCTCCGTTCCAGTCAATTCAGTCAACGGTGCAGCACTACACTAGCAATCCAACCGGAAACGGCGGTAAAAATCCGCTAAGCCCAAAAATCTGCGGACCTCCGTCCTCCTCAGAAGTCTGGTCCTAAGCTTTACGGCCACGATCTTCCTCGGAACCGTACAAAACCGTCTGCCGTAACTACAAGACCTAGGAGTCAACACAAACAAGCCTGAAGGAACACTCTGGGAATCTAGCAAACCGTTGGGGCTCTCCCAGTGTCCATAGAACAAATCCTCAAGTGCTACTCCTATCCCTCAAGACACATTAAATAGACCAGGATGTCGTAAATAACACAACAATAACTGGTCGAGGAACGGCCTGAAGAAATCCGGTTCATCACATCTACGAATGCTGCTAGGGCATTGGTTAATCCAATGACACACTAAATCACACAAAGCCCGTAGCACGCACAAGGCAGTCTTCGGAATGTCATCACTCTGAACCCGCAACAATGATGACCAGATCCCAAACAAGCTTAGAAAATATCTCGCACTCTGGAGCTGATCGAAGAAATCACCAGTGCGAGGTAAAGGATACCTATCCGCACTGTAAGCCGGTTCAATTGACGACCAATTAATACACAACCTCAATCTGTCGTCTTTCTCCTTGACGAATAGAAACAAGAGCTTCCTAATGCGAAACACTCAGACGCACGAAACTCCCCCAACAAACAACTCTGCATCAGACCCTTAAGCTCCTTAAGCTTCGCCGGCTCATCTAGAACAACGTCGGAACTCTCGCACGAAGAAAACCGGTCCAACAAACCAACTATGGCTACGGTATCACGAATAAACTCCAAGAATCCACGACATCTCCTCAAAAGCCGACTAGCGAAAAAGGCTGAATTCAAGCTGTGAGAGGCGGCACAACTATCCACCTACACAACAAGAACTGACTTGCCGGGGAAAACAAAACCTAACTGTTTCCTCATGTTAGTCCACAACGCCTAGCACGTAGCTAACCAGTCCGTGCCCAGGAGAACGCCAAGTCCAACATTTCTAGAAGGATCAAAACGACAGACGACTCTCTATCTCCTATCCGATTGGCACACGACCGAATTACGTGTCGCGCAATAAAAGAATCGCTGACAGAAATTAACACAACAAATGGCTGATCTACCTAACACGACCCTCGTCCTGAACTCGGCACGAAGTGTGGAAACATACGAGTGCATGGATCCGGATCAAACAAATACATCAAAAGAACATATGAATTAAGGATACCTGAAAACTCTGCATTGGAAGCCCTCGCGTCCCGATGAGTCGAAGCGAAAACTTATGCCTGCCCTTCACCTGCGACTGACCGAACTCCTCCTCTGCCAGACTGACCCCTCTGCGCGAACCTTCCGTGTCCACGACGTCTCAGAATTTGACCCTGACGTGGTGCTAAGGAACACTGCCTGACGTAGTGTTGAAGGCTTCCGCATCGAAAACATCCACGTGCTGACTGCTGACCATCCTGGGGATGAGAGCTGAACAACTGTCCTCATCCTAAGCCTCTGCTCTGGGCTGGTACACCAGTACGATTCCTCAACTGTTCCAGAACTCTCAACGTCTCTGGAAGAAGTGTCTCGTACACTGGGACTGTATCTACTGGTGCTATGTAGGTGACAGAATACTGCATGATGATCGCAAGGAACAACTGGGTAACAGGGGTGACAACCTCCTGTCGCTGCGCTCGAATGGCCTCCACCAGTGAGCTCATCGTCTGGCGCAAGTCCTGCATCTCTGCCACTAGCCTAGTGATCTGATCTGTCGTAGGAGGAACAATCTGCTCTGGTACAACAGGGGTACTACCCGGACCAGTCCTCGTCTCGAACGAATCAACTTGAATCTCGACTCTCGCGGCTGCTCTCTGCGCCCTCGTAGTCCTTGGCGGCATAATGGCTAAAAAGAAAGTAGGATTCGATGAGGATACGGAAATTGAATCACAAGGATGTATACAATCATGAAGGAATTTCAATCAATAAGTCCTAAGGTCGCTTAGGCGGAGTATGACCCTGGTATGATGGAGTAGGTAGCTGCAGCAGAGTTGCGTAGAAGTTTGGCTCTGCGCTCTGATACCAACTTTATCAAGACCCAAACTTTGGCTCGTGACCGACACTTAACAACGTAACGTCTACAGGCGTAACGCGACTATGTAAGCCGAAACCCAGAAATCAAAATGTCACGACCCACCCTCAATACAGAGAGTATTGTCCGCTCTGGCCGAAGCCGCACGGTTTTGTCCTTCGGAGCAAACCGGACACGACTAGGGGCCACATCCCAGGAGGTCACCCATCCCAAGACTTCCCTGGCCCGAGCACGCTTAACTACGGAGTTCTCAAACTCCTGTAGTGCCTGTTCACTTAAAAGGCGCCTCTGTATTGAAGAGCGGTATCATTCCATTTATAGTACAGATCTGACCTCTTTCGGAATGTATTCCGAAGATTTCCCATTGTTTTACAGTGGGTCCCCATGCTTATCTTCTATAAATGGGTATACCGGATAATACCAGGGTTATTACATTCTCCCCCACTTACAACAATGGTTCATTCTCGAACCACAGACCTAATATTGAGGAACCAGCTCTCATACTATTCTGTCATGACCCACCCTCAATACAGAGAGTATTGTCCGCTCTAGCCGAAACCGCACGGTTTTGTCCTTCGGATCAAACCGGACACGACCATAGGCCACTTCTAAGGAGGTCACCCATCCCAAGACTTCCCTAGCCTGAGCACGCTTAACTACGGAGTTCTCAAACTTCTATAGTGCCAGTTCACTTAAAAGGCGCCTCTGTATTGAAGAGCGGTATCATTCCATTTATAGTACAGATCTGACATCTTTCGGAATGTATTCCAAGATTCCCCATTGTTTTACAGTGGGTCCCCATGCTTATCTGTTATAAATGGGTATACCGGATAATACCTGGGGTATTACACAAAACCAGTAAAAGTATAGAGTGCTTAAACATTTAATAGGAACATTTGTTAAACTGTTAAGAAAACCTCAAGTAGACAATCACCAAGATAACGATATACGACGCCGTAGCGAAGAAAAGAGCAATAAGTGGAACACGTCATACAAGATAAGAACTGCATAGGTAAAGTCGGCTCACAGCGAGCTCGACACCAGAATACAAAATAATATACATCATCGTCCTCACACTGGTCTCTAAGTCAAATACATAAAAGTAGATGGAGAGTACTAGATACAAAATATGTACAATGGAAATAACCAGATACCACAAACCCACCTAGCAACAAACATCTCACACACCTACTGCAGTGGTATCCGTAGCCAAAAAGATCTAGGAAAGCAGCCTGCCGTAACTACTCCGAAGGGAAACCTGCAAACACTGTGGCACAACGGGGGTGAGTTGCCAACTCGTGAATAGTAGATAACATATAAAGGTAATCGCGAGTATGCACGTGCTGCGATACTCTAACCTATGCCAACAGATAACAACTATATGATGAACTATATGAGCAGTAATCATGCATCAAGTACGATCTAACAACATCTCTAAATGTTAGGCAGGGTATGCAATAATCGTGCATAGCAAATGTAATCTAATGACATCTATATATGATGAGTAGGGTATGCAATAATCGTGCATAGCAAATGCAATCTAATAACATCTATATAGGATGAGCAGGGTATGCAATAATCGTGCATAGAAAATGCAATCTAATAACATCTATATAGGATGAGCAGGGTGTGCAATAATCGTGCATAGAAAATGTACTCTATAAGGTACAACAGATACAGGATGAGATATAAAATACTTAATGCTGAGCATGGCAATAATAATATCTACACGGAATATCAACGTGGAAAAATAACCGGTGTCCATCCATATGCCCAAATCCTGTAAATCTTATAGAATCATGGGTGCCTAGCGTCGGCACACTAAAATATCATGAATCATCGTGTCTAGCATCGACACGCAAATCATCAAGTATCGGGCTCTGTCTGCGGAATCGGCCCTCGGTCCCGGCAGTACGGATCGGCCCGTATCCATCTCTCATCACTGGTCAGTATCCTCCGGATAACCGCCAGGTCTAACCAATCACCGGTTGGTAGTAGTCCCTCCGTCAGGCTCACCGTCTACAGCACAGCGATCCGTTCTCGCCCTAGGGTACCATACCGGGTCCACCATGTACCCGCAATCGGCCTCATCTGCCTCCTCGAATCGGGTTTCAGATGTCGCTCTCAGCACCGAGAAAACGAATGGTGGACGCACTGAAATAACTTATCAAGGGTAACCGGGTTTTTTAAAACAATTACATATTCTCCTTTGAAATATCAACGGTTCCCAAATCCAGAAATATCATGGAAACAACATATCTCAATGCGTAAATTCATGCAAGTATGAAGATATCACTATATGTGTGCACTGGTACGAATATACAGTGTGCATATGCGCAGGTATGAAAATATCAATATATGTGTGCACTGGTATGAATATACAGTGTGCATGTGCGCAGGTATGAAAATATCAATATATGTGTGCACTGGTATGAATATACAGTGTGCATGTGCGCATGTATGAAAATATCAATAAATGTGTGCACTGGTATGAATATACAGTGTGCATGTGCGCAGGTTTGAAAATATCAATATATGTGTGCACTGGTATGAACATACAGTGTGAATGCGCGCAGGTATGAAAATATCAATATATTTGTGCACTGGTATGAATATACGGTGTGCATGTGCGCAGGTATGAAAATATCAATATATGTGTGCACTGGTATGAATATACGCTGTGCATGTGCGCAGGTATGAAAATATCAATATATCTGTGCACTGGTATGAATATACGGTGTGCATGTGCGCAGGTATGAAAATATCAATATATCTGTGCACTGGACGGTGTGCATGTGCGCAGGTATGAAAATATCAATATATCTGTGCACTGGTATGAATATACGGTGTGCATGTGCGCAGGTATGAAAATATCTATATATATGTGCACTGGTATGAATATAAGGTATGAAAATATCAATATATGTGTGCACTGGTATGAATATACAGTGTGCATGTGCGCAGGTATGAAAATATCAATATATGTGTGCACTGGTATGAATATGCAGTGTGCATGTGCGCATGTATGAAAATATCAATATATGTGTGCACTGGTATGAATATACGGTGTGTATGTGCGTGAAGGGTCTCTTACAGCACCACTACAAGGGTTTGGAGGCAACACACATGCCTTATTTAAAAATTATATGGTGCTAAAGAAACTATCTTAAGGATCATGCAAGAAAATTTAGGGTAACATAACTTTAATAATAACACAAGTAGTAAAAGGATAGGGTTTTGAGAGTACAACCTTTGTAGCTCCCTACGCTAGACTCCTTGGCTACTTGAGAGTTGGAAAAAGGTTCACTTGAGATCCTCTAGGTCCACGACGATCCACCCGGAGTCCTCTTTGTCCAATCTTGAAGCTCCACTAGATCAAGAGAAGAAGTAGAAGCTAACACTCTAGACTAATGGACAAGACTAGTGTAGAATGGTGATGTGGTTTATTTTCTCACTTCAAAAGCCTAACTTGGTGACTCTTTTGCTCACAAGAGAAAACTAGAGAGCAAGAGAGAAAGGCGGAAGAAGATGATGGCTTGTTAAGAGCTCAAGATAATGATAAACTTAACAATAAAAATGAGAAATGAAAATATATATATTTTCTCTTTCTCATTCTTAACCATAGTTACAAAATATCTAGATATTTTTTTTGGAACAAAAATGGCCATAGAAAATGAATCATGGTTAAACCAAAGGGTTAGTGCAAGAATAAAATAATAAACCATGATAACAATTTCCATTTCCATTTTTCTTTTCCAAATAAATAATATATATATATATATATATATTAATGGTGTGAGTCTTATATTGCCACCATACACTATATCAACAACCATGATAGAATTATGTATGCATGTATGTGTGCATTCACATCAATATGTGCATGAATGAGAATAAATGCATACATGCATGCATACAACAAAAAGACAAGAAAGGGTTTAAAGTGAGAAACTAATGTTCAATGATAAATCAACACATGATTTGGAAAACCGGTCATATCACATACGACCCGACCAAAAGCAAACCGTTCGATTAATATACAGTATCTCATACGCGCATTTTAACCAGGTCCACACGCATATCTCATATGTGCACCACATCGTTTCGCCTAGACTAGGCAACTCCATTGTGGGACTCTAAGACTCGTCAATACGCCGGCAGTGGGTGATGATCATATCAAGCACCCCCAAGCCGCAAGCGGTCAGCTAAACGTAACGGCCACCCGGGTATTGAGCGATCAGAAGAAAACAATCGAACCTGTCACAACTCCCGTCGAGCCAACCGGCAACACTACCGTACAGTCCGGTCTCTTCGTCAGATATGCTTCATATCGAGTGTAGGTATGGTAACGTCGACCCCAATAACTCAATAAGTCGTGCCGATGAGTGGTCTAAAATAGATCGAGAAACTACTGATAACACTTATCAGTAAATCTCAACAGCCCTGGCCAGGGACTTACTGATATAGCCAATCGAGCACAGCACAGCATCCACTCCCAATACCGGGAGAGACGAAACCCCTCCTATCGCTCATCGCCATCGTGTTTCACGGGACTGCACCCAACGGCCACCTATTTGCACGACTCAGTAGAGCCGTGGTAGGGTGGTAATCAAAGTACAGTGGGAGAACACACAAGACTCTATGACGATCTCGGGTCTACAGACTAACCTGCACCAGTGTCACCTGAGAACTGCTATCCGATGATAGATATAATTCCATATAGGAGTTCTCGGTGAGTCCGTCCAGTGTACCCAGTCACCACTGAGCACCCGTATATGATCTCGATGTCAAACATCGATGAATGTGGGAACATCCATCGCCCATCATTTGGGTCTAGTATCATATACGCTAGTCTACTCTGGTATATCTATGCCCCATCTCGATACACCTACGACTAGGGACATTTAAGGATATGCTTATAAACTACAGATGTCCCACTAGTATGATCTCCATCATAATCACAGTAGTCAATCCTATATCCTCAGGGCTTTATAAACCTGTATGAATGAATAAAAACATGATCAAGTCAACATGTCAGATAAAGAAGAACCAGATAGCATACTATCATGTCGAGCAAGAATGGACACTGAATATATATATATATATATACATGTATAAATACATCCACTATCATATAATGGCCTCTAGGGCATACATATATCCAACAATCTCCCACTTGCACTAAGGCCAGTTATTGGCGTATCTCATACCCAACATCTCAAAATGTTGCTCATGCTGCGGCTGAGGAAGGTCCTTGGTGAGTGGATCCGCGGCGTTATTCTTTGTGTCTACTCTCCTAATCTCGATCTCGCGGCTATCTAAAATCTCCCGGATCAAATGAAAGCTCCTCAGGATGTGTCTGGACCGCTGATGGGACCTGGGCTCCTTGGCTAATTCCATAGCCCCATTATTATCACAATACAATGGTATTGGATCAATAAGGGTTGGAACTACTCCTAGTTCCGAGACGAACTTCTTCATCCAGACGGCTTCCTTGGCGGCATCATTCGCAGCAATGTACTCAGCCTCCATCGTAGAGTCTGCAACGGTATCATGTTTGGAACTCTTCCAACTTACCGTCCCTCCATTGAGGGTAAATACAAACCCGGAGATAGATTTGTTGTCGTCCTTATCGCTCTGGAAGCTCGAATCGGTAAAGGCCTCCATTTGGAGATCTTCATTACCATACACCAAGAACAATTCTTTAGTCCTTCGAAACTGCTTAAGAATGTTCTTCACAGCTATCCAGTGATTCTATCCTGGGTTGGATTGATACCTGCTTACAACACTTAGTGCATAAGCTACAACTGGACGTGTACATAACATCGCATACATTATAGATCCTACTGCCGAAGCATAGGGTATAATGCTCATGCGAGCTCTCTCTTCATCGGTCTTCGGGCAAGAGACTTTGGAGAGAGTGACCCCATGGCAAGCGCGTAAGGCACCCCGCTTGGAGTCTTCCATAGTAAACCGTTTTAGGATGGTGTCAAACATCGATGAATCTTGATGTCAAACATCGATGTCAAACATCGATGAATGTGGAAACATTCATCGCCCATCGTATGGGTCTAGTATCATATACGCTAGTCTACTCTGGTATATTAATGCCTTGTCTCGATATACCTACGACTAGGGACTTTCCAGGATATGCCTATAGACTACAGATGTCCCACTAGTATGATCTCTATCATAATCAGAACAGTCAAGCCGATATCCTCAGGGCTTTCTCAGCATGTATGAATGAATAAAAGCATGATCAAATCAACATGTCAGATAAAGAAGAACCAGATCGCATACTATCATGTCGAGCAAGAATGCATACTGAATATATATATACATGTATAGATACATCCGCTATCATATAATGGCCTCTAGGGCATACATATATCCAACAATTCCCACTTGCACTAAGGCCAGTTATTGGCGTATCTCATACCCAACATCTCAAAAAGTCGCTCATGCTGCGGCTGAGGGAGGTCCTTGGTGAATGGATCCGCGGCGTTATTCTTTGTGTCTACTCTCCTAATCTCGATCTCGCGGCGATCTACAATCTCCCGGATCAAATGAAAACGCCTCAGGATGTGTCTGGACAGCTGATGGGATCTGGGCTCCTTGGCTAACGCCATAGCCCCATTATTATCACAATACAAAGGTATTGGATCAATAATGGTTGGAACTACTCCTAGCTCCGAGACGAACTTCTTCATCCAGACGGCTTCCTTGGCACCATCATTTGCAGCAATGTACTCAGCTTCCATCGTAGAGTCTGCAACGGTATCTTGTTTGGAACTCTTCCAACTCAGCGCCCCTCCATTGAGAGTAAATACAAACCCAGAGATAGATTTGTTGTCGTCCTTATCGCTCTGGAAGCTCGAATCGGTAATGGCCTCCATTTGGAGATTTCCATTACCATACACCAAGAACAATTCTTTAGTCCTTCGCAAGTACTTAAGAATGTTCTTCAGAGCTGTCCAGTGATTCTCCCTTGGGTTAGATTGATACCTGCTTACAACACTAAGTGCATAAGCTACATCTGGGCGTGTACATAACATCACATACATTATAGATCCTACTGCCGAAGCATAGGGTATAATACTCATGCGAGCTCTCTCTTCATCGGTCTTTGGACAAGAATCCTTGGAGAGAGTTACCCTATGGCAAGCGGGTAAGGCACCCCGCATGGAGTCTTCCATACTAAACCTTTTTAGGATGGTGTCAGTGTACCTGGTTTGGGACAATCCCAATAACCTTTTGGATCTATCCCTATAGATCCTTATGCCCAGAATGTATGTGGCATCACCCAGGTCCTTCATGGAGAACCTCAGTGATAAGAAAGATTTGACCGACTGTAGCATAGGAATATCATTTCCTATCAGAAGAATGTCGTCCACGTACAATACGAGGAATGTGACAGCTCTCCCTAAAGCCTTCTTATAAACACAAGGTTCATCTGGGATTTTGATGAAATCAAACTCTTTGATAACATCATCGAAACAGATGTTCCAACTCCGGGATGCCTGCTTTATCCCATAAATGGATTTAAGCAATCTACATGCTTTCCCGCTGCTCCCACAGTCAATGAAGCCCTCTGGCTGATCCATATAAACGCATTCTTTTAAATCTCCATTTAGAAATGCCGTTTTAACGTCCATCTGCCAGATTTCATAGTCGTAGTGAGCAGCAATAGCAAGTAGGATACGAATGGATATAAGCATGGCTACGGGAGAAAAAGTCTCGTCATAGTCCAAACCTGGTCTTTGACGAAAACCCTTCGCCACAAGTCTTACCTTATAGGTCTCTACCTGCCCATCTACACCAATCTCTCTTTTAAATATCCATTTTCACCCTGCAGGTTTTACCCCAGGGGTTACAACATCCAAAGTCCATACTTTGTTGGTGTACATAGACTCCATTTCGGATCTCATGGCATCCAGCCACTTCACAGAGTCTCCACTCATGATAGCTTGCTGAAAACTGGTAGAATCATCATCCTCCATGATGCAATCTTCTCTGTCACCATCAATGAGGAAACCATAGTACCTCTCCGGTGGGCAAGAAGTCCTACCAGACCTATGGAGTGGTCGAGGTTCTTCAGTTTCTATTGCAACAGCCGGTTCAACCAAGTCGTCATTTGAAGTTTGTGTCTCTAGAACCTCTTCTAGATCTACCACGTTGCCATCAGTTTCATTTGTGAAAAACTCTTTTTCCAAGAATGTGACATACTGAGAAACAAACACCTTTTGTTCCTCCTTATGGTATAAAAGATATCCATAAGAATTCCTTGGATATCCCACAAAGTTACGCATGGCCGACTGTGTTTCGAGTTTGTCCGGATTCTGCCTTTTAACATAGGCCGGACAACCCCAAATCTTAATTCTCTTAAGAGATGGTCTCTTCCCATGCCATATCTCATATGGCGTGGTAGACACGTTTTGGTTGGAACCCTGTTCAGTAGAAACGCTGCCGTCTCCAATGCATGCCCCCAAAATGAGACGGGTAACTCAGCATCACTCATCATGGAACGGACCATATCTAATAGGGGCCGATTCCGTCGTTCTGACACACCGTTGTGCTATGGTGTGTAAGGAGGAGTGAGCTGAGAGAGAATCCCATTCTCTTTTAGGATGTTTGCAAATTCTGTACTGAGATACTCTCCACCTCGATCTGATCGAAGCATTTTGATACTCAAGCCGGTTTGTTTTTCTACTTCGAGTTTATATTTAGTGAATTTCTCGAAAGCTTCGGATTTGTGCTTTAATAAAAATACATGACCGAATCTTGAGAAATCGTCAATGAAAGTAATGAAGTATGAAAACCGCCTCTAGCCTGTGTAGACATTGGCCCATATACATCACTGTGTATGAGGAGTAGGAGCTCAGTAGCTCTTTCTCCGTGTCCGGTAAACGGAGTTTTGGTCATTTTACCCTTGATACAAGACTGGCAAGTCGCATAAGATTTATATTCAAAAGGGTTTAAATATCCATCTTTGTGTAACTTGTTTATTCTTGTTTCGTTAATATGACCAAGTCTACAGTGCCAAAGAAAAGCTTCATTTATTTCTGAAAGTTTTCTTTTATTAGTGTATTGTATGCTGAAAACTGTGTGTTGATTTAGGACGTATATCCCGTTATTAAGCGTACCATACCCAACCAACATTTGATTCAGGTGAATGTTCATAACATTGTTCTGCAATACAAAATTATATCCTTCATTGTCAAACAAAGAAACAGATATTATATTACAAAGCATACTAGGTACAAAATAACATGGGTTCAAAACCAATATACACCCAGATGGCAACCCCAAATGATACACTCCCACTGCAACTGTATGTACATTGGAACCATTTCAAACGCGGAAATTATGATCACCTGTCTTCAAAACCTTGCTATTTCTCAGCTCCTGCATAGAATTGCAAATGTGAGAACCTGAACCGGTATCTAATACCTAGGAAGCAGAGTTTATTGAAAAACAGTTTTCTGTCACAAACACACCTGAAGCGGAAGCATCCCCATGCTTCTTCTTGAGTTTTAAGTACTCCGTGCAGTTGCGCTTCCAATGTCCTGTTTTGTGGCAGTGAAAACATTCCCCTTTCTCCGATTCTCCAGCTTTGGACTTGTTCTTCCCCTTAACCTTTTTAACTCCACCCCTAGGATTGGTGGGCTTCTTCTTCATCTTTCCCTTGGCCTTAGCCTTTGGGCGAGAAGAGGAAGATTGCCCAACACTCAAAACGGGAGTTTTCACTGATTTTAGTGTGCTCTCTACACTTCTTAACATATTAAGGAGTTCAGGTAGTTCCTTTTCCATGTTGTGCATGTTGAAGTTAACTATAAATTGAGCAAAGGTGGAAGGGAGGGACTGCAGAATAATATCCGTATATTGTTCATTGTCCATCTTCCATCCAAGGTCCTCAAGCTCTTCTATGAGAGCTATCATCTTCACAACAAGGTCTTCTACTGGTGTGTCAGGGGCCATTCGCATCGGAAACAGTTTCCTTGATGCTTCCTATCGTAATACGCGGGATTGCTCTCCATACAACTCCTTTGTATGGAGGAATATGGCGTGAACGTCCATATTCTCGTGCTGCTTTTGATGTGTGTTATCCATCGATGCAAGCGCGAGGCATTTGGCCGTGGCACAGTCAGTGTCCCATGTCTTGCGGACTTCAATATCCGCAACTGAGGATTTTGGACCTGGGACGGGCGGGGCTGGAGCCGTGAGGACATATGATACCTTATCATAAGTCAAGGCAATGTTCAGATTCCTCAGCCAGACTTTATAATTTGTCCCATTCAGTATATTTTTATCTAGTAGAAGCTTGAGTCCTGTCATTGGTATCTGCCATTAAGAGAGAGAAAATAATACACTCAGCGAAAGCTCTTGCAAAGATTAGATTGGTTATTATCTTATCTAATCGATGTCTCCCACTGCTTTAATCAAGTTTTTCTTTCAAACCTTAAAAAGAAAACTAGCCAGGATTAATTACAGGCTACAACTTCGCCAACCGTTCAGCCAGGCCAGTGTCGGTACTTGAGGGAGGTTCCCCGTGCTTTCGCACGGACCTAATTAAAGTAAACCTCGTCTTTCCAGAGGCGTAGCCCCGTTAACACCTTTCTAGACACCTAATGGGTTAGCTAATTGTAAACTGCAAAACTCTCCTTAGAGCAACTATTGCCCACAGTGGGATCGGGATCCAACCATCATATGGAAGGTATGCGATCTCATTGCAAATTTCAACTATTGAAATTCCCGATGTGGTTTTTACCCCAAGTACCTATGACCTTAACTATGGTCAACAAATCATAAGTACTAGTCAAGTTCTACCCGTCATTTCTTGATTAATTAGACCCACTCTTATGACCCTTAAATATGGTCAACAAGGTCGCATGAATGTCCTAATTAATCTGCATCATATGCAGTGTAGGAAGACATCACTTAGCTACCGTACACTACGCCTTAACTATAGTCAACAAACGTAGCACGAATACTAAGTACTCTACTTCCTAAAATGACGGAGGGTTGCGGATGATTTTTAAGAAAATCTTTAACGCTTTGAACTTGATATCGTCGTAGAATCAAAAGGTTTTCAAAAGGAGTGGCTTGAGCTCCGCAGTTTTGAAATGTAGTTTTTTTATAAAGAGCCGAGTGGTTTTCAAATCCGATTCTACAACATCTTTTTAGGTTTATTTTCTTTACATTAATCATATTAATGCAGCCCCATCATTTAAGTCCTTAAGCCAATCACAGAAAAGAAACGAAAATACAACGTACGCTTATGCCATCCGCATTCGCCGTAATGTTCCGTTATGCACCGTTAGGTTACTTAACTAACGGCATATCGGGACGGGACTATCGCGGGTGTAAAACATAAGCAACATCTACTATATATCTCATATATAATATCATTCGTCTCAGATATCACATCACAGTATACAGGCAGCAGAAACACAGATATAATAATATAGGATATACTAGGACGTCCGTATTTAGTATTTAGCCAACAATAGAAAATACGGATTCCACACTCGGGATGAATATCCAAGCCCACACGCCTAGACCCCTACGAGAGTGGCAAGCGACCCTACCAATTCTGGAGTTTAGGAGACCCGGTCTCGACTCCTCGAGATGGCTTCCCTCTGAACCCCAGAACCCGGTCACTTGTGCTCCCCTCCTTGGGTCTATCCTAATGCGGAAAAGTAAATAATATACAACACTGGTGACATCAACCTCAACCCGGAAGTACCCCAAATAAAAGAATATTATATTATATTTGGATTTTACATCAATGAAAAGAAAACTTTCATCTCACATAAAAAAAAACCGGCTATTCAATCCCAGCAATCCTACACATCATATCTCAGCAACACATAATATCACATATCATCAACGTAAGTAAGTATGCGTACCCCGATTGTCGTTGATGTATAACAACGAAACCGGCGATATGCGACATACTACACTTACGGTCACAGAGAAATAAAATATAAAACTACTACATTTGGAATCCACAATAACTTTAGACATCGTAAATCCGAAATATCGCATACTTCGCATTTCATGCCTAACTATATGAATTCCACATATTGTATCACTTTCCAGATAAATAGACGGTATTAAACTTTCCGATTGAATAATCAAATACCCAAGATTTCCTAAATAGATCAACACTTGAGCGGAGTTCAAAAATCCCAGAATGTGTCACAGTAGCAGTGGTCCAGCCGTAGAAGGGTCAAGCCAACGCCTCACATGTGGCACGCCGTACTGCCCCAAACCCTAAGGTTTAGAGGCAGTTCAGATGGTCACATAATCGAGTTAAGGTTTGTTTTCTTCTAGAGGGTCCACCACATTACTTGCACGTATTTCCGAAAGATTCAAACTCGAGAAAAATTCAACACATGAAAGTTTTTCATGCCGGGAAAAAGTGAGTTAATGATATCCGTTCGAACTTTCTAATACTTTCTAAATTACATGAAAACGGCACGAAATTAAATTTTCTGATCGAATTAACGAATCCAAAATAATCCCCAGAACACTCAACACTTGAGTCAGATTAAAAATACCCAAAAATATGTACAAGCAGCTACTGACATTACTGTACAAAATCGATGCCATAAAGCTTTTGTACGGCCGCGGATCCGCTGCCCAAGCAAGGTTTGGCCGCGGTTCCGCGGCGATATGTATGGATAATGCTGTCGTTTTTTACAGTTATTCTTATATTTCCCTGCTGATTTTTTTAATTATTTTTAATTCAGGAAAAAACACAGTTTAAAAAAATATCCAGAGAAGGGTCTAATTCCGTATTTTGTGGTTCGATCGGAGTTTTAACTTCGCCTAAACATCGCCTAAAGCTCTAGCTTGGCTCTGATACCATGAAGGGTCTCTTACAGCACCACTACAAGGGTTTGGAGGCAACACACATGCCTTATTTAAAAATTATATGGTGCTAAAGAAACTATCTTAAGGATCATGCTAGAAAATTTTGGGTAACATAACTTTAACAATAACACCGGTAGTAAAAGGCTACGGTTTTGAGAGTACTGTAAGTCCACGTTAACATTCCCGGTTCTTTCGGGAATGCGGAAGCGGTGAAAAACGATTTTTTCAGTGGAGGTAACATGGACTCAAAAACCGGATCTTTGCTAAATAAACTATCTAACAACCTAACTAAAAGTTTAACTACTATGTTAGGGGTTATACCTTGACTTGAACTCCTTCTCTTCGACTCCTTGTGGTGGTCGGATCGGCCTCACCTCATCGTCTCCTTGTGCCGAAGAAGGATCCACCCGAAAGCTTCTACCTTTGGCTCCAACCTCAATCTAAAGAAAACTAGAATACTTAGCTTGCTAGACCTTGTACACTAGGATGAGTAGAAAAGTGTTTTGGGTTTTATCTCTAAGGAAAATGGTTCTCAACACATGAGAGATTTTTGCCTTGAGCTATAGGAAGAGGGAGAGCAAGAGGAAGAGGAGAGCTTTGATGAGAGAGAGAGCAAATGATAGAATGAAGAAGACTTTTTACAACCATCCTCTCATAACACAAAATAATCATAATAATAATAGTAATTGAGTATTATGTGATGGTTCATGTCAATGGCAATATCATTTCATGCACTCATTTTGTAAAGAACAACAAGTAAGCAAAAGTCTTAGCAATGAACTGATAGCCATTGTAATGATGATGGTCAACATGTCCAAGCTAGTCAACCGGTCAACCAAGTCAACAAGTCAACAAATTCAAAATTTCAACCCAACCATGGCACACTAATACTTAATTAATATTATTATTAATCATTTTTCTTATTCTCATTAGGGTTTAGAAAAGGTCAACAGTCAACAACCCTAATGAGAATCCTCTACCTCTGTCTCGGTCAACCGTGCATACACACCCGCATCCGCGTTCAGGGGAACACGAATACAAACGAGATAAAACCAATCCCAAAACATATACTAGGATCTGGCTTAAACCAAAGCCCGCTAGTAATAACTGCCCGGACACCAAACGTGCACAAGTGCACGGATGTGATCGAACCCTGTCGCAAAACCATGCGACCTCTACTCTGTTTTGCCTAAAGGCGAATAGCTCTCTGTGTGGGACTCTAAAGACTCGACACTACGCTGGTACTGCACAGACCACAAGCGGCACTAGCTGTGCGTAACGGCCCTCAGGTAGATGCCGATAAGAAGACTGACGAGGTGAAACCCATCTAAACTCCTACTGAGCCTGAATGTGACAGTCTCCGTACAGTCCGGTCTGTTCGTCTGAGAATATCGCATGGCGGGCCTAGGGGGCGGTAAACGTCAGTCCCCTAATAGCGGTACAAGTCGTGTCAGAGTGTAGCCCAGAACACCCTGAGATAACACTGGAAACCCACCAGTATATCTCGCTTGCCCTGGCCAGAGACAACTATGTGTAATGGCTCTCCTTGACACAGCGCGATATCAACTCCCAATACCGGGAGAGACGAATTCTGTCTAATCGTCACTGCCTGAAAGTGCTTCGGGACTGCACCCAACTACTACCTATTTGCATGACTCAATTGAGCCGTGGTAGGGTCGTAATCAAAGTATAGTGGGAACACACTCGAGGCGAAGTGACAGTGTCAAGTCAGCGGACTAAGCTGTACTCATGTCACCTGGAAACTGATAACTGACGATAGGTATAGTACCAACCAACAGTTCCCGACGAGTCCTGTCCAGTGTACTCGTAACCTAACGAGCACCCGCATACTATCTCAAGTACGACGTACTGAAGGCTGTGGGACAGACCGTCTCCCATGCTGGGATGAGAAGCGCATACGCTAGTCTACTCCGGAGTATCGATGCCTTATCTCGATAGTCCTACAACTAGGGACCTGTATAAGGATGTGCTTATGGATTACCCAGCTCCCACGAGTGTGACTGCCATCACAACGCTGGTAATCAAGCAAAGATCCTAAGGGCTCCACTAATGTGTATAGGTGATAAACTAAAAGAAACACATGTACACATTAAAGTAGAAATAAACAAAGTAGCATACTAACATTTTGAGCAAGATTGTCTATACAACTGTGAATAACCCAAGCTTCCATTAAGTAATATACAATCTAGTATGATACAGTAATGGCCTCTAGGGCATATACACTAACAATCTCCCACTTGCACTAAGGCCTTGTACTGGCGTATCGAAGACCTATCATCTCGATCAGCCGCTCGAACTGAGTCTGGGGTAAGGCCTTCGTGAGTGGATCAACAGTGTTATCTTCCGTAGCAACTCTCCGAACCTCGATCTCCTGGCGACCCACGATCTCCCTGATCAGGTGATACCGCCTCAAGATGTGTCTGGACTTCTGATGGGACCTAGGTTCCTTCGCTAAAGCTATATCCCCGTTGTTGTCGCAATACAGTGGTATTGGATCAACAATGGACGGAACCACCAGAAGTTCCGTTAAGAACTTCCTCATCGAGAGGGCTTCTTTTGCGGAATCAGCAGCAGCGATATATTTCGCTTCCATCATATAGTCAGCAACGGTTTCCTATTTGGAACTCTTCCAACACACCGTCCCTCCATTGAGCGTAAAGACATAACCCGACATAGACTTGGAATCATCCTTGTCACTTTGGAAGCTGGAGTCAGTAATGGCCTCGATCTGGAGGTCTTTTCCTCCATACACCAAGAACATCTCCTTAGTCCTTCTCAGGTACTTGAGAATGTTCTTTACCGCTATCCAGTGCTTCTCCCCAGGGTTTGACTGATACCGGCTTACCACACTCAGTGCATAAGCTACATCTGGTCTGGTACACAACATCGCATACATTATAGAGCCTACCGCAGAAGCGTAGGGTACAATAGACATGTGATCCCTTTCCAAATCAGTCTTGGGAGACATCTCTTTGGAGAGGGTGATCCCGTGACAAGCCGGTAGATTACCGCACTTAGAATCTTCCATACATAATCTTTTCAGTATGGTGTCGATGTACCTGGACTGTGAAAGTCCTAATATCCTCTTGGATCTATCACGATGGATCCGAATCCCCAGAATGTAAGAGGCATCACCCGGGTCTTTCATGGAGAACCTGTGTGACAAGAACCCTTTGACAGATTGTAGCATAGGAATGTCATTTCCTATCAAGAGAATGTCATCCACGTATAAAATAAGGAATACGACAGTTCTTGCTACAAATCTACTATAGATGCATGGTTCATCTGGATTTTTGATAATGCCAAATTCTTTGACCGTCTTATCAAAACAGATGTTCCAACTCTGTGATGCCTGCTTTAGTCCATAGATGGACTTAAGCAACATGAACACCTTTCCGCTGCTCCCACTCTGATTTAAACCCTCTGGCTGGTCCATATAGACACACTCCTCTAAATTTCCATTTAGAAAAGCGGTCTTTACGTCCATCTGCCAAATCTCATAATCGTGGAAGGCAGCAATGGCAGGAAGGATCCGAACGGATTTCAGCATAGCCACTGGAGAAAAGGTTTCGTCATAGTCCAAACCAGGTCTTTGACGAAAACCCTTTGCAACAAGTCTATCCTTATAGGTCTCGACCTGTCCATCTACACCAATCTTCCTCTTGAAGATCCACTTGCATCCTACGGCTTTTACTCCATCTGGAGCAACGTCCAAAGTCCATACTTTGTTGGTGTACATGGACTCTATTTCGGTCCGCATTGCATCCATCCATTTTACCGAGTCAACGCTCTGAATGTCCTGCTGGATGCTAGTCGGCTCATCACTATCAATGATGCAATCCTCTCCATCCCTGTCTATGAGAAAACCGTAGTATCTCTCGGGCGGATGAGATTGCCTACTACTCCTGCGGAGCGGCGTAGGAATGTCCTATTCTTTCGAACCCTCTGGTTCTACTAAGCTTTCAGTAATGGCTTGTGGTTCTGGAATTTCATCCAGTTCTTTTGCGCTCCCACTTATCTGATTTTCCAAAAATTCAGTTTCCAAGAAGTGGGCATGACGAGAAACAAAAAGCTTTTGTTCCTCTTCGCAATAGAAGAAATATCCCTTGGAGTTCTTTGGATATCCCACAAACTTGCACTGTACTGAGCATGCCTCGGGTCTGTCTGCATGCTGCTTTTTGACAAAAGTTGGACATCCCCATGTCTTAATGTGCTTAAGATAGGGTTTCTTCCCACACCACATCTGATATGGTGTGGTAGGCACAGTCTTAGTTGGAACTCGGTTCAAAAGGTATGCAGCTGATTCTAGTGCATATCCCCAGAATGATCCCGGCAACTCAGCATTACTCATCATGGAACGTACCATATCCAATAGGGTTCGGTTCCGTCTCTCCGATACACCGTTATGTTGCGGAGTGTATGGAGGAGTAAGCTGAGAGAGAATTCCATTCTCTTTTAGGTAATCCAGGAACTCGGCACTCAAGTATTCACCACCTCGATCAGATCTCTGTGTCTTGATACTTTTGCCGGTTTGTTTTTCTACTTCATTCTTTTATTCCTGGAATTTTCCAAAGGCTTCAGATTTATGTTTCATTAAGAAGACATATCCGTACCTTGAAAAGTCATCCGTAAAAGTAATGAAGTAGGAAAAATCGCTTCGCGCAGGTGTAGACATTGGACCGCACACATCGCTGTGTACGAGTCCCAAGAGCTCGCTCGCTCTTACTCCGTGTCCAGTAAACGGAGTCTTTGTCATCATTCCTTTGAAACAGGATTGACAAGTTGCATATGATTGATATTCGAACGGATCCAAATATCCTTCTGTATGCAACTTCGTCAACCTTCTCTCATTGATGTGACCAAGTCTACAATGCCATAAGAAAGCATGATTGATTTCTGGAGACTTTCTTTTGTGTGTATAGTGGACATTGAAAATCTGTGGTTGGTTAAATACGTATATACCATTGCTTAATGTACATGACCCAATCAGAACTTGATTAAGGTGAATGTTTACAATATTGCTTACAAATGCAAATTCATAACCTTCTTTAGATAATAAAGATACAGAAATGATATTACAAGTTGCATTGGGTACAAAATAACAATTACGCAAAATCAAAACGTGTCCATCTGACAATCCCACGTGATAGTCCCCCACGGACTCAGCATCCATGCCAGCTCCGTTTGCAACTCTGAGGGTCATATCACCTGCCTTCAAAACTCTACGCTTTCTTAGTGCCTGCAAAGAATTACAGATATGAGATCCTGATCCGGTATCCAATACCCAGGAAGTAGAGTTTATTGATAGACAGTTTTCAATAACATACACACCTGAAGCCGAAACCGCAACTTGCTTCGGGTCCTGGTTTCTGGCCTTCCAAGCCCTGCAATCCCTTTTCCAGTGTCCACTCTTGTGACAGTAAAAGCACTCCTCCTTTCCCACAAGCTTTCCCGCTACCTTTATGTTAGTTATATGTATGCCCTAGAGGCCATTACTATACATAGGATGTATATTGTAGCGGATGCTTGGACATATATAGCGATGACTTTCTTGCTCGATACGATAGTATGCTATCTGGTTACTCTTTACCTTAACGTGTACACTGATTGTCTCTCTGTTACATGTTGGTAATGCCCTTAGGATGTGTACTTGACTACCTGGACTATGATGTGGATCATACTAGTGGGGACACGGTAGTCCATAAGTACAACCTTCAAGCTCCCTGATCAGTCGAAAATACTGCATCTTTTAACCGGCAATTTCCCTATCATTTGCAATATGGATTTTATTGGCCGACCTTATTCAAGGACGCATTTGACTCTTGAAAAACCTATACACAATGTCAGTACACGGGTAGAATCTCCCAGAAAAATGAAATGCCTCAGCAACCCATCTTGGTTGTTGAAATATTCGATGTTTGGGGCATTGATTTTATGGGTCCTTTTCCCAACTCCTTTGGGAATTTGTATATACTGCTGGCGGTTGATTATGTCTCAAAGTGGGTTGAAGCCATTCCATGTCGCACTAATGACAGGAAAGTTGTCATTAAGTTCTTGAAAGAGAATATCTTTTCACGATTTGGACACCCACGCGCTATTATTAGCGATAATGGGACACATTTCTGCATCAGGTCTTTCGAGACTTTGATGCGGAAATACTCAATCAACCACCGACTTTCTACACCCTATCATCCCCAAACGAGCGGGCAGGCTGAAATCTCAAACAGACAAATCAAACTTATCCTGGAGAAGACTGTTGCTAAGAATAGAAAAGACTGGTCGACCAAACTGACGGATGCTCTTTGGGCATTCCGAACAGCATTTAAAACCGACCTAAGGATGTCTCCATATAGGATAGTGTTTGGGAAGGCATGTCACTTACCCGTCGAGATTGAGCATAAAGCATTGTGGGCTATTAAAGAAATTAATTTTGATCTAAACCAAGCTTGTAACTTTCGGAAGCTGCAACTAAATGAGCTAAGCGAACTCCGCGATGAAGCTTATGATAACGCTGTAATCATAAAGAATAGAACTATGGTTTTTCACGATAAAAATATTTTGAGGAAAACATTTTCACCTGTTCAACAAGTCCTTCTTTATGATTCACGACTACACCTTCACGCGGGTAAGCTCCGATCTCGGTGGAAGGGACCATTTGTTGTGCGGTCTGTATATCAGCACGGGGCAATAGAAGTAGAAAATGTTAAAAACGACACCTTTTTCAAAGTAAATGGACATAGACTAAAGCCATATTTTTCCACTGACCCCACGGAGGAGCTCCTGTTCTTACAGGAGCCAGCTTATCTTGATTAAAATTCCTCTGTCTCACCTTCATGTCCTGCATATCACAACATCATCTTTTTGAATGGAGGTGAGTGAAAGTGTAAGTTTGGGGAAAGTTCTTCACTTATATATTTTGCCCCCAATAATAATTCCTCCCAGACTTACAGGTTTTGTAGATATAGCTGTTGGCAACAGTGAGGACACTATTGAAAACAAGTTTGGGGAAGGTTTGTGCTTATTTTTGCATCATTTGCATATCATTTGCATAAGCACAAAACATTTCTTTAAGAACTTATAAAAATTTAAAAAATTTCAAAATCTATAAAAATTTCAAAATTTCAAAATATAAAATTATTTTAACATTTTTTGTACATAAATAAGATAATGAAAGTTTAGATAATGAAAAATTACATCCATAAGTTTAGAAAAATTTAAGAAAACCAAGAAAATTAGAAGTTTTCTTATACGAACTAGTAATAAGTAGTTATGAGCCGTTGTCCCAAGGGTTAGTAAGATGAAAGACGTCACTAATCTGAGGATAAAAATAAGTCTGAAAAATAGTTTCTATTCTGGAAGCCAAACATTTTGAATGTTGATACGCTGCTATTCGCACTTACACATGTCTTAAAGCCTGGGATAGTAGAGGATACCTTGAAATGCTCTTGTCTTAAAGCCAAAAGTATGAAGAAAATATAAAAAAAAATGAAATGAAGAAAATATAAAGTGGTGAGAAAAATGGACACTGGTTTTGTTATCACCGAGGGCAATAAAAAAATATATAGCGAGGGTACCTCTTCACCTAGTGCCCTAAGGCCAACTGGTCTGGGAGTCACTGCTATGCCTGAGGTGGTGCAAGACGAGGAAAATACACCAAGTAAACAAGCACAGGAGTAATCGGTCGGTTAGTACCTCAAGAAGTATTAACGGTCGCATGAAAGTGTGTGAGAAATCTCATCTAAATATTCATTAATTAAAAAGTACTGAGGCTGATGGGCAAGAGTATGATAGCTTGAAATGAATTCTCCGGGTGTAGGGATGTCTTTACACACACGCAGTGTTATATGGTCGATGTTTGGAAGAAAGATAGGAATGAAGAATAAGACGATGTTTTATTGAGGGAGGACGTGATTTCCGACATCTTTTCATGACCAATAAGATAGTGCTCATGACAACCGAAAAGCTAGCTTAGTTGGAAACCTTAGTTTTCAAAGTCTTTCTTTTACAATTCTTTTCTTTAAATGTAATATTCATTATCTTCCTTTTATTATTGGATTTTGTGGGTGCAATCCGCTGAAAACCCTCTGGAGACAACACTCCTCCTATTAGGGACACCTAGAGGTTTAAAGGCTTGTTGCACGTGCTCAAGGCAATCGTGTTACCTACGAAAGTGTGCTAGTTAGTTTTTCTCTTTCTTTATTTTCTCCTTCTTTTTAAATAAAAAGTTCGCTTGAGATGATCGAAAATAAGTTTGGGGGAATTTGATCAGTCGAAAATACTGCATCTTTTAACCGGCAATTTCCCTGTCATTTGCATTCATATAGAAGTGTTCGGCATTCATATCGCACATATTAGCAAATCAGTCGTTAAATATCAGATTGCATGTGTTAGACCCTAAATCCGGCACTATAAAGGAAATTGACTGCATTTCATAACATGGCATCATTCCTATATATCGCAACTTGTGTTCCGTAGTATGTGCAGGAAAATACAAAAGATCGGTCAAATTTACAAAACAAAGACTGCTAAAAAATACGCCAATTCATGGATTTGGAATCTGGTTTTGTTCTAAGAAGCATTCAGAGATTTAACATATCAGAAAATACATCAAAATACAGAAGAAGCCAACACTGGAAGTTTGAAGCCCTATGGCAACCAAGTGGCCGCGGAACCGCGGCCGGAGCCGCCTTGCGCCGCGGTTCCGCAGCGGCTTGTCGACCTCACCTCCTCAATTTCAAGCCATAACTTCTACGTCATCTTCCACACTTCATCAAGCTGCTACATTTTCCAGAAGACTCTAGAAGACTCTGCCAGATCAGCAAACTAGGGTTTCTAAGCTAAAACATTCCTAGCTTCAAGCCTAAGCTAAGACTCCTAACTAACTTACAACAAACTTTTGGAGGGAATTTCAAATTCAAAACCTAGACCTAGGGTTTGGAAAACCTATAAATAGACCTCTAGGCTCACTTGTAAATCATCTTAGATATCATCTATCATCTAGATCCCATCTCATTTTAGAAATCAATTTTGTGGGTTAGTTGTTGATTAGAAACCCTAGTTCTTCATCTACCCACATTCTTTCCACCTCAAAATCCTAACCCTAATCCAATCTAGAAATACCCAATTCAAGATCCATAGAGATCAAGCAAAGCAAGTCTTCAAGCAACCTTTAGAAGCAAAACCGGTATTCAACGGAGCACAAGATCGAAGCGATCCAAGACTCAAGAAGCCGAGCGATGCAAGATTCAACGAGCGAAGTTCCTACCTCTTGTAAATCTCGAGAGTTGTAACTACATGCTGTTGTAATAAAGGTGAATATTCTTTAACTTGTTTACATATCAATTCAAGCATTATGATTCATTTAGATTCTTGAATATGTACTTTGTGATGATGCTTGAATAAAACTCCGCTCGTGGAGGAATCGAAACAATTGTAAAATGATGATGTTGATGAATGGTTAAACATTTTCTTAAGTCTTAAAACAATTGTAAATTCTTGAAAATCGATTGATCGATGATCTAGATCGATGCGAATGTGTGCTTGATTTCTTTCGCACGTTCTAGAGATCGATAATTGATCATTCGACTTTCAAGAAGCTATCTAGTGAATGTTATTCATCGAAATGACAAAGGATAGGATGAGGAACCCTAATTCCTCGCAAGATCCTTGATCCTCGATGAATTCGACATCGATTTAGCATCAATTTGTTACTAGATAAGAAATCGTAATCTTGAATCTTCATCACATCTACAATTTACTCGATTCCTACGAGCTTTACTTCAAATCTTGAAACCTTAAAGTGATTGTTATTCTATCGAAACTCGATTCTCGATTGCTTATCATTTTCTTGATTCTTGATTAGAATAGTGACACTTGAAACCCATCGATAAAAATCTTGAATCATGTTTTCTTTTCTTTTCTATTAACTTTTCAATTCAAACAAATCAAACATACAAACGAATCACACAAACCCTGTGGACGATCCGCACTCGCTAACGATCTACATCGACACCGTAGTTGATTGCGGTCAAATAATTTTTGTTTGTGATTTCTTTACAATTTTCATACTACACAATCCGAAATCGTATTCAATCAAATGGCGCCGTTTCCAGGGATCGCGCGCTAATTCGTTTTATATTGAAATTTGAATTGATAGATTTATTCCATTGTAATTTTTGTGATCAAAATTCGCGCAAAACCCTAAACGATTTGTTGTGGTTCATTGCAAGGAAATCTGGAGCTTGCTACTAAATTGAAATAATTTTTGGAGTTTTCCAGAGAGCTGGGGAAGTGAACAGAAGCCTCTGTAGGAAATTGTGTGCAGTGATCTCATCACCAGACCGCATTTCCGCGGCCCTAGCCTCCTATTGCGGCGGTTCCGCGGCCCCCTCAAGGTATTTCTGCACCAAATTTGCTCAGGTGACTTCTATCTTTCTTATCTCTCCCCTCATCTGCTCCAATTAACATTTTTGTGCAGGTTTCTTTGCAAATAAATCGGAGCGCGAAAATAGCAAAATTAAATTGTGCTTGTTTTGATTTTAGTGGTTGTTTGCATAATTAATACGGACATTAAGGGGCAAAGACCAAATCCAGATTAGGTGGGGAGTTCATTACCCTTCCTAAGCCCCGAAAACCGCAAAACTTGCATCCTCATTTACCCCAATTAACTAAAAAGATCTAGAGATGACTCTAAGGACCGTCGGGCTCACTTAGGACAGAAGAAGGCCGTGGGTAATTCATTGCTTATCCGCGTTTCTCTTGTGGTGTCTAGGAAAGTGTGTCGAAGGCTAGTGGTTACTTAATTAGGCTCACTACTTACGTAGTGGAGAACATCCCACTTACCTGGCACATACCTGGCCACAGGAGAGACAAAGAGGCAGTGGAGGATTTATCCTGCGTCTTGTCTTCTGGCAGTTAGGAGCGGTCTAGTGCTTTGACCTAGGCGACCCCTAGAATTAGGGTTTTGTGTGCTGCATTTGTTGTGTTGCATCATATTTTCAAAAATCCGTCCCCTTTTCAAAACAAACACCGCATTCATTCATTACCCCTAATTATAAGTCAACGCTGCCACTTGTACTAACCCTTTTTAGTACAAGATAGGCCGGACACGGGATTCTAGTGCCCGTTTAGTCCGCGTACCCTTTATCGACTCCGAAGTCGGTATTTCTCCATTTACTTCTTCTTTACCCACCACCACACCCATATCGATGGATCCACCACAATCGAAGTTCTTTAACCCTAATCTGCCGCCGTCCGTTGGTGCGTAGAATCCACCCCGCATCTCTCTCCAGGAGAAGTGCTATCCACTGCGAGGTCCTCTTTCGACCTGCTTATCCATTCCACCAGCCAACGGGGATAATTTTGAAATTAAACCCCAATACATCAACCTTTTACCCAAATTCCACGGACTCAAGACTGAGGACGCTTACGTTTTCATTACCAAATTTAAAAACGTATGCGCAATGATGGGTACGTCACAACTTTCAGTGGATGCTATGCGTCTACGACTTCTTCCATTTACTTTGTGCGATATAGCCGAGAAGTGGCTATATAACACTACCGCACACTCTATCACGAATTGGGAAGAATTCGTCGTGGCATTCCTTAAGAAATTTTACCCAATGCAAAAGACAGCTCGAATCCGTAGCGAACTGAATAAATTTACCCATCTCCCTACTGAACCATTTTCAAAATGCTTTGAACGTTTCAAGGATCTATTGGTTCAATGTCCTCATCACGGCATCCCGAGATGGGATCTTTGCCGAATCATTTACGAGGGCATTAACACAAACACTAAATAGAACCTTGAAAACATGTGTCAAGGTACTTTTATGACCAAGGATGATGGGGAAGCTTGGAAATTTATAGAAGAGTTCGCTGAAAAATCACTAAAGTGGGAGAGTGGAACCCAACCATTGAATAGGGGTGGCGTACACCAAATAGATGTGTCCATAGGTGTTCGAGCTGAGATGGCAGCAATGCAAAAGAAGCTCGACGCTATGGAACACAAATTTTCTGCAGCCTCCCTAAACCCAATGTCGCTTCCCAAAACTGTCTGTGGCTGCTGTTCTGATCCGTCTCATTTAACGGAAGAATTTCCATTAAACTCTGCGTTTCAAGGTCACGAGCATACAAATGTCGCATTTCAAAGACCTAGAAACGATCCATATTCTTCTACGTATAATCAGGGTTGGAGGAATCACTCGAATTTTGCTTGGAACCAACAACAATCTCAAAACACGGTTCCAAGCCAAAATAATTTTCAAAGGGCTCTTCCACCACAACAGCAACCACTTCAACTCACACAGCACCCCAACCAGACACAAAATTTCCAAAACCAGGTCAACACTCCTGCACAGTATTAATTCTCTCAATTCACTCAAACCATGAAATCACTTTTGTCAAATTTCATAGAGGTTTCGGCTGAGGTTAGAACTTCCGTCAGGAAGATAAAGAAAAACTCAGCGTCCCAAGCTTAGAGTATCAGATCGATGGAAGCTGAAATCGCACGACTTAAAGTCGAAATGAGTGCGAGAGAAAAAGGGAAACTTCCTTCTCAACCCCTACCAAATCCTGGGCATTACAATGTAAATGCCGTCACAACGTTGAGATCGGGAAGAGTGCTGAACAATCATGTCGGGGAAGGAATTGATGATATTGAAAATCCTATCATTAACACCCCGGCTGAGACCTTTCCTCACACACACACTTCTACATCTGATCATTGTTCTTCTACCCCACCACCTTCTCGCGAGCCTATTCTCCATTTCCCACTAGGCTCAACACCTCATTATAGTTCTCCACAGACGGTCCCCACTCCTCTTTTGGGATCTCGTCTACTCCCTCTTCCTTCTCCTATGATGGACCCAGCGCTTATTGCGAAAGCTCCTTACCCGAATCGGTTAAGGGGTAACAGAACGAGTCCTCATATGGAGAAAATTATGGAAATGTTCAAACAGGTTAACATCAACATCCCTCTTCTAGATGCGATTCAACAAGTCCCCGCTTATGCGAAAATTCTTAAGGACTTGTGCACTAGGAAGAAGAAGACTCAAGTGCCGAAGAAGGACTTCATGTCTAATAATATTAGCACTGCTTTTATCTCCCAGCTACTAAAGAAACGTAAGGACCCAGGATGTCCTACAATATCGATTTCTATTGGGGGTAAAAACATAAATCGTGCTCTTTTAGACCTTGGCCAAGTGTTAACCTACTTCCATATTCTGTATATGAGCAATTATGGATTGAAGAGCTGAAACCTGCTCACTGCACTCTCCAAATGGCAGACCGTTCAATCACCAAACCAAGGGGTGAACTAGAGGATGTGTTGATAAAGGTCGGGGAATTTTTTTTCCCTGTAGACTTCATTGTACTCGATACACAGCATGTAGCAAACCCCCGGGGCCAAATTCCGGTGATTCTGGGTCGACCTTTCCTTGCCACTTCGAACGCTGTTATAAACTGTAGAAACGGTTCAATGAACTTATCATTTGGAAATATGACCATTGAACTAAATATCTACAAAGTTGGAAGTCAGCCATCAGAACCCTCTGCTCATATTCTAGATGTGTGCTCTGTCCACGAGATCGCTCCCGATAGTTGCGGAGTTGAGGAACTTTGCTTTACTGATCTCGACGACATTACCACATCTCTATTTGACTTTACACATGATCTTAGTGAGGAAACTTTTCCTACACTTGAGTCCTGCACTCCTGACTTTTCTCCACCCGAGTCTGTATCTTTCACAGGCTCTGAGCTTCTTTGTAAATCCAAAAATCACTCGATGATCCCTCCTTCTATCATTTCTCCACCCGAATTAGATCTCAAAATTTTACCTTCTCATCTTAATTATGCTTATTTAGGTGAGAAGGAGTCTTTACCGGTTATAATATCCTCTTCTCTAGCATTAGAGCAAGAGAATGCACTTTTATCGGTATTGAGATCTAACAAAGAGGCGTTTGGTTGGACTATGGCGGACATCAAAGGGATTAGTCCCTTGATAGTTGAACATTATATACATGTGATCGGTGATGCCAGACCAACCCGAGAACCACAGAGACGGCTGAATCCCGTCATGAAGGAAGCGGTAATGAAAGAGATCGTCAAATGCCTAGATAATGGTATTATATACCCCATCTCCGATAGCCAATGGGTGAGTCCTATACATGTCGTTCCTAAGAAATCCGGCATCACTGTTATAACCAATGAGGCAAATGAGTTGATTCAGACACGCGCCCAAACTGGGTGGCGTGTATGTATTGATTATAGAAAACTCAATGCTGCCACGAGGAAAGACCACTTTCCTCTACCATTCATTGATCAAATGCTGGAACGCTTAGCAGGACGAGAATATTATTGTTTTATGGACGGATACTCAGGCTATAATCAGGTCCCCATCGCCAAAAAGGATCAAGGTAAAACCACATTTACTTGTCCTTTTGGTACCTTTGCTTAAAGTCGCAAGCCCTTTGGGTTATCCAATGCTCCCGCTACCTTTCAGCGGTGTATGATGGTTATATTCTCTGATATGGTAGAGAATTTTCTGGAGATCATTATGGACGATTTCTTTATTTTTGGAGACTCTTTTTCCGATTGCCTATCGAATCTTGACGATGTTCTTACTCGTTGCAAAGAGAAGAACTTAACTTTGAACTGGGAAAAATGCTATTTCATGGTCCAAGAAGGAATTGTACTTAGACATGTTATTTCACAGAAAGGCATTGAGGTTGACAGAGCTAAGATAGATGTCATTCAAAACCTCCCTCATCCCAAAAGCGTCAAAGATATTCGATCTTTCCTTGGCCATGCGGGCTTTTATAGGAGATTCATTATGGACTTTAGCAAAATTGCTATACCTTTAACTCTTCTCCTGGCCAAGGATACGACCTTCCACTTTGACTCGGACTGTAAGACAGCTTTCGACTCACTTAAACACTCACTCACTTCAGCCCCCGTTCTATCGTCTCCAAATTGGGACTACCCCTTTGAGCTGATGTGTGACGCATCCGACTTTGCAGTAGGTGCAGTCTTAGGACAGCACATTGAAAAGATGCCACACGTGATATACTATGCAAGTAAGACCTTGAATGATGCACAAATCAATTATACAACCACCGAAAAGGAACTTTTTGTTAGTTATATGTATGCCCTAGAGGCCATTACTATACATAGGATGTATATTGTAGTGGATGCTTGGACATATATAGAGATGACTTTCTTGCTCGATATGATAGTATGCTATCTGGTTACTCTTTACCTTAACATGTACACTGATTGTCTCTCTGTTACATGTTGATAAAGCCGTTAGGATGTGTACTTGACTACCTGGACTATGATGCGGATCATACTAGTGGGGACATGGTAGTCCATAAGTACATCCTTCAAAGTCTCTAGTCGTGGGTGTATCGAGACGGGGCATCGATATACCAGAGTAGACTAGCGTATAGCTTCTCGACCCATATAGATGGGCGATAGATGATCCCATATCCATTGGTGTTTGACATCGGAGATGATATACGGGTGCTCAGTAGAGACTGGGTACATTGGACGGACTCGCCGAGAACTCCCAGATGGTATTATACCTTACGTCAGATGGCAGTTCTCTGGTGACACTGGTACAAGTTAGTCTGTAGACCCGATATCGTCATAGAGTCTTGTGTGATTCCCACTGTGCTTTGATTTCCATCATACCACGTCTAAGAGGGCGTGCAAAAAGGTGGCTTTTGGGTACAGTCCCGAGTCACATGGAGGCAATGAGCGATAGGTGGGGTTTCGTCTCTCCCGGTATTGGGAGTTGATGTTGCGCAGTGCTCGATTGGCTATAACAGGAAGTCCTTGGCCAAGACAGTTTTAGGGATTTACTGGTAAGTGTTACCAGTAGCTTCTCGACCCGTTATGAGCCTCATATCGACACGAGTTATCGAGTTATTGCGGTCTGACGTTTACTACCCCTAGACGAGATATGCGACATATCAGACGAACAGACCGGACTGTACGGTAGTGTTACTCGTTGGATTCACAGGAGTATGAGCGGGCTCGCTCGTTGATCTTCTGATCGATCAATACCCGGGTGGCCGTTACGTTTAGCAGACTGCTTGCGGCTTGTGGGTGTTTGATATGATCATCACCTGCTGCCGGCGTATTGACGAGTCTTTAGAGTCCTACACAGGGGTTTCCTGGCTCAAGCGAAACGAAATAGGAGCGCATATGAGATATGTGCAGGACCGAGAATAATACCAGTATGTGATACTGTATTCTATTCTCGCGATTTGTATCATCGGTCGGTTATATGTGATATAGCCGGGTTACCGAATCAAGTATTGATTCGATACATTGATGCACATGATATTAGTCGGTTATATGCAATATGACCGGATCGTTAAATCAAGTGTTGATTTAATGATTTAATGTATAATTATATATTTGATATATTACTTTAAATTAACTAGTATTGGTTCACTTAAGATTGATTTTATCACTTGAATGTGCACATTGTTTATATGTGATATATGCAAGTGTACATGTTTGTATCATGCTTGATGATACAAACAAGTTGTGTGTATGAGACTTGAACCATATCAAGGTTAGATTAGGGTTTACTATTTTCCTTAGCATATAACAAAAGAGTGTGACTTTGGTCAAAGTTATCAAGCTTCATGAAGCTTGATGAATATTGACAAAGTATACTCTTTTGTCATTTGCTTAAGATATTAGCTAACCCAACCCTTAACCTTATGCTATGGTTAAATCTCTACATGAGTTAAGCATGAGGGCTTAACTCAACCAAGGTGCCATGATTAAAAGGATAAGTATTCATATTATTGTTTTAATTGATATGATTCTTTCTTCTTCATCATCTTCATCAAGCTCACAAAAGCTTGAGAGCTCCAATGGTGCCATGGTAAAAAGAGTTAGAAATCCAATTCTAAAGTGAACCCACTTCCTATTTCTTCATCCTCTACCACTTGCCAAGTAGTATAGGGTGTTCTCTTCACAAAGATTTTGACCAAGTGAAGGAATAGCTTGAGTTTGAGTCTCCCCGACGTAGATCATCTTCGGCCTTGAAGTCAATGACCTAGCCCGATCATTTCTCCGACGAAAGCATCGCTAGAGTCAAGGATCCGATGATCGCAGCGGAGGGACATCAACACGGAGCTAAAGAAATGGTGGAGCGGATCTACAAAGGTTGTAATCCCTTTCACTTAGCAATAAAGTTGTTTACTTGCTTGCTTTTCGCCTTAACTTCTAGTTAATGATCTATATTAGGGTTTCTCGGCACCGGAATATTTTTGTTTGGCATGGTTGATGCCTTGTGGAACCTCTTGAGTGTGCCTAGTAACCCTACAGTGGTATCAGAGCCTAGCTAGAGATTTAAGCGAAGTGTAGACGATGTTAGAAGTCCGATCGAACCCGAAACCCTAATCAAAAACTGGGATTTTTGTGAATTAAAAATATGCAGAAAATTCAGCAGGGTTTTCTAGGGGTTACTATGAAGCACGTGTCTCTGAATCATCTAAAGCACCGCGGAACCGCGAACCCACCCTGGCATTTGCGGCGGTTCCGCGGTCACAAAGATGCTTCTTGTCACGTGCTTTGCACAGTAATCCCCGTCTGTAATGCCTGTGTTTTCTGGGTAATTTTAATTTCTGCTAAAGAGTTGATTTTTCTGGGTTGTATTGGGGACTCAATGATTCGATCGGAATCTTTAAATTTGTCTATTTGTTTTCCGGATATTTTTGAATATGTTAAAAAGTTCGACCGGATATAAATACCCAATTTTTCCCCTGCCGGAAAATTTCCAAGTGTTGGATTTTTCCGTAGTTTGAAAACGTTATAAGTAGTGCAAGTAACGCGATGGACTCTCTAGAAGACAACAAACCTTAACTCAATTATGTGACCGTCTTGAACTGCCCTTTGAATCTTCGGGTTTGGGGCAGTACGGCGTGCCACATGTGAGGCGTTGGCTTGACCCTTCTACGGCTGGACCGTTGGTACTGTGGCATGAAGTGGATGTTTTTAAACTTATTTCATGTGTTGAGCTGTTTCGGGTAAACTTGGGTGTTTGATTGTTCGATCGGAAAGTTTAACATTTTCTATTTATCTGGAATGTGATACAATATTTGGAATTCACAAGTAGTTATGAGATAACTAATATGAATGTTATAAACATAGCACTTTAGTCTCACTTGATCGGTTGCCACGGAATTTTGATGTGATCAAAAGTCCGTCGCAATCACGTAGCGTACGCGAATACTCACCGGGTAAACTTAATAGACAGCCATGCCCTACAGCCCCGACCAAGTGACTGTACGAGAACCCTGTCGCCAAAAGCATCCGTTCGGGTGCTCGCGGCAGCGGTGTTCCGCCTTAGTGCACTTCGTCGACGGCATTCGGGGGTGCGGCCGTCTACTAAAGTTTGCGACGAGCATTCGATCAGTTTATCGGGAATCTTGTTGAATTGCCCGACTAGATATTGAAAAGTGTTTTCGATATAGAGACTAAAATGCGGGGTTTATAACTGTTAGGCATGCGATGTCTAAGGAGGTTGTGGATTCCAACTGTTGTAGTTTTACAATTTCTTTTCTGTGACCGTAAGTGTAATATGTGATATCGCCGGTTTCGTTGCTATATGTCAACGACAATTGGGATGCGCATATTTACTTACGTTGATGACATGTGATGTTATGTGTTGCTGGATATGTTATATTGGATCGTCGCGTTTTGAATAACCGGGGGTTTTATGTGAGATGAGAGTTTTTATTTTCATTCATGTAAAATTTATTGTATGTAATATTCTTTTGTTAGGGCACTTCCAGGTTGCGGAAGATGTCACCTTTAGTATATTATTTACTTTTCCGCACTAGGATAGACCCAAGGAGGAGGGCACAAGTAACCGGGTTCTGAAGTCCAGTGGGAGACCAACTCGAGGAGTCGAGTCCGGGTCTCCTAACTCTAGAATTGGTAGGGTTGCTTGCCGCTCTCGTAGGGGTCTAGGGGTGTGGGTTTGGCTATTCATCGCGACTGTGGAATCCGTGTTTTATACTGGCTCGTATTGAAAACACGGACGTCCTACTATATCCAATATTTCATATGATTCTTCTGCTGCGATATCTGTGATGTGATCATTTGATGTTACTGTATATAGTATATATGATATATTATATAGGCGTTACTTATGTTTTACACCCGCGCTAGCCCTGCCCCGCTCTGCCGTTAGTTACCTAACCTAACGGTGCACGAGGGGACATCGAGGCGAATGCAGATGGCATAAGTGTACGTCGTATTTATCTGTGATGTTTAGGTGATTTAAATGCTGGGACTTCATTAATGTGATTAATGAAAGAAAAGAAACCTAAGATGTTGTGGAATCGAATCTTCAAAAACAGGTAGCTACAGTTCTTGCTTTGCATCGCAGTGTTCCTTATAGAACATCCTGCTCCTTATTCGATAAGGAAAGGACCGAGATCCCTTCACCGGGAGTGACTCCTTCAGCAATAACTGGCAGATGCTACAACTCTCGGTTTGTCTTTTGATTGCTCCTATAGTTCTTGCTTTTCACAACGATATATATGATATATCCTGCACCTTATTCGACGAGGAAAGGACCGACGATCCCATCACCGGGAGTGACCCCTTTAGCAAAACTAGAAAAGCCTAAAAAACACTTCATTTTTAAATCATTTGATTCTACAACGATATCAAGTTCATTACGCAGTAGGTTTTCAGAAAAACGTGTCATAGCCCTCCGTCATTTTAGGAAGTAGAGTACTTAGTATTCGTGCTACGCTTGTCGACCATAGCCGAGGTGTAGTGTACGGTAGCTAAGTTGTCTTCCTACACCGCATATGATGCGATTAGTTAGGACAGTCATGTGGCTTTGTTGACCTTAGCCAATGGTCATGTGGGTGGGTCTAATTAATCACGAAATGACGGGTAGAACTTGACTAGTGCTTATGATTTGTTGACCTTAGCCAAGGTTATAGGTGCTAGGGGTAAAAACCACTATCGGGATTTTCAAGTGTTGAAATTTGCAATGAGATTGCATACCTTCTATGAGATAGTTGGATCCCGATACCCGCTGCGAGTAATTGTTACTCCTGGGAGAGTTTTACACATTACAATTAGCCGATCAAGTAGGTGTCTAGAAAGGTATCAACGGGGTTACGCCTCTGGGAAAATGAGGTTTACATTAATTAGGTTCGTGCGAAAGCACGGGGGACCTCCCTCCAAGTACCGACACTAGCCTGGCTGAACGATTGGAGAACTTGTAGCATGTAATTAATCCCGGCTAGTCTTTCCTTTTAGGGTTTGAAGGAAGATTTGAAAAAAACAGTGAGAGCCATCCTGATTAGATAAAATAATAACCAATCTGATCTTGCAAGATCGCACGCAGAGTGTTTTCTTCTCTCTCTCTCCTGGTAGCGACAATGTCACGCCTTAATCAAGATAATAAAACGGAAATATTGACCGAACCCACTTGTTATACTGAGCTGGGGGACGTTGGTCCCGCTCCAACTTATAAATGTTATAAGACAGAGCAGGAATTAGGGGATTACCAGAATTCCCGTGCCGCCAAAACGAAGAGAGTGCATGTTGATGCATCATCTTCGGGTGTGTTCGTTACAGAGAACTGTTTCTCAATGTCCTTTACGTCCTGGGTATATGATATCGGATCAGGATCCCACATATGTAATATATTACATGGGCTACAGAAATGTAAAGAACTGAGAACGGGTGATAAGTTTCATGAGGCAGAAAACGGTGCAAGTGTTGCAGCCAAGTCTGTTGGTCACTGTCACCCTGTATTACCAGAATACATTGATTCTGAACAGATGTTATTAGATACCGAACCTGATATACGAAATCATATCAGTCTCTTTATTAGTAAAGAAGGATATAATTTTGTATTGTTGGATAATGTTTTGAACATTTCCTATATCAATAGTTGATCGGTTCAGGCACGTTATCTAAAAGCATTGACGTTGTAAATCAAACTACAGTTCTTAGTATATAGAACACACACAAGAGGAAGAGTTCAGAAATGAACGAATCCTTCTTGAGGTATTGTAGACTAGGTCATATCAATGCGACCCGACTGGCTGAAGTTATATTAAGATGCATATTTAAATTAGTTTGAATTTACATCTTGTGAAACTTGCCAGTCATGTCATAAAGATAAGATGACCATAGCTCCGTTTATTGGAAACAGAGAAAGAGTTAGTGAACTCTTGGGATTGATACATAGTGATGTTTGTAAGGTCCCCTGTCTACACATGCCAAGACCGGTTCTTTGTACTTCATTACATTCTTTGATAATCTCTCAAGATTCAGACATCTGTTCCTGTTGAAACACAAGTACGAACATTTTGAGATATTCATAGAATATAAGTTAGAAGTAGAGAACCAAAATACGGGTAAAAGTATTATGTCCTTTGATGTGATCAAGGAGGAGAATACTTGAGCACGGAATTCCTGGATTATTCTAAAGGAGAATGAGATTCTCTCTCAGCATTACTCCTCCGTATACACCATAGCACGATGGTATATCGGGGCGGAGCAATAAAACCCTATGTGATTTGGTGTGCTCTATGATGAGTACTACTGAGTTTCCTATTTCCTTTTAGGGAGTTATGCACTTATGAAGTTGCATACCTATTGAATAGGGTTCCGATCAAATCAGTTGCCTACCACTTCATATGAGATATGGAAAAGGAAGAGCCCATCTCTTAAGTCAGTTAAGATCTGGGGTTGTCCGGACTATGTCTAAAAAGGCAAAATCCGGACAAGCTCGAGGCAAAGTCAGATCTGTAGAAGTTTGTTGGATATCCCAAGCATATGCAATGGAATATCTTCTACCTAACCGAGGAACAAAAATGTTTTGTTTCTCAGCATGCCCCCTTTGTGAAAGGGAATTTCTTGTGAAGAAATTATTGGTAATGAGGTAGAACTGGAAACAGTTCCAGCTATACAAACTGCAGCTGATGATTTGGTAGAACCAAAGGATTCAATGTCAACCAACGAACCTCAGCCTCTCCGCCGATCTAGCAGGGTTCCTCACCCACCTGAGAGATACTTTGGTTTCTCTATGACAGTGGGAGCGAGGATTGCATCATGGGATGATGGCCTAACTAGTTTCGAGCTGGCCATCAGGAGTGTGACTCTGTAAGAATGGCTAGATGCTTAGCTATCTGAGATGGAATCCTTATACACCAACAAAGTATGGACTTTGGTTGCTTTATCTGAAGGGTTAAATCCCCATCAGGAGAAAGTATATCTTGAGAAGATTACTTGGTGTACATGGAAAAGTTGAGACTTTCAAAGCTAGACTTGTTAAAGTTTTGCATCATTGACCTGGTATGGATTATAATGAAACCTTTTCTAAGTAACTATGCTTAAGTCTATCCAGATCCTACTTACCACGGCTACATACCATGACTACGATATCTGGCGGTTGGGTGTCATGACTGCTTTTCTAAATAATGATTTAGAAGACAGAGTCTATAAGTACACAGTCAGAGGGCATCGTAGACAATGGGAGCAGCGGAAAGGTGTGCAAGATGTTTTATGCGATAAAGCAGGCATCGCGGAGTTGGAACATCTGTTTTGATGAGTTAGTCAAAGAGTTTGACATCATCAAAATAGTATATGAACCTTGTATATACAAAAAGGTAGTAGGGAGTATGGTGGTGATCCTCGTAGAGTACGTGGATGACATACTCTTGATAGGGAAGTAGTTTCCTATGCTACGCTCCGTCAATCTCCGCTTATTACAAGGATTCTCCATATAGGATCAAAATGATACCTACTAAATCCTGGGTTTTGGATCTATGAGATAGATCTAATTGGATGTTAGGATACTCACTAGTTGTAGTGAGCTGGTATCAATCGATCCTGGGGAGAATCACAGGAAAGGTTCCAGGGTGATAAGGATGACTGAATGTCAGTCGCGGGCATTGTCTTTACCCTCAGTAAAGGGACGGTATGTTGGAAGAGTTCCAAGCTAGATACCGTGACATACTAGACGATTAAAGGCTGGATACATCGCTACCAAAGATGCTACCAAATAGGAAGTCTGGGTGTATACTAGTTCATGAGATGAACTTCGTTCCTCCCATTGTGTAACAATGGAGTTGTGGTTTAGGCCAAGGAACGCCCGTCCCATCAGTGATCCAGACAAATTCTTAGGCAGTATCACCTGATCATGGAGATGGTTGATCTCCAGGAGATCGAGGTTAGGAGAGTAGACTCAGAGGACAACACGGCGGATCCACTCACGAAAGGACTTTTCCCAGAGAGAGACTTTTATGGGATGGTTGAGTATGAGATACTACAACCACTGTTATCAGATGGCCCTAGTGCAAGTGGGTGATTGTTAGTTATATGTATGCCCTAGAGGCCATTACTATACATAGGATGTATATTGTAGTGGATGCTTGGAAATATATAGGGATGACTTTCTTTCTCGATATGATAGTATGCTATCTGGTTACTCTTTACCTTAACATGTACACTGATTGTCTCTCTGTTACATGTTGGTAAAACCCTTAGGATGTGTACTTGACTACCTGGACTATGATGTGGATCATACTTGTGGGGACATGGTAGTCCATAAGTACATCCTTCAAAGTCCCTAGTCGTGGGTGTATCGAGACGGGGCATCGATATACCATAGTAGACTAGCGTATAGCTTCTCGACCCATATAGATGGGCGATGGATGATCCCATAGCCATTGGTGTTTGACATCAGAGATGATATACGGGTGCTCAGTAGAGACTGGGTACACTGGACGGACACGCCGAGAACTCCCAGATGGTATTATACCTTACGTCAGATGGCAGTTCTCTGGTGACACTGGTACAGGTTAGTCTGTAGACCCGAGATCGTCATAAAGTCTTGTGTGATTCCCACTGTGCTTTGATTTCCATCATACCACGTCCAAGAGGGCGTGCAAAAAGGTGGCTTTTGGGTACAGTCCCGAGTCACATGGAGGCAATGAGCGATAGGAGGGGATTCGTCTCTCCCGGTATAGGGAGTTGATGTTGCGCAGTGCTCGATTGGCTATAACAGGAAGTCCTTGGCCAAGGCAGTTTTAGGGATTCACTGGTAAGTGTTACCAGTAGTTTCTCGACCCGTTATGAGCCTCATATCGACATGACTTATCGAGTTATTGGGGTCTGACGTTTACCACCCCTAGACGAGATATGCGACATATTAGACGAACAGACCGGACTGTACGGTAGTGTTACTCGTTGGATTCACAGGAGTGTGAGCGGGCTTGCTCGTTGATCTTCTGATCGCTCAATACCCGGGTGGCCGTTACGTTTAGCAGACCGCTTGCGGCTTTTGGGTGTTCGATATGATCATCTCCTGCTGCCGGCGTATTGACGAGTCTTTGGAGTCCTACACTGGGGTTTCCTGGCTCAAGCGAAACGAAATAGGAGCGCATATGAGATATGTGCAGGACCGAGAATAATACCAGTATGTGATACGGTATTCTATTCTCACGATTTGTATCATCGGTCGGTTATATGTGATATAGCTGGATTACCGAATCAAGTGTTGATTCGATACATTGATACACATGATATTAGTCGGTTATATGCGATATGACCGGATCGTTAAATCAAGTGTTGATTTAATGATTTAATGTATAATTATATATTTTATATATTACTTTACATTAACTAGTATAGGTTCACTTAAGATTGATTTTCTCACTTGAATGTGCACATTGTTTATATGTGATATTTGCAAGTGTACATGTTTGTATCATGCTTGATGATACAAACAAGTTGTGTGTATGAGACTTGAACCATATCAAGGTTAGATTAGGGTTTACTATTTTCCTTAGCATATAACAAAAGAGTGTGACTTTGGTCAAAGTTATGAAGCTTCATAAAGCTTGATGAACATTGACAAAGTCAACTCTTTTGTCATTTGCTTACGATATTAGCTAACCCAACCCTTAACCTTATGCTATGGTTAAATCTCTACATAGTTAAGCATGAGGGCTTAACTCAACCATGGTGCCATGATTAAAAGGATACGTATTCATATTATTCTTTTAATTGATATAATTCTCTTTTCTTCTTCATCTTCATCAAGCTCACAAAAGCTTGAGAGCTCCAATGGTGCCATGGTAAAAAGAGTGAGGAATCCAATTCTAAAGTGAACCCACTTCCTATTTCTTCATCCTCTACCACTTGCCAAGTAGTATAGGGTGTTCTCTTCACAAAGTTTTTGACCAGGTGAAGGAATAGCTTGAGTTTGAGTCTCCCCGACGTAGATCATCTTCGGCCTCAAAGTCAATAACCTAGCCCGATCATTTCTCCGACGAAACCATCGCTAGAGTCCAGGATGCAATGATCGCAGCGGAGGGACGTCAACACGTAGCTAAAGAAATGGTGGAGCGGATCTACAAAGGTTGTAATCCCTTTCACTTTGCAATAAAGTTGTTTACTTGTTTGCTTTTCACCTTAACTTCTAGTTAATGATCTATATTAGGGTTTCTCGGCACCGGAAAATTTTTGTTTGGTATGGTTGATTCCTTGTGGAACCTCTTGAGTGTGCCTAGTAACCCTACACTTTTAGCGGTTGTATTTGTATTAGAAAAATTCAGGCCTTGCTTAATTGGCTCTCCTATAGTTGTGTACACTGACCATTCCGCCTTAAAACATCTTCTGGCAAAGAATGATGCAAAAGGTCGCCTAATACGTTGGATCTTTCTGTTACAAGAATTTGATCTTGTTATCAAAGATAAGAAAGGATGTGAAAACGTAGTAGCTGACCATCTTTCACGCATCTCTTCTTCCCCTGTGACCCTGCCGATCAATGATTCGTTTCCTGACGAAAAACTCTTGAACGTATCCAATGAACCATGGTTCAGGGATATTGTGAACTATCTTGTCATGGGACTTATACACTGCGATTAGTCAAAACAGGACAAATACCGTTTTCTATCCCAAGTAAAACACTTTTACTTGGACGATCCATATTTGTTTTAATATTGTCCTGATCAGATCATTCGCCGGTGTGTCCCGAAAGAAGAATTCAAGAGTGTTCTTTCTTTTTGTCATGATCAGGCCTGCGGGGGTCACTTCGGTCCTAAAAAGACGGCGGAGAAGGTTTTGCAATGTGGATTTTATTGGCCGACCTTATTCAAGGACGCATTTGACTATTGCAAAACCTGTACACAATGTCAGTACACGGGTAGAATCTCCCAGAGAAATGAAATGCCTCAGCAACCCATCTTGGTTGTTGAAATATTCGATGTTTGGGGCATTGATTTTATGGGTCCCTTTCCCAACTCTTTTGGGAATTTGTACATACTGCTGGCGGTTGATTATGTCTCAAAGTGGGTTGAAGCCATTCCATGTCGCACTAATGACAGGAAAGTTGTCATTAAGTTCTTGAAAGATAATATCATTTCGCGATTTGGACACCCACGCGCTATTATTAGCGATAATGGGACACATTTCTGCAACAGGTCTTTCGAGACTTTGATGCGGAAATACTCAATCAACCACCGACTTTCTACACCCTATCATCCCCAAACGAGCGGGCAGGCTGAAATCTCAAACAGACAAATCAAACTTATCCTGGAGATGACAGTTGCTAAGAATAGAAAAGACTGGTCGACCAAACTGACGGATGCTCTCTGGTCATTCCGAACTGCATTTAAAACCGACCTAGGGATGTCTCCATATAGGATAGTGTTTGGGAAGGCATGTCACTTACCAGTCGAGATTGAGCATAAAGCATTGTGGGCTATTAAAGAAATTAATTTTGATCTAAATCAAGCTTGTAAATTTCGGAAGCTGCAACTAAATGAGCTAAGCGAACTTCGCGATGAAGCTTATGATAACGCTGTAATCATAAAGAATAGGACTAAGGTTTTTCACGATAAAAATATTTTGAGGAAAACATTTTCACCTTGTCAACAAGTCCTTCTTTATGATTCACGACTACACCTTCACACGGGTAAGCTCCGATCTCGGTGGAAGGGACCTTTTGTTGTGCGGTCTGTATATCCGCACGGGGTAGTAGAAGTAGAAAATGTTAAAACGGCACATTTTTCAAAGTGAATGGACATAGACTAAAGCTGAATTTTTCCACTGACCCCACGGAGGAGCTCCTGTTCTTACAGGAGCCAGCTTATCTTGATTAAAATTCCTCTGTCTCACCTTCATGTCCTGCATATCACTGCATCATCTTTTTGAATGGAGGTGAGTGAAAAGGGTAAGTTTGGGGGAAGTTCTTCACTTATATATTTTGCCCCCACTAATAATTCCTCCCAGACTTACAGGTTTTGTTGATATAGCTGTTGGCAACAGTGAGGACACTATTGAAAACAAGTTTGCGGGTGGTTTGTGCTTATTTTTGCATTATTTGCATAAGCACAAAACATTTCTTTAAAAACTTATAAAAATTTAAAAAATTTCAAAATCTATAAAAATTGAAATTTTTTCAAAATATTAAAATATTTTAACATTTTTTGTACATAAATAAGATAATGAAAGTTTAGATAATGAAAAATTACATCCATGAGATTAGAAAAATTTAAGAAAACCAAGAAAATTAGAAGTTTTCTTATACGAACTACTAATAAGTAGTTATGAGCCGCTGTCCCAAGGGTTAGTAAGATGAAAGACGTCACTAATCTGAGGATAAAAAAAAGTCTGAAAAATAGTTTCTATTCTGGAAGCCAAACATTTTGAATGTTGATACCCTTCTATTCGCTCTTACACACGTCTTAAAGCCTGGGATAGTAGAGGATACCTTGAAATGCTCTTGTCTTAAAGCCAAAAGTATGAAGGAAATATAAAAAAAAATGAAATGAAGAAAATATAAAGTGGTGAGAAAATTGGACACAGGTTTTGTTATCACTGAGGGCAATAAAAAAATATATGGCGAGGGTGCCTCTTCACCTAGTGCCCTAAGGCCAACTGGTCTGGGAGTCCCTGCTATGCCTGAGGTGGTGCAAGACGAGGAAAATACACCAAGTAAGTAAGCACAGGAGTAATCGGTCGGTTAGTACCTCAAGAAGTATTAACGGTCGCATGAAAGTGTGTGAGCAATCTCATCTAAATATTCATTAATTAAAAAGTACTAAGGCTGATGGGCAAAAGTATGATAGCTTGAATTGAATTCTCCGGGTGTAGCAATGTCTTTACTCACAAGCAGGGTTATATGATCGATGTTTGGAAGAAAGATAGGAATAAAGAATAAGACGATGTTTTATTGAGGGAGGACGTGATTTCCGACATCTTTTCATGACCATTAAGATAGGGCTCATGACAACCGAAAAGCTAGCTTAGTTGGAAACCCTAGTTTTCAAAGTATTTCTTTTACAATTCTTTTCTTTAAATGTAATATTCATGATCTTCCTTTTATTATTGGATTTTGTGGGTGTAATCCGCTGAAAACCCTCAGGACACAACACTCCTCCTACTAGGGACACCTAGAGGTTTAAAGGCTTGTTGCACGTGCTCAGTGCAATCGTGTTGCCTTCGAAAGTGTGCTAGTTAGTTTTTCTTTTTCTTTATTTTCACCTTTTTCTTAAATAAAAAGTTCGCTCGAAACGATCGAAAATAAGTTTGGGGGAATTTGATCAGTCGAAAATACTGCATCTTTTAACCGGCAATTTCCCTATCATTTGCATTTTTATAGAAGTGTTCGGCATTCATATCGCATATATTAGCAAATCGGTCGTTAAATATCAGATTGCATGTGTTAGACTCTAAAACCGGCACTATAAAGGAAATTGACTGCATTTCATAGCATGGCAGCATTCCTATATAACGCAACTTGTGTTCCGAAGTTTGTGCAGGAAAATACAAAAGATCGGTCAAATTTACAAAATAAAGACTGCTAAAGAATACGCCAACTCATGGATTTGGAATATGGTATTGTTCTAAGAAGCATTCAGAGATTTAACATATCAGAAAATACATCAAAATACAGAAGAAGCCAACACTGGAAGTTTGAAGCGCTAACGCAGCCATGTGGTCACGGAAACGCGGCCGGAACCGCCTTGCGCCGCGGTTCCGCGGCGGCTTGTCGATTTCACCTCCTCAATTTCAAGCCATAACTTCTACGTCATCTTCCACACTTCATCAAGCTGCTACATTTTCCAGAAGACTCTAGAAAACTCTGCCAGATCAGCAAACTAGGGTTTCTAAGCTAAAACATTCCTAGCTTAAAGCCTAAGCTAAGACTCCTTACTAACTTGCAACAAACTTTTGGAGGGAAGTGCAAATTCAAAACCTAGACCTAGGGTTTGGAAAACCTATAAATAGACCCCTAGGCTCACTTGTAAATCATCTTAGATATCATCTATCATCTAGATCCCATCTCATTTTAGAAATCAATTTTGTGGGTTAGGTGTTGATTAGAAACCCTAGTTCTTCATCTACCCGCATTCTTTCCACCTCAAAATCCTAACCCTAATCCAATCTAGAAATACCCAATTCAAGATCCATGGAGATCAAGCAACGCAAGTCTTCAAGCAACCTTTAGAAGCAAAGCCGGTATTCAACGGAGCACGAGATCGAAGCGATCCAAGACTCAAGAAGCCGAGCGATGCAAGATTCAACGAGCGAAGTTCCTACCTCTTGTAAATCTCGAGAGTTTTAACTACTTGTTGTTGTAATAAAGGTGAAGATTCTTTAACTTTTTTACATTTCAATTCAAGCATTATGATTCATTTAGATTCTTGAATATATACTTTGTGATGATACTTGAATAAAACTCCGCCCGTTTAGGAATCGAAACAATTGTAAAATGATGATGTTGATGAATTGTTAAACATTTTCTTAAGTCTTAAAACAATTGTAAATTCTTGAAAATCGATTGATCGATGATCTAGATCGATGCGAATGTGTTCTTGATTTCTTTCGCACGTTCTAGAGATCGATAATTGATCATTCGACTCTCAAGAAGCTATCTAGTGAATGCTATTCATCGAAAGGACAAAGGATAGGATGAGGAACCCTAATTCCTCGCAAGATCCTTGATCCTCGATGAATTCGACATCGATTTAGCATCAATTTGTTACTAGATAAGAAATCGTAATCTTGAATCTTCATCACATCTACAATTTACTCGATTCCTATGAGCTTTACTTCAAATCTTGAAACCCTAAAGTGATTGGAATTCTATCGAAACTCGATTCTCGATTGTTTATCATTTTCTTGATTCTTGATTAGAATAGTGATACTTGAAACCCATCGATAAAAATCTTGAATCATGTTTTCTTTTCTTTTCTATTAACTTTTCAATTCAAACAAATCAAACATACAAACGAATCGCACAATCCCTGTGGACGATCCGCACTCGCTAACGATCTACATCCGACACCGTAGTTAATTGCGGTCAAATAATTTTTGGTTATGATTTCTTTACAATTTTCATACTACACAATCCGAAATCGTATTCAATTAGTCCCTAGTTGTGGGTGTATCGAGACAGGGCATCGATATACCAGAGTAGACTAGCGTGTACCTTCTCGACCCATATAGATGGGTGATGGATGATCCCATATCCATTGGTGTTTGACATCAGAGATGATATACGGGTGCTCAGTGGAGACTGGGTACACTGGACGGACTCGCCGAGAACTCCCAGATGGTATTATACCTTACGTCAGATGGCAGTTCTCTGGTGACACTGGTACAGGTTAGTCTGTATACCCGAGATCATCATAGAGTCTTGTGTGATTCCCACTGTGCTTTTAAATATACTCAACAGTTGAGTTTTCTAGGGTGTATTGGGGACTCGTTGATTCGATCGGATATTCTAACCTCGTTTATTGTTTTCCGGATATTTAGAAAATGTTAAAAGGTTCGAACGGATATCAATAGCTCACTTTTTCCCGACCGAGAAAATTTCCAAGTGTTCGATTTTTCCGTTTGTTTAAGAACGTCTAGATCGTGCAAGCTACGCAATGGACCTTCTAGAAGACAACAAACCTTAACTCGATTATGTGACCGTCTTGAACTGCCCTTTGAACCTTAGGGTTTGGGGCAGTACGGCGTGCCACATGTGAGGCGTTGGATTGACCCTTCTACGGCTGGACCATTGGTACTGTGGCATGTGATGGATGTTTTTAAACCCCCCTTGAAGTGTTGAGCTATTCGGGAAAACTCAGGTGTTTGATCATTCGATTGGAAAGTTTAACATTGTCTATTTATCTGGAATGTGATACAATATTTGGAATCCACAAGTAGTTATGAGATAACTGAATGTATGTTATAAATCTAGCAGTTTAGTCTCACTTGATCGGTTGCCACGGAATTTTGATGCGATCAAAAGTCCGTCGCAATCACGTTGCGTACGCGGATACTCGCCGGATAAACTTAATAGATAGCCACGCCCCAAAGCCCCGACCAAGTGACTGTAGGAGAACCCCGTCGCCAAAAGCGTCTGTTTGGGTGCTCGCGGCAGCGGTGTTCCGCCTTAGTGCACTTCGTCGACGGTATCGGGGGTGCGGCCGTCTACTAAAGTTTGCGACGAGCATTCATACCGAATTTCGGGAATCTTGCTGAATTGCCCGACTTGATATTGAAAAGAGTTTTCGGTATAGAGACTAAAATGCGGGGTTTATAACTGTTAGGCATGCGATGTCTAAGGAGGTTGCGGATTCCAACTGTTGTAGTTTTACACTTTCTTTTCTGCGACCGTAAGTGTAATATGTGATATCGCCTGTTTCGTTGCTATACGTCAACGACAATTGGGATACGCATATTTACTTACGTTGATGACATGTGATGTTATGTGTTGCTGGATATGTTATATTGGATCGTCGTGTTTGAATAGCCCGGGGTTTTTTTTATGTGAGATGAGTGTTTTTCATTTTCATTCATGTAAAAACATGTTTGCAATATTCTTTTATTGGGGCACTTCCGGGTTGAGGTTGATGTCACCATTTGTATATTATTTACTTTTCCGCACTAGGATAGACCCAAGGAGGAGAGCACAAGTAACCGGGTTCTAGAGTCCAGTGGGAGACCAACTCGAGGAGTCGAGTCCGTGTCTCCTAACTCTAGAATTGGTAGGTTGCTTGCCGCTCTCGTAGGGGTCTAGGGGTGTGGGTTTGGCTATTCATCGCGACCGTGGAATACGTGTTTTATACATGCTCGTATTGAAAACAAGGACGTCCTAGTATATCCAATGTTTCATATGTTTCTTCTGCTGCAATATCTGTGATGTGATCATTTGATATGTTGTGATAGATACTGTATATAGTATATATGATATATTATATAGACGTTACTTGTGTTTTACACCCGCGCTAGCCCTGCCCCGCTCTGTCGTTAGTTACCTAACCTAACGGTGCACGAGGGGACATCGAGGCGAATGCGGATGGCATAAGTGTACGTCGTATTTATCTGTGATGTTTAGGTGATTTAAATGATGGGACTTCATTAATATGATTAATGAAATAAAAGAAACCTAAAAGATGTTGTGGAATCGAATTTTCAAAAACAGGTAGCTACAGTTCTTGCTTTGCATCGTGGTGTTCCTTGTAGAACATCCTGCACCTTATTCGATAAGGAAAGGGCCGGGATCCCATCACCGGGAGTGACCCCTTTAGCAATGACTAGAAGATGCTACAACCCTCGGTTTGTCTTTTGATTGCTCCTATAGTTCTTGCTTTGCACCGCAGTATATATGATATATCATGCACCTTATTCGATGAGGAAAGGGTAGACGATCCCTTCACCGGGAGTGACCCCTTTAACAAAACTAGAAAAGCCTCAAAACACTCCATTCTAAAATCATTTGATTCTACAACGATATCAAGTTCATTACGTAATAGGTTTTCAAAAAAAACCTGTCGTAGCCCTCCGTCATTTCAGATAAGTCCTACTTAGTATTCGTGCTGCGTTTGTTGGCCTTTGTCAAGGCGTAGTGTGCGGTAGCTGACTTGTGCTTATCTGCATATACATATGATGCAGATTGGGTTAGGGTAGTCGTACGACTTTGTTGGCCTTTGTCAAGGGTCGTGCGGGTGGGTTTAATTCAATCAAGAAATGACGGGTTGAACTTGACTAGCATCCTATGGTTTGTTGGCCTTTTTCAAAGTCATAGGAGGTTAGGGGAAAAATATTATCGGGAATTTCAAGTGTTGAAATTTGCAATGAGATTGCATACCTTCTATGAGATAGTTGGATCCCGATACCCGCTGCGAGTAAGAGTTACACCTGGGAGAGTTTTACACATTACAATTAGCCGATCAAGTAGGTGTCTAGAAAGGTGTCAACGGGGTTAAGCCTCTGGGAAAACGAGGTTTACTTTAATTAGGTCCGTGCGAAAGCACGGGGAACTTCCCTCAAAGTACCGACACTGGCCTGGCTGAATTATTGGTGAACTTGTAGCGTGTAATTAATCCCGGCTAGTCTTTCCTTTTAAGGTTTGAAGGAAGATTTGATAAAAACAGTGGGAGCCATCCTGATCAGATAAAATAATAACCAATCTGATCTTGCAAGAGCGCATGCAGAGTGTTTTCTTCTCTCTCTCTCTAGGTAGCGACCATGTCCTGGGTATTTGATACCGGATCAGGATCCCACATATGTTATATATTACATGGGCTACAGAAAGGTAGAGAACTGAGAACCGGTGATAAGTTTCATGTGGCAGAAAACGGTACAAGTGTTGCAGCCAAGTCTGTTGGCCACTGTCACCCTGTATTACCAGAATACATTGATTCTGAACAAATGTTATTAGATACTGAACCTGATATACAAAATCATATCGGTCTCTTTATTTAGATAAAGAAGGATATAATTTTGTATTGTTGGATAATGTTTTGAACATTTCCTAAATCAAGAGTTGAGCGGTTCAGGCTCGTTATCTAAAAGCATTAACGTTCTAAATCAAACTACAGTTCTTAGTATATAGAACACACACAAGCGGAAGAGTTCAGAAATGAACGAATCCTTCTTGAAGTATTGTAGACTAGGTCATATCAATGCGACCCGACTAGCTAAAGTTACATTAAGATGCATATTTAAATTAGTTTGAATTTACATCTTATGAAACTTGTCAGTCATGTCACAAAGATAAGATGACCATAGCTCTGTTTATTGGAAACGGAGAAAGTGTTAGTAAACTCTTGGGATGATACATATTGATGTATGAAGGTCCCCTATCTACAAATGCCAAGACCGGTTCTTTGTACTTCATTAAATTCTCTGATAATCTCTCGAGATTCAGACATATGTTCCTGTTGAAACACAAGTCCGAAACTTTTGAGATATTCACAGAATATAATTAAGAAGTAGAGAACCAACAACGGGTATAAGTATTATGTCCTTTGATGAGATCAAGGAGGAGAATACTTGAACACGGAATTCCCGGATTATTCTAAAGGAGAATGAGATTCTCTTTCAGCATTACTCCTCCGGATACACCACACCACCTCGGTGTATCGGGGCGGAGCAATCACACCCAATTAGATATGGTGTGCTCTATGATGAGTACTACTGTGTTTCCTATTTCCTTTTAGGGAGTTATGCACTTATGAAGTTGCAAACCTATTGAATAGGGTTCCGATCAAATCAGTTGCCTACCACTTCTTATGTGATATGGAAAGGGAAGAGCCCATATCTTAAGTTTGTTATGATTTGGGGTTGTCTGGCCTATGTCTGAAAAGCAAAATACGGACAAGCTCGAGGCAAAGTCAGATCTGTGGAAGTTTGTTGGATATCCTAAGCATACGCAAGTGAATATCTTCTACCTAACCGAGGAACAAAAATGTTTTGTTTCTCAGCATGCCACCATTGTGAAAGGTAATTTCTTGTGAAGAAATTATTTGTCATGAGATAGAACTGGAAACAGTTCCTGCTATACAAACTGCAGCTGATGATTTGGTAGAACCAAAGTATTCAATAGCAACCAACGAACCTCAGCCTCTCCGCCGATCTAGTAGGTTTCCTCACCCACTAGAGAGATACTCCGGTTTCTCTATGACAGTGGGAGCGAGGTGTAAGTCTACGCTAGCGCCCCGGCAGTCTACAGACGCCAAAATGCGGAACAAAACTTTTAAACTTGGCGCTATCGTATAGTTTAACCCGGATCTGCCATTATTGCTAAACTAACAAACTGTAAAGAGTGTAGAATGGTTATACCGAACGATCCGAGTCCTTCGTTCTTCAACCATCATCCCACGCTCCGTTGCGGCTGCTCCGATCTCGTCGATCTCCGATCTCCTCCGTCGAGGTGGCACCACATGATCGGTTCTTTAAACGGGCTCCCGCCTCTGACTCGAGGCAACTCGATCGTCAAGTTTGCTAAAAGAGACGACCAAGAATGATGTAGAGAATGAGTAGATGACTTTGTCTCACTTCGTCCAAGTCCGTGGACGACCGGTTAATGAAGTTGCCGTGGAAATCGGGTGATGGAATGAAATGAACTGTGAATTCCATACACCCCAAAACTATCATATCTTTTCTAACCGATGAAATCAACAACCATGAGAGAGAGAGGAGGGGGCCGGCCTCTTATAAAGAGAGGGGGGGTGACCGTAGGAGAGGGGGGTGACCATATGATAAATATCATATGTGAACACAAACAAATATCTTGCTTAAAGATCTTAAGCAAAACAAGAAAGTAATGAAATCAAAGCATGAGTCACAAAGCTTAGTCACAAATTCTAGAACCTTCTAGAACCTTCTAGAAGCACGACTCACTCTCATCCAAGAAAAGATAAATCCGCCTTTAACCAAATGTTAAAAGACGGCTGATAGAAAACTGGAAACTGGCAACTTCCAAAAGTGATCCTGAAACGACTTTCAGGATAACCCCGAAACTGTATAAATATACCCGCATTTGTATTACGACCGAATACAAATGCAACTGAGACAAAGATATTATACCTACTCAATATATTACTCGGATCCGGCTTAAACCAAAGCCGACCAGTATTATCTGCCCGAAAAATAACACGTGCGTAAACGCACGTGCATTTTCCGAACCCAGCCATAAAACCATACGGCCTCTACAACGTTTCGCCCGAACTTGGGAAACTGTCTGTGGGGGACTCTAATGACTCGTCAGTACCCTGGCAGTGGGTTTAACCACAAACCGTCAGCGGCACTAGCAATGCGTAACGGCTGCCCACGGACTGACCTCAAGGGATGCCGATGAGCGCACTCATCCGGAAAACCCTACTGAGCCTAACAGTGACAATGTATATACAGTCCGGTCCGTTCGTCAATGAGTATCGCATATCCGCCTAGGGGGCTAGTAACGTCAGACCCCCAATAGCAGTATAAGTCATGTCGGAGTGAAGCCCAAATACACCCAGAGATACTACTGGAGTACCTACCAGTAAATCTCCTACCATGGCCATGGATTTGTGTAATGGCTCTCCTAGACACAGCACGATCTCGCCCCCAATACCGGGAGAGACGAATCCGCTGCCGATCCCCTCACGTGCCTCCATATGGCTCGGGACTGTACCCAAAAGCTACCTGTTTGCACGACTCCTTTGAGCCGTGGTAGGGTAGAAATCAAAGCACAGTGGGAACTCACACGAGACAAATGACGACCTCAGGTCGATGAACTAACCTGTACACATGTCACCAGGGAACTGCTATCCGACGATAGATATAATACTAACTAGCAGATTCCCGGCGAGTCCTGTCCGGTGTACTCATAACCCAATGAGCACCTGTATACATCTTAGGTGATCCAACTGACACCAGTGGCTTGTGAGACCGGCCACCGCCCCTCGTCGGGGTCTCGACTGCATACACTAGTCTACTCCGGAGTATCGATGCCCTGTCTCGAAACTCCCACGACTAGGGACCACAATTAAGGATATGCATATAAACTACCCAACTCTCACGTATATGATCGCCATCATACTGTTGGTAGTAAAGCAAGATCTTAAGGGCTCTATCAAAGTGTAACATGCAATCAGTCACCTGAACATGTACACGACTGATAAAGGCAAACCAGATAGCATACTATCATTTCGAGTAAGACTGTCCTACCGGGATAGGTCCTCCGCAATCATTGCAATCACGTACCTGCGATCCAATAATTGACTATGAGGGCACTATCTCCAACAATCTCCCACTTGCACTCAAGGCTAATATTGCGATGTCGACTACTCACAGCCCGTGTGAAACCGAACATCCAACTCCTCTACTAATCAGTTTCACAAAGTCCGTTTATAAAACTATTGTGTTCGAGAAATAGCCTCGGTGAGTGGATCCGCCTAGAAGTTTCGTTCTGTATCTCTCTAAATCTCAAGTTCACGGAGAAAGCCATCTCCCGAATTGAGTAGTACCTGTCTTAGAATATGTCTGGATATCTGATGGGACCTTAGTTCATAAATGAACTCCATATCCAAACTTCTTAGACTGAATCGATCACTGAACCTAATCAGTATCGGGCACCATGCCACCCACAGTATCCTCTGGAACCACCTGTCCAGAATACTGTCCCTCGTCAGAGGGAAAACTAAAAACTCTGACAATCACTCTGTCATCCATGTCACCTTCGAAGCCTGGAATGATAACCGTCTCCCGAAAGAGGCTGCCGTTATCAAATCCGTAGAACGTGTACTAATGTTCTAAAACCGCTTCCTTATGTTTCTCCAGGATTGGATTAATACAAACTTATTGCATCTAGTGCAAAACCAACATCTGGTGTGGTACTTGACATCTCATGATTGACACAATTGCCTAAGCAAGTGATCTGTCAATCATGCACATCCCTCTCCCCTTTAGTCTATATGACACCTTTAGAGAGGGTGACTCCATCACCTGCATGTTCACCACCATGCTAGGAGTCATCTATTCTAAAAACCATTAGAATACTGTCAAAGTACCCACATTGGGAAACTACCCAAATCTAGATCTAAAACCATAGATCTAGAAACCAGAATGTCAAATATTATATCCATATCCTGTCTGGAGAAACAACTGTGTGACGACCACAGTACAACCGATCGTAGTATAGGAATTTTACTTCCTACTCTGTGTATGTCATCCAGATACCATGACATCACACCCTACTACCTTCTTAACTGATCCATCCCCTATTCTGATTGAAGTCAAACCCATGACTGTCACATCAAAATTAGATGATCTATCTCCGCTATAACCGCTCAAGTCTATAAATAGACATAAGCTACTTGCCCACCATGCTTCCGCTGCTCCCACTGACTACGACAACCCTCCTACCGGGTCTCATATCCTGGAACAACAGTAGTGTCAAGTCTGGGTAGATAAGAACCTCCCTGTCACCGTCCTTGAGCCTACCGAAGTACCTCTCGGGTGTCTGAGGTTACCTACCATACCTGCGGAGTGGCTATTGGAATGTCAAACCTGATTGAATGTATAGGTCCTATTAAATTTTCCGTAATCGTTCGTGGTTCTGGAATGACTTCCAGTTCTACCACACTCCCACTACTGTTTTCTGAAAAAGATCCATTTTTACTAAAACTGTGGCGAGTCAAGAACAATATCACTATTGATCTTCCAAATGGTAGAATATCAACCCTCGTCATAGCGAGGGTCAACCCACAAACAGCCATTACAGAAACGTGCCCTGAGTTATCCAGTGTCTGGTTTTAATCATAAGCTGGACAACTCCCCGTACCTTAGTTTCTTTTAAGGTACGATCCATTCTATATGCAATACAGAAACTTTGGCACTTATTTAATTGGAACCATATTCAAATCATGCAGCTGTCTCCAGTGCATATCAACTTAATAGAAAGAGGCTAATCAGCATTACTCAACTTAGGAATCCATCCAATCATGAGTAACCTGAAAGAGAAACACGTTTCTCAAAACCATCACTATCATCTGAATACCAATCACAAGAATCTACATCTTCGATCTCTTTGAAGAATCCCGATACTTTGTATACCTGGTTCTCTACTTTATTCTTATACCCACAACTTCTCAAAACTTAGACCTTGTATTTCTACGAAACACTTGTCCAAATACTAGAGATGTTATAAGTAAACAGAACATAGTACGAGGACCTACCCCTTTTGTCCTGATGGACACCGGACAACATACAATACTCTGTATAAGTCCGCTGAGTTAAACAACTCAAAACCTGTGCGTTGTAGGTGGAAAACTGTACCTTGGCGATTTCCTCAAATATCACCAATTACAACGAATTCCGATATAATGAGGATGATCACCTAATTCCCAATATCTTACTCCCAATCATCATCTGTAAAACCATACAAATATGAGAATGAAACCTGGTAAATACATACCCTTGGAGTAAGTGTCTAATCGGGAAAACAGTTTTTCCTTTAACAATGCACTGAAACATGAAAATGTTTCGTAGGGGTATCCTGGTATTCATAGCAATGCCTCTTCCATAATCCAATTCATGACTTCAACCGTATATTTTATTGCCATCTCTCCAAATCCCTTTATTTGTCTTTAGTCGTTACCTTCTGTACACCATCGTTAGGCTAAATGGTTTTCTTCCTTCCCTACCGTTCGGCACCAGCCTATGGTTTGGAAGAAGACTATCCAGTAAGCATAATAGGTGTACCCTCCTAAACCAAGGAGTACTCGCATCTCGAGAGAAGGTGACGATAAAAGACAACTGAATAATACCTTATTCTTTTTAAAGGTGAAATAGGAGCGGCGATGAAGTACGCGGTTTTGGTCGTGAATGATATCAGTCGCAATTTACTTTGCCCTCTTTCTAATCCCTTTATTTTGTCTTTACATATTACCTTCTGCACACCCTACTTAGGCTAATTGGTTTTCTTCATTCCCTACCTTTCGGCACCAGCCTATGGTTTGGAATAAGACTATCCAATAGGCGTAATAGGTGTACTCTCCTAAACCAAGGAGCTCTCGCAACCTGAGAGAAGGTGATAATAAAAGACAACTGAATAAACCAATTCAATTTCTCCTGAACCTGGATCCATCCCCGAAGAAGTCCCTTCGAGTTTGTATATAACCATACGATGGATCTATCCAATGGAAGTGGATATCCGTAGTAATACGGGTGTTCTGAGAAATACAAAGGGTAAAAGAAGGAGTGGCAATGACTTATGCAACTCAGACAATCCAAAAGCCAGTATTTTAAGAAGTTTCGGTCAACCTGGTCACTGAGTCATAGTCTAGGGTCGGTCAAAGGTCGCTGCCAAAGAGAGAGAGAGAAAAGAAACACTCTGCGTGCACTCTAACCTAGATCAGAATGGTCATCATTTTATCTAATCCGGAAACCTCCCACTGTCCTGTCAAATTCTCCTCCAAACCTAAAGAAGAATCAATCGGGATCACCCGAAGAGTAAACCAACTCATCAGTGGGAATCAGGATCCAACTCTCATCGCATGATAACGTGATGGAATGCATCCACGTTACTCATACTCCAGAAGGTATGCGCATACTCGGCAAGTTTCAGTTTCTTTAGAAACTCCTGATATAGTTTTTGCCCCATGCTCTTATGATCGTGACTAAGGGCCACCAAACCATAAGTCACATGTCAAGTTCTTTCCATCATTATCTTGTTAATTTGAACCCACCCGTACTCGCCCTTGACTAAGGGTCAACAAGGCTGTACGACTGTCCCAAACCAACTCATCTATCTATGCAACATGTGAACACCCCAGCAGCTACCAATCACTATGTCCTAGCTAAGGGCTAGACCAACATAGCTTGAATACTACTGACCATCCATATGAAATGACGGAGGGCTACGGCTGGTTTTTGGCGAAAAACCTTTAGCGTAGTGAACTTGATATCGCTGAAGGAACCTGATAGCTTTTTTTTTTTTTAAAAATATAGTGGCGAAAACCTTTTGCTAAAGAGGTCACTCCCGGTAAAGGGATCTCGGCTCTTTCCTCGTGGAATGAGGTGCAGGATATTCCACTGAATAACGCTATGCAAAGCAACATGTAATCGACTATAGTGAAGTTATTACCCTGACGCAAACTTCTGTCCAAGGGGTCGGTCCCGGTGAAGGGATGTCGGCCCTTGCCCCGTCGAATGAGGTGCAGGATATTCCACTGAATACCGCTATGCATAACAAAAGAAAACGTCTTTGCAATAACACTTTTTAAATTGTTCCAACAACTGTAAACAGGTTTGTTTTACTTTGCGTTGATCAGAATCAACGCAGTCCCATCATTCAATCACACCAGAAAAGAACGAAAATAAAATGTACGTATATGCCATCCGCATTCGTCACTGGGTCCCGTCATCACTCGTTAGGTTACTTAACTAACGACAGAGCGGGGACTGGACTAGCGCGGGTGTAAAACATATACAACATCTAATAGTATATAAACCAATATACATAATCGCTCCAGGCGTGATAATATGCAACATTACAGAAAAGTAATAAGCATCACAGAACAATACAGATATCTGGGATCCCCGAGTTTCACAGAGCCGCTGCTGAAACTCGACGTTCCCCTGTCGTGTGGATAGCCTGTGCAATGAAACCTAGACCCCTACGGGTGCGGCAAGTTACCCGCCAAAACCTGAAGCGAGGTAGTCCCCACAGCATAGTGAATGGAACACCCGGCACTTCACGGAATCCGGTAAATTGAGCACCCCTCCTTTGGTCAACCTGTACCCCCTCCGAGTGCGGCGAATAGTCTGCCAATTCTGAAGTGGGGCCCCTCTGCCTCTCAAAGCCATGAGATGCGGACCCGTTGCCCTCCCGAACCCGGCTATCCGTGCACTCCGTCTCGGGGCAAAACCTAGTACAGTAATGAAAAATAGTACAATAGGTACATCGACCGCAACCTGGTCGTACCCCAAAAGAATATTATACAACAGGCAGTGACGGCTGTCCACAAGTTGGACGCTCGCCCCGCAATATCAAATGTACATATAAACACAAACTGTACTACCATTGCACACTGCTATCCACCACGACAAATCCGCAACATCACAGCACAACACAGAACATCAACGCGAATGTCACGTTCGCAAACCCGTCTAAAAGAACTATAGCAATCAGACGCTGTTTACCGATCAAATGACATTCCCGGTCGGAGATATAATGTAAGCACTGTAAACTAACGTGTTTAAATTTCGATCGACCAAAGACCAAATTTCAAAAAATGGGCCCCACTACTTACTGGTGAACAGTAACAAAACCTGGGCCAAAAATATATATACCAAAAATCACAAAACCCAACACAGAACCCACTGAGAAAATTTGGGAGCACGTGCTCCCCACGTGGTCGCGGTTGCGCGGCCAAACTATGGGTTTGGCCGCCCTTCCGCGGCAGCTTGGAGGGATCACAGTTCCAAATTTTGTCGTGGTTCTTAGAATTCCATGCACGGATTTTTAAAACATCCAGAAATGAATTTTAAGACCGTTTAAAATTAACAGAACTGTCGGGCATGGATTTTGTGTTTTTCGATTTTCGGTCGGATCGATGTTTTAAACGCGTTAGCACAAGTTAGTATAGCAAAATGGTGAGGCTCTGATACCACTGTAAGTCTACGCTAGCGCCCCGGCAGTCTACAGACGCCAAAATGCGGAACAAAACTTTTAAACTTGGCGCTATCGTATAGTTTAACCCGGATCTGCCATTATTGCTAAACTAACAAACTGTAAAGAGTGTAGAATGGTTATACCGAACGATCCGAGTCCTTCGTTCTTCAACCATCATCCCACACTCCGTTGCGGCTGCTCCGATCTCGTCGATCTCCGATCTCCTCCGTCGAGGTGGCACCACATGATCGGTTCTTTAAACGGGCTCCCGCCTCTGACTCGAGGCAACTCGATCGTCAAGTTTGCTAAAAGAGACGACCAAGAATGATGTAGAGAATGAGTAGATGACTTTGTCTCACTTCGTCCAAGTCCGTGGACGATCGGTTAATGAAGTTGCCGTGGAAATCGGGTGATGGAATGAAATGAACTGTGAATTCCATACACCCCAAAACTATCATATCTTTTCTAACCGATGAAATCAACAACCATGAGAGAGAGAGGAGGGGGCCGGCCTCTTATAAAGAGAGGGGGGGTGACCGTAGGAGAGGGGGGTGACCATATGATAAATATCATATGTGAACACAAACAAATATCTTGCTTAAAGATCTTAAGCAAAACAAGAAAGTAATGAAATCAAAGCATGAGTCACAAAGCTTAGCCACAAATTCTAGAACCTTCTAGAAGCACGACTCACTCTCATCCAAGAAAAGATAAATCCGCCTTTAACCAAATGTTAAAAGACGGCTGATAGAAAACTGGAAACTGGCAACTTCCAAAAGTGATCCTGAAACGACTTTCAGGATAACCCCGAAACTGTATAAATATACCCGCATTTGTATTACGACCGAATACAAATGCAACTGAGACAAAGATATTATACCTACTCAATATAATACTCGGATCCGGCTTAAACCAAAGCCGACCAGTATTATCTGCCCGAAAAATAACACGTGCGTAAACGCACGTGCATTTTCCGAACCCAGCCATAAAACCATACGGCCTCTACAACGTTTCGCCCGAACTTGGGAAACTGTCTGTGGGGGACTCTAATGACTCGTCAGTACCCTGGCAGTGGGTTTAACCACAAACCGTCAGCGGCACTAGCAATGCGTAACGGCTGCCCACGGACTGACCTCAAGGGATGCCGATGAGCGCACTCATCCGGAAAACCCTACTGAGCCTAACAGTGACAATGTATATACAGTCCGGTCCGTTCGTCAATGAGTATCGCATATCCGCCTAGGGGGCTAGTAACGTCAGACCCCCAATAGCAGTATAAGTCATGTCGGAGTGAAGCCCAAATACACCCTGAGATACTACTGGAGTACCTACCAGTAAATCTCCTACCATGGCCATGGATATGTGTAATGGCTCTCCTAGACACAGAAAGATCTCGCCCCCAATACCGGGAGAGACGAATCCCCTGCCGATCCGCTCACGTGCCTCCATATGGCTCGGGACTGTACCCAAAAGCTACCTGTTTGCACGACTCCTTTGAGCCGTGGTAGGGTAGAAATCAAAGCACAGTGGGAACTCACACGAGACAAATGACGACCTCAGGTCGATGAACTAACCTGTACACATGTCACCAGGGAACTACTATCCGACGATAGATATAATACTAACTAGCAGATTCCCGGCGAGTCCTGTCCGGTGTACTCATAACCCAATGAGCACCTGTATACATCTTAGGTGATCCAACTGACACCAGTGGCTTGTGAGACCGGCCACCGCCCTTCGTCGGGGTCTCGACTGTATACACTAGTCTACTCCGGAGTATCGATGCCTTGTCTCGAAACTCCCACGACTAGGGACTACAATTAAGGATATGCATATAAACTACCCAACTCTCACGTATATGATCGCCATCATACTGTTGGTAGTAAAGCAAGATCCTAAGGGCTCTATCAAAGTGTAACATGCAATCAGTCACCTGAACATGTACACGACTGATAAAGGCAAACCAGATAGCATACTATCATTTCGAGTAAGACTGTCCTACCGGGATAGGTCCTCCGCAATCATTGCAATCACGTACCTGCGATCCAATAATTGACTATGAGGGCACTATCTCCAACACGAGGATTGCATCATGGGATGATGACCTAACTAGTTTTGAGCTGGCCATCAGGAGTGGGACTCTATAAGAATGGCTGGATGTTTATCGATCTGAGATGGAATCCTTTTACACCAACAAAGTATGGACTTTGGTTGTTTTATCTGAAGGATTAAATCCCCATCAGGAGCAAGTATATCTTGAGAAGATTACCGTGTGTACATGGAAAAGTTGAGACTTTCAAAGCTAGACTTGTTAAAGGTTTGCATCTTTGACCAGGTATGGATTGTGATGAAACCTTTTCTAAGTACCTATGCTTAAGTCCATCCAGATCCTACTTGCCACGGCTACATACCATGACTACGATATCTGGCGGTTGGGTGTCATGACTTCTTTTCTAAATAAAGATTTAGAAGAAAGAGTCTATAAGTACATAGTCAGAGGGCTTCGTAGACAGTGGGAGCAGCGGAAACGTGTGCAAAATGTTTTATGTGATAAAGCAGGCATCGCGGAGTTGGAACATATGTTTTGATGTGGTAGTCAAAGAGTTTGACTTAATCAAAATGGTAGACGAACCTTGTATATACAAAAAGTTAGTAGGGAGTATGGTGGTGATCCTCGTAGAGTACGTGGATGACATACTCATGATAGGGAAGGAGTTTCCTTTGCTACGCTCGGTCAATCTCCTCTTATCACAAGGATTCTCCATATAGGATCAAAGTGATACCTCCTAAATCCTGGGTTTTGGATCTATGAGATAGATCTAATTGGATGTTAGGATACTCACTAGTTGTAGTGAGATGGTATCAATCGATCCTGGTGAGAATCACTGGAAAGGTTCCACGGTGATAAAGACGACTGAATGTCGGTCGCAGGCATTGTCTTTACCCTCAGTGGAGGGATGGTATGTAGGAAGAGTTCCAAACTAGATACCGTGGCATACTAGAAGATAAAGGCTGGATACATCGCTACCAAAGATGCTACCAAAGAGGCAGTCTGGGTGTATTTTAGTTCATGAGATGAACTTCGTTCCTCCCGTTGTGTGACAATGGAGTTGTGGCTTATGCCAAGGAACGCCCGTCCCATCAGTGATCCAGACATATTCTTAGGCAGTATCACCTGATCGTGGAGATGGTTGATCTCCAGGGGATCGAGGTTAGGAGAGTAGACTCAGAGGACAACACGGCTGATCCACTCACAAAGGCTTTTTCCCCAGAGAGAGACTTTCATGGGATGGTTGAGTATGAGATACCACAACCACTGCTATCAGATGGCCCTAGTGCAAGTGGGAGATTGTTAGTTATATGTATGCCCTAGAGGCCATTACTATACATAGGATGTATATTGTAGCGGATGCTTGGACATATATAGGGATGACTTTCTTGCTCGATATGATAGTATGCTATCTGGTTACTTTTTACCTTAACGTGTACACTGATTGTCTCTCTATTACATGTTGGTAAAGCCCTTAGCATGTGTACTTGACTACCTGGACTATGATGCAGATCATACTACTGGGGACATGGTAGTCCATAAGTACATCCTTCAAGGTCCCTAGTCGTGGGTGTATCGAGACAGGGCATCGATATACCAGAGTAGACTAGCGTGTACCTTCTCGGCCCATATAGATGGGCGATGGATGACTCCATATCCATTGGTGTTTGACATCAGAGATGATATACGGTTGCTCAGTGGAGGCTGGGTACACTGGACGGACTCGCCGAGAACTCCCAGATGGTATTATACCTTACGTCAGATTGCAGTTCTCTGGTGACACTGGTACAGGTTAGTCTGTATACCCGAGATCGTCTTAGAGTCTTGTGTGATTCCCACTGTGCTTTGATTTCCACCTTACCACGTCCAAGAGGGCGTGCAAAACGGTGGTTTTTGGGTACAGTCCCGAATCACATGGAGGCAATGAGCGATAGGAAGGGTTTCGTCTCTCCCGGTATAGGGAGTTGATGTTGCGCTGTGCTCGATTGGCTATAACAGGAAGTCCTTGGCCAAGGCTGCTTTAGGGATTTACTGGTAAGTCTTACCAGCAGTTTCTCAACCCGTTATGAGCATCATATCGACACGACTTATCGAGTTATTGTGGTATGACGTTTACCATCCGTAGACGAGATATGGGACATATCAGACGAAGAGACCAGACTGTACGGTAGTGTTACTAATTGGATTCATAAGAGTGTGAGCAGGCTTGCTTGTTGATCTTCTGATCTCTCAATACCCGGGTGGCCGTTACGTTTATCAGACCACTTGCGGCTTGTGAGTGTTTTATATGATCATCACCTACTGCCGGCGTATTGACGAGTCTTTAGAGTCCTACACAGGGGTTTCCTGGCTCAAGAGAAACGAAATAGGAGCGCAAATGAGATATGTGCGGGACCGAGAATAATACCAGTATGTATTACTGTATTCTATTCTCACGATTTGTGACATTGATCGGTTGTATGCGATATAGCCGGGTTATCGGATCAAGTGTTGATTCGATAAGTTGTTACTATTGATATTAGTCGGTTATATGCAATATGACCGGATCATTAAATCATGTGTTAATTTAATTATTTAATGTATAATTATATATTTGATATATTACTTTACATTAACTAGTATTGGTTCACTTAAGATTGATTTTCTCACTTGAATGTGCACATTGTTTTTATGTGATAAATGCAAGTGTACAAGTTTGTATCATGCTTGATGATACATAAAAGTTGTGTGTATGAGAACTAAACCAAATCAAGGTTAAATTACGGTTTGCTATTTTCTTAACAAATAACAAAAGAAATGAGATTTTGGTCAAAGTTATAAAGCTTCATGAAGCTTGATAAACATTGACAAAGTCAACTCTTTTGTCATTTGTTTAGGATATTAGTTAACCCAACCTTTAACCTAATACTTTGGTTAATTCTCTACATGAGTTAAGCATGAGGGCTTAACTCAACTATGGTGCCATAATTAAAAGGATAAGTTTCATTTGGATATTTATTCTATTGATTCTTTTCTTCTTCTTCTTCATCATCAAGCTCCACAAAAGCTTGCTAGCTCCAATGGTGCCATGAGAAAAAGACTGAGAAATCCAATTCTAAAGTGAACCCATTTCCTATTTCTTCATCCTCTACTACTTTCCATGTAGTATAAGGTGTTCTCTTCATAAAGTTTTTGACCCAGTGAAGGAATAGCTTGAGTTTGAGTCTCCCCGACGTAGATCATCTTCGGCCTCGAAGTCAACGACCTAGCCCGCTCATTTCTCCGAAGAAACCAACGCTAGGGTCCGGGATCCCGATGATCGCAGCGAAGGGACGTCAACACGGAGCTATTGAAGTGAAGGACCGGATCTATAAAGGTTGTAATCCCTTTCACTTACTAGTAAAGTTGTTTACTAGCTTTTCGTTTCGCCTAATCTCTAGTTAACGATCTTGCAAAGAGTTGTTAGGCACATAAAAATTTGAGTTTGGCATGGTAGATGCCTTGTGGAACCTCATGAGTATGCCTAGTAACCCTACACTTTATTGCTTTTGCCTTTCCCTTCGTTTCCACTTTACTAACACCGCCCCTTGGTTTGGTAGGGGTTTTCTTCTTCTTTCCCTTGGCTTTCGCTTTGGAATTAGAAGAGGATGGTCCTCCAACAAACAAAGTGGATGTTTCACTACCTTTCTGTAGGGTTCCCTCTGCACTCCTCAGCATGTTGAGGAGTTCCGAAAGTTCAACTTCGTTTTCTTGTAAGTTGAAGTTCAGGATAAACTGGGCGTAAGTGGAAGGAAGGGACTTGAGAATCAAGTCAGTATAGAGATCGTTCTCTAACGTAGTCCCAAGGTCCGCGAGCTCTTCAATAAAGCCAATCATCTTAAGCACGTGTTCCGCTACCGATGATCCGACGGCCAATCTCGCCGAAAACAACTTTTTTGAGACTTCGTATCTGGCGATATGGGATTGCTCTCCAAATAGTTCCTTAGTATGAAGAAATATGGATTCTAGGTCCATATTCTCGTGCCTCCTCTGATGTTCATTGTCCATAGAAGCAAGCACGGGGCACTTGGCCTTCGCGCAGTCGATTTCCCAGGTCTTACGGATTTCCTTATCCGCGGCGCTGGTTTTCGGACCTGGGACAAGGGGAGCTTTGGTGGTAAGGAGATACCCCAACTTGTCATAAGTGATTGCCATTTTGACATTCCTGAGCCAATCTTTGTAGTTTGGCACTGTCAATATGTTTTTATCTAGTAGTAACTTAAGTCCGGTCATGACGATTGGTCGCTGCAATTAGGAGAGAGAGAAGAAACACTTTAGCATGATGCTCTTGCAAGTTTAGAGTGGTTTTTAGTTTGTCTAAACAGGATGGCTCCAACTGTCTCTCGAATCCCTCCTCAAACCAAAAAGGAAGAATTAGTCGGGATCAATCTCACCGTACAATACTTGCTTAACCGTTCACCCAGGCAAGTGTTGGTACTTCGAGGGAGGTTTTCCAACGCTTTCGCAAAGTTCCTTAATTAAATAACCTCTTTTCCCTGTGGGCGTAGCCCCGCTAACACCTTTCTAGACACCTACTTGGTTTATTGCATTGATCGTTAAGTTAGAAAGTTTCGGAGGAGTAGCATATACTCACAGTAGGATCGGGATCCAAATATCATCGTGTGACAAAACTGAAGTAATCCTACCAGAATCATCACAGTCCAAATGGTATGCAGCGCTAGCAAGTTTCAGTTTCTTTAGAAACACCCGATGTGGATTTTTGCCCCATGCTCTTATGACCTTGACTTTGGACAACAAATCATAAGTCACATGTCAAGTTCTACCCATCATTCTCCAGGTTAATTTGAATCCACTCGTACCTACCCTTGACTTTGGCCAACAAAGCAGTACGAATGTCCCAAACCAACGCATCTATCTATGCTGCACATGAATACCCAATAGCTACCAATCACTATGTCTTGATTTTGGCCAACAAACATAGCTTGAATACTATTGACTATCTATGTGAAATGACGGAGGGCTACGAATGGTTTTGTCAAATCCGTGAACATAGTGAACTTGATATAATCGATGGAATGAGATAGCTTTTAAAAGGAGTGGCTTAAGCTCCGCGTTTAAAAGTTGGTTTTTAAAAAGAAACCGAGTGTTTTTTTTGAAATTGTTCCAACGACTTTACTTTGGTTTATTTTCTTGCATTAATTTAATGTGTCCCATAATTTAATCCTACCATTGCAGAAAACAACGAAAATATGACGTACGCTTATGCCATCCGCATTCGCCACGGGGCCCCGTCATTACCCGTTAGGTTACTTAACTAACGACAGAGCGGGGGCTGGACTAGTGCGGATGCAAAACATAAGCAACTCCTAAATCGATATCATATATAGATATATACATTCGTCACATGCAATGATAGCCATTCCAGATCAAAGATGAATACTTTGGATATACTAGGAATCAACGATTCGTTCGAGCCTGTAACGAAAAGCGGATTACACGGTCGCGGTGAATAGCCAATACCCCACCGTAGACCCCTACGGGTGCGGCAAACTACCCGTCAAATACCCGAAATGAAGTAACCTCCCTCAACAACGTGAGTAGGCCACTCGACACTTCGAGGTACCCGGTAGTTTGTGCACCCCTTCCATGGGTCTATCCTAGGAGCAAAAACAGTAAAAGAAATTATACAATGGCGGCTACAACCTCATCCCGGATATGCGGCCATATAAATAATATTACATCAATTATAAATTACATGAATTGAAAGATAAAGAAAACTCTCATCTCACAACCCCCCGGCTATTCATCCGCGACAATCCAACGAATTCTTAACACAAACCATCAACATTACAGATCACAGATATGTATAACCCCTACTAATCGACGTATAGCGATTAGCAGACGTTCAATACATATATCACATCACAGATATAACCTGTTAGCTAAAGTCTATAGAAGTTCGATCAAAATACGGATTTTTAACCACCCCAAAAACAAATTTTGTTTTCTGGAAAATCTGGGCAGAAAAAACATATTGTAAAAATCCCAAATCAGCACAGAGAACACACTGTAGTAAAAACGATCCACGACCGAGTCAACTCGGCCGCGGATCCGCGGCAAGAATCTCTTCTTGCCGCAGTTCCGTGGTGAGTTGGTCGGTTCGTTGGATCTTTTTTCTGCTGCGTTCAAATAAAACCCTGAGACGATTTTTCAGATGTGTTATATAATTTTTTGAGCTGTAAAAAAATCGACAGAAAGTACATTCCCTGGGCGTGTTTTGTGATTATCTTTTCGATCGAACTTCTAGTTACTTTGCTAACATGCTAGATAGTGTTTAGCTAGGCTCTGATACCACTGTAAGTCCACGTTACCCTTCCCGGTTCTTTCGGGGATGCGGAAGCGGTGAAAAACGATTTTTTCGGTGGAGGTAACATGGACTCAGAAACCGGATCTTTGCTAAACAAACAATTTAACAACCTAACTAAGAGTTTAACTACTATGTTAGGGGTTATACCTTAACTTGAACTCCTTCTCTTCGACTCCTTATGGGGGTCGGATCGGCCTCACCTCGTCGTCTCTTTATGCCGAAGATGGATCCACCCGAAAGCATCTACCTTTGGCTCCAACCTCAATCTAGAGGAAACTAGAATACTTGGATTGCTAGACCTTGTACACTAGGATGAGTAGAGAAGTGTTTTGGTTTTTATCTCCAAGGAAAATGGTTCTCAACACATGAGAGATTTTTTCCTTGAGCTAGAGGAAGAGGGAGAGCAAGAGGAAGAGGAGAGCTTTGATAAGAGAGAGAGCAAATCATAGAATGAAGAAGACTTTTAACAACCATCCTCTCATAACACGAAATAATCATAATAATAATAATAATTGAGTATTATGTGATGGTTCATGTCAATGGCAATATCATTTCATGCACTCATTTTGTAAAGAATAACAAGTAAGCAAAAGTCTTAGCCATGAAATGATAGCCATTGTAATGATGATGGTCAACAAGTCCAAGCTAGTCAACCGGTCAACCAAGTCAACAAGTCAACAAATTCAAACTTTCAACCCAACCATGGCACACTAATACTTAATTAATATTATTATTAATTATATTTCTTATTCTCATTAGGGTTTAGAAAAGGTCAACAGTCAACAACCCTAATGAGAATCCTCTGCCTCTGTCTCGGTCAACCATGCATACACACCCGCATCCGCGTTATGGGGAAAACGAATACAAACGAGATAAAACCAATCCCAAAACGTATACTAGGATCTGGCTTAAACCAAAGGCCGCTAGTAATAACTACCCGGACACCAAACGTGCACAAGTGCACGGATGTGATCGAACCCTGTCGCAAAACCATGCGACCTCTACTCTCTTTTGCCTAAAGGCGAATAGCTCTCAGTGTGGGACTCTAAAGACTCGACACTATGCTGGCAGGGGGTTTAACCATAGACCGCAAGCGGCACTAGCTGTGCGTAACGGCCCCCAGGTAGATGCCGATAAGAAGACTGACGAGGTGAAACCCATCTGAACTTCTACTGAGCCTGAATGTGACAGTCTCCGTACAGTCCGGTCTGTTCGTCTGAGAATATCGCATGGCGGGCCTAGGGGGCGGTAAACGTCAGTCCCCTAATAGCGGTACAAGTCGAGTCGGAGTGTAGCCCAGAACACCTGAAACCCACCAGTATATCTCGCTTGCCCTGGCCAGAGACGACTATGTGTAATGGCTCTCCTTGACACAGTGCGATATCAACTCCCAATACCGGGAGAGATGAATCCTGTCTAACCGTCACTGCCTCCAAGTGCTTCGGGACTGCACCCGAGTACTACCTGTTTGCACGACTCTTTTGAGTCGTGGTAGGGTAGTAATCAAAGTACAGTGGGAACACACTCGAGGCGAAGTGACAGTGTCAAGTCAGCGGACTAAGCTGTACTCATGTCACCTGGGAACTGATAACTGACGATAGGTATAGTACCAACCAACAGTTCCCGACGAGTCCTGTCCAGTGTACTCGTAACCTAAAGAGCACCCGCATACTATCACAAGTACGACGTACTGACGGCTGTGGGACAAACCGTCTCCCATGCTGGGATAAGAAGCGCATACGCTAGTCTACTCCGGAGTATCGATGCCCTGTCTCGATAGTCCTACGACTAGGGACCTGTATAAGGATGTGCTTGTGGATTACCCCGCCCCCACGAGTGTGACTGCCATCACAACGCTGGTAATCAAGCAAAGATCCTAAGGGCTCCACTAATGTGTATAGGTGATATACTAAAAGAAACATATGTACACATTAAAGTAGAAATAAACTAAGTTGCAAACTACCAATTTGAGCAAGATTGTCTATACAACTGTGAATATCCCAAGCTTCCATTAAGTAATATACAATCTAGTATGATACAGTAATGGCCTCTAGGGCATATACACTAACAAGTACAACCTTTGTAGCTCCCTACGCTAGACTCCTTGGCTACTTGAGAGTTGGAAAAATGTTCACTTGAGATCCTCTAGGTCCACGACGATCCACCCGGAGTTCTCTTTGTCCAAACTTGAAGCTCCACTAGATCAAGAGAAGAAGTATAAGCTAACACTCTAGACTAATGGGCAAGACTAGTGTAGAATGGGGATGTGGTTTATTTTCTCACTTCAAAATCCTAACTTGGTGACTGTTTTGCTCACAAGAGAAAACTAGAGAGCAAGAGAGAAAGGAGGAAGAACGTGATGGCTTTTTAAGAGCTCAAGATAATGATAAACTTAACAATAAAAATGAGAAATGGAAATATATATATATTCTCTTTCTCATTCTTAACCATAGTTATAAAATATCTAGATATTTTTGTTTTGGAACAAAAATGGCCATAGAAAATGAATCATGGTTATTCCAAAGGGTTAGTGCAAGAATAAAATAATAAACCATGATAACAATTTCCATTTCCATTTTTCTTTTCCAAATAAATAATATCTATATATTTATATATATATGGTGAGAGTTTTATATTGCCACCATCCACTATATCAACAACCATGATAGAATTATGTATGCATGTATGTGTGCATGCACATCAATATATGCATGAATGAGAATAAATGCATACATGCATGCATACAACAAAAAGACAAGAAAGGGTTTAAAGTGAGAAACTAATGGTTAATGATAAATCAACACTTGATTTGGCAAACCGGTCATGTCACATACGACCCGACCAAAAGCAAACCGCCAGATTAATATATGGTATCTCATGCGCGCATTTTAACCGGGTCCACACGCATATCTCATATGTGCCCCCACATCGTTTCTCCTGGACTAGGCAACTCCATTATGGGACTCTGAGACTCGTCAATATGCCGGCAGTGGGTGATGATCATATCAAGCACCCCCAAGCCGCAAGCGGTCAGCTAACGTAACGGCCACCCGGTTATTGAGCGATCAGAAGAAAACAAGCGAATCTGTCACAACTCCCGTCGAGCCAACCGGCAACACTACCGTACAGTCCGGTCTCTTCGTCAGATATGCTGCATATCGAGTCTAGGGATGCTAACGTCGACCCCAATAACTCAATAAGTCGTGCCGATGAGTGGTCTATAACAGATCGAGAAACTACTGATAACACTTATCAGTAAATCTCAACAGCCCTGGCCAGGGACTTACTGATATAGCCAATCGAGCACAGCACAGCATCCACTCCCAATACCGGGAGATACGAAACCCCTCCTATCGCTCATCGCCTTCGTGTGTCTCGGGACTGTACCCAACGGCCACCTGTTTGCACGACTCAGTAGAGCCGTGGTAGGGTGGTAATCAAAGTAAAGTGGGAGAACACACAAGACTCTATGACGATCTCGGGTCTACAGACTAACCTGCACCAGTGTCACCTAAGAACTGCTATCCGATGATAGATATAATTCTATATAGGAGTTCTCGGTGTGTCCGTCCAGTGTATCCTGTCACCACTGAGCACCCGTATACGATCTCGATGTCAAACATCGATGAATGTGGGAACATCCATCGCCCATCATATGGGTCTAGCATCATATACGCTAGTCTACTCTGGTATATCGATGCCCCGTCTCGATACACCAACGACTACGGACATTTCAGGATATGCTTATAAACTACAGATGTCCCACTAGTATGATCTCCATCATAATCACAGTAGTCAAGCCTATATCCTCAGGGCTTTATCAACATGTATGAATGAATAAAAACATGATCAAGTCAACATGTCAGATAAAGAAGAACCAGATAGCATACTATCATGTCGAGCAAGAATGTACACTGAATATATATATATATACATGTATAAATACATCCGATGTCATATAATGGCCTCTAGGGCATACATTATCCAACAGTGCACAGGTATGAAAATATCAATATATATGTGCACTGGTATGAATATAAAGTGTGCATGTGCGTAGGTATGAAAATATCAATATATGTGTGCACTGGTATGAATATACAGTGTGCATGTGTGCAGGTATGAAAATATCAATATATGTGTGCACTGGTATGAATATACGATGTGCATGTGCGCAGGTATGAAAATATCAATATATGTGTGCACTGGTATGAATATACGGTGTGCATGTGCGCAGGTATGAAAATATCAATATATGTGTGCACTGGTATGAATATACGGTGTGCATGTGCGCAGGTATGAAAATATCAATATACGACAAGTCATGATAATCATCAATGATGCAGCAATCAAACGATATGTATAATGCGTAGCAATCCTATAGTGCGAGTGTCATGGCAATCACTAACGGTGTGAGTGTAACATACAAATAGTGCTCGTGTAGCTTGAACCGTTAGTGACAGTGCAGTGTTCTGTGATATCATTTCTATATGCAATAAGAAGGTATGCTACTGGTCTATATGAACATCTACGATTAAATATCCTAACACGCCCTGACGCTTAACGCCATATGCGAGATTTCCCCGTAGATGTTAAATCTACTCACCTGGTCGTGCGCTACTCGTAGCCGACCACCTGCTTCCCTTTCTTAGCTTCGTCCGACATACCCGCCTGCGAACCTAGAATTCACACAAGGAAAATCCACATAAGCAAATATCTCGCAAAACGCGATATCAAAGTCAAACGAGAACTCACGTCGCGAACCAAAGGCACGTGTGTACGATACGCTAAAACGTGTGTATACGCGTCTAAAACTATCCCGACACACCGCGACACGCTGGATCACATAACCCACTCACGTATCGCGCGAACCGCACGAACTAAACGTACTAGAAAAGCGATATATCGTCTCAGATTTTCCTACAGAGAAAAACTTACAAAATTGCACCTACCACTGGCCCTAAAAATGTACCAGACTCCTACCCACATAAACCCAACCCCAAGACTCCCCTATCTGGCCGCAAATTGCGGCCAGAACTAATAAACCGACGGCCTAAAAGTTGAATGGGGGCTTCGTACTCTGGTGGTGTGGTCAGGGTCTCTCAAGTAGGCTACAGTTAACTCAGATTTTATCTGAAACAAACGGGTCTATAGCAGATCACAGAAAGGTGAAATTTCACTTAAAAACGCTAAATTTTGCACAAAAAGGAAATCTAGGGTATTTTGGTGAAATCTGGGGTTTATCTAGGTTTAAGTGACCCTAATAACAGTTAATTAAGTTATTCTAACCAATACTAACCTCACTTAACCAAAGTTCACACTAATCACCATATTTAGCACTAAAACGCATAATTAATCACTAATCGAAGCTATAAACACACAAACTAAGCAAATTAGGAAGTAGGTTGAAGAAATATACCCCAAAAGACCTTAAGAAGCAGGAGGAAGGAGGAGGAGAGGAAGGGAAGAAGGTGCTGCTGCTGCTGGTCACTGCTGCTGCTTGCTTCTCCTGCTGCTGTTATTGCTTCTGCTGCTGATGTTGTTGCTGCTCTTGTTGCTGCTGCTGTGCTGGGGTTGCTGCTGCTGCTTCTGCTGCTTCCTGCTGCTCCTTCAACTCCTGTTGCTGCTGCTGTGATGGATGAGAGTGTGTGTGTGTGTGTGTGTGAGAGAGTGAGAGTTGTGAGAAAATGAGAGAAACTGAGAGGCAATGGAATGAGGGCACAAGTCAAACCCCCCTTCTCTCTCTCTTCATTTAATGGGCATGGCTCAAGCCATGTAGCCAAACTCTCTCTCTCTCTCTCCCTCCAAGTCAACAAGAACAATTCATTTCCAAAAAAAAAATTAAAACCCAAAATACTTAATAAGAATCAATTAACTTAAAGTAAATGGGTTAATCCACCATGCTTGCTAATCATGGTTTAACCCCAAATAAGCCCTAATTTGCATGCACAAGTGTGTGCAAGCCTAGAAAATTTCTAATAAAATATTCATTAAATAGGATAAAATATTTGAAACTCAATTTGGTAAACTTTTTATTAAAAACTATATATTAAAATATAATTAACCCCTAAACAGAACCAAGGTGTTACAATCTCCCCAACTGGGATGAGAAGTGTACACACTAGTCAACTCCGGAGTATCGATGCCCTGTCTCGATAATCCTACGACTAGGGACCTGAAAAAGGATATACTTGTAGACTACCCAGCCCCCACTAGTGTGACTTCCATCACAACGCTGGTAGTCAAGCATGATCCTAAGGGCTCTATCAATATGTATTCGCGATATGCTAAAAGAAACATATACACATATTACGTTAGATCTAAACCAAGTAGCATACTACTATGTTGAGCGAGACTGTTAATATAACTGCGAATATCCCAAGCTTCCATTAAGTAATATACAAACCAGTATGATCAAATAATGGCCCCTAGGGCATATACACTAACAAGATCCGCACTCTTGACTCGAGGATGTCATATTATTTATTGTATCGTACGTAATACTATTGAGGCAAGATCACCGACAACTAGATATATATATAGATCGACTGAGACTTAGGTGGATTCCCTTACCCTTTTGACTGGTCTCGAGTCATACTCATTTTCAAAAGTGGAGAATTGTGAGTAATTTAAATACCAAACTGTATGACTCGTATATTGGGTAGGTATATTTTTCGGTGTTGCTGTTACTACATCACTTTCTGTATATTCATGATGTTTCATCGCATTGCATGCTTGTACATATGTTATCTGTAATTATTATGAAACCCTGCTGTCAGGACACCGGCACCAGTACCGATGATGCGTATGTTCCACGTACACCTCCTTGCCGGCTCACACACATCATCATCGATAATTGTCATGGCACATACACTTTAGAGATACTATTCATTGACATAACTTGCTAGTTGATAGTTGTAATATATTATAGCTTACATATGCTAGTTAACTATTGCATTTATTGCATGATATCAGATACATTCATATATTCATTGGTCATGCAGTATTATGGAGATTTATGCTGGTATTCACTGTTTTTTGATATCATGATTTTTATGATTTTGGATCCTTCTTGAGAATTCTGGATTTGGAAACCGCATGTGAAAGTTTTATAAACTGATGATTTGTTTTAAAGAGATAGATGGGGTTTTCCTTGATATGATGAGTATTGTCCACCATGATGTTTTCTCGGTTCTGAGATGGTTTTCGAGACCCGATTCGAGGAGTTGGATGAACCGTCTGTGGGTACATGGTGGACCCGGTATGGTACCCCCGGGCAAGAAGCTCGAGTTGTAGACGATGAGCCCGACAGGGGAAGACTGCCTACCGGTGATTTTTTAGCGCGGAGGATATCCGGAGGATACCGTTCGTGGTCGTGTGATTGATGATATGGGCCGATCCGGACTGACAGGGGAAGACAATCCGGCTATATCGCATATAACCGACTAATATGATGACCCGGCTATATCACATATACCCGGCCGATATCTCATATCGCGAGAATCCAATACGGTATCACATACCGCATTATCCTCGGTCCCGCACATATCACATATATGCTCCTACTCTGTTTTGCCTGAGCTAAGAAACCTCTGTGTAGGACTCTAAAGAATCGTCAATACGCCGGCAGTAGGAGATGATCATATCAAACACCCACAAGATGCAAGCGGTCAGCTAAACGTAATAGCCACCCAGGTATTGAACGCTCAGAAGATCAAAAAGCAAGCCTGTACATTCTCCTGTGAATCCAATCAGTAACACTCCCATACAGTCCGGTCTCGTCGTCTGATATGTTGCATATCTCGCTTACGGGTGGTAAACGTCATACCCCAGTAACTTGATAAGTCGTGTCGATATGAGGTCTATAACAGTTCGAGAAACTACTGATAAAACTTACCAGTAAATCTCAGCATCCCTGGACAGGGATTTCCGGTTATAGCCAATAGAACACAGCGCAACATCAACTCCCTATACCGGGAGAGACGAATCCCCTCCTATCGCTCATTGCCTCCATGTGATTCGGGACTGTACCCAAAAGCCACCTTTTTGCACGCCCTCTTGGACGTGGTATGATGGAAATCAAAGCACAGTGGGAATCACACAAGACTCTATGACGATCTCGGGTCAACGGACTACTCTGTACCAGTGTCACCGGAGAACTGCCATCTGACGTAAGGTATAATACCATCTGGGAGTTCTCGGCGAGTCCGTCCAGTGTACCCAGTCTCCACTGAGCACCCGTACACCATCCTTGATGTCAAACACCGATGGATATGGGATCATCCATCGCCCATCATATGGGTCAAGATGCGTATATGCTAGTCTACTCTGGTGTATCGATGCCCTGTCTCGATACACCCTCGACTAGGAACAGTTATAGGATGTACTCGTCGACTACCGTGGACCCACTAGTATGATATCATCATAGTCCCAGTAGTCTAGTACATATCCTAAGGGATTTATCAACATGTAACATTGAGACAATCAGAGTACATGTTAAGATAAAGTACAACAAGATAGCATACTATCATGTCGAGCAAGAAATTCCTCCCTATATATGTCCAAGCATCAATTACAATATACATCGTACATACAGTAATGGCCTCTAGGGCATACATATAACTAACAATCTCCCACTTGCACTAGGTCCATCAGTTGTGGTATCACATACCCAACAATTAGCTGTGGTTGAAGTATCTCATACTCAACAATCCCATAAAAGTCTCTACTGGGAAAAAGGCCTTTGTGAGTGGATCCGTGCTGTTGTCCTCTGTGTCTACTCTCCTAACCTCGATTTCCCTGGAGATCAACCATCTCCATGATCAGGTGATACTGCCTAAGAATTATTTCCGAATTTCTGATGGGACGGGGGTTCCTTGGCCTAAGCCACAACTCCATTGTAACACAATGGTAGGAACGAAGTTCATCTCATGAACTTATATATCCAGACTGCCTCTTTGGTAGCATCCTTGGTAACGAGGTATCTTGCCTTTAATCGTCTTGTATGTCACGGTATCTAGCTTGGAACTTTTCCAACATACCGTCCCTCCACTGAGGGTAAAGACAATGCCTGCGACTGACATTCAGTCGTCCTTATCGCCCTGGAACCTTTCCAGTGATTCTCCCCAGGATCGATTGATACCATCTTACTAAAACTAGTGAGTATCCTAACATCCAATTAGATCTATCTCATAGATCCAAAACCCAGGATTTAGGAGGTATCACTTTGATCCTATATGGAGAATCCTTGTGATAAGCGGAGATTGACCGAGCGTAGGATAGGAAACTCCTTCCCTATCAAGCGTATGTCATACACGTACTCTACGAGGATCACCACCATACTCTCTACTACCTTTTTGTATATAAAAGGTTCATCTACCATTTTGATGAAGTCAAACTCTTTGACTACCACATCAAAATAGACGTTCCAACTCCGCGATGCCTGCTTTATCATATAAAACATCTTGCACACGTTTCCGCTGCTCCCACTGTCTACGAAGCCCTCTGGCTGTGTGCTTATAGACGCTCTCTTCCAAATCAACATTTAGAAAACTAGTCATGACACCCAACCGCCAGATATCGCAGTCATGGTATGTAGCCGTGGCAAGTAGGATCTGATGGACTTAAGCATAGCTTTGAAAGTCCCAACTTTTCCATGTACACTTAGTAATCTTCTTAAGATATACTTGCTCCTGATGGGGATTTAACCCTTCAGATAGAGCAACCAAAGTCCATACTTTATTGGTGTATAAGGATTCCATCTCAGATCGATAAGCATCCAGCCATTCTTACAGAGTCTCACTCCTAATGGCCAGCTCGAAACTAGTTGGGTCATCATCTCATGATGCAATCCTCGCTCCCACTGTTATAGAGATGTAAGTCCACGATGCCCACCCTGGTGCTTACGGGGAGGCGGAAAACGGAATAAAAATCGAATTTTTATGACTTTAGGCAACATGGACAAGATAAAGAAGGATCTTTGCTAAACAAAAACAAGCTAAAGCTAACTAGAAACTAGCTAAGTGCTAGAAAGGTTATACCTTGGGCTTTATGTCCTTCTCTCCTTGCTCCTTGGAGTAGTGGAAGGATGTCACCATAGTCGTCTTCTCCCGTCAAAGAAAGATCCACCCGAAAGCCTCAACCTTTGGCTTCAACTCCAAGCTAGAAGTAACTAGGGTGCAAGAAGTGCTAATCCTTGAACCCTAGATGAGAGTAGAGATTATCAAGAAGGGGTTTTTCTCAAGCTCAAGTGTTTCTCAACACATGAGAGGGGAAAGCTTGAGGGAGAGGAAGAACAAGAGAGAGAAAGTAAATGATAGAATGAGAATAAAATAAACCATTCTCACATATATGTATGAATTATTGTAATTAGATAATTAGTGAGATAATTGTCATGGCTTAATCAAGACATAACCATTATCATTTCATTTTTAATGCAAATTGCAAGGATCAAAGAGCATCTTCCAAATGAAATGATGATGGTCAAAGTGTCAACCAAGGTCAACAAGTCAAGAAGGTCAAATGGTCAACAACCATAACCATGCACAATTATTAAACTAATATCAATTAACCATAATTCACACATAAGCATTAGGGTTAATAAAAATGACAATGGTTATTAACCCTAATCAAAGTCCTCTCCCTCCGTCTCAAGCAACTGTGCATACACACCCGTATTCGTGATCCGAGGAACACGAACACAAAGAGAAAAACCAATCCCAAATCATATACTAGGATCCGGCTTAAACCAAAGCCCGCTAGTATAAGCTGTCCGGACAGCAAACGTGCATAAGTGCGCGGATGAGAACGAACCCTGTCGCAAAACCATGCGACCTCTACTCATTTTGCCTAAAGGGGAATAACTCTCTGTGTGAGACTCTAAAGACTCGACACTACGCTGGCAGTGGGTTTAACCACAGACCGCAAGCGGCACTAGCTGTACGTAACGGTCCCCAGGTAGATGTCGATAAGAAGACTGATGAGGTGAACCCCATCTGAACTTCTACTGAGCCTGTATGTGACAGTCTCCGTACTGTCCGGTCTGTTCGTCTGATACATCGCATGGCGGGCCTAGGGGGCGGAGAACGTCAGTCCCCTAATAGCGGTATAAGTCGTGTCGGAGTGTAGCCCAGAACACCCTGAGATAACACTGGAAACCTACCAGTATATCTCGCTTGCCCTGGCCAGGGACTACTTGTGTAATGGCTCTCCTGGGCACAGCGCGATGTCAACCCCCAATACCGGGAGAGACGAATCCTGTCTAACCGTCACTGCCTCCAAGTGCTTCGGGACTGCACACAAAAACTACCTGTTTGCACGACTCCTTTGAGCCGTGGTAGGGTAGTAATCAAAGTGCAGTGGGAACACACTCGAGGCGAAGTGACAGTGTCAAGTCAGCGGACTAAGCTGTACTCATGTCACCTGGGAACTGATAACTGACGATAGGTATAATACCAACCAACAGTTCCCGACGAGTCCAGTCCAGTGTACTCGTAACCTAACGAGCACCCGCATACTATCTCAAGTACGACGTACTGACGGCTGTGGGACAGACCGTCTCCCACACTGGGATGAGAAGCGCATACGCTAGTCTACTCCGGAGTATCGATACCCTGTCTCGATAGTCCAACGACTAGGGACCTGTATAAGGATGTGCTTATAGATCACCCAGCTCCCACGAGTGTGAGCGCCATCACAACGCTGGTAATCAAGCAAAGATCCTAAGGGCTCTACTAATATGTATATCAGCTATATGCTAAAAGAAACACATGCACATATTAAAGAAGAGACAAACCAAGTAGCATACTACCATTTCGAGCAAGATTGTATATACAACTGTGAATATCCCAAGCTTCCATCAAGTAATATACAAACTAGTATGATACAGTAATGGCATCTAGTGCATATACACTAACAATCTCCCACTTGCACTAAGGCCATGTACTGGCGTATCGAAGACCTATCATCTCGATCAGCCACTCGAACTGAGTCTGGGGCAAGGCCTTGGTGAATGGATCTGCTGTGTTATATTCTGAAGCAACCCTCCAAACCTCGAACTCCTGGCGATCCACGATCTCCCTGATCAGGTGATACCGCCTCAAGATGTGTCTGGATTTCTGATGGGACCTGGGTTCCTTCGCTAAAGCTATAGCCCCGTTGTTGTCGCAATACAGAGGTATTGGGTCAACAATGGACGGAACAACCTGAAGTTCTCTCAAGAACTTTCTCATCCAGACAGCTTCTTTGGCGGCATCAGAAGCAGCGATGTATTCCTCTTCCATAGTCGAGTCAGCAACGGTTTCCTGTTTGGAACTCTTCCAACACACCGCCCCTCCATTGAGGGTGAAGACAAAACCCGACATGGACTTGGAATCATCCTTGTCACTCTGGAAGCTGGAGTCAGCAAAGGTCTCAATCTGGAGGTCTTTTCCGCCATACACCAAGAACATCTCCTTAGTCCTTCTCAGGTACTTGAAAATTTTCTTTACTGCTATCCAATGTTTCTCCCCAGGGTTTGACTGATACCTGCTTACCACACTCAGTGCATAAGCCACATCCGGTCTGGTACACAGCATCACATACATTATAGAGCCTACCGCAGAAGCGTAGGGTATAATAGACATGCGATCCCTCTCCAAATCAGTCTTGGGAGACATCTCTTTGGAGAGGGTGATCCCGTGACAAGCCGGTAGATTAACGCGCTTGGAATCTTCCATACTGAATCTCTTCAGTATGGTGTCGATGTACCTGGACTGCGAAAGTCCTAATATCCTCTTGGATCTGTCACGGTAGATCCGGATACCCAGAATGTATGAGGCATCACCCAGGTCTTTCACGGAGAACCTGTGTGACAAGAACCCCTTGACAGATTGTAGCAAAGGAATGTCATTTCCTATTAAGAGAATGTCATCCACGTATAAAACGAGGAATACTACAGTTCTCGCTACAAATCTACAATAGATGCATGGTTCATCTGGATTTTTGATAATGCCAAATTCCTTGACCGTCTCATCAAAACAGATGTTCCAACTCCGCGATGCCTGCTTCAGTCCATAAATGGACTTAAGCAACTTGCACACCTTTCCGCTGCTCCCACTCTGAATGAAACCCTCTGGCTGGTCCATATAGACACACTCCTCTAAATGTCCATTTAGAAAAAGCTGTCTTTACGTCCATCTGCCAAATCTCATAATCGTGGAAGGAAGCAATGGCAAGAAGGATCCGAATGGATTTCAGCATAGCTACTGGAGAAAAGGTTTCGTCATAGTCTAAACCAGGTCTTTGACGAAAACCCTTTTCAACCAGTCTAGCTTTATAGGTCTTAACCTGTCCATCTACACCAATCTTCCTTTGAAGATCCACTTGCATCCTACGGGTTTTACTCCATCTGGAGCAATGTCCAACGTCCATACTTTGTTGGTGTACATGGACTCCATTTCGGTCCGCATTGCATCCAGCCATTTTACCGAGTCGACGCTCTGAATGGCTTGCTGGAAGCTAGTAGGCTCATCACAATCTATGATGCAATCCTCTCTATCCCCGTCAATGAGAAAACCGTAGTATCTCTCGGGCGGATGAGACTGCCTACTACTACTGCGGAGTGGTGTGGGAATGTCATGATCTTTCGAACCCTCTGGTTCTACTAAGCTTTCAGTAATAGCTCGTGGTTCTGGAATTTCTTCCAGTTATATTGCGCTCTCACTTAATTCCTTTTCTATGAACTGGTGTTCTAGAAAGTGGGCATGGAGAGAAACAAATACCTTTTGTTCCTCTTCGCAATAGAAGTAATATCCCTTGGAGTTCTTTGGATATCCCACAAACTTGCACTGTACTGACCGTGCCTCGAGCTTGTCCGCATGCTGCTTTTTTACAAAAGCTGGACATCCCCATGTCTTAATGTGATTAAGATAGGGTCTCTTCCCACACCACATCTGATATGGTGTAGTAGGCACAGTCTTAGTTAGAAATCGGTTCAAAAGGTATGCAGCTGATTCTAGCGCATATTCCCAGAACGATCGCGGCAACTCAGCGTTACTCATCATGGACCGTACCATATCCAATAGGGTTCGGTTCTGTCTCTCCGATACACCGTTATGTTGCGGAGTGTATGGAGGAGTAAGCTGAGAGAGAATTCCATTCTCTTTTAAGTAACCCAGGAACTCGGCACTCAAGTATTCACCACCTCGATCAGATCTTAGTGTCTTGATACTTTTGCCTGTTTGTTTTTCTACTTCATTCTTATATTCCTGGAATTTTTCAAAAGCCTCGGATTTATGTTTCATTAAGAAGACATAACCGTACCTTGAAAAGTCATCCGTAAAAGTAATGAAGTAAGAAAAACCGCTTCGCGCATGTGTAGACATTGGACCGCACACGTCGCTGTGTATGGGTCCCAAGAGCTCGCTCGCTCTTACTCCGTGTCCAGTGAACGGAGTCTTTGTCATCTTTTCTTTGAGACAGGATTGACAAGTTGCATACGACTGATATTCGAACGGATCCAAATATCCTTCTGTATGTAACTTAGTCAACCTTCTCTCATTGATGTGACCCAGTCTACAATGCCATAAGAAAGTTTTATTGATTTCTGGAGACTTTCTTTTGTGTGTATTCTGGACATTGAAAATCTGTGGTTGGTTTAATACGTATATACCGTTGTTCAATGTACCTGACCCAATCAAAACTTGATTAAGGTGAATGTTCACTACATTACTTACAAATGCAAATTCATAACCTTCTTTAGATAATAAAGATACAGAAAAGATATTACAGGTTGCATTTGGTACATAATAACAACTACGCAAAACTAAAAAGTTTCCATCCGACAATTCCAGGTGATAGTCCCCCACGGCCTCAGCATCCTTGCTAGCACCGTTTGCAACTCTGAGGGTCATGTCACCTGCCTTCAAAACTCTACGCTTTCTCAACGCCTGCAAAGAATTACAGATATGAGATCCTGATCCGGTATCCAATACCCAGGAAGTAGAGTTTATTGATAGACAGTTTTCAATAACATACACACCTGAAGCTGAAGCTGCAACTCGCTTCAAATCCTGTGTTCTGGCTTTCCAAGCCTTGCAATCCTGTTTCCTGTGACCACTTTTGTGACAATAGAAGCATTCTTCCTTCCCCACCAGCTTTCCCGCTATCTTTGTTGCTTTTCCTTTTCCCTCCGTATCCACTTTACCGACACCGCCTCTTGGTTTGGCGGGGGCTTTCTTCTTCTTACCCTTGGCTTTCGCCCTGGATCTAGAAGAGGAAGATCCTCCTACAAACAAAGTGGATGTCTCCCTACCTTTCTGTAGGGTGCCCTCAGCACTCCTCAACATGTTCAGAAGTTCGGAAAGTTCAACCTCCTTTCCTTGCATGTTGAAGTTAAGAATAAACTGGGAGTAAGTGGAAGGAAGGGACTGGAGAATCAAATCAGTATAGAGTTCATTCTCCAACGTGGTCCCATGGTCCGCGAGCTCCTCAATGTAGCCAATCATCTTAAGCACGTGTTCCGCTACCGATGATCCGACGGCCAACCTTGCCGAAAACAACTTCTTCGACACTTCCTATCTTGCGATACGAGACTGCTCTCCATACAGTTCTTTTGTATAAAGAAATATGGACTCTAGGTCCATATTCTCGTGCCTCCTCTGATGTTCGTTGTCCATCGAGGCTAGTACGAGGCATCTGGCCTTCGCGCAATCTATTTCCCAGGTCTTGTAGATTTCCTTATCTACGACACTGGTTTTGGGACCTGGGACAGGGGGAGCTTTGGTGGTAAGGACATACCCCAACTTGTCGTAAGTGATTGCCATCTTGACATTCCTGAGCCAATCTTTGTAGTTTGGCCCTGTCAATATGTTTTTATCTAGTAATAACTTAAGTCCGGTCATGTTGAATGGTCGCTGCAATTAGAAGAGAGAAAAGAAACACTTTAGCATGATGCTCTTGCAAGTTTAGAGTGGTTTTTAATTTGTCTAAACTGGATGGCTCCCACTGTCTCTCGAATCCCTTCTCAAACCGTAAAGAAAGGATTAGTCAGGATCAATCCCACCGTACAATACTTGCTTAACCGTTCAGCCAGGCCAGTGTCGGTACTTCGAGAGAGGTTTTCCAACGCTTTCGCGAAGTTCCTTAATTAAGTAACCTCTTTTCCCTGTGAGCGTAGCCCCGCTAACACCTTTCTAGACACCTACTAAGTTTATAGCATTGATCGTTAAGTGAGAGTTTTCCCGAGGAGTAGCATATACTCACAGTAGGATCGGGATCCAAATATCATCGCGTGATAAAACCGAAGGAATCCTACCAGAATTATCACACTCCAAATGGTATGCAGCGCTAGCAAGTTTCAGTACTTATGAAACTCCCGATGTGGATTTTTGCCCCATGCTCTTATGACCTTGACTTTGGCCAAAATATCATAAGTCACATGTCAAGTTCTACCCGTCATTCTCCTGGTGAATTTGGACCCATCCGTACCTACCCTTGACTTTGGCCAAAATGGCAGCACGACTGTCCCAAACCAACGCATCTACCTATGCTACACATGAATACCCAATAGCTACCAATCACTATGCCTTGACTTTGGCCAAAATACATAGCTTGAATACTTTTTGACCATTCATGTGGAATGACGGAGGGCTACGAATGGTTTTGGCGAAACTGTGAACGTAGTGAACTTGATCTAATCGATGGAACGAGATAGCTTTTAAAAGGAGTGGTTCATGCTCCACGTTTAAAAGTTTAGTTTTTTTTTTTGAAAAGATCCAAGTGGTTTTCAAAGTGTTCCAATCGACTTTTACTTGGTTTATTTTCTTGCATTAGTTCTTTTAATGCGTCCCATCATTTAATCCTACCATTGCAGACAACAACCAAAATATGACGTACGCTTATGCCATTCGTATTCGCCATGGGGCCCCGTCATCACCCGTTAGGTTACTTAACTAACGACAGAGCGGAGGCTGGGCTAGCGCGGCTGTAAAACATAAGCAACGCCTAAATAGTTATCATATATAAATATATAACAATGATAGACATTACAGATCACAGATGAATACATTGGATATACTAGTAATCCGCAATCCATTCGAGCCTGCAACGAAAAGCGGATTACACGGTCGCGGTGAATAACCAATACCCCAGCCAAGACCCCTACGGGTGCGGCAAACTACCCGCCAACTATCCGAAGCGAAGCAACCTCCCTCAACACCGTGAGTAGGCCACTCGGCACTTCGAGATACCCTGTAGCTTGTGCACCCCCTCCATGGGTCTATCCTAGGAGCAAAAACAGTAAAAAGAATTATACAATGACGGCTACAACCCCGACCCGGTTGTGCGGCCAAACAAATAATAATATTACATCAATTTACATATTACAATGAATGAAAGAAAAAGCAACACTTATCTCACATCCACCCCGGCTATTCACCCGCGACAGTCCAACGCATTCATATACACATACCATCATCAAACACAGATCACAGATATGTATAACCCGACTAATCGACATATAGCGATTAGCCAACGTTCAATACATATAAACATCACAGATATAACCTTTTAGTCAAAGTGTATTGACGTTCGAAAAAAAAAACGGATTTATTGGCCCCCAAAAACAAATTTCTATTCTGGAAAATCTGGGCACAAATAAACCATCTTAAAAATCCTAAAACCAAGCCAGAAATACACTGCACCAAACTCGACCCAGAGACAAGCTAAGACGGCCGCGGTTGCGCGGCAATAGCTTGCTATTGCCGCGGAACCGCGGCTCTCTGGTCGAATCACTGGATCGTTTTTGGTGGCTTTCTTCACAAAACCCTGAGATGATTTTTGGAGTATGATTTATTTTGTTTTGAACAGAAAAAATTTTAACAGAAACTTAGGGTTTTGAAAACTCGGTTTTTCGATTTTTCCGATTCGAACTTCGATACACTTTACTACCTAGCTAGTTTATATTTAGTTAGGCTCTGATACCACTGTAAGTCCACGTTGCCCACCCCGGTGCTTACGGGGAGGCGGAAAACGGAATAAAAATCGAATTTTTATGACTTTAGGCAACATGGACTAGACAAAGAAGGATCTTTGCTAAACAAAAACAAGCTAAAGTTAACTAGAAACTAGCTAAGTGCTTGAAAGGTTATACCTTGGGCTTTATGTCCTTCTCTTCTTGCTCCTTGGAGTAGTGGAAGGAGGTCACCTTATTCGTCTTCTGCCGTCAAAGAAAGATCCACCCGAAAGCCTCAACTTTTGGCATCAACTCCAAGCTAGAAGTAACTAGGATGCAAGAAGTGCTAATCCTTGAACCCTAGATGAGAGTAGAGATTATCAAGAAGGGGTTTTTCTCAAGCTCAAGTGTTTCTCAACACATGAGAGGGGAGAGCTTGAGGGAGAGGAAGAACAAGAGAGAGAAAGTAAATGATAGAATGAGAATAAAATAAACCATTCTCACATATATGTGTGAATTATTGTAATTAGATAATTAGTGAGATAATTGTCATGGCTTAATCAAGACATGACCATTATCATTTCATTTTTAATGCAAATTGCAAGGATCAAAGAGCATCTTCCAAATGAAATGATGATGGTCAAAGTGTCAACCAAGGTCAACAAGTCAAGAAGGTCAAATGGTCAACAACCATAACCATGCACAACTATTAAACTAATATCAATTAACCATAATTCACACATAAGCATTAGGGTTAATAAAAATGACAATGGTTATTAACCCTAATCAAAGTCCTCTCCCTCCGTCTCAAGCAACTGTGCATACTGTTGGAGATAGTGCCCTCAGAGTCAATTATTGGATCACAGGCACGTCTTTGCAATGATTGAGGGAGGACCTATCCCGGTAGGACAGTCTTACTCGAGATGATAGTATGCTATCTGGTTTATCTTTATCATCGTGTACTGCTTTAGGTGACCTGACATGTCACTATTACACGTTGATAGAGCCCCTAGGATTCTTGCTTGACTGCCGGCAGTATGATGGCGATCATATACGTGAGAGCTGGTGGTCTATAAGCACATCCTTAAAAGGTCCCTAGTCGTGGGAGTTTCGAGACAGGGCATCGATTCTCCAGAGTAGACTAGTATATACAGTCGAGACCCCGACGAGGGGCGGTGGCCGGTCTCACAAGCCACTGGTGTCAGTTGGTTCACCTAAGATGTATACAGGTGCTCATTAGGTTATGAATACACCGGACAGGACTCGCCGAGGCAGGAGAATTACTGGTAGGTATTCCAGTAGTATCTCAGGGCGTTCTGGGCTACACTCCGACACGACTTGTACCGCTTCTGGGGGTCTGACTTTTACCAACCCCCTAGGCCCGACATGCGATGCTCATAGATGAACGGACCGGACTGTACGGATATTGTCACTGACAGGCTCAGTAGGGTGTCAGGATGAGTTCGCTCATCGACGTCCCTTTTGGTCAATAGCTGGTGGCCCGTCACGTATTGGCTAATACCTCTGACGTGCTAGTGGTTAAATCCACAGCCATAGTATTGACGAGTCTTTAGAGTCCACCACACTTTCAGTTACTCAAGCTTTCGGGCGAAACGCTGTAGAGGCTGTATGGAGATATGGCAGGGTCCGATCAGACACGTGCGGTATTGCACGGATCAAGATCGGACAGTTTTGTACTAGTGGCCGTATGGTTATATGGCAGGGTTCGATCAGATACGTGCGGTATTGCACGGATCAGGATCGGACGGATATTACTAGCCGGCTTTAGTTTAAGCCGGATCCTAGTTTAGTACAGTGCAGATTTTATCTCATTGCATTTGTATCCGGTCAGAATACAGATGCGGGTGTGTATGCACAGTATCGGGGTTTTCCTGTAATTTATTACGGGACCAATTTTCTGGAGTTTCCAGTTTGCATTCCGTTCCGGCCGGTTTTCCTTTGTTCTTTCCCGGCCGGACTTTTCCGATGGAGGGGGGTTATTTGCAATTGTGCAAATAACATTTGTGGAAGGGGGGTTTCTTGCACATATATTCATTATGATAGGATAAGCCTCCTTGCTTTTTCATGATGATTTTTGCATTAATGAGATTGGGAAGGGTATGGAAAGTAAAGCATGGTTGATGTTTCCTTGCTTTTGATGTGGTCACCTCTTTGATCTCCTACACACACCTCCCTTGTTGAAACCCACCTTTTCTTGTGTGGCCGGCCACTTGAGGCAAAATGAGGGGATTCATTTTTGTAGAGTGAGATCTTCATCTCATTTGATTATTCCTTTGCTAGAAAAATGATTCCACATATCTCTCCGTAGTTCATTCTTTGATTCCTCCATCATGGCAACCACAAACCCCAAGTGAGACAAGCATCATATACACTACATTCTACAGCAAATCTTAGACGCGTCGGCTAGCCTACTTCGCGCCCGAGTTGCCTCGGTATTGAGGCGGGAGCCCGTAAAAGACGCAGGCGATGTGGTGCCCTTCCGGCGAGGAGGCGACGATATGGAGACAAGACTTTCCGCGGGAAATCGGGACGATGACGAGAAGACCGGAGGACTCGGATCACTCGGTATACTTCTCTTCCCATCTCTTGTTAGCTAGCATTAGGTTAATGGTTAACGATCCGGGTTTTCATTGTCCGCGGTAGCGCCAGTTTCCAAGTAAGGAAAATTTTGATTCCGCATTTTGGCCTCGGATAGACGGCCGGGGCGCTGCCGTGGCACAACACATACGCACCCGTATTCGTGATCCGAGGAACACGAACACAAAGAGAAAAACCAATCCCAAATCATATACTAGGATCCGGTTTAAACCAAAGCCCGCTAGTATAAGCTGTCCGGACAGCAAACGTGCACAAGTGCGCGGATGTGAACGAACCCTGTCGCAAAACCATGCGACCTCTACTCATTTTACCTAAAGGCGAATAGCTCTCTGTGTGGGACTCTAAAGACTCGACACTATGCTGGCAGTGGGTTTAACCACAGACCGCAAGCGGCACTAGCTGTACGTAACGGTCCCCAAGTAGATGTCGATAAGAAGACTGATGAGGTGAACCCCATCGGAACTCCTACTGAGCCTATATGTGACAGTCTCCGTACAGTTCGGTCTGTTCGTCTGATACATTGCATGGCGGGCCTAGAGGGCGGAGAACGTCAGTCCCCTAATAGCGGTACATGTCGTGTCGGAGTGTAGCCCAGAACACCCTGAGATAACACTGGAAACCTACCAGTATATCTCGCTTGCCCTGGCCAGGGACTACTCGTGTAATGGCTCTCCTGGACACAGCGCGATTTGAACCCCCAATACCGGGAGAGACGAATGCTGTCTAACCGTCACTGCCTCCAAGTGCTTCGGGAATGCACCCAAAAACTACCTGTTTGCACGACTCCTTTGAGCCGTGGTAGGGTAGTAATCAAAGTGCAATGGGAACACACTCGAGGCGAAGTGACAGTGTCAAGTCAGCGGACTAAGCTGTACTCATGTCACCTGGGAACTGATAACTGACGATAGGTATAATACCAACCAACAGTTCCCGACGAGTCCTGTCCAGTGTACTCGTAACCTAACGAGCACCCACATACTATCTCAAGTACGACGTACTGACGGCTGTGGGACAGACCGTCTCCCACATTGGGATGAGAAGCGCATACGCTAGTCTACTCCGGAGTATCGATGCCCTGTCTCGATAGTCCAACGACTAGGGACCTGTATAAGGATGTGCTTATAGATCACCCAGCTCCCACGAGTGTGAGCGCCATCACAACGCTGGTAATCAAGCAAAGATCCTAAGGGATCTACTAATATGTATATCAGCTATATGCTAAAAGAAACACATGCACATATTAAAGTAGAGACAAACCAAGTAGCATACTACCATTTCGAGCAAGATTGTATATACAACTGTGAATATCCCAAGCTTCCATCAAGTAATATACAAACTAGTATGATACAGTAATGGCCTCTAGGGCATATACACTAACAAGAGAAACCGAAGTATCTCTCAGGTGGGTGAGGAACCCTACTAGATCGACGGAGAGGCTGAGGTTCGTTGGAAACTATTGAATCCTTTGGTTCTACCAAATCATCTGATGTAGTTTGTATAGCTGGAACCTTTCCAGTTCTACAAAACAGACCTTGCCTCGAGCTTCTCCGGATTTTGCTTTTAGACATAGTCCGGACAACCCCAAATCTTAACAAATTTAAGATATGGGCTCTTCCCTTTCCATATCACATATGAAGTGGTAGGCAACTGATTTGATTTGAGCCCTATTCAATAGGTATGAAGCTTCTCAAGCGCATAACACCCAAAAGGAAATAGGAAAATCAGTAGTACTCATCGTAGAGCGCACCATATCAAATAGGGTGTGATTGCTCCGCCCGAATATACTATCGTGCTATGGTATATACGGAGGAGTAATGCTGAGAGAGAATCTCATTCTCCTTTAGAATAGTCCAGGAATTCCGTGCTTAAGTATTCTCCTCATTGATCTCATCAAAGGACATAATACTTATACCCGTTTTCGGTTCTCTACTTCTAACTTATATTCTGTGAATATCTCAAAAGGTTCAGACTTGTGTTTCAACAGGACATATGTCCGAATCTTGAGAGATAAATAGTGAATGTAATGAAGTACAAAGAACCGGTCCTGGCATGTGTAGACAAGGGACCTTCATACATCAGCATGTATCAATCCCAAGAGTTCATTAACTCTTTCTCTATTTCCAATAAACAGAGATGTGGTCATCTTATCTCTGTGACATGACCGGCAAGTTTTACAAGATGTAAATTCAAACTAATTTAAATATGCATCTATATGTAACTTCAGCTAGTCGGGTCGTATTGATATGACCTAGTCTACAATGCCTCAAGAAAGATTTGTTCATTTCTGAACTCTTCCTCTTGTGTTTGTTCTATACGTTTAAGAACTGTGGTTTCATTTAGAACGTCTATGCTTTTAGATAACGTGCCTGAACCGATCAACTCTTGATATAGGAAATGTTCAAAACATTATCCAACAATACAAAATTATATCCTTCTTTACTAATAAAGAGATTGATATGATGTTGTATATCAGGTTCGGTATCTAATAACATTCGTTCAGAATCAATGTATTCTGGTAATACAGGGTGATAGTGACCAACAGACTTGGCTGCAACACTTGCACCGTTTCTATCTCATGAAACTTATCACCCGTTCTCAGTTCACTACCTATCTGTAGCCCATGTAATAGATTATATATGCGGGATCCTGATCCGGTATCTCATACCCAGGACGTAAAGAATACTGAGAAACAGTTCTATGTAATGAACACACCCGAAGATGATGCATCAGCATGCACTTTCTTCGTTTGGGTGGTACGGGAAATCTGGTATTCCCCAATTTCCTGCTCTGTCTTATAACAATTATAAATTGGAGCGGGACCAACGTTCCCCAGCTCAGTATAACAAGCGGGTTCGGTCAATATATCCGTATTATTATCTTGATTAAGGTATGATATGGTCGCTACCAGGAGAGAGAGAGAAGAAAACACTCAGCGTATGCTCTTGCAAGATTAGATTGGTTATCTAATATATTTAATCAGGATGTCTCCCACTGTTTTAGTCAAATCTTCCTTCAAACCCTAAAAGGAAAGACTAGCCGGGATTAATTACACGCTATAAGTTCGCTAATCTTTCAGCCAGGCCAGTGTCGGTACTTTGAGGTAGGTCCCCCGTGCTTTCGCACGAACCTAACTAAAATAAACCTCTTTTTCCCAGGGGCGTAACCCCGTTAACACTTTTCTAGACACCTACTTGATCGACTAATTGTAATGTGTAAAACTCTTCCAGGAGTAACTCTTACTTGCAGCGGGTATCGTGATCCAACTATCTCATAGAAGGTATGCAATCTCATTGCAAATTTCAACACTTGAAATTCCCAATAATATTTTACCCCTAGTGACTTATGAACTTAACTATGGTCAACAAATCATAAGCACTAGTAAAGTTATACCCTTCATTTCCCGATTGATTAGACCCACCCACATGACCCTTAACTACGGTCAACAAAGTCATATGGCTGTCCTAATTAATCACATCATATGTTTATATAGGAAGACATCACTTAGCTACCGTACACTGTGACTTAACTAAGGTCAACAAACACAGCACGAATACTAAGTACTCTACTTCCTAAAATGATGGAGGGTTACGACAGGTTTTTAAGAAAACCTTTTGCGTAATAAACTTGATATCGTTGTAGAATCGAGTGATTTTAAATGGAATGTTTCTGAGGCCTTTTCTAGTTTTTCTAAAGTGGTCAATCCCGGTGAAGGGATCGTCGGCTCTTTCCTCATCGAATAAGGTGCAGGATATTTCACAAATACTGCTGTGCAAAGCAAAAACTATATAAGCAATCAAAAGACAAACCGAGTTTGTAGCATCTTCTAGTTTCACTAAAGAGGTCATTCCCGGTGAAGGGATCTCGGCTCTTTCCTTATCGAATAAGGTGCTGATGTTCTACAAGGAACACCGCTATGCAAAGCAAGAACTGGAGCTACCAGTTTTTAAAAAAGTTTCTACAACATCATTAGGTTTCTTTTAGTTTCATTAATCTCATTAATGAAGTCCCATTTTAATATGCTTCACAAGCATCAGATATGAAACGAAATAAATAATATATAATATATATCTCATATATACAATATAAACATTCGTCTCAGGCAGTAATATGATCTCATCACATAACATTGCAGCAGAAGAACATATATGAAATATTGGATATACTAGGACGTCCGTGTTTTTAATACGAGCCTTTATAAAACACGGATTCCACGGTCGCGATTAATAGCCAAACCCACATCCCTAGACCCCTACGAGAGCGGCAAGCAACACTGCCAATTCTAGGGTTAAGAGACCCGGTCGCGACTCCCCGAGATGGTTTCCCACTGGACCCTAGAACCCGGTTACTTGTGCTCCCCGCCTTGGGTTTACCTAATGCGGAAAAGTAAATAATATACAATGGTGACATCATCCTCAACCCGGAAGTGCCCCAATAAAAGAATATTACATACAAATGAATTTTACATGAATGAAAAAGAAAAACTCTCATCACAGCAAAACATAATATCGCATATCATCAACGTAAGCAAGTATGCGTATCCCGATTGTCGTTGATGTATAGCAACGAAGCCGGCGATACACCAAATACTACGCTTACGGTCGCTGAAAAGAAAGTGTAAAACTACAACAGTTGGAATCCGCAGCCTCCTTAGACATCGCATGCCTAACTAAATGAATTCCTTAGACATCGCATGCCTAACAATTATAAACCCAGCATTTTAGTCTCATTATCGAAAACACTTTTGAATATCAAGTCGGGAAATTCAATAAGATTCCCGACATCCTGATCGAATGCTCGTCGCAAACTTTAGTAGACGGCCGCACCCCCGATGCCATCGACGAAGTGCACTAAGGCGGAACATCGCTGCCATGAGCACCCGAACAGATGCTTTCGGCGACGGGGTTCTCCTATAGTCACTTGGTCGGGGCTATGGGGCGTGGCTATCTATTAAGTTTACCCGGCGAGTATCCGCGTACGCTACGTGATTGCGACGGACTTTTGATCGCATCAAAATCCCGTGGCAACCGATCATTTGAGACTAAACTGCTAGATTTATAACATTCAAATTAGTTATCTCATAACTACATGTGGATTCCAAATATTGTATCACATTCCAGATAAATAGACAATGTTAAACTTCCCGATCGAATAATCAAACACCTAAGATTTCCACAATATATCTCAACACTTGAAATCAGTTTTAAAACATCCATCACATGCTACGGTACCGATGGTCCAGCCGTAGAAGGGTCAAGCCAACGCCTCACATGTGGCACGCCGTACTGCCGCAAACCCTAAGGTTTAGAGGCAGTTCAAGACGGTCACATAATCGAGTTAAGGTTTGTTGTCTTCTAGAGGGTCCACCGCGTTACTTGCACGACTTAGAAAGTTTCAAACTCGAGAAAAAATCCAACTTTTGAAAAAAATTCCGACTGGGAAAAAGTGAGTTATTGATATCCGTTCGAACTTTTTAACAGTTTCTAAAATTATCCGGACAAAACTAAACAAAGTTAAATTATCCAATCGAATCAACGAGTCCCCAATACAACCCTAGAAAACTCAACACTTGAGTGGAATTAAAACATTCCCAGAAAAAATTTCCATGAAAGGACCTAAGACTAAATATATCAAATTCCAGGGACTAACTCATAATTTTGGCCGCGGAACCGCCGCCAAACCCTTGGTTTGGCCGCGGTTCCGTAGTCATATGAGTGAATTAGTGGGCCGTACTTCACAGTAATTCTTAGTTTTTCCTGCTTGGTTTTCTGAGTATTTTTAATACTGAAAAATAACATTTTTAGAAAAAGTACAGAGAGGGGTATAATTCGGGTATTCGGAGTTCGATCGGACTTTAAACTTCGTCTAGACTTCGCCTAAAACTCTAGCTTGGCTTTGATACCACTGTAGGGTTGCTAGGCATGCTCACAAGGTTCTACAAGGCATCGACCATGCCCGATTAAAAATTTAGCCGTGTCGAACAACCCAAAGCCAGATCTTTAAACTAGGGTTTAGGCGAAAACTAGCATGTTAAACTCTTTAACACTAAGTGAGAGGGATTAAAACCTTTGTAGATCCGGTTCTTCACTTCTTAAGCTCCGTGTTGAGGTCCCTTCGCTGCGATCATCGTGTTCCGGACTCTCGAGAGGCTTCACGAAGAGAAAGATGCAGTCTTGCTTCCGATCTTCGATAATATAGATGATCTACCTTGAAGTTTCGTTAACACAAGCTATCACTCATGAAATGATGTGAACACCCTCATCTAAATGGCAAGGATAGATGAGGATGATGAAGTAGGATTTTTGCTCTCATTTATAATCTTTTTCTCAGTCACTTTCATCATAAAAGTAAAACTAGAAAGCTTTTTCAAGAAGGAACTCAAGCAAGAAGAAGAAGAGTATTGAATGAATCCTTTTGTAATGAATAATGAATTATTGTAGTGCTTACAAATCTAACCAAGGGTTAAGCATGAAGGAGTTAACCCATGTAGAGAATTGACTAGAGTTAATGGTTTGGATTGGGTTAACAAAATATCTAGCTAAAAACAAAGTCAAAGCTTCATGAAGCTTCATGGAAGCTTCATGCAAAAGCTAACCCTAATCCAAACCCTAACCAAGTTTAAACCCTAAACCATTGTTAAATTTGTAACCCTAACATGTTACAATATTATATATCACATATACAATATATTTTGTAACAATAGAAAATAATACAATTAACATATATCGCATATATATCAATGTATTATCCCGTGAGAAAATGAATCTTTTAGTGAGCTAGTATTAGTTAATGTAATTTAATATATCATATATATTATTATACATTAAATTATCGAATCAACACTTGATCCGACAATCCGGCTATATCGCATATAACAGACTAATACGATGACCCGGCTATATCACATATAGCCGGCCGATATCTCACATCGCGAGAATCCAATACGGTATCACATACCGCATTATCCTCGGTGCCGCACATATCACATATGTGCTCCAACTCCGTTTTGCCTGAGCTAAGAAACCTCTGTGCAGGACTCTAAAGAATCGTCAATATGCCGGCAGTAGGTGATGATCATATCAAACACCCACAAGCTGCAAGCAGTCAGCTAAACGTAAGAGCCACCCAGGTATTGAAAGCTCAGAAGATCAACAAGAAAGCCTGTACAATCTCCTGTGAATCCAATCAGTAACACTCCCGTACAGTCCGGTATCGTCGTCTGATATGTTGCATATCTCGCCTAGGGGTGGTAAACGTCAGACCCCGGTAACTTGAAAAGTCATGTTGATATGAGGTCTATAACAGTTCGAGAAACTACTGATAACACTTACCAGTAAATCTCAGCAACCCTGGCCAGGGATTTCCGGTTATAGCCAATAGAATACAGCGCAACATCAACTCCCTATACCGGGAGAGATGAATCCCCTCCTATCGCTCATTGCCTCCACGTGATTCAGGACTGTACCCAAAAGACACCTTTTTGCACGCCCTCTTGGACGTGGTATGATGGAAATCAAAGCACAATGGGAATCACACAAGACTCTATGACGATCTCGGGTCAACAGACTACTCTGTACCAGTGTCACCGGAGAAGTGCCATGTGACGTAAGGTATAATACCATCTGGGAGTTCTCGGCGAGTCCGTCCAGTTTACCCAGTCTCCACTGAGAACCCATACACCATCCTTGATGTCAAACACCGATGGATATGGGATCATCCATCGCCCATCATATGGGTCAAGATGCGTATACGCTAGTCTACTCTGGTGTATCGATGCCCTGTCTCGATACACCCTCGACTAGGAATAGTTATAGGATGTACTCTTCGACTACCGTCGACCCACTAGTATGATCTCATCATAGTCCCAGTAGTCTAGTACATATCCTAAGCGCTTTATCAACATGTAACATAAAGACAATCAGAGTACATGTTAAGATAAAGTACAACCAGATAGCGTACAATCATGTCGAGCAAGAAAGTCCTCCCTATATATGTCCAAGCATCCATTACAATATACATCGTATGTACAATAATGGCCTCTAGGTCATACATACAACTAACAGTTGTACGGGCGTGGAGAGCTACGGCTAGAATTGCGGTCAGCATAAGCTCGTCATGGACGAGGACTGACCAGGGTGTGATTCCAGGGACATACGATTGCATAGACGTATCGTTTATTTGTTTTTTCGTGCCACTTGCGTTGATGGATCGCTGTTATGAGATTTCTCGGACGTGCAGATCAGCACCAGAGGATTGGGCCACTGATAGAGGCTAGCCAGAATGTGATGACAGTCAACGCACCGATTATTTTGATGATTGAGGGACTGTTCAGCGTGCGGACGAATGAGTCAGTTGTTGTTGCGAATGACAAGATATCGCCCCAGATGATTGGTGCTAATTCCACATGAGTTATACTTTAAGATATGATGGAAGATCACTAGTCACCAAAGAAGGAAGACTAGGACATGTGATTCATTGCCTACCCCGATGCGAGGTCATCAGATTGATTGATTCCAGTTAGAGACGACTTCACACAGGTACGTCGAGAGTCGATAGAGACGATCGAATGTCACGAACCCATTTTCCATGTTTAAAGTATTCGGAAAACAATGCATGTAATTCTATGGACCCTCTAGAAGAATGAAACCCTAACTCGATATGATGACCATGAGAACGCTTCGAAACCTTAGGGGTTACAACAGTTCAGCGGTACCATTAATGAGGCTTGGTTTTGCCCTTCTACGGTTGGTCCACATATGCTGTGGCATAAATTCGATACTATTAAACTGTACCCAAGATGTTAAGCTCTTGGGGGATTATGGAACCTTGACGAACCGATCGAAAAGTTCAAAATCATTCGGATACCATGTGATGGGATACATTGCTTGGGAGACTCCAGATACGAGTATAGCCTTAGAGCGCAGTCCATGCAGCCACGAAGAGACGAGTCCAAAGCATTCGATATTAGAGAAAAGTGGAGTAAGAGGTTCATACGAGATTTTGATGGGATGGCGTTCCACTCCGCTGACATCAGAAATGTGATACGCATGCAGAGGCGTTGTACATGGATATATCTTCCAGACAGAGTCGCGATGAGTATGCAGCCGTTCCGGAACAAGAAATAGATTTAGTAAAGGATGATGACTTTCGGGCAGTTCGGCAGAAACGAGGTTTACAAGAGATTTCGGCAGACCTTTCTGGAATACTATACGAGAAGACCTGGACCCAGGATCATTGTATTACGCACACCCAGTAGACCAGAGTTCGACATCATTGATGAGATATGTTATGAGCGACCATGATAGTTGGCCAGAGAACTTTAGAGGATATGCTGGAGCGGATCGTTTCCATTAGTACACCGCACCGGGCCGACGAGCCAATAGGTTGCAAGATTGGTGATCCACAGAGAAATGAAGACCCAGAGACAGATGATGCCAGACCGTGAGCATGAGGCAGCGGATGTTCTTGCTCTGCCAGTTTTGGGCGTACCGACACCCTTCGACATTGTAGGAGGCGTACGCCAATGTTTTTCGCTGCGATTTGCGTTGTGATCTGATTATCACGCTTATATCACTTGGATTTGAGTTTTGATGGTTGGGCTTAATAGTATTATTTTCGTGCACCATGGCTGCACCTACCGAGTATTTACGTTTTTGATAGTTATTGCACTTGAAATATTATTTATACACCGTTGTGTTGATTTTGATTCCATGCACGATATTTTGAGCGATTGATTTGCATGATTGAGATTTTGTGCACCACAGTTGCACTTGACTTTGATTTGATATCATTCGAGATGTTGATTTTGATTTCATGCATATGGTATGCATGTGATTTGACTAATGCTTTCGGCATAGTTTTCATGCACTTTTAGTATTTCGATTCGATTTTGTGCACGCTGGTGCACATGGTTGTGAGATTATATACTACGGTATACCTGATTTGGATTTGGATTGAGATGTGTTGTAACTGTCGATTTTGATTGTGATATTCGATATCTGTTTTGTGCACCTTGTGCACTTGACTTGGATTCTTGCGCATACTTGGGCGCTTGATGCGATTTTGATGCACACCAGATGCACTAAATCGAGATTCTTCGTGCATATCTGATGCACCTGATATTGCTGTCAGGCACACCGTTGCCCTTGATAGGGGCTTTCGTGCACACCCGTTGCACTTAGATTTTGTTTCTGTGCACATGTATGGCACATTCATTGATTTCGATTTCCATGCACACCAGACGCACGCAGCAGTCTTATATACCTTTTCGGATTGATTCCATTGAGCAGTATGTTTTATGATATTTACTATTTGATATAGTAGCTGAGCAGGACTAGTCCAAGGGCAGTACCTAAATATATTTTTGCATGCATTGATTGTTATCGAACAGATTTCCAAAAAGGAGCTATAGTCTAAGTATTTACCTACGTGTCCGAGATGACACGAAACATTTTATAAAGGAAACCCTTCTAGCATTGTTTTCAAAACGGTGGGGCGTGTCTATTAAACAAGGGGTATATATATATATAGTTATTTTCTTTCTATAGACGTCCGCCACTGTGCATTCATACGCGCATCGCACAGCAACATGAATAGGTTTGGCATGCATTTCTTTCAGATGTTTTGATGATATTTACATGTATAGTTTGATGATTATCATGTTGGTTTTCGTATTGGATTTAGATATTGGTGTTTTCACCATAACTCCGATGATTGCGGGATGCTTGACGGTGTTTTGATTTGGTGTATATACTCGTTTTTCAAGCGCATGCATTGCGCTTCGGTGTGTTTTATGTATTTATGATTTCGAAACCCCGACGATATGATCTTTGTATTGAAATGTTTCAGTATTAAGGGGTTTAAATTTAAATTCGGGGACCGAATATCTTTAAGGGGGGAAGATTGTAACATTTCAGAAAATAAAAAATATTATTTTTGGAATTTAATATTAAAATAATATATTTTGCCGAAAACTGCCCGATTTGTGAAATTGGGGTTTTCGAAAACGGGTATAAATATATACTAATAATTGTGAAATAATTGGGAATTAAAATGATTTATTCATTTAAAAATATATTTAAAAGATTTGGCATTTTTAAGATTTATTATATGCAGTTTAAATGAAAACCCGATTAGTTCACTGCTAATCGCGATTAGGCCAAATCCGTGTTTTTACAGTTTTCCGTGGCTTGTGCACCATGTCATGTTGCATTTGGTTAAATGTTGTCGCATTTGTGTTATTTTATGGGTATTATGTGATTTGGTTTTAAAGGAGGAAAGAAAAGAAAAAGACAAAAGGGTAGAAGGGTAATATTTGAGTGAGAGGGGTGAGAATAAGAGAGGAGAGGCTGCCTCATTTTACCTCCCCCATCATTTTCTTCTTCTTCTTCTTCCTCCCTTCCCTCCACCTTCACCCCATGATATAATCTCAAAATATTGATCCAAACCTAAATCCCTTTCACTAAAATTGATCCCCACTACACCCTCCACACATTAGACCAAGAAAAGTGGGATTTGGACAACATTGGAAAACAAGGGTTTTTCTTTGTCATGACCCGAAAGAGCACGTGACTGGCCCTTGAACCATATGAAGTCTATAGGACCCCATCTGATCCAAGTAAGCCAAAAGCCCAGAAATCTAAAACCATTTAAAGAGTAAATAAGGAAAACTGGTTTAAGAAGTAAAGAAATCAAGTTTCGAAAATCAAAGTTTTTAAATAACTAAGCCGAATATGCATTTTTAAAATGTGTAACCTTTCCTGAAAATTTCGGCAGAGTTTCCTTTGTAAAAATTGGCCCCGAACGGTGTACAACAAGAATAACATATATGAAATGATAAAAGGCATCCCCAAGCGGGAGCTAGCTCTTCGTCAATCGACGGTCACAACCACGCAAGCAATAATAATATACAACGCCAAAGGGCGAGGATCAAAGCCCAAAAAGAATCTCAAAACAGCCAGAAAACCGTAATACTACAAGCGCGACTCATAGGTCGAAATAATACAACACTGTTTTCTAAGTCTGAAACAATATACAAGTTTTGGTTGATGGAATTTCTAGATACAATGAATAATACATGAACAATGGACGTTCTGATACAAAAGAACCCACCTACCAATGCAAGTCACCCATATGGAAGCAGTGTGCCAGAAATGCCGCTATGGAATCTGTACGGCAAAAACCTGTAAGGACTGTGGGACAACGGGGGTGAGTTGCCAACTTGTGAATAGAAAAATATCTACAAGCAGAGATCGAATATATGACCCATCCTAGGTCAATACGATCATATATAAATAAACCTCAATATGAATAAGTCTGAAGCATGCTAAACTGGCAATGTAATCTCTATACATGAGTGTAGTGCCAAGTGCTCGTGCTAGTGCCTCAGGTAATAGCATATCATAAATGTGAGGTATAATCAATGTAATCAAATCTGCATGTACGTGGATCCCGTCCACTCGTCACCCAATGACAATAACCATCATGCATGTAAATATCATCAGCATATGCATGGAAATATGAGGATATAAACCAACTGTGTCCCTCGCAACACGTAAAAATCATGGAACCGGAGTGCCCAGCTTCGACACTCGAAAATATCATGAAAACTGTGCCCAGCATTGGCACGCAAATCCTCATATATATCGGGCTCCGTCAGTCCGGACCAGCCCATGGGCTCCGTCTGCGGAATCGGCCCCAGGCCCCAGCAATACGCCCATATCCATCTATCGACTATGGTCGGTATCCTCCGGATAACCGCCAGGTCCAACCAATAACCGGTAGGTACTCGCCCGCCTCCAGGCTCAATCGGAAAAATCCTTCGATCATCTTGCCGAGAGGAACCATACCGGGTCCACCATGTACCCGCAATCGGCTCGTCCGCTCCTCGAATCGGGTTTCACATGTCGCTCTCAACACCGAGAAAACATATGGTGGACGCACTGAAATATCATATCTAGAGTAACCGGGTTTTTAAAGCAATGACATATTCTCTTTCGAAATACCCACAGTTCCCAAATCCAGAAACATCATGGAAATAGCAACTTTCAATGCGTATAATCAGAAAGCGCGATGTATATGACATGTAAAAGAAATGTAAGCATATCAGTCTGTCATGCAAGAATCATATACCGAATGCAACAGTACTACAGTGTAGTGACATGGCAATTATCGATGATGAAGTGTGTGAGCCGGCAACAACTGTACGTGGAACATACGCATCATCGATAATGGTGCTGGTGTCCTCGGAGCATGACTGTAATATATATCGAGAAACACAAGCAATGCAATGCAATTAGCATGAGTATGCGGAATCGAATAATCAACGCAACATTAAAGAATCTATCTCAATAAATATATCATGCAGCCTTGCCTTTTGAAATAAGACGAATCAGGGTTTTTGGTAAAATAAAGGCTACGGTGTTTTAAGAAAAGATGTGCCGTTCGAAAATATCCGTAGAATCCCTTTTGCCTATCTTTAAAATATCGCCGATTCGTTAATTTTGAAATAGGTATGACTCGGGTCTAGCCTAACGCCTACTATGCGAACTACGGACCCAACAGTCAAGTCAATCGGGAGGGGTATGAAAACCACCTAAATCTAAGTCAATATCACATTATCTCATCACATAACAGGTATCACTACCATCATATCACATCTCCAATACGAACTCTGTCATGTCGCCAAATCTCACGGCCTCAATCGAATCTCATCGACTCATCTCAATCCCACGTATCATCCTCAAATCTTGTATATGAACACATAGTCCCATACCCATGTGTAGATATACACACCATCATATGCGCACAGATAAATGAAAGAATGTATGCAAGTATGTGTGTAAGTGTGTATGTATGAGTGCACCCACTACTCTAGGGTTTCGCACTACTAAACAAATACATCCTTATCATCAATAATTCCATTATTACCATCAATAGTCCTAACAACACATAATAAATATATGTGTGTATACGTATTCGTATACATCACCACGGACTGCGGGGGTGCTATACGTCATCCACCCGACTTCTCCCCGTAGATATAAATCTATTCACCTTGCTTCTCATGTGCCGATGCCGATGTCACCATCTTCATCTTCTTCGCCTCAACATCACGTATGGTACCTACAAGTATATCACAACTCTAAAGCACATGAAAATCACATCGGAAACAAAAATAGCACAGGCTACTCGCATAGGTAAAAACCTATCGTCCCGCATGTAAACACGTTCAATATCCACTTGTCGTTGACGTCCAAACGCCATCCGATAGAAACGAATCACCAAATGCCAAAATCCATGCTAAAACAAGTCGTAAATCATACCCCAACTCAAGAAAATCAACCCAGATTTTACCCTAACTGGAATCAGTCAAAACTTGACATACCCAGGGTCAAGTTTATAGGGCAAAAGGCTACAGAACAAAAACGAAGGGGTTCCAACCTGCTCTGGCCTCAATTTGAGGCCAGAGGGATTAAATCTGCGGCCCAAACAAAGAATTAGGGGCTAGGGCATTGTGTGGTGGTTCCATGGTTCCTGCACATCTCACTGTCAACTCGGTTTTATTTTTGGGGTCTCGGAGTGATAGCAGATTCATAAATACGATCACAGATTCACAGTTTTCCCCGATATCGATTCTGTAAATCCGTATTCTGGTTTCATGTTCAGGTTTGGGTCCAAATTAGCATCACACAAGGTGTTCTAAGGTCACAACAAACCTCAATTTCACTTTGATTTCAGGTCTAACCCTAAACCCTAACTTGAATTCTCCAAAGTCCACAAAACGACACAATATCGATATGAAACTAGAATTGATGCACAAAGAAATTGAAATACTACTTGAGGTTGCAGAAATTACCTCCTTTGGCAACTCAAGAAAATTCTTGAGTTGCTCAAAGTCCTCACCTCAAGATCAACTCTTCCTTAGTCCAAAGCGTTCCTCTCGAGCTCGTGCACCTTTTTAGTGAAGGGAAGATGGGGTTTTGGAGTTGATTTGAGTATGATGGAGATGATTTTAGTGAGGAGGAAAAGCAAGGGGCAGCAGCAGCAACTAAAGAAGAGGGAGGGAGAAATGAGTTGAAGAATGATGGAGGAATGGTTCAAGTCAACACACCTCACCTACTATTTCTCTCTCTCACCATGCTTCATAATATATTCCCTTTTCCTTTTTCTTTTCTTTTCTTTAACCCTAATTCCTTCTCACTCCAATAGTGAACCCAAATGAACAACCATGGCAAGAAAAATGTAACACAAGTGTAGAAAAAGATATGTGCATGTTTTGCACAAAAATGCCAAAAATCCGATTAGCGATTTTTAATCGCGATTAACACTAAATTTGTTAGTGTATATGCCCTAGAGGCCATTACTGTATCATACTAGTTTGTATATTGCTTAATGGAAGCTTGGGATATTCACCTTGTATATACAATCTTGCTCAAAATAGTAGTATGCTACTTGGTTTGTTTCTACTTCAATGTGTACATGTGTTTATTTTAGTATATCGCCTATACACATTAGTGGAGCTCTTAGGATCTTTGCTTGATTACCAGCGTTGTGATGGCAGTCACACTAGTGGGGCTGGGTAATCTAGAAACACATCCTTATGCAGGTCCCTGGTCGCAGGACTATCGAGACAGGGCATCGATACTCCGAAGTAGACTAGCGTGTGCGCTTCTCATCCCAGTGTGGGAGATGGTCTTTCCCATAGCCATCAGTACGTCGTACCTGAGAGAGTATGCGGGTGCTCGTTGGGTTACGAGTACACTGGACAGGACTCGTCGGGAACTGACTAGTTGGTATTATACCTATTGTCAGTTATCAGTTCCCAGGTGACATGAGTACAGCTTAGTCCGCTGACTTGACACTGTCACTTCGCCTCGAGTGTGTTCCCACTGTACTTTGATCACTACCCTACCACGGCTCAAAGGAGTCGTGCAAACAGGTAGTGGTTGGGTGCAGTCCCGAAGCACTTGGAGGCAGTGACGGTTAGACAGGATTCGCCTCTCCCGGTATTGGGGGTTGACATCGCGCTGTGTCTAGGAGAGCCATTACACGAGTAGTCCCTGGCCAGGGCAAACGAGATATACTGGTAGGCCTCCAGTGTTATCTCAGGGTGTTTTGGGCTTCACTCCGACACGACTTGTACCGCTATTGGGGGACTGACGTTTACCGCCCCATAGGCCCGCCATGCGATGTATCAGACGAACAGACCGGACTGTACCGAGATTGTGACATTCAGGCTCGGTAGGAGTTCAGATGGGTTTCGCCTCGTCAGTCTTCTTGTCGGCATTACCTGGGGACCGTTACGAACAGCTAGTGCCGCTTGCGGTCTGTGGTTAAACCCTCTGCCAGCGTAGTGTCGAGACTTTAGAGTCCCACACAGAAAGCTTTTCGCCTTTAGGCAAAAGAGTAGAGGTCGCATGGTTTTGCGACAGGTCGCATGGTTTTGCGACAGGGTTTGGTCACATCCGTGCACTTGTACACGTACAGTGTCCGGACAGTTTACACTAGCGGGCTTTGGTTTAAGCCAGATCCTAGTGTACGTATTGGGATTGGATTTATCCTGTTTGTATTCGTGTTTCTCGGAACGCGGATGCGGGTGTGTATGCACGGTTGACGGAGAGACAGAGGCAGAGGATTCTCATTAGGGTTGTTGACCGTTGACCGTTGACTTTTTGCTCAACCCTAATGAGAATATGATATATGATTAACAATTATATTAATTAAGTATTATGGTGACATGGTTGTTGACTTGTTGACTTTGTTGACTTGTTGACTTTTGTTGACTTGTTGACTTTGTTGACCGGTTGACTAGTTTTGACTAGTTGACCATCATGATAACCATAGCTATCATTTCATGGCAAAGACTTTTGCTTGCTTGCTCCTTTGTGCAAAATGAGTGCATGAAATGATATGGCTATGGTTGCTTCAACCATCACATAACATTTGATTGGTATGATGAGTTATGATGGTTATGGATTGTGAGAGGGTGAAAGACAAAAGAGAGGCTCATTCTTGCTTGACGATTCTCTCTCTTGTTCTTTGTCACGACCCGAAAGAGCACGTGACTGGCCCTTGAACCATATGAAGTCTATAGGACTCCATCTGATCCAAGTAAGCCAAAAGCCCAGAAATCTAAAACCATTTTTAAGAATAAGTAAAGAAACTGGTTTAAAGAAGTGAAGAAAAACATGTTTGAAATCAAGGTTTTTAAATAACTAAGCCGAATATGCATTTTTAAAAACAGTACAGTCTTTTCTAAAAATTTCGGCAGAGTTTCTTTTGTAAAACTGGCCCCGAATGGGGTATAACAAGGATAACAATATATGCAATGATAAAGGCATCCCCAAGCGGGAGCTAGCTCTTCGTCAATCGACGGTCACCACCACACATGCAACAATAATATACAACGCCAAGTGGCGAGGATCAAATCCAAAAGAAAGCTCAAAAGCAACAAGAAAACCGCAACACTACTAAGCGCGACTCTATGGTCGAATAATACATCACTAGTCTAGGTCTGAAACAATATACGATTTTTGGTTGATGGATATTCTAGATACAATGAATAATATAAATACAACGGCGGTTCTGATACAAAAGAACCCACCTATCCAAGCAAATCACCCAAAAGGAAGCAGTGTGCCAGAAATGCCGCTATAGAACTGTACGGCAAACCTGCAAGAACTGGGGCACAACGGGGGTGAGTTGCCAACTCGTGAATAGAAAGATATCTACAAGCAGAGATCGAATGCATGACCCAACCTAGGTCAATACGATCAGATATAAAGAAACCTCAATATGAATAAAGCTGAAGCATGCTAAACTGGCAATGTAATCTCTATACGTGAATGTAGTGCCAAGTGCTCGTGCTAGTGCCTCAGGTAATAGTATGTCATGAATATGAGGTATGAATGCATGAAAGCAGAATACATGTAAATGAAGAAACTGTTTTCATAATTTAGTGAGATTTCCCTTGTATTTTTAGTTGAGGTATCATAATGAAATCAGCATAAAACAGTGCCTAGCATCGGCACAAAAGGTAATCCCAATATCTCGATATCTCTGTATCACAGTCTCTGTACCTCGAAATCTCGAAATCCCAATGTCTCAATCATAATATCTAGGGCGCCGTCAGTCCAGACCGGCCCCTACCATCCATCTCAAGACCACGACGGTATCCTCCGGATATCCGACGCGTCGGGTAAAATCACCGGTAGGTAGTGCTCCCCTGCCAGGCTCACATCGTCATCACCACGCGCTTCTTGCCCCGGGGCACCTTACCGGGTCCACCATGTACCCGAAACGGTTCATCCGTCTCCTCGAATCGGGTTTCCAAATCCATCAGCAAACTCATGGTGGACGACTCATACATCATGGGAAAACCGCACTTTTTATTTTAAAGAGAGAAAAGAAGTTTATATAAGTTTTGCGGTTTTCCCCCAAATCCAGAAAATCTCATGGAAATCCGAATCCAATCCTCAATAGCATGTAAACAGTGCATACAGGCATAAAAATCCATGAATAATAACATGCATGATGTAACAACTAATAATTACAATGTCTAATCTAGCATATACGGCAAGTACACTAATATCATGTCTAAATTATTAGCTAACAACCTATGTCGATGCAATAATATTTTCTAAGGTGTACGTGACATGGCAATTACCGATGAAGATGTGTGTGAGCCGGCAAGTAAGTGTACGTGGTACATACGCATCATCGGTAATGGTGCTGGTGTCCTAACAGCATAACATCAATAAAGGAGTATGAAACATAATATAAGCATGCGATGCGATGCGAACCACAATAATGAGCGGAAGCTGAATACTAGACGCAACTATAACTAATCTGCATTAATCTAAAATAACCTCTACAATTGGTGCCTTTTGAAATAACACGAATCATGGGGTTTTGAAAATAGGGGCTACGGTGTTTTTATGAAAAGATACGTCTTTTGAAATATCCGTAGGATCCCTTGGGCTGTCTTTTAAAATACCCACGATTCGTTAGTTTTTGAAATAGGTAGGAGTCTAATCTAATCTAACAACCATCTTAAACTATACGGCTGAACTAACAAGTAGAGCTACGGGTGAGGAAACCGCCTAACATCTGAGTCGATACATATACATACATGTATATATATTAGTCGGTGATCCCGCCTCAATAATATCATATCCGATACCCTATCTATAATCAGACATCCCAAGTCAAGAGTGCGGATCAATCATCAAAATATAGCTTGTACGTAAATCCGTCGTACGGCATCCCAAATCTGGGTACGGGTCAATATCACATTCATCATACTATTTATCTGGTATCCTCTTTATCAAATGTCATGATCGGGGTACTGATCTACGTCTAGTACAATATTGATACCCTCTATGTATGCATGCAGGTGTAAGAATCACTACGTCAAAAGACCCGCTAAAACATCGTGTCGTATCTCAATACGAACCAAATCACATCACCGATCTCCTGGCCTCAAGCCCAATCTCATCGACTCATCTCAAATCCCAAATACTATCCTCAAATCCAGTATATAAACACATAGTCCCATACCCATGTGTAGATATACGCACCATCATATGCACTCTAATAAATGAAAGAATGAATGCAAGTATGTGTGTAAATGTATGTGTGAGTGCAACCACTACTCTAGGGTTCGCACTAAACTAAACCAATATATTCTTATCATCAAAATATCATTATTACCATCAATAACCCTAAACAACACATAATAAATATTCGTGTGTATACGTATTCGTATACATCACCACGGACTGCGGGGGTGCTATACGCCATCCACCCGACTTCTCCCCACAGATATAAATCTACTCACATTGCTTCTCGTGTGCCAAAGCCGATGTCGCTATCTTCACCTCCTTTGCCTCAACATCACGCGGGGTACCTACAAGTATATCACAATGCTAAAGCACATGAAAATCACATCGGAAACCAAAATAGCACACGCTACCCGCATAGGTAAAAACCTATCGACTCGCATGTAAACACAATCAAAATCCACTTGTCGTTGACGTCCAAACGCCACCCGACAGGAATGAATCACCAAATACCAAAATCCATGCTAAAACAAGTCCCAAATTATACACCAACATAGGAAAATCAACCCAGATTTCACCCTAGATGGAATCAGTCAAAACTAGACATACTCAGGGTCAAAACTAGAGGAAATGGGGGCATGCACAGAAAACGAAGCAATTCCTTAAAATACCTTATTTTAGAATTTTCCATAATTTTTCCCCATTTATCTGTATTTAATTATACCAGAATATTAAAATATTCATTAAAATAATATTAAATTATAAAATTTCCCAAAAATCATATTTTATTATTTTGAAGACGTTACAATCTACTCCCCTTAAAGAAATTCGGTCCCCGAATTTAAATTTAAACCCCCAAATACTAAAATATTTCAATACAAATTCCAAGTCATCGGGGCTCCGAAATCATCTATACATAAAACATCATAGCGCAATGCATGCGCATGAGTACTGAGCAGATAACTCAAAAGCAACACTCCATCAAGCATCCGCAATCATCGGAGTCATGGTAACGACACAATGTCAAATCCAATACAAAATCAATATGATATGGACCAAGACTATACATGTAGACATCCAATCTATACATGTAAATGGCTGATGCAAATGTATGCCAAATCTTTTTAAGTCGCTGTGCGATGCGCGTAACACTGCACAGTGGCGGACGTTTCTCATAAGAAAATAACTATATATGTGTATATATATCCTTTGTTTAATAGGTACGTTCCGCCGTTTTGAAAACAGTTTAGAAGGGTTTCCTTGTTTTTAAAACGTTTCGTGTCATATCGGACACGTAGGTATATACTGAGACTATAGCTCGCTTTTCGGAAATCCCTTCGATAACTATCGATGCATGCAAAATATATCCAGGTACTGCCCACTGACTAGTCCTGCTCAGTATGAAAGCAAATATCCAACATCATAAAAATGTACTGCTCCAAAAGGAATAAATCCCAAAAATCACATAACACCACCCTGTGCGTCTGGTGCGCACGGAAATCAAAATCCATATATGTGCTAAACATGTGCACAAAACAACATCTAGGTGCAACGGGTGTGCACGAAGCATCTGTCATAGGCAACGTGTGCCTGGCAGCCAAAACAGGTGCATCTGACATGCACGAAGAATCTCGATTTAGTGCATCTGGTGTGCCCCAAAATCGTATCTCAAAACATGCGCCCAACATGCGCGAAAATCCAAATCGGTGCATCCATCATGCACGAATGAAAATCTAGACCCTGCGCACTCAATATGCACGGAATCACAAAATCCAATAGCAACGTCGAATATGCGTAAGTCCAGTCAAAAGCACGGAGTGCAAGAATCCACATCAATATCACAATCAAAATCGACATACCGAAAGGCATCAAATCGAAGTCAGATGCAATCGTAATGCACAAAATATAAATCCGGTGCAACAAAGGCACGAAATATAAATCTGATGCGATAAACGCAAGAAACATAAAACTGGTGCGACAAATGCACGAAGTATAGAACTGGTGCATCCCATGCACAAATACCAAGCAATAACTCAAATACGTAAGCAGCAACACCAAGTGTATCCAGATATGAAGAAAATCATAAACGTGTGCAGCTGCGGGCACAAAACACATATCGATACACTACAAGCACATATAAGCTATACCGAGTGCAAAATCAAAACACTAAAATTACATGAAACTCTGCTGGAAGCGTAAATCAAATCACCAGTATAAAATAGGCATGAAATCGCAATCAACAGCTCAAGAGTAATAACTATGTACAAGGTATAAATACCCAGTAGGTGCAACCATGGTGCACAAAATCAAATATCATGAAACTCAGTCATCAAGACTAAATCATGTGAATAGATCGCCCAAAATACCGAAATCCAAAGCAACGGATACGTGATAATCAAATCACAAAATCACAAATCATAATTACCGTCGTCGGTATACCATCCTTCAGGGTCGAGAAGGTACCGGAACATCCGATGCTAGCTGCGCAAGATATCTACTTGCCTCTTGCTCGCGGCTGGCGTCCTCTGCCTCTGGTTCCTGATCTTTCCTGTAGATTACCAATCTCGCAATCCATCGGCTCATCGGCCCGGTCAGGAGTACTGACAGGAACGATTCCGTTCTGGCACTTTCCTGGTCACCTTTCGGTCAATCCTCACGACCGCTCGTAAGGCAGCGTATCACTAGCGTCGGCCTCTGGCTCTCTGAAAGCACGTCACACATCTGATCCTGGGTGCAAACATCATTGCAGCAATGTCCTGGAAGGAATCCTGCTCAAGGTCTCTTCCGATCATGCCTATGCCGATCTGTACAGAGGCTGGCTTCCTGCACAACCTCTTCTCGCTCAAAAACACCTGTGTCCTCAGCACAATATTTTCTCGGAAACTGGTCACATTCCAACGTCTCTGTAAGCATATCAGGTCTCTAGTCTCGACGGGAAGCAATGACAGCTCATCAGTGTCTCACACGAACCTCTTGTTCCAACTGTCTCTATCGTCGTCCACTATGACGTCACGCCAAGCTACTACGCACTGCACTATTCTCGGCCACGGTCAATCTGAAGTCTCTCGCACGGACTCGAAATCGCATATTCTGTAGCTTCATCATTCTGTAGAGGATGTCAGGCCGAACAGGTCCTCGGGAACACGTCCCAACCATCGGAGGAATACTCATCACTCGTCCGTCCCTGATCAATCTGCAACGCATCTGGGTAAGTTCCTTTATCCGAACATGGTCAACTACCTCGTCGACAATGCCGAACTCTGTCCTGCTGGGTGTGCGCAATACGACCACTCCTGGTCTAGGTCTTCTCGTAACGTACTCCAGAAAGGTCCTGTCGAGGTTCCTTTCTCAAATCTCAATCCTGCCGAAATGCCCGGAAGTCATCATCCAATGCTGAAGCTAAAGCTTATTCCGGAACGGCTGCATACCTATCGCGCTTCTCTCTGGAAGATACATCCATATACCATGCCTCGGGGTGCATATCACATCTCTAATGTCAGCGGAGTGGGACGTCATCTCGTCAAAATCTCGTACGAACTCCTTACTCCACCTTGCTCAATGTCGACTGATTCGGACTTAACTCATCGTGGCTACACGAACTGCGCTCCGACGGCTACGCTCGCATCTGGAGTCTCCCAAGCAGTGTCCCATCACGATATCCGAAAGATGTCGAACCATCCGATCGACTCGTCAGATCCTCATAATCCCCCAAGAGATCACATCATGGGTACAGTTTAATAGTATCGAGTACATGCCACAGCGTCGGTGGTCCAGCCGTAGAAGGGCAAACCCAAGCCTCACTAATGGCGCCGAGGAACCGCCGCAAACCCGAAGGTTCAAAGGCTTTCACACGGTCATTAAGTCGAGTTAGGGTTTCATTCTTCTAGAGAGTCCATAGAATCACCTGCATGTCTTTCCGTATATTTTAAACTTGGAAAATGGGCTCCTGACATTCGATCGTCTCTATCGACTCTCAACGAACCTGCGTGAAGTCGTCTCTAGCTGGAAACAATCTATCTGATGACCTCGCATCGGTAAACAAACGAACCACCTGTCCTAGTCATTCATCCTCAGGTGACTAGCGACTCGCTATCATCTCTCTAAGTATATGCTCACGCTGCAGTAGCTCCAACCATCTGGGCGACATCTCGTCATTTGCAGCAGCAACTGGCTTATTCTCCTGTACGCCGAACAGCGCCTCAATCCTCCAGGAAAGGCAATACATAGGCGGTCATCTCTGAGTCGGTCTGCTCTAGATCTGAGTAAGACTCTCCACACTGGAAATCTTCAACTCATCAGGGCCCGCTCCGGCGCAAAATCGGACGAATCACCTTCGTCTCTCAAATCGGGTAGACTAGCTGTCATCTGTCTCATATCTGCCTGAAAGCTACGGCAATCTCAGCTCGTAAGCTTCGGAAGCGACATCCTGTCAATCTCAGCAACAGCTGGTCCATCTGTCTGCACGGTAGGCGACATCACAATCTCTAAGGTATGCTGTACATCAACAGTCCTCTCTCAACTGGCAGCTCTAACAATGGCCCGATCATCCGGTGCAAGACCAAGCACTCGCCTCCACTAGAGGTCACAATCACCAACACTAACTCGAGACGTTCCCATGTCACCAGAAAACACAATGGTCGGCCCTCGTACCAAACGAGCTCACACCGGCCGTAACCCTAGCAGCAGCCCAAACTGCCCTCAAACATGGTGACAGGAACCTCAATCGAGTATCAAGGAGAGCACATCAATGGCAAGAAAGGAAACAACAGATCCAAAGTGGATACATGATCATGGGAAGGAACAGCATCAATAAAGGTATGATCATGAAACTAATAGAATCGGGGATCTCAAATGGATGTATAATCCTGGATATAAAGAGGATCACTGATCTCGAAAATATGTACATCCTAAGGTTCCTTAAGCGGAGTGGCGTGTCGTAAGTATGCCGCGGAACATACCAACGGTACGTCACTCTACTTTAGTTTCCTATTCCATCAACCAAGGGTCATCCTACACGACGAAAGTTCGGGTCTAATACCCCCTCGACCAAGTCTAAGTTCCGTAAGGTCAAGCCTAAGTTCCGTATATATATAAACGCCCTAGGCTCCACATAGTCAAACTTAGACTCGAACCAAGGTCAACCTAGCGCTTTGATACCAACTTTGTCACGACCCGAAAGAGCACGTGACTGGCCCTTGAACCATATGAAGTCTATAGGACTCCATCTGATCCAAGTAAGCCAAAAGCCCAGAAATCTAAAACCATTTTTAAGAATAAGTAAAGAAACTGGTTTAAAGAAGTGAAGAAAAACATGTTTGAAATCAAGGTTTTTAAATAACTAAGCCGAATATGCATTTTTAAAAACAGTACAGTCTTTTCTAAAAATTTCGGCAGAGTTTCTTTTGTAAAACTGGCCCCGAATGGGGTATAACAAGGATAACAATATATGCAATGATAAAGGCATCCCCAAGCGGGAGCTAGCTCTTCGTCAATCGACGGTCACCACCACACATGCAACAATAATATACAACGCCAAGTGGCGAGGATCAAATCCAAAAGAAAGCTCAAAAGCAAAAAGAAAACCGCAACACTACTAAGCGCGACTCTATGGTCGAATAATACATCACTAGTCTAGGTCTGAAACAATATACGAGTTTTGGTTGATGGATATTCTAGATACAATGAATAATATAAATACAACGGCGGTTCTGATACAAAAGAACCCACCTATCCAAGCAAATCACCCAAAAGGAAGCAGTGTGCCAGAAATGCCGCTATAGAACTGTACGGCAAACCTGCAAGAACTGGGGCACAACGGGGGTGAGTTGCCAACTCGTGAATAGAAAGATATCTACAAGCAGAGATCGAATGCATGACCCAACCTAGGTCAATACGATCAGATATAAAGAAACCTCAATATGAATAAAGCTGAAGCATGCTAAACTGGCAATGTAATCTCTATACGTGAATGTAGTGCCAAGTGCTCGTGCTAGTGCCTCAGGTAATAGTATGTCATGAATATGAGGTATGAATGCATGAAAGCAGAATACATGTAAATGAAGAAACTGTTTTCATAATTTAGTGAGATTTCCCTTGTATTTTTAGTTGAGGTATCATAATGAAATCAGCATAAAACAGTGCCTAGCATCGGCACAAAACGTAATCCCAATATCTCGATATCTCTGTATCACAGTCTCTGTACCTCGAAATCTCGAAATCCCAATGTCTCAATCATAATATCTAGGGCGCCGTCAGTCCAGACCGGCCCCTACCATCCATCTCAAGACCACGACGGTATCCTCCGGATATCCGACGCGTCGGGTAAAATCACCGGTAGGTAGTGCTCCCCTGCCAGGCTCACATCGTCATCACCACGCGCTTCTTGCCCCGGGGCACCTTACCGGGTCCACCATGTACCCGAAACGGTTCATCCGTCTCCTCGAATCGGGTTTCCAAATCCATCAGCAAACTCATGGTGGACGACTCATACATCATGGGAAAACCGCACTTTTTATTTTAAAGAGAGAAAAGAAGTTTATATAAGTTTTGCGGTTTTCCCCCAAATCCAGAAAATCTCATTGAAATCCGAATCCAATCCTCAATAGCATGTAAACAGTGCATACAGGCATAAAAATCCATGAATAATAACATGCATGATGTAACAACTAATAATTACAATGTCTAATCTAGCATATACGGCAAGTACACTAATATCATGTCTAAATTATTAGCTAACAACCTATATCGATGCAATAATATTTTCTAAGGTGTACGTGACATGGCAATTACCGATGAAGATGTGTGTGAGCCGGCAAGTAAGTGTACGTGGTACATACGCATCATCGGTAATGGTGCTGGTGTCCTAACAGCATAACATCAATAAAGGAGTATGAAACATAATATAAGCATGCGATGCGATGCGAACCACAATAATGAGCGGAAGCTGAATACTAGACGCAACTATAACTAATCTGCATTAATCTAAAATAACCTCTACAATTGGTGCCTTTTGAAATAACACGAATCATGGGGTTTTGAAAATAGGGGCTACGGTGTTTTTATGAAAAGATACGTCTTTTGAAATATCCGTAGGATCCCTTGGGCTGTCTTTTAAAATACCCACGATTCGTTAGTTTTTGAAATAGGTAGGAGTCTAATCTAATCTAACAACCATCTTAAACTATACGGCTGAACTAACAAGTAGAGCTACGGGTGAGGAAACCGCCTAACATCTGAGTCGATACATATACATACATGTATATATATTAGTCGGTGATCCCGCCTCAATAATATCATATCCGATACCCTATCTATAATCAGACATCCCAAGTCAAGAGTGCGGATCAATCATCAAAATATAGCTTGTACGTAAATCCGTCGTACGGCATCCCAAATCTGGGTACGGGTCAATATCACATTCATCATACTATTTATCTGGTATCCTCTTTATCAAATGTCATGATCGGGGTACTGATCTACGTCTAGTACAATATTGATACCCTCTATGTATGCACGCAGGTGTAAGAATCACTACGTCAAAAGACCCGCTAAAACATCGTGTCGTATCTCAATACGAACCAAATCACATCACCGATCTCCTGGCCTCAAGCCCAATCTCATCGACTCATCTCAAATCCCAAATACTATCCTCAAATCCAGTATATAAACACATAGTCCCATACCCATGTGTAGATATACGCACCATCATATGCACTCTAATAAATGAAAGAATGAATGCAAGTATGTGTGTAAATGTATGTGTGAGTGCAACCACTACTCTAGGGTTCGCACTAAACTAAACCAATATATTCTTATCATCAAAATATCATTATTACCATCAATAACCCTAAACAACACATAATAAATATTCGTGTGTATACGTATTCGTATACATCACCACGGACTGCGGGGGTGCTATACGCCATCCACCCGACTTCTCCCCACAGATATAAATCTACTCACATTGCTTCTCGTGTGCCAAAGCCGATGTCGCTATCTTCACCTCCTTTGCCTCAACATCACGCGGGGTACCTACAAGTATATCACAATGCTAAAGCACATGAAAATCACATCGGAAACCAAAATAGCACACGCTACCCGCATAGGTAAAAACCTATCGACTCGCATGTAAACACAATCAAAATCCACTTGTCGTTGACGTCCAAACGCCACCCGACAGGAATGAATCACCAAATACCAAAATCCATGCTAAAACAAGTCCCAAATTATACACCAACATAGGAAAATCAACCCAGATTTCACCCTAGATGGAATCAGTCAAAACTAGACATACTCAGGGTCAAAACTAGAGGAAATGGGGGCATGCACAGAAAACGAAGCAATTCCTTAAAATACCTTATTTTAGAATTTTCCATAATTTTTCCCCATTTATCTGTATTTAATTATACCAGAATATTAAAATATTCATTAAAATAATATTAAATTATAAAATTTCCCAAAAATCATATTTTATTATTTTGAAGACGTTACATTCTTGAGCTCTCATACTCTTGCTCTCACCCTCTTCCTCTTGCTCCCTCTCTTGACTCTATGGTTCACTTGTCTCATGAGTTGAGAACCAAGAACCATAGATAAAATCCCATACAAACTCTTCTCTACTCACTCTTGTTCACAAGGTTTAGCAAACCGAGTGAACTAGTTTCTTCAAAGTTCGAAGAAGGAGCCAAAGGTTGGAGCTTTCAGGTGGATCTATCTTCGGCGTAAGGAGACGACGGGAAGAAGCCGATCCGGACCACCATCGGAGTTTGAAGACGAAGGAGTTCAAGACAAGTAAGGTATAAACCCCCTAACCGAGTAGTTAACGACTCCTAGTTAGGTTGTTAGTTAGATTTTTAACAAAGATCCGGGTTTTAAGTTCATGTTACCACCTCTAAGAAAATCGTTTTTTATCAAATTCCGCATGCCCGAAAGTACCGGGAGAGGTAGCATGGACTTACAGTGGTATCAGAGCCTAGTTAAACTCTATCAAACATGTTAGCAAAGTAGCTAGAAGATCGATCAAAGAAAAGTCCCGAAATGAACCCCGAAATTCGAACTTTCTGTCGATTTTAAAAGTGCTGGAAAACTTTTTTGAAATACACCAAAAATCGGCTCAGGCTTTTGTGTGATCACCTACCAAATTTGGTCCAACGATCGAGTCAAAGCGCCGTGGAAACGCGGCGGGAGCACGCTCCCACCGCGGATCCGCGGCCGAGTTGACTCGGCCGAGGTCCAAGTTTGGTGCAGTGTTATTCTGGGGTTGTTTTGGGATTTTTGGAATATATATTTTCTGCCCAGATTTTCCAGAACGAAAATTTTATTTTTGGGGCCTATAAATCCGTATTTTTGATCGAACTTCTAAAAGAGTTTAGCTGACGGGTTTTTCTGTAATGTGATATTTGTATTGAACGTCTACTAATCGCTATATGTCGATTAGTGGGGGTTATACAAATCTGTGATCTGTAATGTTGGAATGTGTATATGAATATGTTGGATTGTCGTGGGTGAATAGCCGGGGGTTGTGAGACGAGAGTTTTTCTTTTCTTTCAATTCATGTAAATTTGTAAATTGATGTAATAATTATTTGTATGACCGCACAACCGGGTCGGGGTTGTAGCCGTCATTGTATAATTTCTTTTTACTGTTTTTTCTCCTAGGATAGACCCATGGAGGGGTGCACAAACTACCGGGTATGCCGAAGTGCCGAGTGGCCTACTCACGGGGATGAGGGAGGTTGCTTCCCTTCGGGTACTTGGCGGGTAGTTTGCCGCACCCGTAGGGGTCTTGGGTGGGGTATTGGCTATTCACCGCGACCGTGTAATCTGCTTTTCGTTACAGGCTCGTACGAATTGCAGGTTCCTAGTATATCCAATGTGTTCATCTGTGATCTGAAATGTTTATCATTGCAGTATATCTATATATGATATTATTTAGGCGTTGCTTATGTTTTACAGCCGCGCTAGCCCAGCCCCCGCTCTGTCGTTAGTAAAGTAACCTAATGGGTAATGACGGGGCCCCGTGGCGAATGCGAATGGCATAAGCGTACGTCATATTTTGGTTGTTTTCTGCAATGGTAGGATTAAATGATGGGACGCATTAAAAGAACTAATGCAAGAATATCACGCATTAAAAGAACTAATGCAAGAAAATAAACCATGTAAAAGTCGTTGTAACACTTTCGAAAAACCACTCGGTTCTTTTCAAAACAAACTTTTAAAATGCGGAGTTTGAGCCACTCCATTTAAAAGCTATCTCGTTCCATTGACTAAATCAAGTTCACTACGTTCACGGTTTCGCCAAAACCATTCGTAGCCCTCCGTCGTTTCGCATAAATGGTCAATAGTATTCAAGCTATGTATGTTGGCCAAAGTCAAGGCATAGTGATTGGTAGCTATTGGGTATTCATGTGTAACATAGATAGATGCGTTGGTTTGGGATAGTCGTACTGCCATTTTGGCCAAATTCAAGGGTGGGTACGGGTGGATCCAAATTAACCTGGATAATGACGGGCAGAACTTGACATGTGACTTATGATATTTTGTCCAAAGTCAAGGTCATAAGAGCATGGGGCAAAAATCCACATCGGGAGTTTCAAAAGAACTGAAACTTGCTAGTATTGCATACCATTTGGAGCGTGATGATTCTGGTAGGATTCCTTCAGTTTCGTCACACGATGATAATTGGATCCCGATCCTACTGTGAGTATATGCTACTCCTCGGGAAATTTCTCACTTAACGATCAATGCTATAAACCTAGTAGGTGTCTAGAAAGGTGTTAGCGGGGCTACGCCCCAAGGGAAAAGATGTTCTTAAATTAAGGAACTTCGCGAAAGCGTTGGAAAACCTCCCTCGAAGTACCGACACCACCCTGGCCGAACGGTTAAGCAAGTATTGTACGGTGAGATTGATCCTGACTAATTCTTCCTTTTTTGTTTTAAGGAGGGATTCGAGAAACAGTGGGAGCCATCCTGTTTAGACAAACTAAAAACCACTCTAAACTTGCAAGAGCATCATGCTAAGTGTTTCTTCTTCTCTCTCCTAATTGCAGCGACCAATCGAAATGACTGGACTTAAGTTACTTCTAGATAAAAACATACTGATAGGGCCAAACTACAAAGATTGGCTCAGGAATGTCAAGATGGCAATCACTTACGACAAGCTGGTGTATCTTCTTACCACCAAAGCTCCCCCTGTCCCTGGTCCCACTTCCAGCGTCGCGGATAAGGAAATCCGTAAGACTTGGGAGATTGATAGCTCGAAGGCCAAGTGCCTCGTACTTGCCTCGATGGACAACGAACATCAGAGGAGGCACGAGAATATGGACCTTGAATCCATATTTCTCCATACAAAAGAACTGTATGGTGAGCAATCTCGTATTGCAAGATACGAAGCGTCGAAAAAGTTATTTTCGGCAAGGATGGCCGTCGGATCATCAGTAGCAGAACACGTGCTTAAGATGATCGGCTACATTGAGGAGCTCGCGGACCTAAGGACCACATTGGAGAGTGAGCTCTATACAGACTTAGTTCTCCAGTCCCTTCCTTCCACTTACGCCCAGTTTATACTGAACTACAACCTACAAGAAAAGGAGGTTGAACTTTCAGAGCTCCTCAACATGCTGAGGAGCGCAGAGGGCACCCTACAGAAAGGTAGGGAAACATCCACTTTGTTTGTAGGAGGATCATCTTCTTCTAGGTCCAAGGCGAAAGCCAAGGGAAAGAAGAAGAAAGTCCCCGCCAAACCAAGGGGCGGTGTTAGTAAAGTGGATACGAAGGGAAAAGCTAAAGCAACAAAGATAGCGGGGAAGCTTGTGGATAAGGAAGAATGCTTCTATTTTCATAAGAAAGGACACTGGAAGAATGATTGCAGGGCCTGGAAGGCCAGAACACAGGAATTGAAGCAGGTTGCAGCTTCAGCTTCAGGTGTGTATGTTATTGAAAACTGTCTTTCAATAAACTCTACTTCCTGGGTATTGGATACCGGATCAGGATCTCATATCTGTAATTCTTTACAGGCGTTGAGAAACCGTAGGGTTTTGAAGGCAGGTGACTGACCCTCAGAGTTGCGAACGGAGCTAGCATGGATGCTAAAGCCGTGGGGGACTATCACCTGGGAATGTCAGATGGACATGTTTTGGTTTTGCGTAATTGCTTTTTTATACCCAACGCAACTTATAATATCATTTCTGTATGTTTAGTTTCTAAAGAAGGTTATGAATTGGGGTTTGTAAGTAATGTTGTAAACATTCACCTTAATCAAGTTTTGATTGGGTCAGGTACATTGAGCAATGGTATATACGTATTAAACCAACCACAGATTTTCAATGTCCAGAATACACACAAAAGAAAGTCTCCGGAAATAAATCAGACTTTCTTATGGCATTGTAGACTGGGTCACATCAATGAGAGAAGGTTGACGAAGTTACATACAAAAGGATATTTGAATCCGTTCGAATATCAATCGTATGCCACTTGTCAATCCTGTCTCAAAGGAAAGATGACAAAGACTCCGTTTACTAGACACGGAGTAAGAGCGAGCGAGCTCTTGGGACTCGTACACAGCGACGTGTGCGGTCCAATGTCTACACATGCGCGAAGCGGTTATTCTTACTTCATTACTTTTACGGATGACTTTTCAAGGTACGGTTATGTCTTCTTAATGAAACATAAGTCCGAAGCCTTTGGAAAATTCCAGGAATATAAGAATGAAGTAGAAAAACAAACCGGCAAAAGTATTAAGATTCTAAGATCGGATCGAGGTGGAGAATACTTGAGTACCGAGTTCCTGGACTATTTAAAAGAGAACGGAATTCTCTCTCAGCTTACTCCTCCATACACTCCGCAACATAACTGTGTATCGGAGAGACGGAACCGAACCCTATTGGATATGGTACGGTCCATGATGAGTAACGCTGAGTTACCGCGATCATTCTGGGAGTATGCGCTAGAATCAGCTGCATACCTTTTGAACCGAGTTCCAACTAAGACTGTGCCTACTACGCCATATGAAATGTGGTGTGGGAAGAGACCCTATCTTAATCACATTAAGACATGGGGAAGTCCAGCTTTTGTCAAAAAGCAGCATGCGGACAAGCTCGAGGCACGCTCAGTACTGTGCAAGTTTGTGGGATATCCAAAGAATTCCAAAGGATATTTCTTCTACTGCGAAGAGGAACAAAAAGTTCTTGTTTCTCGTCATGCCCACTTTCTAGAACACCAGTTCTTAGAAAAGGAAATAAGTGGGAGCGCAGTAGAACTGGAAGAAATTCCAGAACCACAGACTATTACTGAAAGCTTAGTGGAACCAGAGGGTTCAAAAGAACAGGACATTCCTACGCCGCTCCGCAGAAGAAGTAGGCAGTCTCATCCGCCCGAGAGATACTACGGTTTTCTCATAGACGGGGATAGAGAGGATTGCATCATAGATTATGATGAGCCTACTAGCTTCCAGCAAGCTGTTCAGAGCGTCGACCCGGTAAAATGGCTGGATGCAATGCGGACCGAAATGGAGTCCATGTACACCAACAAAGTATGGACGTTGGACGTTGCTCCAGATGGAGTAAAACCCGTAGGATGCAAGTGGATCTTCAAAAGGAAGATTGGTGTAGATGGACAGGTTGAGACCTATAAAGCTAGACTGGTTGCAAAGGGTTTTCGTCAAAGACCTGGTTTGGACTATGACGAGACCTTTTCTCCAGTAGCTATGCTGAAATTCATTCGGATCCTTCTTGCCATTGCTGCCTTCCACTATTATGAGATTTGGCAGATGGACGTAAAGACAGCTTTTCTAAATGGAAATTTAGAGGAGTGTGTCTATATGGACCAGCCAGAGGGTTTCATTCAGAGTGGGAGCAACGGAAAGGTGTGCAAGTTGCTTACGTCCATCTATGGACTAAAGCAGGCATCGCGGAGTTGGAACATCTGTTTTGATGAGATGGTCAAGGAATTTGGCTTTATCAAAAATCCAGATGAACCATGCATCTATAGTCGATTTGTAGCGAGAACTGTACTATTCCTTGTTTTATACGTGGATGACATTCTCTTAATAGGAAATGACATTCCTATGCTACAATCTGTCAAGGGGTTCTTGTCATACAGGTTCTCCATGAAAGACCTGGGTGATGCCTCATACATTCTGGGTATCCGGATCTTCCGTGACAGATCCAAGAGGATATTAGGACTTTCACAGTCCATGTACATCGACACTATACTGAAAAGATTCAGTATGGAAGATTCCAAGCGCGGTAACCTACCGGCTTGTCACGGGATCACCCTCTCTAAAGAGATGTCTCCCAAGACAGATTTGGAGAGGGATCGCATGTCTATTATACCCTACGCTTCTGCGGTAGGCTCTATAATGTATGCGATGTTGTGTACCAGACCGTATGTAGCTTACGCACTGAGTGTGGTAAGCCGGTATCAGTCAAACCCTGGGGAGAAACACTGGATAGCGGTAAAGAACATTCTCAAGTACCTGAGAAGGACTAAGGAGATGTTCTTGGTGTATGGCGGAAAAGACCTCCAGATCGAGGCCTTTGCTGACTCCAGCTTCCAGAGTGACAAGGATGATTCCAAGTCCATGTCGGGTTTTGTCTTTACCCTCAATGGAGGGGCGGTGTGTTGGAAGAGTTCCAAACAGGAAACCGTTGCAGACTCGACGATGGAAGCGGAATACATCGCTGCATCTGATGCCGCAAAAGAAGCTGTCTGGATAAGGAAGTTCTTAAAAGAACTTCAGGTGGTTCCGTCCATTGTTGATCCTATACCTCTGTATTGCGACAACAACGGGGCTATAGCTTTAGCGAAGGAACCCAGGTCCCATCAGAGATCAAGACACATCTTAAGGCGGTATCACCTGATCAGGGAGATCGTGGATCGCCAGGAGATCGAGGTTCGGAGAGTCGCTTTAGAAGATAACACTGCAGATCCATTCACCAAGGCCCTGCCCCAGACTCAGTTCGAGCGGCTGATCGAGATGATAGGTCTTCGATACGCTAGTACATGGCCTTAGTGCAAGTGGGAGATTGTTAGTGTATATGCCCTAGAGGCCATTACTGTATCATACTAGTTTGTATATTACTTAATGGAAGCTTGGGATATTCACCTTGTATATATAATCTTGCTCAAAATAGTAGTATGCTACTTAGTTTGTTTCTACTTCAATTTGTACATGTGTTTATTTTAGTATATCGCCTATACACATTAGTGGAGCTCTTAGGATCTTTGCTTGATTACCAGCGTTGTGATGGCAGTCACACTAGTGGGGCTGGGTAATCTAGAAGCACATCCTTATGCAGGTCCCTGGTCACAGGACTATCGAGACAGGGCATCGATACTCCGGAGTAGACTAGCGTGTGCGCTTCTCATCCCAGTGTGGGAGATGGTCTGTCCCACAGCCATCAGTACGTCGTACCTGAGAGAGTATGCGGGTGCTCGTTGGGTTACGAGTACACTGGACAGGACTCGTCGGGAACTGACTAGTTGGTATTATACCTATTATCATTTATCAGTTCCCAGGTGACATTAGTACAGCTTAGTCCGCTGACTTCACACTGTCACTTCGCCTCAAGTGTGTTCCCACTGTACTTTGATCACTACCCTACCACGGCTCAAAGGAGTCGTGCAAACAGGTAGTGGTTGGGTGCAGTCCCGAAGCACTTGGAGGCAGTGACGGTTAGACAGGATTTGTCTCTCCCGGTATTGGGGGTTGACATCGCGCTGTGTCTAGGAGAGCCATTACACGAGTAGTCCCTGGCCAGGGCAAACGAGATATACTGGTAGGCTTCCAGTGTTATCTCAGGGGGTTTTGGGCTTCACTCCGACACGACTTGTACCGCTATTGGGGGACTGACGTTTACCGCCCCCTAGGCCCGCCATGCGATGTATCAGACGAACAGACCTGACTGTACCGAGATTGTCACATTCAGGCTCGGTAGGAGTTCAGATAGGTTTCGCCTCGTCAGACTTCTTGTCGGCATTACCTGGGGACCGTTACGCACAGCTAGTGCCGCTTGCGGTCTGTGGTTAAACCCACTGCCAGCGTAGTGTCGATTCTTTAGAGTCCCACACAGAAAGCTTTTCTCCATTAGGCAAAAGAGTAGAGGTCGCATGGTTTTGCGACAGGTCGCATGGTTTTGCGACAGGGTTCGGTCACATCCGTGCACTTGTGCACGTACAGTGTCCGGACAGTTTATACTAGCGGGCTTTGGTTTAAGCCAGATCCTAGTGTACGTATTGGGATTGGATTTATCCAGTTTGTATTCGTGTTCCTCGGAACGCGGATGCGGGTGTGTATGCACTGTTGACGGAGAGATAGAGGCAGAGGTTTCTCATTAGGGTTGTTGACCGTTGACCGTTGACTATTGACTTTTTGCTCAACCCTAATGAGAATATGATATATGATTAACAATTATATTAATTAAGTATTATGGTGACATGGTTGTTGACTTGTTGACTTTGTTGACTTTTGTGGACTTGTTGACTTTGTTGACCGGTTGACTAGTTTTGACTAGTGGACCATCATGATAACCATAGCTATCATTTCATGGCAAAGACTTTTGCTTGCTTGCTCCTTTGTGCAAAATGAGTGCATGAAATGATATGGTTATGGTTGCTTCAACCATCACATAACACTTGATTGGTATGATGAGTTATGATGGTTATGGATTATGAGAGGGTGAAAGACAAAAGAGAGGCTCATTCTTGCTAGACGATTCTCTCTCTTGTTCTTGAGCTCTCATACTCTTCCTCTCACCCTCTTCCTCTTGCTCCCTCTCTTGACTCTATGGTTCACTTTTCTCATGAGTTGAGAACCAAGAACCATAGATAAAATCCCATACAAACTCTTCTGTACTCACTCTAGTTCACAAGGTTTAGCAAACCGAGTGAACTAGTTTCTTCAAAGTTCGAAGAAGGAGCCAAAGGTTGGAGCTTTCAGGTGGATCTATCTTCGGCGTAAGGAGACGATGGAAAGAAGCCGATCCGGACCACCATCGGATTTTGAAGACGAAGGAGTTCAAGACAAGCAAGGTATAAACCCCCTAACCGAGTAGTTAACGACTCCTAGTTAGGTTGTTAGTTAGATGTTTGACAAAGATCCGGGTTTTAAGTTCATGTTACTACCTCTAAGAAAATCGTTTTTTATCAAATTCCGCATGCCCGAAAGTACCGGGAGAGGTAGCATGGACTTACAAAATTAGTGTCAAACGAATCCTAAAAACTTTAAAATGACATAATTCCATAAAATACCCTATTTTAGAATTTTCCATAATTTTCCCCATTTATTTGTATTTAATTATACCGGAATATTAAAATATTCATTAAAATAATATTAAATTTTAAAATTTCCCAAAATTAATATTTTAATATTTTAAAACGTTACAATCTACCACCCTTAAAGAAATTCGGTTCCCGAATTTAAATTTAAACCCCCAAATACTGAAATATTTCAATACAAATTCCAAGCCATCGGGGCTCCGAAATCATCTATACATAAAACATCATAGCGCAATGCATGCGCATGAGTACTGAGCAGATAACTCAAAAACAACACTCCGTCAAGCATCCCACAATCATCGGAGTCATGGTAAAGACACAAATGTCAAATCCAATACAAAACCAATATGATATAGATCGGAACTATACATGTAGACATCCAGTCTATACATGTGAATAGTTGATGTAAATACATGCCAAATCTTTTTAAATCGCCGTGCGATGCACGTAACACTGCACAGTGGCGGATGTTTTTCATAAGAAAAATAACTATATACATATATATCTTTTGTTTACTATGTACGTTCCGCCGTTTTGAAAACAATTTAGAAGGATTTCCTTGTTTTTAAAACGTTTCGTGTCATATCGGACACGTAGGTATATATGCCGAGACTATAGCTCGCTCTTTGGAAATCCCTTCGATAACTATCAATGCATGCAAAATATATCCAGGTACTGTCCTCTGACTAGTCCTGCTCAGTATGAAAACAAATATCCAATATCACAAAAAGGTACCGCTCCAAAAGGAATAAATCCCAAAAATGCACATAACACCACCCTGTGCGTCTGGTGCGCACGGTAATCCAAAATCCATATATGTGCCATACAAGTGCACAAAACAACATTTAGGTGCAACGGGTGTGCACGAAGTATCTATCATTAGCAACCGGTGTGCCTGACAGCAAAACCAGGTGCATCTGACATGCACGAAGAATCTCGATTTAGTGCATCTGGTGTGCACCAAAATTGTATCTCAAAACATGCGCCCAACATGCGCGAAAATCCAAGTCGGTGCATCCATCGGGCACGAATGAAAATCTAAACCTTGCGCACTCAACATGCATGGAATCACAAAATCCAATAGCAACGCCGAACGTGCGTAAGTCCAATCAAAACACGGAGAGTAGAAATCAATCATCAATATCAGGATCAAAATCGACATATCGAATGACATCGAATCGAAGTCAGGTGCAACCGTAGTGCACAAAATATAAATCCGGTGCAACAAAGGCATGAAATATAAATCTGATGCGATAAACGCAAGAAATATAAAACTGGTGCGACAAACGCACGAAGTATAGAAACTGGTGCATCCCATGCACAAATACCAAGGAATAACTCAAATGCGTAAGCAGCAACACCAAGTGTACCCAGGTATAAAGGAAATCATAAATGTGTGCAACTGCGTGCACAAAACACATATCAATGCACTACAAGCACATATAAGCTATACCGAGTGCAAAATCAAATCGTGTGCGTAATATATGCACAACCGTATGAAATCCACGAAGTCATAATCAGGTGCAGCCAAGGCACGAAACAATATACAATGCGGCTTAATCAAAATCAGGTGTACTGCGATGGAAAATCTCACAACCGCGTGCATCAACGTGCACAAATCAAATCAAAACACTAAAAGTACATGAAAAGTATGCTGGAAGCGTAAATCAAATCACCGGCATAAAATAGGCATGAAATCACAATCAATACCTCAAGAGTAATAACTATGCGCAAGGTATAAATACCCAGTAGGTGCAACCATGGTGCAAGAAAAAAAATACCATGGAACTCAGTCATCAACACTAAATCGTGCGAATAGATCGCCCAAAATACCGAAATCCAAAGTGACGGATACGTGATAGTCAAATCACAAAATCACAAATCATAAATACCGCCGTCGGTATATCCTCCTTCGAAGTCGAGAAGGTGCCGGTACATCCAATGCTAGCGGCGCAAGATATCTAGTTGCCTCTTGCTCGCGGCTGGCGTCCTCTGCCTCTAGTTCCTTATCTTCCCTGTGGATTACCAATCTCGCAATCCATTGGCTCATCGGCCCGGTAAGGTGTGCTAACATGAACGATTCCGTTCTGGCACTTTTCTGGTCATCTCTCGGTCAATCCTCACGACCTCTCATAAAGCAGCACATCTCTGGCGCCGACCTCGGGTCCTCTGAATGCACATCACACATCTGCTCCTGGTGCAAATCTTATTACAGCAGTGTACTGGAAGGAATCCTGCTCAATGTCTCTTCTGATCTCGCCTAAGCCAAACTGTACGGAGGCTGGTACTCTGGCGTAATCTTCCTCGCTCTCTGGACATCTGCGTCCTTAGTACAACATCTACTCGAAAGCTGGTCGCATCCCTGCGCCTCTGTATACATATCCGACCTTTAATATTAACAGGGTGTAATAACAGCTCGACTGCATCTCGCACGAACTTCTTGTCCCGCTCGTCTGTATCATCGTCCATTTCGACGTCGTGTCTCTATCTGCGCTCTGCAATGCCCTCGGCCACGGTCCATCCGAAGTCCCTCACACGGACTGAAAATAACGAACACGGTATCTTCATCACTCGGTAGAAGATATCTAGCTCCTCAGCGTGCATATCGCATCTCTGATTCAGCGGAGTGGAACGTCATCTAGTTGAAATCTCATGCGAACTCTTTACTCCACTCTGCTTCAATATCGACTGATCCGGACTCATCTCATCGTGGCTACACAGACTGCGCTCCAACGGCTATACTCGTATCTGGAGTCTCCTAAGCAGTGTCCCATCACATGATATCCGAATGATGTTGAATCGTCCAATCGACTCGTCAGAACCCCATAATCCCCCAAGAGCTCAACATCTCGGGTACTGTTTAATAGTATCGAGTACATACCACAGCATCGGTGGTCCAGCCGTAGAAGGGCAAACCCAATCCTCACTAATGGCGCCGCGGAACTGCCGTAAACCCTAAGGTTCAAAGGCTTTCACACGGTCATTATGTCGAGTTAGGGTTTCATTCTTCTACAGGGTCCATAGAATCGCTTCCACGTCTTTCCAAATACTTTAAACTTGGAAAATGGGTTCCTGACATTCGATCGTCTCAATCAGCTCTCAACGAATCTGTGTGAAGTCGCCTCTAGCTGGAATCAATCTATCTGGTGACATCGCATCGGGATAAGCGAACGGACCACATGTCATAGTCATTCATCCTCGGTGACTAGCGACTCACCGTCATATCTCTAAGTATATGCTCATGCTGCGGTGGCTCCAATCATCTGGGTGATATCTCATCATTCGCAGCAACAACTGGCTCATTCGTCTATACGCTAAACAACGCCTCAATCGTCCTAGATAAGCGATATATCAACGGTCATCACATCCTGGCTGGCCTCTATCAGTGGCTCAATCCTCTGGTGCAAATCATCACATCCGGGAAATCTCGTAAAAGCGATCAATCCAACGCTCATGGCGCGAAAACACAATAAGACGACGCCTCAATATGAAATCGTATGTCTCTGGAATCACGCCCTGGTCAGTCCTCGTCCACGACGAGCTCACGCTGACGAACTCGAGCCTTAGCTCACTCTGCCCGTGCAATCGCGGCAGCAAAACCATAACCAGTATCGATGAGGATAGATCATAGGAAAGAATATAATACTGTGCAAGGAAATGTACATCCTAAGGTTTCTTAAGCGGAGTGGCGTGTTGTAAGTATGCCGCCGAACATACGTACGGTACGTCACTCTACTCAAGCTACCTACTCCATCAACCAAAGGTCATCCTATGCGACGAAAGTTCGGGTATAACACCCCCTCGACCAAGTCTAAGTTCCGTAAGGTCAAGCCTAAGTTCCGTATATAGATAATGCCGTAGGCTCTACATAGTCAAACTTAGACTCGAACCAAGGTCAACCTAGCGCTCTGATACCAACTTTGTCACGACCCGAAAGAGCACGTGACTGGCCCTTGAACCATATGAAGTCTATAGGACCCCATCTGATCCAAGTAAGCCAAAAGCCCAGAAATCTAAAACATTTAAAGAGTAAATACGGAAAACTGGTTTAAGAAGTAAAGAAACCATGTTTCGAAAATCAAAGTTTTTAAATAACTAAGCCGAATATGCATTTTTAAAATGTGTAACCTTTCCTGAAAATTTCGGCAGAGTTTCCTTCGTAAAAACTGGCCCCGAACGGGGTACAACAAGAATAACATATATGAAATGATAAAAGGCATCCCCAAGCGGGAGCTAGCTCTTCGTCAATCGACGGTCACAACCACGCAAGCAATAAAAATATACAACGCCAAAGGGTGAGGATCAAAACCCAAAAAGAATCTCAAAACAGCCAGAAAACTGTAATACTACAAGCGCGACTCTAAGGTCGAAATAATACAACACTGTTTTCTAAGTCTGAAACAATATACAAGTTTTGGTTGATGGAATTTCTAGATACAATGAATAATACATGAACAATGGTGGTTCTGATACAAAAGAACCCACCTACCAATGCAAGTCACCCATATGGAAGCAGTGTGCCAGAAATGCCGCTATGGAATCTGTACGACAAAAACCTGCAAGGACTGTGGCACAACAGGGGTGAGTTGCCAACTCGTGAATAGAAAAATACTACAAGCAGAGATCGAATGTATGACCCATCCTAGGTCAATACGATCATATATAAATAAACCTCAATATGAATAAGTCTGGAGCATGCTAAACTGGCAATGTAATCTCTATATATGAGTGTAATGCCAAGTGCTCGTGCCAGTGCCTTAGGTAATAGCATATCATAAATGTGACGTATAATCAATGTAATCAAATCTGCATGTACGTGGATCCCGTTCACTCGTCACCCAATGACAATAACCATCATGCATGTAAATATCATCAGCATATGCATAGAAATATGAGGATATAAATCACCTGTGTCCCTCGCGACACGTAAAAATCATGGAACCGGAGTGCCCAGCATCGACACTCGAAAATATCATGAAAACTGTGCCCAGCATAGGCACGTAAATCCTCATATATATCGGGCCCCGTCAGTCCGGACCAGTCCACGTGCTCCGTCTGCGGAATCGGCCCTCGGCCCCAGCAGTACGCCCATATACATCTATCGACTCTGGTCGGTATCCTCCGGATAACCGCCAGGTCCAACAAATCACCGGTAGGTACTCGCCCGCCTCCAGACTCAATCGGCAAAATCCTTCGATCATCTTGCCGAGGGGAACCATACCGGGTCCACCATGTACCCGCAATCGGCTCGTCCGCTCCTCGAATTGGGTTTCATATGTCGCTCTCAGCATCGAGAAAACACATGGTGGACGCACTGAATTATCATATCAAGGGTAACCGGTTTTTTAAAACAATGACATATTCTCTTTTGAAATACCCACAGTTCCCAAATCAAGAAACATCATGGAAATAGCAACTTTCAATGCGTATAATCAGAAAACGCGATGTATATGACATGTAAAAGAAATGTAAGCATATCAGTCTGTCATGCAAGATTCATATACCGAATGCAACAGTACTACAGTGTAGTGACATGGCAATTATCGATGATGAAGTGTGTGAGCCGGCAACAAGTGTACGTGGAACATACGCATTATCTATAATGGTGCTGGTGTCCTAACAGCATGACTGTAATATATATCGATAAACACGAGAAATGCAATGCAATTAGCATGAGTATGCGGAATCGAATAATCAACGCAACAGTAAAGAATCTATCTCAATAAATATATCATGCAGCCCTGCATTTTGAAATAAGACGAATCAGGGTTTTTGGTAAAATAAGGGCTACGGTGTTTTCAGAAAAGATGCGTCGTTTAGAAATATCCGTAGAATCCCTTTTTCCTATCTTTAAAATGTAAGTCCACGTTGCCCACCCCGGTACTTGCGGGGAGGCGGAAAACATAATAAAAATCGGATTTTTAATGACTTAGGCAACATGGACCTTGACTTGGAGGATCTTTGCTAAACTAAAACTAGCTAAAGAATACTAACAACTAACAAAGTTGTAGAATGGTTATACCTTGAGCTCGAACTCCTTCTCTCCTTGCTCGTCGGAATGGTAGAAAGGCCTCACCTTGCTTGTCTCCTTCCGTCAAAGAACGATCCACCCGAAAGCCTCGACCTTTAGCTTCAACTCCAAGCTAGGAGTAACTAGAGTGCAAGAAATGCTAAGACTTGAACCCTAGAAGTGAGTAGAGAAGATCAAGTGAAGGTTTTTCTCAAGCTTTTTGTTTCTCAACACATGAGAGGGAGAGAGCTTGAGGGAGAGGATGAGCAAGAGAGAGAAAAGATATGATAGAATGAAATATTAGTGAGCCATTCTCACTAATATGTGTGAGTTATTTTAATTAATTAATTAGCAAGAAAATTGTCATGGTTTTATCAAGAGGTGACCATTATCATTTCATCATTAATGCAAATTGCAAGGATCAAAGAGCATCTTCCAAATGAAATGATCATGGTCAACTTGTCAACTTGGTCAACAAGTCAACAAAGTCAAAGTGTCAACAACAACAACCATGCACAATAATTAAGCTAATTATTAATTAACAATAATACACACAAAAACAATAGGGTTAATAAAATGACAATAGTCATTAACCCTAAACAAGGTCCTCTCCCTCAATCTCAAGCAACCGTGCATACGCACCCGCATTCGTGATCCGAGGAACACGAACACAATGAGAAAAACCAATCTCAAATCATATACTAGGATCCGGCTTAAACCAAAGCCCGCTAGTATAAACTGTCCGGACAGCAACCGTGCACAAGTGCGCGGATGCGAACGAACCCTGTCGCAAAACCATGCGACCTCTACTCGTTTTGCCTAAAGGCGAATAGCTCTCTGTGTGGGACTCTAAAGACTCGACACTACGCTGGCAGTGGGTTTAACCACAGACCGCAAGCGGCACTAGCTGTACGTAACGGTCCCCAGGTAGATGTCGATAAGAAGACTGACGAGGTGAACCCCATCTGCACTCCTACTGAGCCTGTATGTGACAGTCTCCGTACAGTCCGGTCTGTTCGTCTGATACATCGCATGGCGGGCCTAGGGGGGCGGTGAACGTCAGTCCCCTAATAGCGGTACAAATCGTGTCGGAGTGAAGCCCAGAACACCCTGAGAAAACACTGGAAGCCTACCAGTATATCTCGCTTGCCCTGGCCAGGGACTACTCGTGTAATGGCTCTCCTGGACACAGCGCGATGTCAACCCCCAATACCGGGAGAGACGAATCCTGTCTAACCGTCACTGCCTCCAAGTGCTTCAGGACTGCACCCAAAAACTACCTGTTTCCACGACTCCTCTGAGCCGTGGTAGGGTAGTAATCAAAGTGCAGTGGGAACACACTCGAGGCGAAGTGACAGTGTCAAGTCAGCGGACTAAGCTGTACTCATGTCACCTGGGAACTGATAACTGACGATAGGTATATTACCAACCAACAGTTCCCGACGAGTCCTGTCCAGTGTACTCGTAACCTAACGAGCACCCGCATACTATCCCAAGTACGACGTACTAACGGCTGTGGGACAGACCGTCTCCCACACTGGGATGAGAAGCGCATACGCTAGTCTACTCCGGAGTATCGATGCCCTGTCTCGATAGTCCAACGACCAGGGACCTGTATAAGGATGTGCTTATAGATTACCCAGCTCCCACGAGTGCGAGCGCCATCACAACGCTGGTAATCAAGCAAAGATCCTAAGGGCTCTACTAATATGTATACCTGCAATATGCTAAAAGAAACACATGCACATATTAAAGCAGAGACAAACCAAGTAGCATACTACCATTTCGAGCAAGATTGTAAATACAACTGTGAATATCCCAAGCTTCCATTAAGTAATATACAAACTAGTATGATACAGTAATGGCCTCTAGGGCATATACACTAACAATCTCCCACTTGCACTAAGGCCATGTACTGGCGTATCGAAGACCTATCATCTCGATCAGCCGCTCGAACTGAGTCTGGGGCAAGGCCTTGGTGAATGGATCTGCTGTGTTATCCTCTGATGCAACTCTCCGGACCTCGATCTCCTGGCGATCCACAATCTCCCTGATCAGGTGATACCGCCTTAAGATGTGTCTGGATTTCTGATGGGACCTGGGTTCCTTCGCTAAAGCTATAGCCCCGTTGTTGTCGCAATACAGAGGTATTGGGTCAACAATGGACGGAACCACCTGAAGTTCTTTCAAGAACTTCCTCATCCAGACAGCTTCTTTTGCGGCATCAGATGCAGCGATGTATTCCGCTTCCATAGTCGAGTCAGCAACGGTTTCCTGTTTGGAGCTCTTCCAACACACCGCCCCTCCATTGAGGGTAAAGACAAAACCCGACATGGACTTGGAATCATCCTTGTCACTCTGGAAGCTGGAGTCAGCAAAGGCCTCAATCTGCAGGTCTTTTCCGCCATACACCAAGAACATCTCCTTAGTCCTTCTCAGGTACTTGAGAATGTTCTTTACTGCTATCCAATGTTTCTCCCCAGGGTTTGACTGATACCTGCTTACCACACTCAGTGCATTAGCCACATCCGGTCTGGTACACAACATCGCATACATTATAGAGCCTACCGCAGAAGCGTAGGGTATAATAGACATGCGATCCCTCTCCAAATCAGTCTTGGGAGACATCTCTTTGGAGAGGGTGATCCCGTGACAAGCCGGCAGATTACCGCGCTTGGAATCTTCCATACTGAATCTCTTCAGTATGGTGTCGATATACCTGGACTGTGAGAGTCCTAATATCCTCTTGGATCTGTCACGGTAGATCCGGATACCCAGAATGTATGAGGCATCACCCAGGTCTTTCATGGAGAACCTGTGTGATAAGAACCCCTTGACAGATTGTAGCATAGGAATGTCATTTCCTATTAAGAGAATGTCATCCACGTATAAAACGAGGAATACTACAGTTCTCGCTACAAATCTACAATAGATGCATGGTTCATCTGGATTTTTGATAAAGCCAAATTCTTTGACCATCTCATCAAAACAGATGTTCCAACTCCGCGATGCTTGCTTGAGTCCATAAATGGACTTGAGCAACTTGCACACCTTTCCGCTGCTCCCACCCTGAATGAAACCCTCTGGCTGGTCCATATAGACACACTCCTCTAAATGACCATTTAGAAAAGCTGTCTTTACGTCCATCTGCCAAATCTCATAATCGTGGAAAGCAGCGATGGCAAGAAGGATCCGAATGGATTTTAGCATAGCTACTGGAGAAAAGGTTTCGTCATAGTCCAAACCAGGTCGCTGACGAAAACTCTTTGCTACCAGTCTAGCTTTATAGGTCTCAACCTGTCCATCTACACCAATCTTCCTTTTGAAGATCCACTTGCATCCTACGGGTTTTACCCCGTCTGGAGCAATGTCCAACGTCCATACTTTGTTGGTGTACATGGACTCCATCTCGGTCCGCATTGCATCCAGCCATTTTACCGAGTCGACGCTCTGAATGGCTTGCTGGAAGCTAATAGGCTCATCACAATCTAGGATGCAATCCTCTCTATCCCCGTCAATGAGAAAACCGTAGTACCTCTCGGGCGGATGAGACTGCCTACTACTCCTGCGGAGTGGCACGGGAATGTCTTGATCTTTCGAACCCTCTGGCTCTACTAAGCTTTCAGTAATAGCTTGCGGTTCTGGAACTTCTTCCAGTTCTATCGCGCTCCCACTTAATTCTTTTTCTATGAACTGATGTTCTAGAAAGTGGGCATGGCGAGAAACAAGGACTTTTTGTTCCTCTTCGCAATAGAAGTAATATCCCTTGGAGTTCTTCGGATATCCCACAAACTTGCACTGTACTGAGCGTGCCTCGAGCTTGTCCGCATGCTGCTTTTTTACAAAAGCTGGACATCCCCAAGTCTTAATGTGATTAAGATGGGGTCTCTTCCCACACCACATTTCATATGGTGTAGTAGGCACAGTCTTAGTTGGAACTCGGTTCAAAAGGTATGCTGCTGATTCTAGCGCATATCCCCAGAACGATCGCGGTAACTCAGCGTTACTCATCATGGACCGTACCATATCCAATAGGGTCCGGTTCCGTCTCTCCGATACACCGTTGTGTTGCGGAGTGTATGGAGGGTAAGCTGAGAGAGAATTCCATTCTCTTTTAAGTAGTTCAGGAGTTCGGCACTTAAGTATTCTCCTCCTCGATCCGATCTTAGGATCTTGATACTTTTTCCGGTTTGTTTTTCAACTTCATTCTTATATTCCTGGAATTTTTCAAAAGCCTCGGATTTATGTTTCATTAAGAAGACATAACCGTACCTTGAAAAATCATCCGTAAAGGTAATGAAGTAAGAAAAACCGCTTCGCGCATGTGTAGACATTGGACCGCACACGTCGCTGTGTACGAGTCCCAAGAGCTCGCTCGCTCTTTCTCCGTGTCCAGAAAACAGAGCCTTTATCATCTTTCCTTTGAGACAGGATTGACAAGTTGCATACGATTGATATTCGAACGGATCCAAATATCCTTCAGTATGTAACTTAGTCAATCTTCTCTCATTGATGTGACCCAGTCTACAATGCCATAAGAAAGTTTTATTAATTTCTGGAGACTTTCTTTTGTGTGTATTCTGGATATTGAAAACCTGCGGTTGGTTTAAAACGTAAATACCGTTGTTTAATGTACCTGACCCAATCAAAACTTGATTAAGGTGAATGTTCACTACATTACTTACAAATGCAAATTCATAACCTTCTTTAGATAATAAAGATACAGATATGATATTACAGGTTGCATTTGGTACATAATAACAACTACGCAAAACCAAAAAGTGTCCATCAGATAATCCCAGGTGATAGTCCCCCACGGCCTCTGCATCCATGCTAGCACCGTTCGCAACTCTGAGGGTCATGTCACCTGCCTTCAAAACTCTACGCTTTCTCAATGCCTGCAAAGAATTACAGATATGAGATCCTGATCCGGTATCCAATACCCAGGATGTAGAGTTTATTGATAGACAGTTTTCAATAACATACACACCTGAAGCTGAAGCTGCAACTCGCTTCAAATCCTGTGTTCTGGCTTTCCAAGCCTTGCAATCCTGTTTCCAGTGACCACTTTTGTGACAATAGAAGCATTCATCCTTCCCCACCATCTTCCCCGCTACTTTTGTTGCTTTACCCTTTCCCTTCGTATCCACTTTACCGACACCGCCTCTTGGTTTGGCGGGGGATTTCTTCTTCTTGCCCTTGGCTTTCGCCCTGGACCTAGAAGAGGAAGATCCTCCTACAAACAAAGTGGATGTCTCCCTACCCTTCTGTAGGGTGCCCTCAGCAGTCCTCAACATGTTCAGAAGCTCGGCAAGTTCAACCTCCTTTCCTTGCATGTTGAAGTTAAGAACGAACTGGGCGTAAGTGGAAGGAATGGACTGGAGAATCAAATCGGTATAGAGTTCATTCTCCAACGTGGTCCCTAGGTCCGTGAGCTCCTCTATGTAGCCGATCATCTTAAGCACGTGGTCCGCTACCGATGATCCGACGGCCAACCTTGCCGAAAAGAGCTTCTTCGACACTTCGTATCTAGCGATACGAGACTGCTCCCCATACAGTTCTTTTGTATGGAGAAATATGGACTCCAGGTCCATATTCTCGTGCCTCCTCTGATGTTCGTTGTCCATCGAGGCTAGTACGAGGCATCTGGCCCTCGCGCAATCTATCTCCCATGTCTTACGGATTTCTACATCCGCGACGCTGGAGGTGGGACCTGGGACAGGGGGAGCTTTGGTGGTAAGTATATACCCCAGCTTGTCATAAGTGATAGCCATCTTGACATTCCTGAGCCAATCTTTGTAGTTTGGCCCTGTCAATATATTTTTATCTAACAGTAACTTAAGTCCGGTCATGCTGAATGGTCGCTGCAATTAGGAGAGAGAAAAGAAACACTTTAGTATGATGCTCTTGCAAGTTTAGAGTGGTTTTTAGTTTGTCTAAACTGGATGGCTCCCACTGTTTCTCGAATCCCTTCTCAAACCATAAAGAAAAGGATTAGCCGGGATCATTCTCACCGTACAATACTTGCTTAACCGTTCAGCCAGGCCAGTGTCGGTACTTCGAGGGAGGTTTTCCAACGCTTTCGCGAAGTTCCTTAATTAAGTAACCTCTTTTCCCTGTGGGCGTAGCCCCGCTAACACCTTTCTAGGCACCTACTAGGTTTATAGCATTGATCGTTAAGTGAGAGTTTTCCCGAGGAGTAGCATATACTCACAGTAGGATCGGGATCCAAATATCATCGCGCGACGAAACTGAAGGAATCCTACCAGAATCACCACACTCCAAATGGTATGCAAATCTAGCAAGTTTCAGTACTTATGAAACTCCCGATGTGGATTTTTGCCCCATGCTCTTATGACCTTGACTTTGGCCAAAATATCATAAGTCACATGTCAAGTTCTACCCGTCATTCTCCTGGTTAATTTGGACCCACCCGTACCTACCCTTGACTTTGGCCAAAATGGCAGCACGACTGTCCCAAATCAACGCATCTATCTAGGCTGCACATGAATGCCCAAACGCTACCAATCACTATGCATTGACTTTGGCCAAAATACACAGCTTGAATACTTTTGACCATTCATGTGGAATGACGGAGGGCTACGAATGGTTTTGGCGAAACCGTGAACGTAGTGAACTTGATATAGTCGATGGAACGAGATAGCTTTTAAAAGGAGTGGTTCGAGCTCCGCGTTTAAAAGTTTAGTTTTGAAAAGAACCGAGTGGTTTTCAAAGTGTTCCAATCGACTTTTACTTGGTTTATTTCTTGCATTAGTTCTTTTAATGCGTCCCATCAATTAATCCTACCATTGCAGAAAACAACCAAAATATGACGTACGCTTATGCCATTCGCATTCGCCACGGGGCCCCTTCATCACCCGTTAGGTTACTTAACTAACGACAGAGCGGGGGCTGGGCTAGCGCGGCTGTAAAACATAAGCAACGCCTAAATAGTTATTATATATAAATATACAGCAATGATAGACATCACAGATCACAGATGAATACATTGGATATACTAGGAATCCACAATGCGTTCGAGCCTGCAACGCAAAGCGGATTACACGGTCGCGGTGAATAGCCAATACCCCACCCAAGACCCCTACGGGTGCGGCAAACTACCCGCCAAGCACCCGAAGCGAAGCAACCTCCCTCACCACCGTGAGTAGGCCACTCGGCACTTCGAGTACCCGGTAGTTTGTGCACCCCCTCCATGGGTCTATCCTAGGAGCAAAAAACAGTAAAAAGAATTATACAATGACGGCAACAACCCCGACCCGGCTGTGCGGCCATACAAAGAATATTATTACATCAATTTACATGTTACAAATGAATGAAAGAAAAACAACGCTCATCTCACATCCACCCCGGCCATTCACCCGCGACAATCCAATCCATTCATATCCACAAACCAATAACAATCACAGATCATGTATAACCCCGACTAATCGTCTTATAGCGATTAGCCGACGTTCAATACATGCAAGCATTACAGATATAACCAATGTAGTTAAAGTGTAGTGAAGTTCCGGAAAAATACGGATTTATAGGCCCCCAAAAGTAAATTTTAGTTCTGGAAAATCTGGGCATATAATATATATCCTAAAAATCCCAAAATCAACACAGAAAGACACTGCACGAAAAACGATGCAGAGAGGACATCAAACCGCGGCGCTTCCGCGGCACGAGCCTACCTCGTGCGGCGGAAGGGCGGCGGTTTGGATGAATCTCTGTGTCGTTTTTCATGGGTGTTTTTAGAAAACCCTGAGATGAATTTACAAATATAAAGTTTTCTATTTTGAGCAGAAAAAATTTCAACAGAAACTAGGGTTTTTCAAAGTTCGGTTTTTGGATTTTCGGTTTCGAAACTTCGTTACACTTCACTACCTAGCTAGTTTGAGTTTAGTTAGGCTCTGATACCACTGTAAGTCCACGTTGCCCACCCCGGTACTTGCGGGGAGGCGGAAAACATAATAAAAATCGGATTTTTAATGACTTAGGCAACATGGACCTTGACTTAGAGGATCTTTGCTAAACTAAAACTAGCTAAAGAATACTAACAACTAACAAAGTTGTAGAATGGTTATACCTTGAGCTCGAACTCCTTCTCTCCTTGCTCGTCGGAATGGTAGAAAGGCCTCACCTTGCTTGTCTCCTTCCGTCAAAGAACGATCCACCCGAAAGCCTCGACCTTTAGCTTCAACTCCAAGCTAGGAGTAACTAGAGTGCAAGAAATGCTAAGACTTGAACCCTAGAAGTGAGTAGAGAAGATCAAGTGAAGGTTTTTCTCAAGCTTTTTGTTTCTCAACACATGAGAGGGAGAGAGCTTGAGGGAGAGGATGAGCAAGAGAGAGAAAAGATATGATAGAATGAAATATTAGTGAGCCATTCTCACTAATATGTGTGAGTTATTTTAATTAATTAATTAGCAAGAAAATTGTCATGGTTTTATCAAGAGGTGACCATTATCATTTCATCATTAATGCAAATTGCAAGGATCAAAGAGCATCTTCCAAATGAAATGATCATGGTCAACTTGTCAACTTGGTCAACAAGTCAACAAAGTCAAAGTGTCAACAACAACAACCATGCACAATAATTAAGCTAATTATTAATTAACAATAATACACACAAAAACAATAGGGTTAATAAAATGACAATAGTCATTAACCCTAAACAAGGTCCTCTCCCTCAATCTCAAGCAACCGTGCATACGCACCCGCATTCGTGATCCGAGGAACACGAACACAATGAGAAAAACCAATCTCAAATCATATACTAGGATCCGGCTTAAACCAAAGCCCGCTAGTATAAACTGTCCGGACAGCAACCGTGCACAAGTGCGCGGATGCGAACGAACCCTGTCGCAAAACCATGCGACCTCTACTCGTTTTGCCTAAAGGCGAATAGCTCTCTGTGTGGGACTCTAAAGACTCGACACTACGCTGGCAGTGGGTTTAACCACAGACCGCAAGCGGCACTAGCTGTACGTAACGGTCCCCAGGTAGATGTCGATAAGAAGACTGACGAGGTGAACCCCATCTGCACTCCTACTGAGCCTGTATGTGACAGTCTCCGTACAGTCCGGTCTGTTCGTCTGATACATCGCATGGCGGGCCTAGGGGGGCGGTGAACGTCAGTCCCCTAATAGCGGTACAAGTCGTGTCGGAGTGAAGCCCAGAACACCCTGAGATAACACTGGAAGCCTACCAGTATATCTCGCTTGCCCTGGCCAGGGACTACTCGTGTAATGGCTCTCCTGGACACAGCGCGATGTCAACCCCCAATACCGGGAGAGACGAATCCTGTCTAACCGTCACTGCCTCCAAGTGCTTCAGGACTGCACCCAAAAACTACCTGTTTGCACGACTCCTCTGAGCCGTGGTAGGGTAATAATCAAAGTGCAGTGGGAACACACTCGAGGCGAAGTGACAGTGTCAAGTCAGCGGACTAAGCTGTACTCATGTCACCTGGGAACTGATAACTGACGATAGGTATATTACCAACCAACAGTTCCCGACGAGTCCTGTCCAGTGTACTCGTAACCTAACGAGCACCCGCATACTATCCCAAGTACGACGTACTAACGGCTGTGGGACAGACCGTCTCCCACACTGGGATGAGAAGCGCATACGCTAGTCTACTCCGGAGTATCGATGCCCTGTCTCGATAGTCCAACGACCAGGGACCTGTATAAGGATGTGCTTATAGATTACCCAGCTCCCACGAGTGCGAGCGCCATCACAACGCTGGTAATCAAGCAAAGATCCTAAGGGCTCTACTAATATGTATACCTGCAATATGCTAAAAGAAACACATGCACATATTAAAGCAGAGACAAACCAAGTAGCATACTACCATTTCGAGCAAGATTGTAAATACAACTGTGAATATCCCAAGCTTCCATTAAGTAATATACAAACTAGTATGATACAGTAATGGCCTCTAGGGCATATACACTAACATAAAATATCCCCGATTCGTTAATTTTGAAATAGGTATGACTCGGGTCTAGCCTAACGCCTAATATGCGAACTACGGACCCAACAGTCAAGTCAATCGGGTGGGGTATGAAAACCACCTAAATCTAAGTCAATATCACATTATCTCATCACATAACAGGTATCACTACCATCATATCACATCTCCAATACGAACTCTGTCATGTCGCCAAATCTCACGGCCTCAATCGAATCTCATCGACTCATCTCAATCCCACGTATCATCCTCAAATCTCGTATATGAACACATAGTCCCATACCCATATGTAGATATACACACCATCATATGCGCACAGATAAATGAAAGAATGTATGCAAGTATTTGTGTAAGTGTGTATGTGTGAGTGCACCCACTACTCTAGGGTTTCGCACTACTAAACCAATACATCCTTATCATCAATAATTCCATTATTACAATCAATAGTCCTAACAACACATAATAAATATATGTGTGTATATGTATTCGTATACATCACCACGGACTGCGGGGGTGCTTTACGCCATCCACCCGACTTCTCCCCGTAGATATAAATCTACTCACCTTGCTTCTCATGTGCCGATGCAGATGTCGCCATCTTCATCTTCTTCGCCTCAACATCACGTAGGGTACCTACAAGTATATCACAACGCTAAAGCACATGAAAATCACATCGGAAACCAAAATAGCACACGCTAATCGCATAGGTAAAAACCTATCGTCTCGCATGTAAACACGTTCAATATCCACTTGTCGTTGACGTCCAAACGCCATCCGACAGAAACGAATCACCAAATACAAAAATCCAAGGTAAAACAAGTCGTAAATCATATGCCAACTCAAGAAAATTAACCCAGATTTTACCCTAATCGGAATCAGTCAAAACTAGACATACCCAGGGTTAAGTTTATAGGGCAAAAGGCTACAGAACAAAAACGAAGGGGTTCCAACCTGCTCTGGAAGCAATTTGCGTCCAGAGGGATTAAATCTGCGGCCTAAACAAAGAATTAGGGGCTTGGGCTTTGTGTGGTGGTTCCATGGTGCCTGCACATCTCCCTGTCAACTCAGTTTTATTTTTGGGGTCTCGGGATGATAGCAGATTCTTAAATACGATCACAGATTCACAATTTTCCCCGATATCGATTCTGTAAATCCTTATTCTGGTTTCATGTTCAGGTTTGGGTCCAAATTAGCATCACACAAGGGGTTCTAAGGTCACAACAAGCCTCAATTTCACTTTGATTTCAGGTCTAACTCTAAACCCTAACTTGAATTCTCCAAAGTCCACAAAACGACACAATATCGATATGAAAGAAGAATTGATGCAAAGGAAATTGAAATACTACTTGAGGGTGCAGAAATTACCTCCTTTGGCAACTCAAGAAAATTCTTGAGTTGCTCAAAGTCCTCAAGATCCACTCTTCCTTAGTCCAAAGCGTTCCTCTCGAGCTCGTGCACTTTTTTAGTGAAGGGAAGATGGGGTTTTGGAGTTGATTTGAGTGTGATGGAGATGATTTTAGTGAGGAGGAAGAGCAAGGGGGAAGAAGCAGCAGCAACTGAAGAAGTGGGATGTAGAAATGAGTTGAAGAATGATGGAAGAATGGTTCAAGTCAACACACCTCACCTACTCTTTCTCTCTCTCACCATGCTTCATAATATATTCCCTTTTCCTTTTCCTTTTCCTTTTTCTTTTCTTTTCTTTAACCCTAATTCTTTCTCACCCCAATAGTGAACCCAAATGAACAACCATGGCAAGAAAAAAGTAACACAAATGTAGAAAAAGATATGTGCATGTTTTGCACAAAAATGCCAAAAATCCGATTAGCGATTTTTAATCGCGATTAACACTAAATTAGTGTTAGACATATCTTAAAAACTTTAAAATGACATAATTCCATAAAATACCCTATTTTAGAATTTTCCATCATTTTCCCCATTTATTTGTATTTAATTATACCGGAATATTAAAACATTCATTAAAATAATATTAAATTATAAAATTTGACAAAATTAATATTTTAATATTTTGAAACGTTACATTCTTGAGTTGCCCAAATGAGGTAATTTCTCCACAATTAGTCTTGTATTTCATTTACTTTAGTATCCTTGCTTGTTTATAAGCGATATTGTGATATTTAGTGAGGTTGGAAAATTCCTAGTTAGTGTTTGAGGGATTTGTGAGTTGTGATAGTGAAATTGAGGTTAGCAGAGACCTTGCAACCCATGTAGTGACTGTTTACTGGACTAAACCTTAGATTAAAACCCCGGAACACGAACTTAGAAACCCCGACATCGAAATATTGTGAGAATTATGACGGTATTTGGGAATCTGGAGTGACTCGGAGACCTGGAAAATTATTCAGCGAAGACTGAGAGTTGTGCAGGAAACCTAGAACCTATACCCAAAACCCTGGACCCTAACCCCCAATCCAGGCCGCAGATTTAATGTTTTGGGCCGCAAATTATGGCCTTGGTACTTCCAAATTGGTTTGTTCTTGGTCCAGGGCTTAATCTTCAATAAAATAGACCCTCCATGTGTGCAAAATTGGCTAATTTCAGCTACGGTAAAATCTGGGACCATTTTCATGAGTTGCTGCTTTATGTTTTGCGATGTTTTTGAAATAAAGTTTTGATAATTGTGTTTGGTATCGATCACTTGACGTTTGTACGTCTATATCGGGTGTTATTGGTTCTTCTTTCATGTGTAGACCATAGGTTTAAACCTATGTGTGTTACGTGCACTGTTTTGGTTTTGTGCGAGATTTCTGTTTACGATGCTATATGTGTATATATGTAGTTACCCCCACGTGGACTTCGAGACGACGAGGATGATCATGGAGTCATCGACTCCAGAAAGCGAGGATCAGGTGAGTAGATTTATATCTACGGGGGAAGTCGGGTGGATGGCGTATAGCACCCCCGCAATTTCATAAGATTTTGATATGAAGTGGTATAAATATACATATTTGGGTTATTATGGAATATGAACCTTAGCAAGAAAAGCATTAGGAGATCATGGGATAGTGTTAGCGAGATTTGAAGAAAAGGATTTAGTTGGTTTCATAGTCGCGAACCCTAGAGTAAGGTTGTTACACATACACATACACGCACGGGATATGGGATTGGGTGTATATGTTTATATGTATGTATGTATGTATGTATGTATATATATATATATATATATGGATGCGTTGGTGTGTGTGTGTGTGTGTGTGTGTGTGTATATACATACACTTATATTCGGTTGATGATGATAGTATATGGTATTTAGAGATGAGTCGATGAGGATTGGGCATGGTGCCATGAGATCGGTGGTGTGATTTGGTTCGTACTAGGAGATAAGACATGATAGTATAACGGATCTTTGGGTGATGTGTTTCAGACACACGCACATATATTTGTTGATGGTGTTAGTTTGTACTAGACTTAGATCTGCACCATAATTAATGACATATGATGATAAGGATACCAAATGAGTAATGATATAAATATGATATTTGACCCGTATCCAGATTTGGGATGCCGTACGATAGATTTACCGTACGAGATATAGTTATGAGTATAGATCCTCACTCTTGACTCGAGGATGTCATATTATTTATTGTATCGTACGTAATACTATTGAGGCGAGATCACTGACTACTAGATATATATATATATAGATCGACTCAGACTTAGGTGGATTCCCTTACCCTTTTGACCGGGCTCGAGTCATACTCATTTTCAAAAGTGGAGAATTGTTAGTAATTTAAATACCAAACTGTATGACTCGTATATTGGGTAGGTATATTTTTCAGGGTTGCTGTTACTACATCACTTTCTGTATATTCATGATGTTTCATCGCATTGCATGCTTGTACATATGTTATCTGTAATTATTATGAAACTCTGCTGTCAAAACACCAGCACCATTACTGATGATGCATATGTTCCACGTACACCTGCTTGCCGGCTCACACACATCATCATCGGTAATTGCCATGTGACATACACTTTAGAGAATACTGTTTATTGACATAGCTTGCTAGTTGCTAGTTGCAGTATATTATACCTTACATATGCTAGTTAACTATTGCATTTATTGCATGATATCAGATACATTCATATATTCATTGGTCATGCAGTATTATGGAGATTTATGCCGGTATTCACTGTTTATTGATATCATGATTTTTATGAATTCGGATCCTTCTTGAGATTTCTGGATTTGAATACCGCATGTGAAAGTTTTATAAACTGATGATTTTGTTTAAAGAGATAGATGCGGTTTTCCTTGATATGATGAGTATTGTCCACCATGATGTTTTCTCGGTTCTGAGATGGTTTTCAAGACCCGATTCGAGGAATTAGATGAACCGTCTGCGGGTACATGGTGGACCCGGTATGGAACCCCGAGGCAAGAAGCTCGAGTTGTAGACGCTGAGCCCGGCAGGGGAAGACTGCCTACCGGTGATTGTTTGGCGCGGCGGATATCCGGATGACACCGTTCGTGGTCGTTTGATTTATGATATGGGTATCCGGACTGACGGAGCCCGAGGTATTGGGATATTGAGATATTGAGATTTGAGACACTGAGATATTGAGATTTGATGATACCGGCCAGTCCGGATAGCCGGAGCCTAAGATATTGAGATTCATGTTTTGTGTCGATGCTTAACACTGATTTCTCTGTTGATTTCATTGATGATATTCGATTTATATACATACAGGAATCTCATTAAATAAAGAAAACAGTTGTCTCACTCATGGTGTATTTTGTTTCCATTTGTAATGCATTCATACATCATATATCTGATATGTTACTATCTGAGGCACTGATACGAGCACGTAGTATTGCACTTATATGTAGATGGATCTGGGTATTATTTAAGGATATTACTTGATATGACCTAGGATAACGTCATACATGCGATTTCTACTCTGTGATATTTTCTACCCAAGAGTTGGCAACTCACCCCCGTTGTGCTACAGTTTCTTGCAGGTTCTGCCGTACAGGTATCTTGACGGCTTGCTGGCACACCACTTTCATTTCGGGTGATTTGCTTTGGTAGGTGGATTCACTTGCATCGTGACCACCATTGTATATTTGTTATTCAGTTGTATCTAGTAAAAAAACTCCATCAACCAAACTTGTTTATTTGATAGAACTAGAAGACCAGTGTATATTCTTTCGAGCTTAGAGTCGCGCTTGTATTGTTATGGTTTTCTGGTGGATATGGGCCTTCTTTGAGTTTTAATACTCGCCCTTGGGGATGCCTTTATTCATTATATATGCTTTATCAGGTTTTGTACCCGTTTGGGGTCAGTATTTACAATTGAAACTATGCCGAAATTTTCAGAAAAGACTTGAGATTTTAAAAATGCATACTTCGTCTTATGTTGTTAAACTTCTTGCTTTAAAATTGGTTTTTCCTTCACTCTACTGCTTACTTGGTTTTGATTTCTGGGTTTTGGCTTACTTAGATTACGTACGCCTCGAGATGTTTCATAGTTTAAGTGCCAGTCACGCTCGGTACTTTTCAGGTCGTGACATTTCCGTGGATTCTATGCGTCTACGTCTTCTCCCATTCACTTTGTGCGATTTAGCCGAGAAGTGGCATTATAAGACAGCCACACATTCTATTGCCAACTGGGGTGAATTCGTCATAGCATTCCTTAAGAAATTCTATCCCAATCATAAGACCGCCCGAGTCCGGAGCGAAATTAACCAGTTTACTCAGCTTCCCAATGAACCATTTTGGAAATGTTTTGAACGGTTCAAGGATCTTCTAGTCCAATGTCCTCATCATAGAATCCACCGATGGGATCTGTGCCGTATCATATATGAGGGCATTACACCTTCCACAAAGCAGACACTTGAAACAATGTGTTAAGACAATTTCATGTCCAAAGACGATGGAGAAGCCTGGAAATTCCTAGAAAATTTCGCTGAAAACACTTTACAAAGGGAAAGCGTTAGACTACCATCATCTAGGGAAGGTATTCATCACCTTGAAGTTTCCATCACAATGAAAGCCGAAATGGCCGCGATGCAAAAGAAACTTGAAGCTATGGAAAACAGATTTTTATTAGCCTTCCTAAACCAGATGACGCTCCCTAAAAACATGTGTGGACGCTGTTCTGATCCATCACATCTGACGGAAGAATGTCTTTTGAATTTTCCGTTTTGAGGTCAAGAGCACTCTATTGCTGCTTTTCAGCAAAGACCTAGAAGCGATCCGTATTCTTCCACATATAATTACGGTTGGAGGAATCACCGTAATTTTGCTTGGAACCAACATTAAACTCAAAACACGGTTACAAACCAAAATAATATTCAAAAGGTTCCTCCACAGCCACAGCAACCACTACTGAGTCAGCACCCCTACCAAACACTAACATTTCAAAATCCGGCCATCAATTCTGCACCTGGGAATGATTCTTTCCAAATGGCCGCTACAGAAAACTCCTCTGCACTCGAACGCACTTTGGATTTGTTTTTGAAACATTCCATGCAAATGTCGGCTGATATAAGGTCTTCTATCGATGATATAAAGAAAAACTCCACCTTCCAAGGTGAGAGTATTAAATCGATGGAAGCACAAATTGCACGAATAAATGCCGAAATGAGTGCTATAGAGAAAGGGAAACTTCCAGCACAACCCGTATAGAATCCTGGCTACTCACATCAGGTGAGTGCTATTACCACGTTGAGATCTGGAAGAGTGCTAGATAATCATGTAGGCAAACTGATTGATATTGAAGATGCAGACAATGATAACCCGGCTTCCATTTCTTACCTTATTTCGTCTACTCCATCTTCTTCCAAGCCTATTCTCCGTTTTTCCCAAGGCTCGGATACTCAGCCCACTACTTCTAGTCATCATAAGACGATCCCCACTCCTATTCTTGGATCTTTTCTACCCAAACTACCATCTCCAATGTTGGACCTTGGCCTTACTGCTCAAGCTTTTTATACTAATAGGTTAAGGGGAAATAGATCATGTCCGCAAATGGAGAAGATTATTGACATCTTTAAACATGTTAACATCAATATCCATCTCCTAGATGCTATACAACATGTCCCGGCTTATGCGAAAATTCTCAAGGGCTTGTGCACTAGGAAAAGGAAGACTCAAGAGCCAAAAAAGGTGTTCATATCGAGTACTGTAAAGACAGCTTTTACCCAACAATTACCTAAGAAACGTAAGGACCCTGTCTGTCCTACAATTTCTATTTCTCTTGGGGGTAAAAATATTAACCGTGCTCTACTCGATCTCGGCGCAAGTGTTAACCTTCTTCCATACTCTGTTTACGAGCAGTTAGGTATCAGAGAGTTGAAATCTACCCGCTGCACTCTCCAGATGGCCGATAGATCTATCACCCACCCTAGGGGAGAGCTTGAGGATCTGTTGATAAAAGTCGGGGAATTTATATTCCCTGTGGACTTTATTGTTCTATATACACAACCGGTAGCGAACCCACAGAACCAAATTCCGGTGATTCTCGGTCGACCCTTTTTGACCACTTCCAATACTGTAATCAACTGTCGTAATGTCTCTATGACCCTATCCTTCCGGAAGATGTCAATTGAGATTAACATTTACAAGTTGGGAAGTGTACCCTCCGAACCTTCTGCTCAAGCATGTTCTGTCGAATTAATGGAAGTCGACAGCAGCGAATTTGAACAGCTTGACGATTCTGATCTAGACTTCTTTGATACGTTATTGTTTTACCCAGCTATGTATTATACACATATGGACTCTTCTATCGAGTTGTTCGGATCAACATTTAATGCTGATTATGAACCTTTTATGGAGTCTGAAGATCATCTCGCTCTTTCTGACGAGATTATTCTTCGGGGTATCGATAAAAGCTTTGAGGAAATTTTCGCTGATGAACTTGCATTTTTAAAAGACATGGGTGTTGAGATGAATCAACTCTAAGATAAAGAAATTGAACCTTCACCCCTTCTTCTTGACAATCACGGGAATGTGAGTAATCCATCATCATCATCACGGTGTCGTCTCTCCAAATTGAGACGTAAACCCTTTCTTTTACACCACTTATCTCTTTTCTACTTCTTCCTGGCTCTATACAACATGTTCTTCCACCAACCGGTGCGTTTTACTGATAAAATCTTCAAATGGTTGGTGTTGACTTTTGTTCTTTGGAAAGCTTGGCATTGACCAAATTATTTTACCCCCTCTTAAAATGCTTAATATTGTTTAACTCAAGTTTGGGGGTATAATTTGGCTCTTGAAAATAAAAGTTGTCCTCAAAATTGTTAGCCATAAATAAGTTTGGGGGGGGGGGATTTTCACTTACATTCATTCTTGACCTTGTTAATAACTTTTCCTTCCAAGCCTATAGGTTTTTTTTAATTTAACAGATGACAATAGAGAGGACACAATTGTAAACAAGTTTGGGGGAGGTTTGTGCTTATTTACGCATCACTTTGCATAAGCACAACAATTTAAAAAAAATACCAAAAATTTCAAAAATTTAATTTTATAATAAAAGTTTAGAAAGTGAAAAATTACATCCGAAAGATTGGAAAAGTTTATGAAAAACAAGAAAGTTAGATGTTTTCTTAAACGGAACAAGTAATAAGTGGTTATGAGCTATTGTCCCAAGGGTTAGTAAGATGAAAGAAGTCACTAATCTGAGGATAAAAATAAGTCTGAAAAAATAGTTTCTATTCTGGAAGCCAAACATTTGAATGTTGATACCCTACAATACGCACTTACACACGTCTTGGAACTCGGGATAGTAGAGGATACTTTGAAATGCTCTTCTCTAAAAGACAAAGTATGAAAATAAATAATAAATGGAAAATAAAAGATAAAATAGTGAAGAAAAATGAACACTGGTTTTGTAATCACCAAGGCAGCATAAAAAAATATAGCGAGGGTGCTTAATCACCTAGTGCCTTAGACCAACTGGTTTGGGGGTCACTACTAAGCCTTAGGTGTTGTATGACGAGGAAAATACTAATTACGCATAATCTGTAAACACATGAGTAATCGGTCGGTTAGTACCTCAAGTAGTATTAACGATCGCATGAAAAATGTGTGAGCAGTTCCATCTAAATATTCATCGATTAAAAAGTATTGAGGTAGATGGATGTCATGACCCGAAAGAGCACGTGACTGGCCCGTGAACCATATGAAGTCTATAGCACTCCATCTGATCCAAGTAAGCCAAAAGCCCAGAAATCTAAAACCATTTTAAGAGTAAGTAAAGAAAACTGGTTTTTAAAGAAGTGAGGGAAAACATGTTTGAAGTCAAGGTTTTTAAATAACTAAGCCGAATGTGCATTTTTAAAAGATAAAGTCTTTTCTAAAAATTTCGGCAGAGTTTCTTTTGTAAATACAGGCCCCGAACGGGGTACAACAAGCACAACACATATACAATGATAAAAGGCATCCCCAAGCGGGAGCTAGCTCTTCGTCAATCGACGGTCACAACCACACAAGCAACAATAATATACAACGCCAAACGGCGAGGGTCAAACCAAAAGAACTCAAAAAGCAAGAAAACCGCAATACTACTAAACGCGACTCTAAGGTCGAATAACACAACACTAATGTCTGAGTCTGAAACAATATACAAATTTGGTTGATGGAAATTCTAGATACAAAGAATAATATAAGTACAATGGTGGTTCTTGATGCAAAAGAAACCACCTACCAAATGCAATTCACCCTCAAGGAAGCAATGCGCCAGAAATGCCGCAAAGGAACCTGTACGGCAAAACCTGCAAGAACTGTGGCACAACGGGGGTGAGTTGCCAACTCGTGAATAGAAAATATCTACAAGCAGAAACCGAATGCAAGACATAATCCTAGGTCAACAATCAGTAATAAACCTCAAGGAATAAGCCTGATACATGATAAGGTGGCAAAGCAACATCTAAACAGGTATGTAGTGCCAAGTACTCAGGTAATAACATGTCATCAGTATAGGGTATGTCTGCATGAAGTAAATATGATGAAGTATCAATACACATATATTAGCGTCCCATACCACTAATATTGGTGTAAGGGTATATATAACAGCGCCCTCGTACCCTGTTATATATACAAATGAAGTATGATCAGTGTAAATCCAGTCTGTATATGATCCATATCTGTATATATGTGGAACCCGTCTACCCGTCACCCAATGACAATAAGCATCATGTATGCAATATGTGGATATAAACAAAATCATGGAAAAACATCATGAAAACTGTGCCCAGCATCGGCACGTAAATCCTCATATATCGGGCTCCGTCAGTCCGGATCGGCCCACGGGCTCTGTCTGCGGTATCGGCCCTCGGCCCCGGCAGTACACCCACATCCATCTATCGACTCTGGTCAGTATCCTCCGGATAACCGCCAGGTCCAACCAATCACCGGTAGGTACTCGCCCTCCTCCAGGCTCAATCGGCAAAGCTCATCGATCTTCTTGCCGAGGGGAACCATACCGGGTCCACCATGTACCCGCAATCGGCTCGTCCATTCCTCGATTCGGGTTACACATGTCGCTCTCAGCACCGAGAAAACACCTGGTGGACGCACTGAAATATCATCTCAAGGGTAACCGGGTTTTCAAAACAAATACATATCCTCTTTGAAAACACCCACGGTTCCCAAAAACCAGAAATATCATGGAAACAGCATATCTCAATGCGTATAATCAGAAAGCAACATGTATGCGACATATAGCAGAAAGGTAAGAATATCAATATGTCATGCTAGGGTCAAATCCTGAATGCAACAGTACTACAGTGTAGTGACATGGCAATTATCGATGATGAAGTGTGTGAGCCGGCAACAGTGTACGTGGAACATACGCATCATCGATAATGGTGCTGGTGTCCTAGCAGCATGACTGAAATATATCAACAATACAAGCAATGCGATGCAAACAGCATGAATGTGCGGAATCGAGCAATCAACGCAACAGTAGAGAACCTGCCTCAATGTCACGACCCGCAGGGTACGGAACGTGACTGGCACTTGAGTTTACGAAACGTCTAAAGGCGTCCGTAAAACAAGTAAGCCAAAGCCCAGAAAACAAAACCGATGAAGCAAAAGAGTGAAGAAAACCCAATCAATTGAAAGCGAGTTATCAAATAAGTCATGTAAAACACTTTTTAAAAACAATACAAATTTTCCCGAAAATTTCGGCAGAGTCTCCTTTGTAAATACTGACCCCCAAAAATGGGTACAACAAAATATATACATGAATCCACAAAATAGGGCATCCCCAAGCGGGAGCTAGCTCTTCGCCATACGGCGGTCACAAATCCCACGCAATGTAAATGACAACAAGCATAATAAAGCATAATAAAGCATAAGGAAGCATGAAAAAGTAGCATGTCGGCTCAAGTGAGCTCGACCCCAAATACAGTATAAAATCCACAAACCTCACAGTCTCATCTCTAGGTCAATATACAATAATCTGGTAGAACAGTAGATGGAGTACACTAGATACAAGAATATACAAGGTGGTACAAAAATAACATAACCCACCTATGAGCAAATCTCGAGCTCAGGCAAAAGAGGCAAAAGACAAGTGCGCCCGCCGCTACTGAACTGACGGAGCGGACCTGCAAAAGACTGTGGCACAACGGGGGTGAGTTGCCAACTCGTGAGTAATAAATAACATCTACAAAGGCTATCGTATGCATGCACACAAGCATCCTAGCATCTAAAATACAGGTATGACTGGATGCACTAGCAGGTGTGTATATCATATCTGTGTGCTAATATGTATGCAACATGAAAATCTGAGTTCTCAATAGGTTTATATATAAAAATATCTTATCTCTTTTCTTTTTTTGTTTTAGAAACTCTTTTAGAATGCCAGCAAATGTCAATGAATCGACGAAAATCGGTGTCCAGCAACGACACCCCAAAAGCTGTCTCAAATCTCATAATGTATCTCTGGCCTCAGCCGTCCGGCTGACCCACCTCAAATATCAATATCTCATCATCTAGCGGCCACGGTCGGTATCCTCTGGATATCCGCCGTCCCAAACAGTCACCGGTAGGTAATCCGTCCCCTGCCAGGCTCAACGTCATCACCACATTCCTCTTGCCCCGGGGTACCTTACCGGGCCCACCATGTACCCGTGCCGGTTCCTCCACTCCTCGACACGGATTTCCAAAGCCACAGCAAACTCATGGTGGACGACACTTACATCACTAGAAAACCGCAATTTACATGTTTTAAAAATATCACAAGTTTGGAAATTTTGCGGCTTTCCCCCGAAATCCAGCAATATCATAAAATCTCAAGAAATCCTCATAAGTGCATATATCAATGCTAATGAATGCGTATGATATCAATAATCAAGTTGCGATGTGTGATTAATGTATTAAGCATGAACAATGAATATGATGAAGTACATGCACATGAATAGCAATCCTAGGGTTTCATTTTAAGGAAATAACACAATTTAAGTATCAATTAGTAAAAGGTTTAATTTAAAGGTTATCTAGTGTGGTGGCATGGCAATTACCAGGGTGTGTGTGTAAACATGAATAGTGCTCGTGCTGCATATAAAACCTGGTAATGGTGCATGTGTCCTACAATTGAGTTTGCGTATATGGGTATAACCTATCGATCTAATTGCAGCAATTATCATGCCCGTATTATTATTCTAATGTCACAAGTGATTATCCAATTTACTATTTTCCAGTTTACTAAATCTATCGGGCGACTTGCGCCATCCAGACGATCGTCCCCCGTAGATGTTAAATCTACTCACCGGGATCCCTGGCTAGCTGTGTCCAATCACTGCCTTTCCCTTTCGCGCCGCGTCTGACGTCTCCGTGACCGAACCTGGAGTTTACATCAATACCAAACATAAGGTTACGTATCAAGAATGACGCAAAACCCCAACGAAACTACTAAAGTTCGCTAACTGGGTACAACGTGCACAAAGTGCGCGGACACACGCGAAAATCGCAAAAACTGCCAAAAACGCCGATTTTGGGTCACCCGGCAAAACTAAAACCCGACTACCCAAAAACCGCACTCACGCATCCTAAAAGTCGTAGGACAAGCCAACAAAATCATCAAGATGCCACAATTAACTCATCACATAACTTCTATAAAAATCTAGTAAGCAGAAATTGCAATTTGATGCAAACATCGACAATATAGCGACAAAGTCAACACCACCCAACGCCAACATTCCAAACTAACCAAAAAGTTAGCCAATACACCAATTCTAAACCATTAACTAAGCTTAAAAAACCTAATTTACATAACAAAACCTTCTCTTGATTTTTATAAATAGCAAACATAACTCAAACTATATAAGAAATCCTTACTTTAACACTATAATTTAGCCTAATAAGCAAATTAACCACTTAGCTTAAGGTTAGCAAAACACTAGATAGCAATTTAGGTTTAATCAACACAAATTAGGTTTAATCAACTCACTAATCATGTTTTCAAATACCATTTCCATACAAAAACCTTTTCTTGAAAACCTTAAAACAACAACTTTACAACTAAAATCAACTTCTAAAATTACCTAAATTAGTATAATTAAAGACTACATAACAACGTAACCATATAGATTAGTTTACTAACAACTAGATTAACTAATAAACAACTTAATTTAACTATTTATGGCTTCAAACCCTAGTTAGAATTTTCTAACAAAAATCTAAGAAAACTAGATAAAACTACACTAAATTAACACTAACCCATAACACATAAGCACTTAAACAAAAATTTAACAAGATAGAATTTATACCTCTTGATCAATAGATCAAGCAAGAAAGTTTCCCCCAAATGATGGCCTCAAACACCAAGATCCAAGCAAGAATGGCTAAGGAAAATGATAGCATATGGATTTTGTATGGATTTTTGAATAAACTATGGATTTTGATGTGGTTTTTTGATGAAATTGGAAGAAAAATGAAAAGAAAAGAGAGGAAGAAGAGGGGGCTTCAGTTTCGGCCAGAGGAGGTAAGGGGGAGGGTGTGGGCAAGTGAGGAAAAGTCTTGGTTCAAGTTTCCAAAGTCAATGTATCATATTTTAACCATTATATTTAAAATTAAATCCATAAACTATCAAATAACTCAAGAAACAACTCAAGAAAGAGAGAGGTCAGAATTTCTGGACTTGGCCAAGACTTGGGCTGTTCTTGGGCTGAGGGAAAAGATAGAGGGGTTTTACAAAAGAAATTTTATGCAAAAAGGCCCCCTACAACTCAAAAATTGCAAGTTTTAGCCCAAAATTCAATAATTTCGTTTCAATTTATAAAAATTGGTTAAAAATCAAAATAAATTACTAAAAATTCATGTTATCACTAGATTATAATTATCATAATTTTAGAAATTAAAATTAGCCCGGAAAAATTTGTATTTATCGCTTATTTAATGTATTTTCTTACCGGCTTAAAATAATATTAAAAAAATGAAAAATAGGGAAAATTTTTTAAATGACCAAAATTTCATAATTAACTCATTAGCTACTAAAAACAAGTAATTACCTATCCACTTTAAGTATAATTAGCCCTAAACTGCAAAATATCGAGAAAGACGGTTTTCGGAAAAATACCGAATTTTCACCGAATTTCAGGAAAACACCAAAACGACTTTTCAAGACGCTACAATCTTCCCCCCTTAAAGAAATTCGGTCCCCGAATTTAAAAATATAGCTACGCGTACCTTCAAAGAGATGGGGATATTTCTTCCTCATCTCGCCCTCGGTCTCCCAGGTAACCTCCTCGCTGCTCGGGCTACGCCAAAGGACCTTGACGGTTGGTATAATCTTCGACCTCAACTTCTTCACCTGCCGATCCAGGATGGCCACCGGCTGCTCTGCAAAGGAAAGGTCGCGCTCTAGCTGGACTGTCGGGTGCTGAATCGCATGCGAAGGGTCGTGAAGGTACTTGCGGAGCATCGAAACATGAAAAACGGGGTGAACATCGGGAAAGCTGGGTGGAAGAGCCAAACGATATGCAACAGCGCCGACACGCTCGAGGATCTCGAAGGGACCTACGAATCTAGGGCTAAGCTTCCCCTTTCGCCCAAAACGCATCACGCCCTTCATCGGTGAGACCTTCAGAAAAACATGGTCGCCAACTGCGAACTCTAAACTGCGACGGCGCCTGTCTGCATAGGATTTCTGCCTGCTCTGAGCCGCTCTCATCCGGTCTCGGATCAACTGTATCTTCGATGTCGTCTCCTCAACAAGCTGCGGCCCCAAAATACTGCTCTCGCTGAGCTCTGTCCAACAAACGGGCGATCTGCATCTCCTCCCATACAATGCCTCGAAAGGTGCCATCTGAATAGTATCCTGGAAGCTGTTGTTGTAGGAGAACTCCACTAGAGGCAAATGACGATCCCAGCTACCACCAAAGTCTAAAACGCACGCTCTGAGCATGTCCTCGAGGGTTTGAATGGTCCGCTCTGACTGTCCGTCTGTCTGCGGATGAAACGCTGTGCTGAAGCTCAAACGAGTGCCCAAAGCCTCCTGAAGTCTCTGCCAAAGTCGGCTGGTGAACTGAGTGCCTCGATCTGACACGATACAAGTCGGTACGCCATGTAGTCGCACGATCTCGTCAATATAGAGCTGAGCATACTGAGCGAAGCTGAAAGTCGTCTTCACTGGAAGGAAGTGAGCCGCTTTCGTCAATCTGTCCACGATCACCCAGATGGAGTCGTACCCTCGACTGGTCCTGGGTAGACCCACAACGAAGTCCATCGAAATCTGCTCCCATTTCCACTCTGGAATGGGTAACGGCTGTAGCTCTCCTGCGGGCCTCTGGTGCTCGGCCTTGACTTGCTGACAAGTCAGGCATCTCGAAACGAACTCCGCAATGTCCCTCTTCATCCCGTCCCACCAGTAGGTCTCTCTCATATCATGGTACATCTTGGTGGAACCGGGGTGGACACTATACACTGATCGGTGTGCCTCCTCGAGAATGTCGCGCCGTAATCCATCAGCATCTGGTACGCACAGTCTAGATCCATATCGTAAAATCCCCTGATCGTCAACCATGAACTCGGAAAATCTGCCCTGTCTCATCTGTGCCATGATCTCTGAGCAACGGTCGTCACTACGCTGTGCCTCATATATACGGTCAAGCAACTGTGGGCGTGCACGAACATGCGCGAGCTGTCCCCCTGTCTGAGTGAACTCGAACTCAACTCGGCTGTCGCATAACGTCTGCCAATCTGCTGACGACTGCCTCTGCACTGCGCGCAAAAAGGATAAACTACCCCCGGGCCTCCTACTCAACGCATCTGCCACCACATTCGCCTTGCCGGGGTGATATACGATCTCGCAGTCGTAGTCTTTCACCAACTCCATCCAACGACGCTGTCTGAGGTTCAGGTCTCGCTGCTGAAATATGTACTTTAAACTCTTATGATCGGTGAATATTTGACATGACTCGCCGTAAAGGTAATGTCGCCAAATCTTCAGTGCAAAGACCACTGCAGCCATCTCCAAATCATGAGTGGGGTAGTTCTGTTCATGCTTCTTCAACTGCCGAGAAGCATATGCGATCACCCGGCCATGCTGCATCAAAACGCATCCTAATCCCACTCGCGAAGCATCACAGTAGACAACAAATCCGCCTGATCCCGAAGGTAGAGATAATACCGGCGCCGTAGTCAAACATGTCCGCAGCTGCTGAAAACTGCGCTCGCACTCCTCTGTCCAAACGAAAGGAACTCCCTTCCGGGTCAAACTGGTCAACGGTGCAGCTATACGGGAGAAGTCCTGAACAAAACGCCTGTAGTAGCCCGCCAAGCCTAGAAAACTACGGATCTCAGTAACCGATGTAGGTCGGGGCCACTGCTGAACAGCCTCAATCTTCTTCGGGTCCACACAAATGCCGTCACTCGTAACCACGTGACCCAAGAATCCGACGCTGTCCAGCCAGAAAGCACACTTGGAGAACTTCGCGAACAGCTGATGCTCCCTCAGAGTCTGTAACGTAATCCGCAAGTGCTGCTCGTGCTCCTCTCTGCTCCGGGAGTACACCAAGATATCATCGATAAACACGATGATGAACAAGTCAAGATACGGCCTGAATGTACGGTTCATCAAATCCATAAATGCTGCTGGGGCGTTGGTGAGTCCGAACGACATCACCAAAAACTCGTAGTGGCCATAGCGTGTACGGAAAGCTGTCCTCGGTATATCCTCATGTCGGACTCGCAGCTGATGGTATCCTGATCGTAAGTCGATCCTCGAAAAATACCCCGCACCCTGAAGCTGGTCGAACAAATCATCAATGCGCGGCAACGGATATCTGTTCCGAACGGTAACTTTGTTCAGCTGGCGGTAGTCGATACACAAGCGCAAACTTCCATCCTTCTTCTTGACAAACAGGACCGGAGCACCCCACGGAGAAACACTCGGTCGAATAAGCCCCTTATCTAACAAATCCTGCAACTGATCCTTCAGCTCTCGAAGCTCTGCCGGGGCCATCCGATAAGGCGGTATAGAAATAGGCCCCGAACCGGGAATCAAATCAATGCAGAACTCAACATCGCGCTCAGGCGGTAGCCCAGGTAGCTCATCAGGGAAAACATCAGGGAACTCACAAACTACCGGGACCTGGTCCAACGGAACCTCTGTAGCTCGAGTATCACAAACAAACGCTAAGAATCCCTGACATCCCTTCCGCAAGAGCTGACCAGCGCGAAGAGAAGAAATTAAGCTGGGAAGGGCGACACTGCGGTCTCCCTGAATAACAAGGACTGGCTCTCCCGGAAAGCTAAATCTGACTGCCTTCTCACGGCAGTCCACCGAAGCATAACAAGTGGCTAGCCAATCCATGCCCAGAAGCACATCAAAGTCTAACATATCGAGGAGTATCAAATCAACTGATGAATCCCTCTCCCCGATACGAACGGAACACAAACGAAATACAAACCGAGCGACAAACGACTCGCCTACCGGAGTAACAACAACAAGCGGCTGGTCTAACGACGACGACTCACGGCCCAACATCGGTGCAAAGTGTGTAGAGACGTACGAATGTGTGGAACCTGGGTCGAATAATACCCGTGCGTCGAAAGAACAAACTGGCAAGGTACCTGTCACGACGGCATTGGATGCCTGCGCATCCTGCGGTGTCAAAGCAAAAACTCGGGCCTGTCCTCCACCGATAGCGGGCTGACCTCGACCTCGGCCTCTGCCTCCTCGTCCTCTCTGAACAGGACCGCCGCGTCCACGGCCTCTCGGTGCACCTAACTGGCGTGGAGCATCGCCTGGGGTAGGAAGTAGGGCTCTCTGAGGAGGGGGTGGTGATGGTGGTAGGGTCACGTGCGGAACTGTCGCTGCTCCCTGTCGTCTAACCGGGCAGTCTCTGACAAGATGGTGCAAACTCCCGCACCCAAAACATCCTGGCGACGGCTGCTGCCCCTGGGGATAAGAACCATATAACTGTCCCCGCCCAAATCCTCTGCCTGGCCTATCTCTCGGAAAGAATCTGGCGCGCTGCCTCTGAGGCGGTACATCGGTGCGCATCCTCTTCGGCCCAGAAACGGCCGAAGTCTGTGATATGCGTGCCTCCATCCGCAATGCCGTATCCCTAGCAGCCAAATAAGTGTCGTAGCGCTGGGCGCCAATGGCAAGATATAGCTGGGCATCAAGTCCCTGTACGAACCTCTTCACCATCTTCTCCTCGGTATCCACCAAATACTGAGCATATCGGGACAACTGAGTAAACTGGATGTCATACTCAGACACCGTCATCCCAGGTGTCTTGACTAAGGCCTCGAAACTGCGAGCTCTGGCGTCACGAACGCTCTCTGGAAGGAAACGGGCTAGAAAGACCGCTGTAAACTCGACCCAAGTCATAGGCGGTAGATCTGCAGCTCGACCTCTCAAGACTGACTCCCACCATGTCTGCGCGAGACCCTCTAGTCGGAAACTCGCAAGCTCTACCCATCGATCATCCGAACATCTCAGCGAACGGCAGATCCTGGCTAAACTGTCAAGGAACGTCTGTGGGTCCTCCGCTGCCTCGGTGCCGGTGAATACTGGAGGTCTCAGCCTCATGAAATCCTGTAGTGAAACCGGAATGGCCACGGTGGTGGTAGTAGGAGCAGGTATCATGGTCGTCTGTGATGTAGTAGGTACGTCATCCGGCCTCGGTGTACGACTGGCTGCAACTAGGGATCCTACCATCTGACGCAGCTCCTGCATGCCTCCCATCATCTGTCGCAACTCCTCCATACCGGTCTCGAGCCTATCCATACGGCCTGGGGAAGGTGGATCGGTCTGTCCCAGCGGCATAGGCATACCACCCTGCTCAGTCCTAGTCTCGGACGAGCCAGCTCGAATCTCGTCTCTGGCGGCAGCCCTCTGTGCCCTCGTAGCCTTCGGCGGCATAGTGGCTGTTACAGGAAAACGGAAAGTAAGAACAGTGCAATAGGATCATAGGATACACGGAATTGAAGAAGGAATTTTTCAAGCAAGTATATCCTAAAGTCACGTAGGCGGAGTACCGTATCGTAAGTATGCCGCGGACATACGCACGCTACGTTACCCTGCTTAAGTCACTTACTCCATCTACCAAGGGTCATCCTACACTCACAAAGGTAAAACCTATCGCTCTGATACCAACTTTGTCACGACCCGCAGGGTACGGAACGTGACTGGCACTTGAGTTTACGAAACGTCTAAAAGCGTCCGTAAAACAAGTAAGCCAAAGCCCAGAAAACAAAACCGATGAAGCAAAAGAGTGAAGAAAACCCAATCAATTGAAAGCGAGTTATCAAATAAGTCATGTAAAACACTTTTTAAAAACAATACAAATTTTCCCGAAAATTTCGGCAGAGTCTCCTTTGTAAATACTGATCCCCCAAAAATGGGTACAACAAAATATATACATGAATCCACAAAATAGGGCATCCCCAAGCGGGAGCTAGCTCTTCGCCATACGGCGGTCACAAATCCCACGCAATGTAAATGACAACAAGCATAATAAAGCATAATAAAGCATAAGGAAGCATGAAAAAGTAGCATGTCGGCTCAAGTGAGCTCGACCCCAAATACAGTATAAAATCCACAAACCTCACAGTCTCATCTCTAGGTCAATATACAATAATCTGGTAGAACAGTAGATGGAGTACACTAGATACAAGAATATACAAGGTGGTACAAAAATAACATAACCCACCTATGAGCAAATCTCGAGCTCAGGCAAAAGAGGCAAAAGACAAGTGCGCCCGCCGCTACTGAACTGACGGAGCGGACCTGCAAAAGACTGTGGCACAACGGGGGTGAGTTGCCAACTCGTGAGTAATAAATAACATCTACAAAGGCTATCGTATGCATGCACACAAGCATCCTAGCATCTAAAATACAGGTATGACTGGATGCACTAGCAGGTGTGTATATCATATCTGTGTGCTAATATGTATGCAACATGAAAATCTGAGTTCTCAATAGGTTTATATATAAAAATATCTTATCTCTTTTCTTTTTTTGTTTTAGAAACTCTTTTAGAATGCCAGCAAATGTCAATGAATCGACGAAAATCGGTGTCCAGCAACGACACCCCAAAAGCTGTCTCAAATCTCATAATGTATCTCTGGCCTCAGCCGTCCGGCTGACCCACCTCAAATATCAATATCTCATCATCTAGCGGCCACGGTCGGTATCCTCTGGATATCCGCCGTCCCAAACAGTCACCGGTAGGTAATCCGTCCCCTGCCAGGCTCAACGTCATCACCACATTCCTCTTGCCCCGGGGTACCTTACCGGGCCCACCATGTACCCGTGCCGGTTCCTCCACTCCTCGACACGGATTTCCAAAGCCACAGCAAACTCATGGTGGACGACACTTACATCACTAGAAAACCGCAATTTACATGTTTTAAAAATATCACAAGTTTGGAAATTTTGCGGCTTTCCCCCGAAATCCAGCAATATCAGAAAATCTCAAGAAATCCTCATAAGTGCATATATCAATGCTAATGAATGCGTATGATATCAATAATCAAGTTGCGATGTGTGATTAATGTATTAAGCATGAACAATGAATATGATGAAGTACATGCACATGAATAGCAATCCTAGGGTTTCATTTTAAGGAAATAACACAATTTAAGTATCAATTAGTAAAAGGTTTAATTTAAAGGTTATCTAGTGTGGTGGCATGGCAATTACCAGGGTGTGTGTGTAAACATGAATAGTGCTCGTGCTGCATATAAAACCTGGTAATGGTGCATGTGTCCTACAATTGAGTTTGCGTATATGGGTATAACCTATCGATCTAATTGCAGCAATTATCATGCCCGTATTATTATTCTAATGTCACAAGTGATTATCCAATTTACTATTTTCCAGTTTACTAAATCTATCGGGCGACTTGCGCCATCCAAACGATCGTCCCCCGTAGATGTTAAATCTACTCACCGGGATCCCTGGCTAGCTGTGTCCAATCACTGCCTTTCCCTTTCGCGCCGCGTCTGACGTCTCCGCGACCGAACCTGGAGTTTACATCAATACCAAACATAAGGTTACGTATCAAGAACGACGCAAAACCCCAACGAAACTACTAAAGTTCGCTAACTGGGTACAACGTGCACAAAGTGCGCGGACACACGCGAAAATCGCAAAAACTGCCAAAAACGCCGATTTTGGGTCACCCGGCAAAACTAAAACCCGACTACCCAAAAACCGCACTCACGCATCCTAAAAGTCGTAGGACAAGCCAACAAAATCATCAAGATGCCACAATTAACTCATCACATAACTTCTATAAAAATCTAGTAAGCAGAAATTGCAATTTGATGCAAACATCGACAATATAGCGACAAAGTCAACACCACCCAACGCCAACATTCCAAACTAACCAAAAAGTTAGCCAATACACCAATTCTAAACCATTAACTAAGCTTAAAAAACCTAATTTACATAACAAAACCTTCTCTTGATTTTTATAAATAGCAAACATAACTCAAACTATATAAGAAATCCTTACTTTAACACTATAATTTAGCCTAATAAGCAAATTAACCACTTAGCTTAAGGTTAGCAAAACACTAGATAGCAATTTAGGTTTAATCAACACAAATTAGGTTTAATCAACTCACTAATCATGTTTTCAAATACCATTTCCATACAAAAACCTTTTCTTGAAAACCTTAAAACAACAACTTTACAACTAAAATCAACTTCTAAAATTACCTAAATTAGTATAATTAAAGACTACATAACAACGTAACCATATAGATTAGTTTACTAACAACTAGATTAACTAATAAACAACTTAATTTAACTATTTATGGCTTCAAACCCTAGTTAGAATTTTCTAACAAAAATCTAAGAAAACTAGATAAAACTACACTAAATTAACACTAACCCATAACACATAAGCACTTAAACAAAAATTTAACAAGATAGAATTTATACCTCTTGATCAATAGATCAAGCAAGAAAGTTTCCCCCAAATGATGGCCTCAAACACCAAGATCCAAGCAAGAATGGCTAAGGAAAATGATAGCATATGGATTTTGTATGGATTTTTGAATAAACTATGGATTTTGATGTGGTTTTTTGATGAAATTGGAAGAAAAATGAAAAGAAAAGAGAGGAAGAAGAGGGGGCTTCAGTTTCGGCCAGAGGAGGTAAGGGGGAGGGTGTGGGCAAGTGAGGAAAAGTCTTGGTTCAAGTTTCCAAAGTCAATGTATCATATTTTAACCATTATATTTAAAATTAAATCCATAAACTATCAAATAACTCAAGAAACAACTCAAGAAAGAGAGAGGTCAGAATTTCTGGACTTGGCCAAGACTTGGGCTGTTCTTGGGCTGAGGGAAAAGATAGAGGGGTTTTACAAAAGAAATTTTATGCAAAAAGGCCCCCTACAACTCAAAAATTGCAAGTTTTAGCCCAAAATTCAATAATTTCGTTTCAATTTATAAAAATTGGTTAAAAATCAAAATAAATTACTAAAAATTCATGTTATCACTAGATTATAATTATCATAATTTTAGAAATTAAAATTAGCCCGGAAAAATTTGTATTTATCGCTTATTTAATGTATTTTCTTACCGGCTTAAAATAATATTAAAAAAATGAAAAATAGGGAAAATTTTTTAAATGACCAAAATTTCATAATTAACTCATTAGCTACTAAAAACAAGTAATTACCTATCCACTTTAAGTATAATTAGCCCTAAACTGCAAAATATCGAGAAAGACGGTTTTCGGAAAAATACCGAATTTTCACCGAATTTCAGGAAAACACCAAAACGACTTTTCAAGACGCTACACTCAATTAATATATCATGCAACCTTGCCTTTTGAAATAAGACGAATCAGGGCTTTTGGTAAAATAAGGGCTACGGTGTTTTAAGAAAAGATGCGCCTTTTTAAATAAACGTATGAACCATTTTGCTTATCTTTAAAATATCCCTGATTCGTTAGTTTTTGAAATAGGTATGACTCGGGTCTAGTCTAACGCCTATTATGCGAACTACGAACCCACAGTCAAGTCAAAAGAGTGGGGTATGGAAACCACCTAAATCTGAGTCGATATCACAATATCTCATCACATGACAGGCATCACTACCATCATATCACATCTCCAATATGAACTCTGTCATGTCGCCAAATCTCACGGCCTCAATCGAATCTCATCGACTCATCTCAATCCCACGTATCATCCTCAAAACCCGTATATATACACATAGTCCCATACCCATGTGTAGATATTCCCACCATCATATGCGCACAAATATATGAAAGAATGTATGCAAGTATGTGTGTATGTGCGAGTGTGGGTGCAACCACTACTCTAGGGTTCGTACTACGCAACTAATACATCCTTATCACCAATAATCCATTATTACCACCAATTACCCTAAAGAACACATAATAAATATATGTGTGTATACGTATTCGTATACATCACCACGGACTGCGGGGGTGCTATACGCCATCCACCCGACTTCTCCCCGTAGATATAAATCTACTCACCTTGCTTCTCATGTGTCGGTGCCGATGTCGCCATCTTCATCTTCTTTGCCTCAACATCCCGTAGTGTACCTACAAGTATATCACAATGCTAAAGCACATGAAAATCACATCGGAAACCAAAATAGCACACGCTACCCGCATAGGTAAAAACCTATCGACTCGCATGTAAACACAATCAAAATCCAGTTATCGTTGACGTCCAAACGCCACTCGATAGGAATGAATCACAAAACACTAAAATCCATGCTAAATCAAGTCGTAAATCATACACCAACATAGGCAAATCAATCCAGATTTCACCCTAGATGTAATCAGTCAAAACTAGAAGTACCCAGGGTCAATACTAGAGGAAATAGGGGCATGCACAAAAAACGAGACAAATCCACCCTGCTCTGGCCGCAAATTGAGGCCAGAATGGGAGAATTGGCGGCCTGGTAAGGGAGTTGGGAGCTAGGGTTTGGGGTGGTGGTTCTCTGGTGCCTGCACATCTCACTGTTAACTCAGTTTTATTTTAGGGATCTCGGGGTGATAGCAGATTACACAAACAGTGACAGATTTCCAGTTTTTTCCGATATCGGTTCCGTAATTCCGTATTCTGGTTCCAATTCCAGGTTTGGGTCCAATTTTGCAATACACCAGGTTTTCTAAGGTCACAATAAGCCTCAATTTCATCTTGATTCTCAGTTTTTCCCTAAACCCTAACTTGAATTCCCTAAAATCCACAAACATCACAATATCGATACAAAACTAGTATGGATGAACAAGGAATTGAAATACTACTCTATAGGTGCAGAAATTACCTCCTTTGGCAACTCAAGAAAATTCTTGAGTTGCTCAAAGTCCACCAAATCCTATCTTGCTAGGTTCAATGTGTAGCTAGTGAGCTCGGGAACACTTTTTGTGAAGTGGGAATGAGGTTTTGGCTTTGTTTTCATGGGGGATCTAGGGTTTAGTGAAGAGGGTGAGAGAGTGAGGAAGAGGGCAGCAGCTCCATAGGAGAGGGAGAGAGAAATGAGAAAGAAATGATGGGGGCATGGCTTCTAAAGAGAAGGTTGACCTATACCTACCCTCTCTCTCTCATCATTCCATTTCCTTTTTCCTTTTCTTTTCTTTTCCTCACAAAACTCTTCTCACTTGAATAGTGAACCCAAAAGAAAACCAAGGCAAAAGAAATGTAACACAAGTGTAACAAGTGTGGAAAATGATATGTGCACATTTTTGCTCAAAAGTGCTAAAAATCCAATTAGCGATTTTTAATCGCGATTAACACTAAATTAGCATATAACTAATCTTAAAAACATTAAAATGGCATAATTCCATAAAATACCCTATTTTAGAATTTTCCATAATTTTTCCAAAATTTTTCCCATTTATTTGCATTTAATAATTCCAAAATATTAAAATATTCAATAAAATAATATTCAATTATAAAAATTCCCATAATTAATATTTTATCTTTTTGAAATGTCACAATCTACCCCCCTTAAAGAAATCCGGTCCCCGAATTTAAATTTAAACCCCCAATACTAAAACAATTTCAATAATAATCCAATTTGTCGGGGCTCCGAAGACATCAATATATAGAGAATATCATAAAAATGTACTGCTCCACTAGAAATCAATCCCCAAAATGCATATATAAGAATATCCTATGCGTCTGGTGCTCAAGGAATCAAAATCCATATATGTGTCAAACAGGTGTACAAAACAACATCTAGGTGCAACTGGTGTGCAAGAAACATCTGTCGTAGGCAACGTGTGTGCCTGACAGAAAAAAAAATCAGTTGCATGTGACATGCACGAAGAATCCCGATTTAGTGCATCTGGCGTGCACCAAAATCGTATATCAAAGCACTAAAGGTGCATGAAAACTACGCTGGAAGCGTAAATCAAATCACTCTATAAGATAAGCGTGAAATCACAATCAATACCTCGAATGTAATAACTTATGCGCAAAAAAATATAAATATCCAGTGGGTGCATGAAACAAATATCATGAAACTCAGTCATCAAGCTAAATCATGCAAATAGAACGCCAAAAATACCGAAATCCAAAATGACGGATACGTGATAATCGAATCACAAAATCACAATTCATAACACCGTCGTCGGTAGTTCCTCCTTCAAGGTCAAGAAGGAGTCGGTGCATCCACTGCTAGCAGCGCAGGATATCTACTTGCCTCTTGCTCACGGTCTGGCGTCCTCTGACTCTGGGTCCTTATCTTCTCTGCGGATTACCTATCTCGCAGTCAATCGGCTCATCGGCCCTGTCAGGTGAGCTAACGGGGACGATTCCGTTCTGGCACTTCTCTGGTCACCTCTCGGTCAATCGTCACGACCACTCGTAAGGCAGCATATCACTGGCGTCGGCCTCTGGCTCTCTGAATGCACGTCACACATCTGATCCTGGGTGCAAACATCATTGCAGCAATGTCCCGGAAGGTATCCTGCTCAGGGTCTCTTCCAATCATGCCTATGCCGATCTGTACAGAGGCTGGCTCTCTTGCATAATCTCTTCTCACTCGATAGCCATCTGTGTCCCCAGCACAAAATTTTCTCGGAAATTGGTCGCATCCCAACGTCTCTGTAAGCATATCCGGTCTCTAGTCTCGACGGGAAGTAATGACAGCTCGTCAGCGTCTCGCTCGAACCTCTGGTTCCACCTGTCTCTATCGTCGTCCACTATGACGTCACGCCATGCTATCTACACACTGCACTGTTCTCGGCCACGGTCAATCTGAAGTCTCTCGCACGGACTCGAAATCGCGTACTCTGTAGCTTCATCATTCTGTAGAAGATGTCAGGCCGAACAGGTCCTCGGGAACACGTCCCAATCATCGGAGGAATACTCAACACTCGTCCGTCCTTGACCAATTCGCAACGCATCTGGTAAGTTCCTTTATCCGAACCTGGTCAACTACCTCGTCGACAATGCCGAACTCTGGCCTGCTGGGTGTGCGCAATATGACCACTCCTGGGTCTAGGTCTTCTCGTATCGTATTCCAGAAAGGTCCTATCGAGATTTCTCTCTCAATTCTCATTCCTGCCGAATTGCCCGGAAGTCATCATCCATTGCTGAAGCAAATTCTTATTCCGAAACGGCTGCATACTTATCGCGCTTCTTTCTGGAAGATATATCCATATACAACACCTCTGGGTGCGTATCACATCTCTGATGTCAGCGGAGTGGAACGTCATCTCGTCGAAATCTCTTGCGAACTCTTTTCTTCACTCTGCTTCAATGTCGACTGATTCCAGACTCGTCTCATCATGGCTGCATGGACTGTGCTCCAACGGCTATACTCGTATCTGGAGTCTCCCAAGCAATGCATCCCATCACATGATATCCGAATGATGTCGAAACATTCGATCGACTCGACAGAACCTTATAATCCCCCAAGAGATCAACATCTTGAGTACAGTTTAATAGTATCGAGTACATGCCACAGCGTCGGGGGTCCAGCCGTAGAAGGGCAAACCCAAGCCTCACTAATGGCGCCGAGGAACTGCCGCAAACCCTAAGGTTCAAAGGCTTTCACACGGTCATTAAGTCGAGTTAGGGTTTCATTCTTCTAGAGGGTCCATAGAATCACCTGCATGTCTTTCCGTTTACTTTAAACTTGGAAAATGGGTTCTTGACATTCGATCGTCTCAATCGACTCTCAACGAACCTGCGTGAAGTCGCCTCTAGCTGGAATCAACCTATTTGATGACCTCGCATCGGGGTAGGCGAACGAACCACTTGTCCTAGTCATTAATCCTCAGGTGACTAGCCACTCTCTATCATCTCTCTAAGTATATGCTCACACAGCAGCAGCTCCAACCATCTGTGCGATATCTCATCATTTGCAGCAACAACTGGCTCATTCACCTGTACGCCGAACAGCGCCTCAATCCTCCAGGAAAAGCGACACATTGGCGGTCATCTCTGAATCGGTCTGCTCTAGATCTGAGTAAGACTCTCCACACTGGAAATCTTCAACTCAACTGGGCCCGCTCCGGTGCATAAATCGGACGAATCACCTTCGTCTCTCAAATCGAGTAGACTAGCTATCATATGTCTCATATCCGCATGGAAGCTCCGATAATCTCAGCTCGTAAGCTCCGGAAGCGACATCCTGTCAAACTCAGCAACAGTTGGTCCATCTGTCTGCACGGTAGGCGACATCATAATCTCTGAGGTATGCTGTACATCAACAGTCCTCTCTCAACTGGCAGCTCTATCAATGGCCCGATCATCCGGTGCAAAACCAAGCACCTGCCTCCACTAGAGGTCACAATCACCAATACTAACTCGAGACGTTCCCATGTCACCAGAAAACACAATGGTCGGCCCTCGTACCAGAAGAGTTTGCCCTGACCGTAACCCTAGCAGCAGCCCAAACTGCGCTCAAACATGGCGACAGGAACCTCTATCGAGTATCGAAGAGAGCAGATCAATGGCAAGAAAGGAAACAACAGATCCAGAGTGGATACATGATCATAAGAAGGAACAGCATCAATAAAGGTATGATCATGAACTATTAGAATCGGGGATCTCAAAGGGATGTATAACCATGGATATGAAGAGAATCACTGATCTCGAAAATATGTACATCCTAAGGTTCCTTAAGCGGAGTGGCGTGTCGTAAGTATGCCGCGGAACATACCCACGGTACGTCACTCTACTTTAGTTACCTATTCCATCAACCAAGGGTCATCCTATACGACGAAAGTTCGGGTCTAATACCCCCTCGACTAAGTCTAAGTTCCGTAAGGTCAAGCCTAAGTTCCGTATATAAAAATAAACGCCCTAGGCTCCACATAGTCAAACTTAGACTCGAACCAAGGTCAACCTAGCGCTCTGATACCAACTTTGTCACGACCCGAAAGAGCACGTGACTGGCCCTTGAACCATATGAAGTCTATAGGACACCATCTGATCCAAGTAAGCCAAAAGCCCAGAAATCTAAAACCATTTTAAGAGTAAGTAAAGAAAACTGGTTTTTAAAGAAGTGAGGGAAAACATGTTTGAAGTCAAGGTTTTTAAATAACTAAGCCGAATGTGCATTTTTAAAAGGTAAAGTCTTTTCTAAAAATTTCGGCAGAGTTTCTTTTGTAAATACAGGCCCCGAACGGGGTACAACAAGCACAACACATATACAATGATAAAAGGCATCCCCAAGCGGGACCTAGCTCTTCGTCAATCGACGGTCACAACCACACAAGCAACAATAATATACAACGCCAAACGGCGAGGGTCAAACCAAAAGAACTCAAAAAGCAAGAAAACCGCAATAATACTAAGCGCGACTCTAAGGTCGAATAACACAACACTAATGTCTGAGTCTGAAACAATATACAAATTTGGTTGATGGAAATTCTAGATACAAAGAATAATATAAGTACAATGGTGGTTCTTGATGCAAAAGAAACCACCTACCAAATGCAATTCACCCTCAAGGAAGCAATGTGCCAGAAATGCCGCAAAGGAACCTGTACGGTAAAACCTGCAAGAACTGTGGCACAACGGGGGTGAGTTGCCAACTCGTGAATAGAAAATATCTACATGCAGAAACCGAATTCAAGACATAATCCTAGGTCAACAATTAGTAATAAACCTCAAGGAATAAGCCCGATACATGATAAGGTGGCAAAGCAACATCTAAACAGGTATGTAGTGCCAAGTACTCAGGTAATAACATGTCATCAGTATAGGGTATGTCTGCATGAAGTAAATATGATGAAGTATCAATACACATATATTAGCGTCCCATACCACTAATATTGGTGTAAGGGTATATATAACAGCGCCCTCGTACCCTGTTATATATACAAATGAAGTATGATCAGTGTAAATCCAGTCTGTATATGATCCATATCTGTATATATGTGGAACCCGTCCACCCGTCACCCAATGACAATAAGCATCATGTATGCAATATGAGGATATAAACAAAATCATGGAAAAACATCATGAAAACTGTGCCCAGCATCGGCACGTAAATCCTCATATATCGGGCTCCGTCAGTCCGGATCGGCCCACGGGCTCTGTCTGCGGTATCGGCCCTCGGCCCCGGCAGTACACCCACATCCATCTATCGACTCTGGTCAGTATCCTACGGATAACCGCCAGGTCCAACCAATCACCGGTAGGTACTCGCCCGCCTCCAGGCTCAATCGGCAAAGCTCATCGATCATCTTGCCGAGGGGAACCATACCGGGTCCACCATGTACCCGCAATCGGCTCTTCCACTCCTCGATTCGGGTTACACATGTCGCTCTCAGCACCGAGAAAACACATGGTGGACGCACTGAAATATCATCTCAAGGGTAACCGGGTTTTCAAAACAAATACATATCCTCTTTGAAAACACCCACGGTTCCCAAAATCCAGAAATATCATGGAAACAAAATATCTCAATGCGTATAATCAGAAAGCAACATGTATGCGACATATAGCAGAAAGGTAAGAATATCAATATGTCATGCTAGGGTCAAATCCTGAATGCAACAGTACTACAGTGTAGTGACATGGCAATTATCGATGATGAAGTGTGTGAGCCGGCAACAGTGTACGTGGAACATACGCATCATCGATAATGGTGCTGGTGTCCTAGCAGCATGACTGAAATATATTAACAATACAAGCAATGCGATACAAACAGCATGAATGTGCGGAATCGAGCAATCAACGCAACAGTAGAGAACCTGCCTCAATAGATATATCATGAAACCTTGCCTTTTGAAATAAGACGAATCAGGGCTTTTGGTAAAATAAGGGCTATGGTGTTTTAAGAAAAGATGCGCCTTTTTAAATATCCGTATGAACCCTTTTGCTTATCTTTAAAATATCCCTGATTCGTTAGTTTTTGAAATAGGTATGACTCGGGTCTGTTAGTGTATATGACCTAGAGGCCATTACTGTATCATACTAGTTTGTATATTACTTAATGGAAGCTTGGGATATTCACCTTGTATAAACAATCTTGCTTAATATAGTAGTATGCTACTTGGTTTGTTTCTACTTCAATGTGTACTTGTGTTTATTTTAGTATATCACTTATACGCATTACTGGAGCCCTTAGGATCTTTGCTTGATTACCAGCGTTGTGATGGCAGTCACACTAGTGGGGGCTGGGTAATCTATAAGCACATCATTATACAGGTCCCTAGTCGCAAGACTATCGAGACAGGGCATCGATACTCCGAAGTAGACTAGCGTATGCGCTTCTCATCCCAGTGTGGGAGATGGTCTGTCCCACAGCCATCAGTACGTCGTACTGGAGATAGTATACGGGTGATCGTTGGGTTACGAGTACACTGAACAGGACTCGTCGGGAACTGACAGGTTGGTATTATACCTATCGTCAGTTATCAGTTCCCAGGTGACATGAGTACAGCTTAGTCCGCTGACTTGACACTGGCACTTCGCCTCGAGTGTGTTCCCACTGCATTTTGATCACTACCCTACCACGGCTCAAAGGAGTCGTGCAAACAGGTAATGGTTGGGTGTAGTCCCGAAGCACTTGGAGGCAGTGACGGTTAGACAGGATTCGTCTCTCCCGGTATTGGGGGTTGACATCGCGTTGTGTCTAGGAGAGCCATCACACGAGTAGTCCCTTGCCAGGGCAAGCGAGATATACTGGTAGGCTTCCAGTGTTATCTCAGGGTGTTTTGGGCTTCACTCCGACACGAGTTGTACCGCTATTGGGGGACTGACGTTTACCGCCCCCTAGGCCCGACATGCGATGTATCAGACGAACAGACCGGACTGTATGGAGACTGTCATATTCAGACTCAGTAGGAGTTCAGATGGGGTTCACCTCGTCAGCCTTCTTGTCGGCATCTACCTGGGGACCGTTACGCACAGCTAGTGCCGCTTGCGGTCTGTGGTTAAACCCACTGCCAGTGTAGTGTCGAGTCTTTAGAGTCCCACACAGAGGGTATTCTCCTCTGGGCAAAACAGAGTAGAGGTCGCATGGTTTTGCGACAGGGTTCGTTCTCATCCGCGCACTTGTGCACGTTTGGAGTCCGGACGGATATTACTGGCTGGCTCTGGTTTGAGTCAGATACTGGTATATGTTTTGGGGTTGCTTTTATCTCTCAGTATTCATGTTCCTCGGAACAAGAATGCAGGTGTGTATGCACAGTTGTTTGAGGAGGAGGAAGAGGATTTTCATTAGGGTTTCGGAACGGGTGCGTATGCACAGTTGACAGTCGTCTTTTTCCAAACCCTAATGGATTTATGTTATATCAATTAATAATATTAATAAAATGAAATTGTGTCATGGTTGGTTTTTGTTGACTAGTTGACCATGGTTGACTTGTTGACCATGGTTGAAGTTTTGACCATCATCATTACAAAAGAAAGATGCTTTTTGATTCTTGCAAAACCATTTAATGTTTGAAATGATAATGGTCATTCCTAAACCTTCCATCAACTATTTCATTTTCATTATTATTATTAATTTGATAATTCTTTTTCTTTTGTCATATGGTTGCAAGAAAGAAAAAGAGAGCTCATTCTATCATTTAGCTTCTCTCTCCTCACTTTATCTTCTTCTTCCTCTAGCTAAAGGAGAATCCTTCTCATGTGTTGAGAATCCCTCTCCTTAAAAGAAAAACACCCCAAAGACATTCTCTACTCACTTTAGGATCAAAGGTTTAGCAAGCCGAAGATTCCAGTTCTCTCCAAGTTCGAGAAAGAGCCCGAAGGTTGAACCCTCAGGTGGATCCATCTTCGACGGAAGAAGGCGACGAGAAGAGAACCATCAACCTCTACCAGGTTTCAAGAAGAAGGAGTTCAAGTTAGGTATAACCACTTTGCCGAGTAGTTAACTCTCCTTTGCATGTTTGCTAGTTTAGTTTAGAAAAGATACCGACTTATGTTAGTCCATGTTGCCCCTTGCGCTAAAAATTTGATTTTTATACCGTTTCCGCCTCCCCGTAAGAACCGGGGGTCGCAACGTGGACTTACAGGGTCTAGTCTAACGCCTACTATGCGAACTACGAACCCACAGTCAAGTCAAAAGAGTGGGGTATGGAAACCACCTAAATCTGAGTCGATATCACAATATCTCATCACATGACAGGCATCACTACCATCATATCACATCTCCAATATGAACTCTGTCATGTCGCCAAATCTCACGGCCTCAATCGAATCTCATCGACTCATCTCAATCCCACGTATCATCCTCAAAACCCGTATATATACACATAGTCCCATACCCATGTGTAGATATACCCACCATCATATGCGCACAGATATATGAAAGAATGTATGCAAGTATGTGTGTATGTGCGAGTGTGGGTGCAACCACTACTCTAGGGTTCGCACTACTCAACCAATACATCCTTATCTCCAATAATCCATTATTACCACCAATTACCTAAAGAACACATAATAAATATATGTGTGTATACGTATTCGTATACATCACCACGGACTGCGGGGGTGCTATACGCCATCCACCCGACTTCTCCCCGTAGATATAAATCTACTCACCTTGCTTCTCATGTGTCGGTGCCGATGTCGCCATCTTCATCTTCTTTGCCTCCATATCCCGTAGTGTACCTATAAGTATATCACAATGCTAAAGCACATGAAAATCACATCGAAAACCAAAATAGCACAGGCTACCCGCATAGGTAAAAACCTATCGACTCGCATGTAAACACAATCAAAATCCACTTGTCGTTGACGTCCAAACGCCACTCGACAGGAATGAATCACAAAACACTAAAATCCATGCTAAATCAAGTCGTAAATCATACACCAACATAGGCAAATCAATCCAGATTTCACCCTAGATGGAATCAGTCAAAACTAGAAGTACCCAGGGTCAATACTAGAGGAAACAGGGGCATGCACAGAAAACGAGACAAATCCACCCTGCTCTGGCCGCAAATTGCGGCCAGAATGGGAGAATTGGCGGCCTGGTAAGGGAGTTGGGAGCTAGGGTTTGGGGTGGTGGTTCTCTGGTGCCTGCACATCTCACTGTTAACTCAGTTTTATTTTAGGGATCTCGGGGTGATAGCAAATTACACAAAACAGTGACAGATTTCCAGTTTTTTCCGATATCGGTTCCGTAATTCCGTATTCTGGTTCCAATTCAAGGTTTGGGTCCAATTTTGCATTACACCAGGTTTTCTAAGGTCACAATAAGCCTCAATTTCATCTTGATTCTCAGTTATTCCCTAAACCCTAACTTGAATTCCCTAAAATCCACAAACATCACAATATCGATACAAAACTAGTATGGATGCACAAGGAATTGAAATACTACTCTATAAGTGCATAAATTACCTCCTTTGGCAACTCAAGAAAATTCTTGAGTTGCTCAAAGTCCACCAAATCCAATCTTGCTAGGTTCAATGTGTAGCTAGTGAGCTCGGGAACACTTTTTGTGAAGTGGGAATGAGGTTTTGGCTTTGTTTTCACGGGGGATCTAGGGTTTAGTGAAGAGGGTGAGAGAGTGAGGAAGAAGGCAGTAGCTCCATAGGAGAGGGAGAGAGAAATGAGAAAGAAATGATGGGGGCATGGCTTCTAAAGAGAAGGTTGACCTATACCTACCCTCTCTCTCTCATCATTCCATTTCCTTTTTCCTTTTCTTTTCTTTTCCTCACAAAACACTTCTCACTTGAATAGTGAACCCAAAAGAAAACCAAGGCAAAAGAAATGTAACACAAGTGTAACAAGTGTGGAAAATGATATGTGCACATTTTTGCTCAAAAGTGCTAAAAATCCAATTAGCGATTTTAATCGCGATTAACACTAAATTAGCATATAACTAATCTTAAAAACTTTAAAATGGCATAATTCCATAAAATACCCTATTTTAGAATTTTCCATAATTTTTCCAAAAATTTCCCATTTATTTGCATTTATAATTCCAAAATATTAAAATATTCAATAAAATAATATTAAATTATAAAAATTCCCATAATTAATATTTTATCTTTTTGAAATGTTACAATGGACAAGAGTATGATAGCTTGAATTGAATTCTCCAAGTGTAGGGATGTCTTTTACACACACTTAGGGATATATGATCAATGTTTGGAAGAAAGGTAGTAATGAAGAATAAAGGCGATGTTTTATTGAGAAATGACGTGATTTCTAACATCTTTTCATGACTATTAAGATAGGGCTCATAGCAACCGAAAAACTGGTATTAGTTGGAAAGTCTGATTTTCAGAGCCTTTCTTTTATAATTCTTATCTTTATATGTAACTTTCACAGTCTTCCTTTTATTATAGGATTTTGTGGGTGAAATCCGCTGAAAACCCTGAGGAGACAACACTCCTCCTACTAGGGACACCTAGAGGTTTAATGGCTTGTTGCACGTGCTCAGTGCAATCGTGTTGCCTACGAAAGTGTGCTAGTTATTTTTTTTCTTTTTCCTTATTTTCTCATTCTCTTGAATAAAAGATGTTTTCTCCAGACGACCAAAATTAAGTTTGGGGGAATTTGTTCAGTCAAAAATATTGCATTCTTAACACATTAATTTCCCTACTCTTCTTAATCATCTAAGGGTGTTTATTGTAAGTATAACACGGATTACAAATTCATCTGGAAAATACGAAAAACCACGTGTTATAGTTATAATCAACATTTTGGAAGGAAATTGTGTGTTTATTACTTCAAGCATTATATTGTATATCTCAACGCCTTTCATCAAGATTTTGTGCAGAAAATTATTCAGGTCAAAGAACTGGAATCGCAAAATTGCCGTTAAAACCCATCAAGTCAAAGACTTAAAATCTGGCAGTGATTGAGAAAGGATAATAAGATTCTAGACATCATAAGAAGACCCTAAATCCAACACCAAAAGATACCAGAAAAATGATGCAATGATCCCTCCAAACGGCCGGGGAACCGCGGCCGATCCAGCCCGATCCGCCGCGGATCCGCGGCCGAGTTGACTCGTTGGCGGTCCAAACTTTTCCCAAGGATCCCTTATAACTTCCAAGCTTCCTAAAGAGGCTTCGAACTCCGTAGCTTTCTCCAGAAGCTTCCCTACAACAGCCAAGCTTCTCATGCAAGCTTCATAACAACCTAGCTTCTAGTGGAAGATTGGAAGAACTATAAAAGGAGACCTAGGGTTACATTTAAAAGGTTGTTGGTTGTTGTTCAATAATTTTTCATTACGCAAGTTGAGTGACACAACTTGTGATCCAAACCCAAACCCAAATCCAATCAAAATCAAGATCCATTGAGAGAAAAATCAAGCGAGCAATCGAAGATCCTTTATCGCAACGCTGGTCGTCATCAAGAGCAAAGGATAAGCATCCGATCCACGACTCACGGCGATCAAGCCACACAAACTTCGACAACAAATTCCCTTTCGAAAGAGCGATCGAGAGCTAGTCTTGTAATCTCAAATTGAGAGGTGTAATTTGAAGAAGATTTAATAAAGGTGATAAATAGTTAATTCTCGCTTTCTTTACATTCTTGCATTATGAAATTTCTCGTTCTTGATTCTTTTATTTTCATGATGCGTGAGTGAAATCTCCGCTTCTAAAGGAATCGAGAGAATCGGTAGATCAAATGATGATGAAATCCTTTTACTAATCATAAGTCTTATGAGAATTGTGAACTTTAAGAAAAAGAATCGTCAATGACCTAATTTGGAGCGAGATCATGTTCTTGATTATTTCGTTGCAAATTAGGGATCAAATGATTGAGGATCCTCTTTGCTAGATGCTAGATTTGAATGATGATCAATGAAAAGACAAGGGATAGTGAAGGAGAAACCCTAGTTCTTCAATAGATCCCTAATCTTCATTCATCTTCATCGATCTAGCTACAATCCATCAATAGATAAGATTTGTCATTATTAGTATTCATCATTGCTACTAATTCGATCGATTCCTACAAGATATTCTACATATTCTTGATAACTAAATTTATTTGGACAAATTCTTAATTCTTGATAATTTTTCTTGATGTTTCTTGAAAATGATAAACTCAATAAAATCTTGAATTGTTTTCTTTTATATTTTCATTTCTACTCATCTAATGCATGATCGAATAAGTAACACATCACATTAGACGATCTGTTCTCATTAACGAAACTATTTCGACACCGTTATTGATTGCGGTATAAATTCTTTGATTGTGATTACTTTTCATTTCATAAAAAAACACGATCGTTTCAAAAATCAATCAATCATCTTCGGCCTCGAAAACTTCGAGCAAGCTTGTTCATTTCTCCAAGGGAACCCATACAAGAGTTCGGGAGATCACTACTCGCAGCGAAGGGACTACTACACGGAGCTTTAAAAGTGAAGGACCGGTCTACAATGGTTGTATTCCACATTCACTTAGATGTAAAGTGTTTACATATCGTTTTGTCGGATTTTCTACTAATGATTCTAGGGTTAGGGTTAGCTAGAATGGAAATTTTTTGAAATCGGCATGGACGATGCCTCCCGATACCTTGCTGCCGTGCTAGACAGCCCTGCAGTGGTATCAGAGCCATACTAGAAAATTAGACGATATTTGTTAGATTACGAAACCGAAACGACTCCGAAACTTGAAACAAAACAACGCAGTTTCTGTCGAATTCATAAAGTCTTAAAAAATTTTTTAAAACAACTGCAGAATGTTATATGTGATATAACATGAACACCATGAAAATTAGAGGCAATTTGAGCTAAAAGTGGCCGGCCACATCATGCCTAAAACCGGTGAGCTCGGCCCAATTTTGGAGTTTGGGCTTCAAATTTTCATGGTGTTCCATTCTCTGGGTTTTGGTGTTCCAGGTGTTATTTGTTTTTTAAATTTTCTTGTGATGTTAACTTTCTGCAAAGGCAATTCGGAGTGTTTCGCAGTCATAATTCTAACATGTATTCGGGTTATTTAGACGATGTTAATGTTAGTTATATGTATGCCCTAGAGGCCATTTCTATACATGAGATATATATTGTAGTGGATGCTTGGACATATATAGGGAGGACTTTCTTGCTCGACATGATAGAATGCTATCTGGTTACTCTTTACCTTAACGTGTACACTGATTGTCTCTCTGTTACAAGTTGGTAAAGCCCTTAGGATGTGTACTTGACTACCTGGACTATGATGCGGATCATACTAGTGGGGACATGGTAGTCCATAAGTACATCCTTCAAGGTCCCTAGTCGTGGGTGTATCGAGACGGGGCATCGATATACCAGAGTAGACTAGCGTATAGTTTCTCGACCCATATAGATGGGCGATGGATGATCCCATATCCATTGGTGTTTGACATCAGAGATGATATACGGGTGCTCAGTGGAGACTGGGTATACTGAACGGACTCGCCGAGAACTCCCAGATGGTATTATACCTCACGTCAGATGGCAGTTCTCTGGTGACACTGGTGTAGGTTAGTCTGTAGACCCGAGATCGTCATAGAGTCTTGTATGATTCCCAATGTGCTTTTATTTCCACCTTACCACGTCCAAGAGGGCGTGCAAAACGGTGGTTTTTGGGTATACTCCCGAGTCGCATGTAGGCAATGAGCGATAGGAGGGGTTTCTTCTCTCCCGGTATTGGGGGTTGATGTTGCGCTGTGCTCGATTGGCCATAACAGGGAAGTCCTTGGCCCGGGCTGGTTTAGAGATTTACTGGTAAGTGTTACCAGTAGTTTCTCGACCCGTTATGAGCCTCATATCAGCACGAATTATCGATTATTGGGGTCTGATGTTTACCAACCCTAGACTTGATATGCGACATATCAGACGAGGAGACCGGACTGTACGGTAGTGTCATTGTCAGGCTTTTGCAGGAGTTGGAGCGGGCTTGCTTGCTGATCTTCTGATCGCTCAATACCCGGGTAGCCGTTACGTCCAGCTAGTACCGCTGACGGCTTGTGGGTGTTTGATGTGATCATCACCTACTGCCGGCGTATTGACGAGTCTTTAGAGTCCTACAAAGAGGTTTTACCGGCTCAAGCGAAATGAAATAGGAGTGCATATATGATATATGTCGGACCGAGAATAATGCGTGTATGTGATACCGTATTCTATTCTCACGACTTTTGTATCTCTCGGTTATATGTGATATAGCCGGGTTATCGAATCAAGTGTTGATTCGATAAGTTGGTACATTAAGTGTTAGTCAGTTATATGAGATATAGACGGATTATTAAGTCAAGTGTTGATTTAATAATTTAGTGTATAATTGTATATGTGATATACTAATTTACATTAACTAACATAGGCTCACTTAAGTATTCTTTTCTCACTTGTGTGTACATGTAATATATATGTGATATGTATTAATGTGCATTGTTTAGTTTTGTATCGTGGTTGTTGATACACACTACATGGGTGTATGAGACATACACCATTATAATTATATTGCTAGGGTTTTAGTATTCAAAGTAAATACAAAATTAGTGGATAATTGTTCAAGTGCCTGAAGCATCATGAAGCTTGTGGGTGCATTGACCAAGTCTACTAGTTTTGTTTTACTTAGGATATTTAGTAACCTAACCACTATAATTAGCCATGGTTATTTCTCTACAAGAGTGAATATATGATACCCACTCACCCATGGTTATCTCTCTCTCTTGATTAGTTTTTCATTCTCATTTTAATGAGCTCATCTTCTTCTTTCTTCAAATGCTTGTTAGGGTTTGATAAAGAGAGAGAAATAATGTGAGAAAAGAAATTCTAAAGTGAACCCATTTCCTATTTCTCCATCCTCTACTAGACTAGCACTTTATTATACGGTGTTTTTTTCACTTTGGTGAAGTGGTAGCTTGAGTTCGTATTCCCTCGACGTAGATCATCTTCGGCCTCGAAGACATCAAGCAAAACCGTTGCCCTCTTCTAATGGAGGCGTCCGAGAGTACGGGAGTTCGATGATCGCAGCGAAGGGACTACTACAAGGAGCTTATGATATGAAGGACCGATCTACAAAGGTTGAATTTTCTTCTTCACTTAGATAGTAAAGATGTTTACTTGCATGTGAAACCCTAATAATCTAGCAAAGATCCCGGCTTTGGGTTGTTCGGCACGTCTAACATTTTATCCGGGCATGATTGATGCCTTATAAACCTTTGTATGAGTGCCAAAGAAAACCTACAGTGGTATCAGAGCGTAGCTAGGGCATTAGGCGACGTGTTTACGAAGTTAAAACTCCGATCGAACCCCTATATATCGAACTAGACCCCCTCTGTGGAAATTTTGTAAAAATGTGATTTTTTCTGCATTAAAAATACTCAAAAAAATCAGCAGGGAATTCTAAGAGTTACTGTGCAAAACGACACCAAAACTCAACTAAAGCGCCGCGGAACCGCAGCCGTACCATGCCTTCTGCGGCGGTTCCGTAGCAGCACAGTAGAGTTAGGGTTAACTTTTTGGCAGAGTACATCCGTAAGTATTTGTTGCTGCTTCTGGGTATTTTTAATCTGACTCAAGTGTTGAGTGTTCTGGGGATTATTTTGTAATGGATGATTTGATCGGAAAATTTAATTTCGTTTTGTTTTCCGGATAATTTAGAAACTATTAAAATGTTCGAACGGATATCATTAACTCACTTTTTCCCGACACGAAAAAAAAACTTTCAAGTGTAGAATTTTTCTTGAGTTTAAATCTTTCGGAAAAACGTGCAAGTAACGCGATGGTCCCTCTAGAAGAACACAAACCTTAACTCGATTATGTGACCGTATGAACCGCCTCTAAACCTTAGTGTTTGGGGCAGTACGGCGTTGCCACATACGAGGCGTTGGTTTGACCCTTCTACGGCTGGACCATTTGTACTGTGACGTATTCTGGAATTTTTTAAACTCCGCTCAAATGTTGAGCTATTAAGGAAATCTTGGGTATTTGATTATTTGATCGGAAAGTTTAATAATGTTTATTTATCTGGAATGTGATACAATATGTGGAATTCATATAGTAAGGCATGAAATGCGAAGTATGAGATATTTCAGATTTATGATGTCTAAAAAGATTATGGATTGCAAATGTTGTAGTTTTACACTTTCTTTTCTGTGACCGTAAGCGTAGTATGTGGTGTATCTCCGGCTTCGTTGCTATACATCAACGACAGTCGGGATACACATGCTTGCTTACGTTGATAATATGAGATATTATGTGTTGCTGTGATATGTTATATTGGATCGTCGTGTTCTGAATAGCCGGGGGTTTTATGTGAGATAAGGGTTTTTATTTTCATTCATGTAAAATTCATTGTATGTAATGTTCTTTTATTGGGCCACTTCCGGGATGAGTATGATGTCACCATTGTATATTATTTACTTTTCCGCATTAGGTATACCCAAGGAAGAGAGCACAAGTAACAGGGTTCTAGAGTCCAGTAGGAGACCAACTCGAGGAGTCGAGTCCGAGTCTTCTAACTCCAGAATTGGAAGGGTTGCTTGCCGCTCTCGTAGGGGTCTAAGGGTGTGGGTTTGGCTATTCATCGCGACCGTGGAATCCGTGTTTTATAGAGGCTCAAAATAAAACACAGACCTCCTAGAATATCCATTATTTCATATGTTTCTTCTGCTGCGATATCTGTGATGTGATAATTTGATATGTTGTGCTAGATACTGTATATAGTATACATGATATGTTATATAGACGTTACTTATGTTTTACACCCGCGCTAGCCCTGCCCCGCTATGCCGTTAGTTACCTAACCTGACGGTGCACGAGGGGACATCGAGGAGAATACAGATGGCATAAGTGTATGTCGTATTTATCTGTGATGTTTAGGTGACTTAAATGATGGGACTTCATTAATGTGATTAATGAAAGAAAAGAAACCTAAAAGATGTTTTAGAATAAAATTTTCAAAAAGGGTAGCTACAGTTTTTGATTTGCATAGCGATATATATAATATATCCTGCACCTTTTTCGTTGAGGAAAGAGCCGAGATTCCTTCACCGGGAGTGACCACTTTAGCAAAACTAGCAAAAGGTACAACACTCGGTTTGTCTTTTGATTGCTTTTGGAGTTTTTGCTTTGCATAGCGATATATATGATATATCCTGCACCTTATTCCATAAGGAAAGATCCGAGATCCCTTCACCGGGAGTGACCTCTTTTGCAAAACTAATGAAAGCCTTAAAATCACTCCATTTCAAAATTCACTCGATTTTACAACGATATCAAGTTCATTACGCAATAGGTTTTCAGAAAAACCTGTCGTAGCCCTCCATAATTTCAGAGAAGTTGTATATAGTATTCGTGCTGCATTTGTTGGCTTTCGTCAAAGTGTAGTGTGCGGTAGCTATAGGCTGCTTATCTGCTGCATATGATGCGATTGGATTAGGGTAGTCGTACGGATTTGTTTGCTTTCGTCAAGGGTCGTGCGGGTGGGTTTAATTCAGTCAAGAAATGTACGGGTTGAACTTGACTAGCGGGCTATGCTTTGTTGGCTTTCATCAAGGTCATAGCACGTTAGGGGCAAAATATTATCGGGAATTTTAAGTGTTGAAATTTGCAATGAGATTGCATACCTTCTATGAGATAGTTGGATCCCGATGCCCACTGCGAGTAATAGTTACTCCTGGGAGAGTTTTACACAGGACAATTAGCCATTGAAGTAGGTGTCTAGAAAGGTGTCAATGGGGTAACGTCTCTGGGAAAACGAGGTTTATTTTAATTTGGTCCGTGCGAAAGCACGGGGAACCTCCCTCAAAGTACCGACACTGGCCTGGCTGAAAAATTGGCGAAATTGTTGGGTGTAATTAATCCCGGCTAGTATTTTCTTTTAGGGTTTGAAGGAAGATTTGATAAAAACAGTGGGAGCCATCCTAATTAAGATAAAATAATAACCAATTTCATCCCGCAAGAGCGCATGCAGAGTGTTTTCTTCTCTCTCTCTCTCCAAGTAGTGACCATGTCACGCCTTAATCAAGATAATAATACAGATGAAATGACCGAACCCGCTTGTTATACTGCGCTGGGGAACGTTGGTCCCGCTCCAACTTATAACTGTTATAAGACCGAGCAGGAAATAGGGGATTAGCAGGATTCCCGTGCCGCCCAAACGAAGAAAGTGCATAATGATGCATCTTCTTCGAGTGTGTTCATTACCGAGAACTGTTTCTCAGTATCCTCTAAGTCCTGGGTATAAGATACCGGATCAGGATCTCACATATGTAATCTTTTACATGGGCTATAGATAGGTAGAGAACTGAGAACGGGTGATAAAATTTCAAGAGTTGGAAACGGTGCAATTGTTGCAGCCAAGTTGTTGGCAGTTATCACCCTGTATTACCGAATACATTGATTCTGAACGAATGTTATTAGATGCCGAACCTGATATACAATATCATATCAGTATCTTTATTTAGTAAAGAAGGATATTATTTTGTATTGTTGGATAATGTTTTGAACATTTCCTATATCAAATGTTGATCGGTTAAGCACATTATCTAAAAGCATAAACGTTCTAAATCAAACTACAGTTCTTCACGTTTAAAACACACACAAGAAGAAGAGTTCAGGAATGAACGAATCCTTCTTGAGGCATTATAGACTAGGTCATATCAATGCAGCACAACTAGCTGATGTTACATAAAGATGCATATTTAAAACAGTTTGAATTTACATCTTGTGAAACTTGCCAGTCATGTCACAAAGATAAGATGACCATAGCTCCGTTTACTGGAAAAAGAGAAAAAGTTAGTGAACTCTTGGGATTGATACAGATGATGTATATAGGTCCCCTGTCTACACATGCCAGGACCGGTTCTTTGTACTTCATTACATTCACTGAAAATCTCTCAAGATTCGGACATATGTTCCTGTTGAAACACAAGTCAGGACCTTTGGAGATATTCAATGAATATAAGTTAGAAGTAGAGAACCAAAACAGGTATAAGTATTATGTACTTGGATAAGATCTGGAGGAGAATACTTGATCGCGGAATTCCTGGACTATTCTAAAGGAGAAAACGATTCTCTCTCAGCATTACTCCTCCGCATACACCACAACACGTCGGTGTATCGGGGCGGAGCAATTGCATCCTATAAGATATGGTGCGCTCTATGATGAGTATTACTGAGTTACCTATTTCCTTTTGGGGGTTATGCACTTGTGAAGCTGCATACCTATTGAATGGCGTTACAACCAAATCAGGTGCATACCACTCCATATGTGATATGGTAAGGGAAGAGCTCATCTCTTAAGTCAGTTAAGATTTGGGGTTGTCCGGCCTATGTCTAAAAGCAAAATCCAGACAGACTCGAGGTAAGGTCAGTTTTGTGGAAATTTGTTGGATATCCCAAGCATTCGCAAAGGAATATCTTCTACCGCACCGAGGAACAAAAGGTATTTTGTTTCTCGGCATGCCACCTTTTTTAGAAAAGGAATTTATTTTGGAAACAAATTTGTGGTCATGAGGTAGAACTGGAAGGAGTTCCAGCTATAGAAACTACAGCTGACGATTTGGTAGAACCGGAGGATTCAATTGCTCCCAACAAACCTTAGCCTCTCCGCCGATCTGGTAGGGTTCCTCACCCACCTGAGAGATACTTTGGTTTCTCTATGACAGTGGGAGAGAGGATTGCATCTTGAGATAATGACTCATCTGGTTCGAGCAGGCCATCAAGAGTGGGGACACTGTAAGAATGGCTGGAAGCTAAGCGATTCCTAGATGGAATCCATATACACCAACAAAGTATGGACTTTGGTTGCTTTATCTTGAAAGGTTAAATCCCCATCAGGAGCAAGTATATCTTGAGAAGATTACTTGGTGTATATTGAAAAGTTGAGACTTTCAAAGCTAGACTTATTAAAGGTTTGCATCATTGACCAGGTGTGGATTATGATGAAACCTTTTCTAAGTACCTATGCTTAAGTCCATCCAGACCCTACTTGCCATAAGCTGCATACCATGACTACGATATCTGTCACGCCCCGCTTCCCAAAATACGGAAAAACGAGGGATGACTAGGCCAGCCATGCTCCTACGGTCAAGGAATCATCCCGCCGTAGTCACACATCAGCTTCTAGAATTACATGATAATCAGTAAATAAGTACAGTAGTAAAGGAATCACATCACTAATTTATTACATTAAAATCTACTGTTCACAAATTACAAATAACAAGAACAGTTACAAACCAAGTTCAATCTCACGATCACTTTTATGGAAAGCAGTAAAGAAAGAGAGTACACAAGACTATATCTCCATGAACTCGAAAGGTAGATCCGTCTCCTGCGCTGGTCTTCCACTGGATCTGAGCATGCATACTCAGGTCGTCAGAGCAAAACAATAACAATATTATAATAATAAGATGAAACAGGTAAAAGAGGTAATAACTGTGAAAGTACAACGCGAGTAATCACTATATCACTATATGATGCAAAATATGATCTGTGTCCTTATCGGTCTCTAGGTCATGTTTGAAATCGCATAGTGGAAAGGAGGATCATGTTTAATTGGAGTCTCGTACATACCCGAGACAACGGCCCACATGCCCGGGACATAACCCTGTCAGCCGGATCGCTAGATCCTCCCTAATATATATATCGCTGCTCGAATGATCATCCTCTAAAACACAGTCCCGCTAAATACGATTCTCTTTCCACTTCGATTTCCCCTTTATCCCCAGGTTTACACTATTTATGATCTTGATTTAGTCGTGTACAAGTATACCAATGGCACGTTTCATCACTGTTCACTGTATCAATCACTGTCACGAATATTCTTTTCCCATTGGTGTACTCGTCACACCTAAACCAACATCAATCAAGCACGATAATGCAATGTCCACTGACTCTAACACGCACTAACACTAAGCATATGGCAAATGGGGTATGATATATGTATGTATGCCATCCATAAGCTAAGTATGTTATGAACCAATGTGCACGCCATTAACTTACCAAAATTGCATAAATTCATATGTTTAGAATTCAACGAAATGATACAAATACGATAAATAGAACACTCAGTCATAAATTCATCAAAATTAGTTTCAGTTCAATCGGGTTTCCGGTATTCAAGATACAGCTATTTCATTTTAAGTGCTCGCGGTTGGAAATTCAGTTTCTGAACTGAACGTCCGTTTCGTGACACGAATTACACCCAGTTGGGTTCAGAATTTAGCGATGCTACAGTTGAATAAAATCTAGGGTTTTCGATAGGGTATTCAACGCAAAAGATGGATCCTCATTCACGTCTGTACGTCAAAAGTTATATACAGTTTAACATTAGTATGTCACTTCAGAATCTGTTCTGGACAGTTATACGTTCTGCCCTTTTATTTACAATTTAAATAGCAAACGGCAATGAAACGGAATGAAACCACTTGTTTTTTTTATCTAACAGATCCATATTTAATCCACTGCAGAGTTCCGTAACATATGAATTCAGGAAACAATGTGACACCCATTTTGGGACAGTACAGTAATCAGAGTCGCTCTGGACTGCAGTCCAGAGTCGCGCTCCGATCTAAATATCATCGCAGTTACAGTACATAAAACATTAGAAGTTTACATAGAATTAAAGTTCGTCGAGTCGGATTCGATTTAAGCCCTCGAACGCATCTTTCCAGTATGTACATAATTTATAGTGATTTTAACCATTTTCAGATACAGGAAATTTCTAGTTTTATCGGTATATTTGGGGGTATTCGTTTTAGTCACTAACATTCGTATTTTCCAGTAAGATTTTTACAGGATATTCATCACTACAAGAGCCAACACAGAAAATCTAATTCCGTCAACTTAGGCAAGTATTTTCATTGGGCCAAGCATCGAATACATACGTCGTTTAATTCTATCGGGAAAAGGAATTTCATAACATACATGTTTGAGTTTGTAATATGGGTAAATTAGCATGTAGCAAGTAAAGCACTTGCCTGGAAACGTCTCGGGGTTACACGGCAGCAGCGGCGTCACGAACACGCGATGTACGGCGTGAATCGATTTGCGCGAGCTTGGCTCTCGGTACGGATTTGATGTCGGAGTTGCCCGGAGCCGTTGCACGGTCACTAGAAGTTGAGGGATGCTCCGTGGTCCTCTGCGAGTGCACTGGGGTCGATGACGGTCGACGGCGTCGCTCCTGCGATGGGCAGCAATGGAGCTCGAGACTTGGGTGTTTGGGTTAGAGTGTTTTTGAAGAGAGTGAGAGTGAGAGAGCTCGGAGGTGGTGATGGTGAAGTTGATGTTGAGAATGAAGGGGTGTCGAGTGGGTGGTTCAGGCTCGCCGGCGTCGAGTGGAAGGGAAGGTCGAGTGGGTGCAGAGGAGTTTGGCGTGTAGGGGTTTGGGTGTGCAGGGTTCTAGGTTGGTGGAGGAAGATGGAGGAGGGTTCTGTGGGTCGACGAGGAGGTTCGCCGTCGTCGGAGGGAGTCGAGTGCGGTGGGTTTGTGAGTTGTCGAGAGGGAGAGAGATGAGGAATTTTTGAAAGTGAGAGAGAGGTGAGGGTGTGAGGGAGATAGGAAGCGACGAGGGGAGGAGATTGAGGGGATTCGTGAGGGTGTAACGGCAAGGCGTGGCGTGGGCGTGAGCTGTGGCGAAGGGAGTGGGTCGCGCGAAAAGTGCACGAGAAAAAAGGAGATAGCCGTTTGGGGAAGAATGAGGGATTTGAGTGTATGGGCCCGGTCGGGTTGCTGGGGAAACGGGCTGGAGGGAGCGGGCTAAGAAAAGTTTTATTAATTAAATTCTTTTAGTTTTCGTGGGCTGAGGTTAGAACGGGCCGGGGGAAATTAGTATAATGGTTTCCATTTTAAATGGGAAAAATCTTATGGGCCGAGGGTTTTAGCTGTGCCAGGGCTTAAGGATTTTAATGTTAATTTAAATTTGATTTTTGATTGTTGGGCCGGGGATTTGAGTATAGTCTGGGTTTGGATTTATTAATATATTTTTGGTTTTAATTGGTTTTAAATTTTGGGTTTTGACTTTTAGGTTTGGGAAATTTTAAATATTGGAATTTAAGCAACCAATTTCCCACAGAAAATACGAGGGGAAACAGAAAGGGACACTCGGGGAAAAAATTGGAAAATTAGAAACTTTTATTGAGATGGGAGCAGGGATTTACAATATCTGGTGGATGAGTGTCATGACGGCTGTTCTAAATAGTGATTTAGAAGGGAGCGTCTATAAGTTCACGGCCAGAGGGCTTCGTTGACAGTGGGAGCAGCGGAAACATGTGCAACTTGCTTTACAGGTTAAAGCAGGCATCGCGGAGTTGGAACATCTGTTTTGATGTGGTAGTCAAAGCGTTTGACTTCATCAAAGTGGTAGATGAACCTTGTATATACAAAAAGGTAGCAGAGAGTAAGGTCTTCTTCCTCGTATTGTACGTGGATGACATACTCTTGTAAGGAAAGGAGTTTCCTATGCTACGCTCGTTCAATCTCCTCTTATCACAACGATTCTCCATATAGGATCAAGGTGATGCCTCCTAAATCCAGGGTTGTGAATCTATGAGATAGATCTATGTGGATGTTAGGACCCTCACTAGGTGTAGTGAAATGGTATCAATCGATCCTGGGTAGAATCACTGGGTAGCTTCCAGGGTGGTAAGGTCGACAGAATGTCAGTCACATGCATTGTCTTTACCCTCAGTAAAAGGACGGTATGTTGGAAAGGTTCCAAGCAAGATACCGTGGCATACTAGATGATAAAGGCTGGATACATTGCTACCGAAGATGCTACCAAAGAGGCAGTCTGGGTGTATATTAGTTCGTGAGATGAACTTCGTTCTTTCCATTGTGTGACAATGGAGTTGTGGCTTATGCCAAGTAACGTCCGTCCCATCAGTGATCCGTACATATTCTAAGGCAGTATCACCTGATCATGGAGATGGTTGATCTCCAGGAGATCGAGGTTAGGAGAGTAGACTCAGAGGACAACATAGCGGATCCACTCACAAAGGCCTTTCTCCCAGAGAGAGACTGTTATGGGATGGTTGAGTATGAGATACTACAACCACTGTTATCAGATAGCCCTAGTGCAAGTGGGAGATTGTTAATTATATGTATGCCCTAGAGACCATTATTTTACATGAGATGTATATTGTAGTGGATGCTTTGAAATATATAGGGAGGACTTTCTTGCTCGACATGATAGTATGCTATATGTTTACTCTTTACCTTAACATGTACACTGATTGTCTCTCTGTTACATGTTGGTAAAGCCCTTAGGATGTGTACTTGACTGCCTGGACTATGATGCGGATCATAGTAATGGGGACATGGTAGTCCATATGTACATCCTTCAACGTCCCTAGTCGTGGGTGTAACGAGATGGGGCATCGATATACCAGAGTAAACTAGCGTATAGCTTCTCGACCTATATAGATGGGCTATGGATGATCCCATATCCATTAGTGTTTGACATCAGAGATGATATACGGGTGCTCAGTGGAGACTTGGTACACTGGACGGACTCGCCGAGAACTCCCAGATGGTATTATACATCAAATCAGATAGCAGTTCTCTGGTGACACTGGTGCAGGTTAGTCTGTAGACCCGAGATCGTCATAGAGTCTTGTGTGATTCCCACTGTGCTTTGATTTCCACCTTACCGTGTCCAAGAGGGCGTGCAAAACGGTGGTTTTTGGGTACAGTCCTGAATCGCATGGAGGTAATGAGAGATAGGAGGGGTTTCGTCTCTCCCGGTATTGGGGGTTGATGTTGAGCTGTGCTCCATTGGCCTTAACAGGGAAGTCCCTGGCCAGGGCTGGTTTAGAGATTTACTGGTAAGTGTTACCAGTAGTTTCTCGACCCGTTATGAGCCTCATATCGGCATGACTTATCGGTTATTGGCGTCTGGCGTTTACCACCCCTAGACTTGATATGCGACATATCAGACGAGAAGACCGGACTGTACGGTAGTGTCACTGTCAGGCTTTTGCAGGTGTTGGAGCGGGCTTGCTTGCTGATCTTCTGATCGCTCAATACCCGGGTAGCCGTTACGTCCAGCTAGTACCGCTGACGGCTTGTGGGTGCTTTATGTGATCATCATCTACTGCCGGCATATTGACGAGTCTTTAGAGTCCTACATAGAGGTTTTACTGGCTCAAACGAAATGAAATAGGAGCGCATATGTGATATGTGCGGGACCGAGAATAATGCATGTATGTGAAATCGTATTCTATTCTCGCGACTTTTGTATCGTTCGGTTATATGTGATATAGCTGGGTTATCGAATCAAGTGTTGATTCGATAAGTTGGTACATTAAGTGTTAGTCGGTTATATGAGATATAGCCGGATTATTAAGTCAAGTGTTGATTTAATAATTTATTGTATAATTGTATATGTGATATACTAATTTACATTAACTAACATAGGCTCACTTAAGTATTCTTTTCTCACATGTGTGTACATGTAATATATATGTGATATATATTAATGTGCCTTGTTTAGTTTTGTATCATGGTTATTGATATACACTACATGGGTGTATGAGACATACACCATTATAATTATATTGCTATGGTTTTACTATTCAAAGTAAATACAAAATTAGTGGATAATTGTTCAAGTGCATGAAGCTTCATGAAGCTTGTGAGTGCATTGACCAATTCCACTAGTTTTGTTTTACTTAGGATATTTAGTAACCTTACCACTATAATTAGCCATGGTTATGTCTCTACAAGAGTGAATATATGATACCCACTCACCCATGGTTAGCTCTCTCTCTTGATTAGTTTTTCATTCTCATTTTATTGAGCTCATCTTCTTCCTCCTTCGAATGCTTGCTAAGGTTTGATAAAAAGAGAGAAATAATATGAGAAAAGAAATTCTAAAGTGAATCCATTTCCTATTTCACCATCCTCTACTAGACTAGCACTTTTGTATAGGGTGTTTGCTTCACTTTGGTGAAGTGGTAGCTTGAGTTCGTATTCCTTTGACGTAGATCATCTTCGGCCTCGAAGACTTCAAGCAAAAACGTTGCCCTCTTCTCATAGAGCCGTCCGAGAGTCCGGGAGTTCGATGATCGCAGCGAAGGGACTACTACAAGGAGCTTATGAAGTGAAGGACCGATCTACAAAGGTTGTATTTTCTTCTTCACTTAGATAGTAAAGGTGTTTACTTCCATGTGAAACCCTAATAATATTGAAAAGATCCCGGCTTTGGGCTGTTCGGCACGTCTAAAATTTTATCCGGGCATGGTTGATGCCTTATAAACCCTTGTATGAGTGCCAAGGAACCCTACAGTTAAAATGTTTGAACGGATATCAATGTCATGCCCCGAAATAGCACGTGACTGGCCCTTGAATCATATGAAGTCTATAGGACCTCATCTAATTCAAGTAAGCCAAAAGCCCAAAAATCTAAAACCATTTTAAATAATAAATGAAGGAAAATAGTTTTAAGAAGTGAAGAAAACATGTTTTAAAAACAAGGATTTTAAATAAATAAGCCGAATATGCATTTTTTAAAATCTATAGTATTTTCTGAAAATTTCGGCAGAGTTTCCTTTGTAAATACTGGCCCCGAACGGGGTACAACATGATAAGAACATATATACAATGATAAAATGCATCCCCAAGCGGGAGCTAGCTCTTCATCAATCGACGGTCACAACCACGCAAGCAATATAATATACAACGCCGAAGGGCGAGGATCAAAACTCAAAAAGGAAGCTTAAAATCAGCATGAAAACCATAATACTACATCGCGTGACTCTAAGGTCGAAATAATACACAACTGGTATTCTAAGTCTGAACAAATATACATGTTTGATTGATGTAATTACTAGATACAACTGAATAATACATATACAATGGTGGTTCTGATGCAAAAGAATCCACCTAACAAAGCAAATCACACGAAAGGGAAGCAGTGTGCCAGAAAGCCACAATGGAACCTGTACGGCAAAACCTGCAAGGACTGTGGCACAACGGGGGTGAGTTGCCAACTCGTGAATAGAAAACATCACAGTGCAGAAATCGTATGTATGACATAATCCTAGGTCAATACGCCATTTGGCCGCACGCTTTTGGCGTGTCGGATGTTCAAAGTTCAAAAGTTATAACCGCGATCAGGACGGTGTCGCTTCGCAGCTAGCCGGTTGAGCACGGGTCGATCAACAGGGAGATGGTTGTATGTCCGTTCGAGTCTTAGACGAGTCAATAAAGAATGTGTATATGTTTGTTCAATTCTATCCTAAGTGTTATATGCAAGTATAAAGTTGTTAAGAAAAAGATACGAAAGTGTAAGCTAAAGAAATCCGCACTCAAAACCTTTGAGCCGAGTCTTGACCAATTGAAGCTAGAGCAATTGGCAACAACGTGGATTAGGGTACTTAAGCACGGTATTCGTGGAATCCGGCTTATTGACCCTTGTCCTTCCGTTCTTGTCTCTTGCTTTTTCCTCCGGCCAAACCGAACGCAACCGGTCACGGTTAGGAATTACCGTTACCTTGGTAGGGTAGGGTGCCTAACGGAGCGCTTGCGTAACGTTTGGGAGGAGTTCAAAGGAAAATAACGGGAAAAGAAAATGAGCAAAGAAACATTAACTTACAATATTGTATTTATTCTTAACAACAACAATTACAACCATTCAGAAAACGAACCAAAAAGAGCAAAAGAAAAGATAAACAAAGAAAAGAAAAGATTACAAGCAAGTAATTAAAAGTGCATGGAATTTAAGTGCATGAAAGTAAATGAGCAAGAAATGAAACTAGGAACCATAGAACCCAAAACAAGACATGGGTTCAATAACCAAATCTTAAACTTGAAAACTCAATTAAGAGGTTGCAAGATCAAGAAAAGGCAAAGAACTCATGGAGAATGAAGCACAAAAGAGAACAAATGATACAACCCTTTGAGATCAATGACCAAAGCTTAAACTTGCAAGCTCACTTAAGAGGATGCAAGATCAAGTTAAGGTAGAGAGCTCAAGGGGGAAGCTAAGCAAAAAAGAATGATACAAAATTACCCTCATCTTCATTTTACATCAACTCAAAAGCTCTCACAACAATTTCATGGAGTAAATAACGAAGAAGAAGAAGAAGAAGTAAACTAAAAACTAACAAAAATTGGGCATAAGAATGAACATTTTTGGCTTGGCAAGTTCTGGGATATTTATAAGCAGGAAACAGAGAACCTAAGGCAACATTCAGGCACTATAGGAAGTTACAAAAAAGCCCCCATAAGATGACCCAGTGCGGAGCCCACATGGCCGCGGTTCTGCGGCCTAAGCGCGCTTATGCCGCGGAACCGCGGCCTTATCAGGGATTTGGGCCATGAGATTTGGTGGGTTTTCCTGGTTTGTGGTCCTCTTCAGTGTGGTATGGTACTTTTCTCAGAAGCTCTTCACAATTCTTCCAGAATTACAGTAGAACAAAAGGTGATGTGATGTGGATCTTTTGCCTTGATTTCCTCGAGCTCCGCGTAGATTTCTTGGATCTTGTGTTGACATTGTGCTTTGTGCATGAAAATGAGAATCGATTTGCCATTTTGTCTCTTAAACTGGTGTGTGGCAACACACGGATAGAGAGCGGAGACCCGTGTTTTATCTGTTGTTGGCAGTAATCCGGAATTCGTCATACTTTTCCATGAATTTCACTGTTTAGAGCTAAGAACCAGTATTCTGCAAATATGTAGCAAACACTAATCAAAAGCACCTGCCTATAAACAAACGAGCGTAAGAATGGGTGGTATAAAATGCAATATTCTGGTACGTACAAATACCCCCAAACTTAACTTTTGCTCGTCCCGAGCAAAACCAATTATTCACAAAAAAGTCATAACCTCACTTTCGCAGGGAACGCGATTGCACTGAGCACGTGCAACAAGCCGTTAAACCTCTAGGTGTCCCTAGTAGGAGGAGTGTTGTCTCCTGAGGGTTTTCAGCGGATTACACCCACAAAATCCCGTCAAGCTAGTGTCATAAGTTAACGTCGATTCTACTCCTACAGTTTAGTATTTACGTTAGAAATTCTATCATCCTAAGTTAGAAATATCCAACCCTAATGCTTCACACCTCCTTTCTATTTAACCTCAGATCTTATACGTTCCAAAAATGTTTAGAAAGATGTTGGTATCTCCCGAGTTTTCCTTCTAAACCGCGGTCTTAATTCCGGGATTTTTATCAACATTACAGAAAACACAAGTCTTATTCTTTATTTCTATCTTTTATCAAAACTTCGATTGTATACCCCTACGTGTGTGTATATTTTCACCCCTACACTCAAGAATTCAATTCAAGCTATAATACCCTTGTCTTAATACCTAATACCAGTTCTTTTAATTAAGGATGGACGGATTTGCTTGCACACCTTCCATGCAACTATTAATGTTTCTTGAGGCACTAACAGCCGATTACTGAATGTGGGGACTTTAAAGCGTAAATAGCAGTTTCCAGGTCTTGACTTTATTCTATTTTTCTTTTTATTTTTCTTTTTCTTTTTCAAGACCGGATATATTTTTCAATATGCTCTTTTGGTGTTTTGCTTTAAATAACGTTTTTTTTCATACTAGGCTTTCAGGGAAGAGTATTTCTAGGTATCCTCTACTATCCCAAGTTTCAAGGTGCGTGTGAGTGCAGTTTGTAGGGTATATACTTTCTAAATTTGAACTCAAGAAAAGAAACTATTTTTCAGACTTATCTTTCATTAAAGCTTCAATACTTTCCCTTCATCTTGACTTAACTCAAGAACTGAACTCAAGATTACCTATTTCTCAAAAAAAAAATGTAAGGACGTATACTTACCAAAGTTAGACAGAATGAGGGTTATTTTTAGGATTTTCAATTCCTAAGCCTAGAATTTAGTTATTTCTAACATATCAACTAAACTTTCAGAATAAAAATCTAAGTTACCCTATTAGCTAACTTGACGACAAAGTTTTTATATTTTTGGAAAAATTTCGATTTTTGTGGGTTTTTAATAAGGTATGAAAATGCAGAATATACAAATGAATGCGAAGGAAAAAAGCTTACCGAGCACACCCCCAAACTTAAACTTGACAGTGCCCTCACTGTCAGGCTACAGCAAGAGGGTCAAAATTGTCGGTGCCTCCTTAAAAACAAATTATATACAAAACAAAAAGGAAAAAAAATTATATACAAAAAGGCCCCCCCCCAAACTTAAGTAAAACAGTGTTTCCACTGTTAAGCGTTGAAGTTCAGGATTAGGGGGGAAAAGAACAGTATCAAGCTATACAAGGCCTTACACAGGCCAAAAGTGAGCACCAACCATTCAAAGATCTTATCGTGATAAAGCAGTGGCTGGTGAAAGAATGCGGAGAGGTAAGAAATAGAGAATACGCGAGACCGTATGGAGATAGAAGCGGGATACGGTCTCGGTATATGAGAAGAAGAATGGCGGAAGGGGGAAAGAAGTGGAATACGAACTTGAGGGTGGAAATGGATTGAATAAATTAGTACAATCTGTAATGATCGATGTGAAAAGATGGGTTATACTAATTTATCAATATGGCGAGAAATTGGGTTAAATCCCTCAAGATTCGTGAGAAAACATGGGTAGGACGAACTCGGTAAACCAGAAATATGAAATGAAAGTGAGACGGTTTCTTGCAAGGTCGGAACGATGGAAAGGATGGAGGTAGGTGATTGAGGAAGGTTATCGGTTAAAGGTTCAGGAGGGTGTACACAGTCAATGAAAGGAACATGATGAATTGGAAAATACGACTCATCAAAAACTGGTTCATCCTTAAAAATATCCTCAAAAGTTTCCTCAAAATTCAGCTTATCCATGCAAATTTCATCAAAATCTAGACGCATCTGGGGTTCGGGAAAAACAGTTAATGATTCGAGATGATGAATTGTAGAGAAAAACTCTGCCAAATCTACAGGTTCATCATCCAAAATATTCCCGGCGTCAATATCCTCAATTAAGTGAAAATCAATATTCTCATACACCTCAACAAAAGCATGGATATTAATCAATTCAGGTTCTAGAGTGGAGGTGTAGAGGTCAAAAGGATTGGGTGTGGTTTCACTCGAAAAGGACCCTACACAATCGGGCAAATCAAACACTACAAAGTCACACAACTCATTATCTGTTCTATCTTTAATCAATGAATCGTTTGGAACACTAGATAGACATCCAAAACCGGAGTTGTGGGTTCAAGTTGAAATGGGTAGGCTTGATTCGGAAGGGGGTACATCTCACTCTCTCCACTCAAATTCTCAACCTGTCCTACCGCCTCTTCATACATTGGAAAATTTGGAGCTAGTTGAAAATTAGCTACCGGGTCACTAGGTTGTATGAGGGCGGCCATGGACGCATTCAAATCCATCATCTGTCGGTACGACGCTATCCTAAAGTCTTCCAAAGACTGTTCCAGACTAGACATGGGTTGTGAAGGGGTTTCAGTAAAAGATTCAAAATTATTTGGATACTGAAAACTCCGAAATGGCGGTTCAGAAGCAATGTCTTGGGAAGGTGCAAAAGTCGGGTAGGACTGGTAGGAGTCGAATGGCTGGATAGGAGCACGATCAACATTTGGATAAGAAGGTGAATAAAATTGTTGATCCCAAGAATCTGTAGGAGTGAAAGATCGGCTACAGGATTGTTCAATATGTTCAGCGACGGACAAAGGACGACTTGCAAAAGGGGTATCAACATAAGAGGGTGGGGGAGGTTGAAAAGGTTGATACAAAGTGGATTGCGGAGGGCAAATGTTTGTACTAGACGCGTCTATCCGATCTTTCAAAGATATTTTGGGCATGGAGGGAACGTTCGACGTTCGGCCAAAGCAAGAACCGTAAGAAGTAATGTCTGGTTGTGGGTACCAAAGTTCGGCAAGAGTTTTGCGAGGTGGGGTACCCATGATATGAAGAGAGAAAGAAAGAAAGGCAGAGAAAAGGAGGGGGAAAAGAATGTGATTTTTAATTTTTTTAGTTAGATATTAACAAAAGAATGAAATATACACACAAAAAGAATCTGGACCAAAAACAATCACGACACAAAAATACCACACACCTAATCGTTCTAGGGTTCACCTAGGTCAACTAGACCTGCTCCAGAACTTGATTTTCGAAGTAAAACTGTGTCGAGAAACGGGTTTAAGATACAGTGATCACGAGGCCAGGTAAGTGCAGAGATAAGGGGAGGTTTTCCGACGCTTTCGCGAAGGTCCTTAATTAAATAACCCTTTCTCTTTTGGCGGTTTCGCCGTTAACACTTTCTTAGACACCCCATAAACAATGTACCGTTAAGCGAGGTTCTAAACACAGTTAACTTCTCCTAGTGAGCGCGAAGTCCTTAAGACTTAAGGTCTAGTTTCTTTTTAAAGTTTGTGCGGGTAAACGTTATGCTCAAGTTCGTGATTTGTGGGCCACGGAAAAGGTGATGAAATCCTTTACCGTATGTTGTGGGGTTCGCTTGCCCTTAAGTCCGTATTAATGTATGCAATGCGCAATTCAATAAAAATTCTGTAATGAATCAAACAATCGTTTTTTTAGTTTAAGCACGGCACAGCAACAAATACGGGTTAGTCAATTTTTAGCGTTTGCTAGCGAACTTGCAAAAGAATCCTGCAAAGAATAGTATATTGGATGCGTCAGATTTGAGAAGAAGGTGTCAGTAAAGTACGTACCGTTAAGTTTTTGGGTTAGGAAACCCCCGTTGAATCAATTCCGGGAAGCTTTAAAAGTTCGCTTGCACGGGTCAAACTACCCGGATCTATGGCACTGTACTTCGTAATCACCTTAACCTTGAACGTACACTTTGCTCCCCACAATCGCAGTTCGCAAATCCGCAAAAATCTGCAGAAAATACAGTATAGTGAAATTCACAGAGAAGATAAAAGAAAAGACAAAAGGGTGGAGAAAAAATTGGCCACAGAGGCTTCAATGGGACCGCGGAACCGCCGCGCAAGGAACCTTTTGACCGAGGTTCCGCGGTCAAAATGTTGATTAGGGGATTTGTCTTTGGTCAACGAACTCCACTTCTTCTCTTTTCCAAAATAAAAACCTCTGTTTTCTTTTAGGATTACTGTACTTGCTCCAGATTAGCCTGCACACATGCTCACAAAAATTATCAACAAAAAATAACAAAAAGATTTTATTTTTTTATTTATAAATATATACAAAAAGAATATTGACCCGAATAACAAGAAAGAAAATACGCTACCGTCTCCCCGGCAACGGCGCCATTTGGCCGCACGCTTTTGGCGTGTCGGATGTTCAAAGTTCTAAAGTTATAACTGCGATCAGGACGGTGTCGCTTCGCAGCTAGCCGGTTGAGCACGGGTCGATCCACAAGGAGATGGTTGTATGTCCGTTCGAGTTTTAGACGAGTCAATAAAGAATGTGTATATGTTTGTTCAATTCTATCCTAAGTGTTATATGCAAGTATAAAGTTGTTAAGAAAAACATACGAAAGTGTAAGCTAAAGAAATCCGCACTCAAAACCTTTGAGCCGAGTCTTGACCAATTGAAGCTAGAGCAATTGGCAGCAATGTGGATTAGGGTACTTAAGCACGGTATTCGTGGAATCCGGCTTATTGACCCTTGTCCTTCCGTTCATGTCTCTTGCTTTTGCCTCTGGCCAAACCGAACGCAACCGGTCGCGGTTAGGAATCACCATTACCTTGGTAGGGTAGGGTGCCTAACGGAGCGCTTGCGTAACGTTTGGGCGGAGTTCAAAGGAAAATAACGGGAAAAGGAAATGAGCAAAGAAACATTAACTTACAATATTGTATTTATTCTTAACAACAACAATTACAACCATTCACAAAACGAACCAAAAAGAGCAAAAGAAAAGATAAACAAAGAAAAGAAAAGATTACAAGCAAGTAATTAAAAGTGCATGGAATTTAAGTGCATGAAAGTAAATGAGCAAGAAATGAAACTAGGAACCATAGAACCCAAAACAAGACATGGGTTCAATAACCAAATCTTAAACTTTCAAGCTCAATTAAGAGGTTGCAAGATCAAGAAAAGGCAAAGAACTCATGGAGAATGAAGCACAAAAGAGAGAACGAATGATACAACCCCTTGAGATCAATGACCAAAGCTTAAACTTGCAAGCTCACTTAAGAGGTTGCAAGATCAAGTTAAGGTAGAGAGCTCAAGGGGGAAGCTAAGCAAAAAATAATGATACAAAATAACTCTCATATTCATTTAACATCCACTCAAAAGCTCTCACAACAATTTCATGGAGGAAAGAATGAAGAAGAAGAAGTAAACTAAAAATTAACAAAAATGGGGCATAAGAATGAACATCTTTGGCTTGGCAAGTTCTTGGAAATTTATAGGCAGGAAACAGAGAACCTAGGGCAACATTCAAGCATTATAGGAAGTTACAAAAAGGCCCCCAGAAGATGACCCAATGCGGAGCCCACATGGCCGCGGTTCCGCGGCCTAAGCGCGCTTATGCCGCGGAACCGCAGCCTTATCTGGGATTTGGGCCATGAGATGTGGTGGGTTTTCCTGGTTTGTGGTCCTCTTCAGTATGGTATGGTACTTTTCTCAGAAGCTCTTCACAATTCTTCCAGAATTTCAGTAGAACAAAAGGTGATGTGATGTGGATCTTTTGCCATGATTTCCTCGAGCTCCGCGTAGATTTCTTGGATCTTGTGTTGACATTGAGCTTTGTTCATGAAAATGACAATCGATTAGCCATTTTGTCTCTTAAACTGGTGTGTGGCAACACACGGATAGAGAGAGGAGACCCGTGTTTTATCTGTTTTTGGCAGTAATCCTGAATTTGTCGTACTTTTCTATGAATTTCACTGTTTAGATCTGAGAACCAGTATTTTGCAAATATATAGCAAACACTGATCAAAAGCACCTGCCTATAAACAAACGAGCGTAAGAATGGGTGGTATAAAATGCAATATTCTGGTACGAACAACGATCAGTAATAATAATATCCTCAATATGAATAAGTCTGAAGCATGATAAGGTGGCAAGGGTAAACATCTATACATAAGTGTAATCCCATATGCTCGTGTCAGTGCCTCAGGTAATAACATATCATAAATATGAGGTATGAAAAATGTAATCAACATGAATCAATGTCAACTATATCATGAATTCTATAAGTATGTGGATGTCATCCAACTATGTAATCAATGTCCGTATGTATGTGGATCCCGTCCACGTGTCACCCAATGACAATAAGCATCATGCATGTATATATATCATAAAGCATATGCATGGAAGTATGAGGATGTAAATCAACGTGTGTCCCTCGCGACACATCAAAATCATGGAACCTGAGTGTCCAGCATCGACACTCGAAAACATCATGAAATCTGTGCCCAGCATCGGCACGTAAATCCTCATATATATATAGGGGTCCGTCAGTCCGGATCGGCCCACGGGCTCCGTCCGTCCGGATCGGACCGTATCATCTGTCGACTCCGGTCGGTATCCTCCGGATATCCGCCGAGACCAAATAATATCACCGATAGGTAGTACTCCCTTGCCGGGCTCACCGTCCAACATATACGAGTCTTCTTGCCCCGGGGTACCTCACCGGGTCCACCATGTACCCGCAGACGGTGCCTACCGCTCCTCGAATCGGGTTACACATGACACTCTCAGAACCTAGAAAACACAAGGTGGACGCACTGAAATATCATATCAAGGGTAACCAGGTTTTTAAAACAATGCATACTCTTTTTTGAAATAACCACGGTTCCCAAATCCAGAAATATCATGGAAACAACATATCTCAATGCGTAAAATCACAAAGCATGATGTAAGCGACATATGAATGAAATGTAAGCATATCAGTATATCATGCAACATAAAACAATAATATGCACATATCGAGGGAAGACCGCTCCTTTGAAATGAAACAGTTTTAAAAAGTATATTGTGGTTCCCAAATCACCAAATCAAGCCAGAATCATATATGTATGTGCACAAGTATGAGTGTACAATATGTTTGTGCACAAGTATGAGTGTACAATATGTAAGTACACAAGTATGAGTGTACAATAAGTATGTGAACAAGTATGAGTGTATAATATGTAAGTCCACAAGTATGAGTGTACAATAGGTATGTGCACAAGTATGAGTGTACAATATGTATGTGCACAAGTATAAGTGTACAATATGTAAGTCCACAAGAATGAGTGTACAATAGGTATGTGCACAAGTATGCGTGTACAATATGTAAGTACACAAGTATGAGTGTACAATAGGTATGTGCACAAGTATGAGTGTAGAATATGTAAGTACAAAAGTATGCCATGCAAGGGGTCATATCCTGATGCAATAATCCTACTGTGTAGTGACATGGAAATTATCGATGTTGAAGTGTGTGAGCCGGCAAGCAGGTGTACGTGGAACATATGCATCATCGATAATGGTGCTGGTGTCCTGACAGCATGGTTTTAATATAACAATAACATATTTAAACATGCAATGCAATGCGAACAACAAGAATATGCGGCAAATGAATAATAAACACAACAGTGCAAAATCTATCAATGTATCTATGTCATACTGTTTTGCCACTTGAAAAAAGACGAATCAGGGTTTTTAGGAAAATAAGGCCTACGGTGCTTTTAAGAAAAGATGCGTCTTTTGAAAATATCCGTATAATCCCTTTTCCTGTCTTTAAAATTCTCCCGATTCGTTAGTTTTGAAATTGGTATGACATTGGCCTAGCCTAACATCTACTAAGCAAACTACAGATCTAACTAACAAGTCAATCGGAAGGGGTATGGAAACCATCTAAATCTGAGTCGATATATATATATATATATATATATATAATAGTCGGTGATACCGCCTCAAAGGTACCGCGTATGATACAATATCATATGACATCCTCGAGTCATGAGTTCGGATCTTATCATCAAATAAAGCTCGTACGGTAAGTCATCGTACGACATCCCAAATCTGGGTACGGGTCAATATCACATTTATCTCATCAATTTTCTGGTATCCTTATCATCATATATCATGAACTGATGTACTGATCTAAGTCCAGTACGACTGATACCATCGATATAAATGTGTGTGTAAAACACACATCCAAAGGCCCGCTACAATCTCATGTCGTATCCCAAATACGAACCACATCATATCACAGATATTATGGCCTTATGCCCAACCTCATCGACTCATCTCCAAATATCATCCACTATCCTCATCATCTAGCTATGAGTAAAACAAATAAACGTGTGTGTGTGTGTGGGTGTAACCTATTCTAGGGTTCGCAACTAGGAAACTATACTAGTTTACTACTAAACCCTAATCTAATCATAATACACCTAATCACATCCTGAATATCCAAGCCACACATAACGCTATCATACATATATATAGTATATATATCTAGTATACTATGTATCGAACTGTGGGGGTGCTATACGCCATCCACCCGACTTCCCCCGTAGATATAATCTACTCACCTTGCTCTCCGCCTTCCGTTGCCGACGTCGCCACGCGGTTGCTTGTCGTCCCGAAATCTTCGTGGAGTACCTACACATCAACGTATCGCAAATGCGTATTAAATTCACATCGGAAACCAAAACGGCACGTTAAGGCCTATAGGTTAGAACCTACGGACCACGCCTTCAAAACCACCAAATAACACTCGATTTCGACGTACAAACGTCAAGTGATCGAGGTAAAACAAAAATACGAGAATCCAGAATTCAAAATTTGCAAAACGAAACCCCGAATCAAAACAGCAACTTAGGAAAAAGTCCCAGATTTCTCCCTAGGTCAAATTGATAAATTTTGCATATGCCAAGGGTCTATTTTACTGATTAGGGGACCACAGAACAAAAACGAGGCACATTGGCCTAGGTATGGCCGCAAATTGCGGCCAGAGGGAATAAATCTATGGCCAAGGAATGGAATCAGGGGCTGGGGTCTTTAGGGTAAGTTCCAAATCGCCTGCATGTATCACTGTCCTTGCAAAATAATTTTCAGGTAGCCCGAGTTTTAGCAGATTTCATTTAATCCTCATAGAATCAACAATTTTCCGATATCGGCTTTTCTAAATCTGTATTTCGGGGTTCTAGTCCCTGGTTTAGGCCGGAATTCCAGCACTAGGGGGTTTGTGTGGCTTCTACTGAGCTCAATTACTCATCACAACCCAAAGTTTCCATTAACCCTAACTAGAATTTTCAAAGTTCACCCAAACCACACAATATCGGTTCTAATCTAACATGGGGGTAAAAGTAATGGAAATACTAAGCTAAAGGTTCAGAAAATACCTCATTTGGCAACTCAAGAATTTTCTTGAGTTGCCCTAAGTGTCCAAAATCCTTGCTTTCTTGGTCGATAGGATAGCTAGTGAGCTCATGCATCTTTTTAATGAAATGTGATTTGGGTTTTGAGGTGTTTTTCATGGTGTTTTGGAGGTTGAAGTTGGAGGAGATGGAGAGGGGACGCAGCAGCAACACCAAGATGAAGAGAGGGGAGAGGAATGAGTGAAAGAAATGATGAGAGAATGGCTCAAGACATGGGTTGACCCCTCACCCACCCTTTCTCTCTGTTACCCATACTTAATTCTTTATTCTATTCTTATCCTTTTCTTTTCTAATTTCCTTCTCTCATCAATAGTAACCCCAAAACAAAATCCATGTACCCAAAAACATGTAGTAAAATGCAACAAGTGCTAATAAAAAGATATGGTGCATGTTTGCACAAAATACGCTTAAAGCGCGATTAGCGATTTATAATCGCGGTTAGCACTAAATTAGCATATAATTAATCATAAAAACTTAAAATTTGCATAATTCACATAAACACCATCTTTTTAGTAATTTCCAAAATTTTCAAAATTTTTCCCAAATTATCGGTATTTAATTATACCGCCTTATTTAAAATATTCAATATTTTATAATTAAATTATAAAGTTTCCCAAAAATAATATTTTATTTTTTTGAAATGTTACAATCTTCCCCCCTTAAAGAAATTCGGTCCCCGAATTTAAATTTAAACCCCTCACTAAAACATTTCAGTAAAAGTCCATGTCGTCGGGGCTCCGAAATCATCAATACATAAAACGCATCATAGCGCAATGCATGCGCATGAACAATGGGAAGATAACTCGAAAACAAAACTCCGTCAAGCATCCCGCAATCATCGGAGTCATGGTAAAGACACAAATGTCAAATCCAAAACAAAACAAATATGATATATATCAATATCATACATGTAGACATCAAATCTATACATGTAAATATCTGAAAGAAGTGCATGCCAAAGCTTTTCATGTTGCTGTTCTATGCGCGTATCGCGGCATAGTGGCGGACGTTTATTGTAAGAAAATACCCATATATGTATACATCTTTTGTTTAATATTTACGTTCCGCCGTTTTGAAATCAATTTAGAAGGGTTTCCTTGTTTTAAACGTTTCGTGTCATATCAGACACGTAGGTATATACTGAGACTACAGCTCGCTATTTGGAAATCCCTTCGATAACTATCAATGCATGCAAAATATATCCAGGTACTGTCCTTTGACTAGTCCTGCTCAGTACGAAAACAAATAGCAAAAATCATAAAAACGTATTGCTCCATAAGGTATCAATCTCAAAAGGTATATAAGAATACTCCGTGCGTCTTGTGCGCACGGAAATCAAATCCATATATGTGCCATACATGTGCACAGAAACAACATCTATGTGCAACGGGTGTGCACGAAACATCTGTCATAGGCAACGTGTGTGCCTGACAGTAAAATCAGGTGCATCTGATATGCACGAAGAATCTCGATTTAGTGCATCTGGTGTGCACCAAAATAGTATCTCAGAACATGCGCTCAACACACACGAAAATCCAAATCGGGGTATCCATCATGCACGAATAAAATCTAAATCATGCGCATCCAACATGCACGAAATCACGAAATCCAATATCAAGCGTCGATCATGCGCAAGAATCCAAAAGAAGTGCACAGAGTGCACGAAATCAACATCAATATCAAAATCAAAATCGACGGTATACAATACGGCTCAATCCAAACCAGGTATACCGCGGTATATAATCTCACAACCATGTGCATCAGCATGCACAATTCAAATCAAAACACTAAAAGTGTATGAAAACTATGCCGAAAGCATAAGTCAAATTACATGCATAACATAGGCATGCAATCAAAATCAACATATCGAATGACATCAAACCGAAGTCAGGTGCAACCGTGGTGCATGAATTATAAATCCGGTGCAACAAAGGCACGAAATATAAATCTGGTGCGATTAATTTACGAAACATAAATCTGGTGCGACAAACGCATGAAATATAAAACTGGTGCATCCTGTGCAAGAAATACAAATACAGTGCATCCTGTGCACAAAACCTAAACAATAACTCAAATGCTTAAATAGAAACACCAAGTGTACCAAGGTGTAACAATCATAAACGTGTGCAACTGCGTGCACAAAACACATATCAATGCACTACTAGCACATATAAGCTATATCGAGTGCAAAAATTCAAATCGTGTGCATACCACGGGCAAAAAATCAACCCAACGGTATGAAATCCATGAAGTCATAAGTATGTGCAACCAAGGCACAAAACGCTATCAGGTGCAATAACTATGCACAAATATGAATACCCAATAGGTGCAACCATGGTGCACGAAAACAAATATCAGGGAACTCGGTCATGAAGACTAAATCATGCGAATAGATCGCCCAAAATACCGAAATCCAAGGCGACGGATACGGGATAATCGAATCACAAATTCACAAATCATAAATACCGTCATCGATAGTCCCTCCTTCAAAGTCGAGAAGGTGTCGGTGCATCCAATGCTAGCAGCGCAAGATATCTACTTGCCTCTTGCTCACGGTATGGTGTCATCTGTCTCTGGGCTCTTATCTTCTCTGTGGATTACCAATCTCGCAATCCATCGGCTCATCGGCCCTGTGAGGTGTGCTAACAGGGACGATTCCGTCCTGGCACTTCTCTCGGTCAAGCTTCACGACCACTCGTAGAGCAGTACGTCACTGGCGTCGGCCTCTGGTCCTCTGAATACAAATCACATATCCGATCCTGGTGCAAATCTTATCGCAGCAGTGTCCTAGAAGGAATCTTGCTCAAGGTCTCTTCCGATCTCGCTTATGCCGAACTGTACGGAGGCTGGTACTCTTGCACAATCGTTTCTTGCTCTCTGGACATCTGAGTCCTCAACACAGCGTTTCGTCGGAAACTGGTCGCATCCCAACGCCTCTGTAGACATATCCGACCTTTAATCCTAACGAGGAGTAACAACGGCTCGTCAACATCTCACACGAACCTCCTGTCCCACTTGTTTATATCATCTTCTACTTCGACGCCACGTCTTTATCTGCGCACTGTAAATGTTCTCGGCTACGGTCAATCCGAAGTCTCTCACACGGACTCGAAATCACAAACTCGGTATCTTCATCACTCTGTGAAAGATATCTAGCTGAACACGTCCTGAGGAACTCGTCCCATCCTGCAGAGGTATATTCCATACTCGTCCTTTCTTGATCAATTCACAACGCATCTGGGTGAGGTCCTCTATCCGAACCTGGTCAACTATCTCGTCGACGTTGCCGAACTCTAGCCTGCTGGGTGTACGCAATATGGCCACTCCTGGGTCCAAGTCTTCTCGTTTAGTATTCCAGAAAAGTGCTGTCGAGGTTTCCCTCAAATCTCGTTTCTGCCGAATTGCTCGGAAGTCGTCGTGCGTTACTACATTCATCTCTTATTCCGGAACGGCTGCATTCTCATCGCGACTCCTTCTGGAAGGTATATCCAAATACAGCGTCTCTGCATGCGTATCGCATCTCTGATGTCAGCGGATTGAAACGTCATCTCGTCGAAATCTCGTGCGAACTCTGTACTCCACTTGTTCCAATGTCGACTGATTCGGACTTGTCTTCTCGTGGCTGCATGGACTGCGCTCCAACGGCTATAGTCGTATCTGGAGTCTCCCAAGCAATGTATCCCATCATATGATATCCGAATGATGTCGAACCATTTGATCGATTTGTCAAAACCTCACAATCCCCCAACAGATCAACATCTTGAGTACAGTTTAATAGTATTCCAGCATATACCACAACACCTGTAGACCAACCGTTGAAGGGAAAACCCAAGACTCACAAATGGCACCGCTAAACTGCCGTAAACCTTAAGGTTCAAAGGCGTTCCATGGTCCTTACATCGAGTTAGGGTTTCATTCTTCTAGAGGGTCCATAGCATTACTTGCATTGTCTTCCGAATACTTTAATCTTGGAAATGGGTTCCTGACATTCGATCGTCTCTATCGACTCTCAACGAATCTGCGTGAAGTCGTCTCTAGCTGAAATCAATCCTTCTGATGACCTAGCATCGGGGTAAGTGAATGAACCACATGTCCTAGTCATTCATCCTCGGGTGACTAGCGACCTTCCATCATATCTCAAGTATAAACTCGTGCTGCAACAGCTCCAAACATCTGGGGAGATATCTCGTCATTCGTAGCAACAACTGGCTCATTAGTCTGCAAACTGAACAGCGCCTCAATCATCATGAATAAGCGATATATCAATGGTCATCATATTCTGGCTGGCCTCTAGCAGTAGCTTGATCCTCTGGTGATGATCTGCACGTCTGAGAAATCTCGTAAAAGCGATCTGTTAAATGCTCATGGCACGAAAACACACTAAAACGACGCCTCTCTATGCAATCGTATGTCCCTGGAATCACGCCATGGTCAGTCCTCGTCCATGAAGAGCTCGTGCTGACGCAACTCTAGCCGTAGCTCTCTCTGCCCGTGCAATCGTGGCAGCAAAATCATAACCAATACCGATGAGGATAGATCATAGGAATGAATATAATATTGTGCATGGAAATGTACATCCTAAGGTTTCTTAAGCGGAGTAGCGTATCGTAAGTATGCCACGGAACATACGTACGGTACGTCACTCTACTCAAGCTACCTACTCCATCAACCAAAGGGTCATCCTACGCGACGAAAGTTCGGGTGTAATACCCCCTCGACTAAGTCTAAGTTCCGTAAGGTCAAGCCTAAGTTCCGTATATATATAAACGCTCTAGGCTCCTCATAGTCAAACTTAGACTCAAACCAAGGTTAACCTAGCGCTCTGATACCAACTTTGTCACGCCCCGAAATAGCACGTGACTGGACCTTGAATCATATGAAGTCTATAGGACTTCATCTAATTCAAGTAAGCCAAAAGCTCATAAATCTAAAACCATTTTAAATAATAAATGAAGGGAAAATTGTTTTAAGAAGTGAAGAAAACATGTTTTTAAAACAAGGTTTTTAAATAAATAAGCCGAGTATGCATTTTTTAAAATCTATAGTCTTTTCGGAAAATTTCGGCAGAGTTTCCTTTGTAAATACTGGCCCCGAACGGGGTACAACACGATAAGAACATATATACAATGATAAAAGGCATCCCCAAGCGGGAGCTAGCTCTTCGTCAATCGACGGTCACAACCATGCAAGCAATATAATATACAACGCCGAAGGACGAGGATCAAAACTCAAAAAGGAAGCTCAAAATCAGTATGAAAACCATAATACTACAACGCGCGACTCTAAGGTCGAAATAATACACAACTGGTTTTCTAAGTCTGAACAAATATACATGTTTGGTTGATGGAATTACTAGATACAACTGAATAATACATATACAATGGTGGTTCTGATGCAAAAGAACCCACCTACCAAAGCAAATAACCCGAAAGGGAAGCAGTGTGCCAGAAAGCCGCAATGGAACTTGTATGGCAAAACCTGCAAGGATTGTGGCACAACGGGGGTGAGTTGCCAACTCGTGAATAGAAAACATCACAGAGCAGAAATCGTATGTATGACCCAATCCTAGGTCAATACGATCAGTAATAATAATATCCTCAATATGAATAAGTCTGAAGCATGATAAGGTGGCAAGGGTAAACATCTATACAAAAGTGTAATCCCATGTGCTCGTGTCAGTGCCTCAGGTAATAACATATCATAAATATGAGGTATGATAAATGTAATCAACATGAATCAATGTCAACGATATCATGAATTCTATAAGAATGTGGATGTCATCCAACTATGTAATCAATGTCCGTATGTATGTGGATCCCGTCCACGTGTCACCCAATGCCAATAAGCATCATGCATGTATATATATCATAAAGCATATGCATAGAAGTATGAGGATGTAAATCAACGTGTGTCCCTCGCGACACATCAAAATCAAGGAACCTGAGTGTCCAGCATCGATACTCGAAAACATCATGAAACCTGTGCCCAACATCGGCACATAAATCCCCATATATATATAGGGCTCCGTTAGTCCGAATCGGCCCACGGGCTCCGTCAGTCCGGATTGGCTCGTATCATCTCTCGACTCCGGTCGGTATCCTCTGTATATCCGCCGAGCCCAAATAATATCATCGGTAGGTAGTACTCCCCTGCCAGGCTCACCGTCCAACATATACGTGTCTTCTTGCCCCGGGGTACCTCATCGGGTCCACCATGTTCCCGCAGACGGTGCCTACTGCTCCTCGAATCGGGTTACAAATGCCACCCTCAGAACCGAGAAAACACATGGTGGACGCACTGAAATATCATATCAAGGGTAACCGGGTTTTTAAAACAATGCATACTCTCTTTTGAAATAACCACGGTTTCCAAATCCAGAAATATCATGGAAACAACTTATCTCAATGCGTAAAATCATAAAGCATAATGTATTCGACATATGAAAGAAATGTAAGCACATCTGTGTATCATGCAACATAAAATAGTAATATGCACATATCGAGGGAAGACCGCTCCTTTGAAATGAATCAGTTTTAAAAAGTATCTTTCAGTTTCCAAATCTCCAAATCAATCCCGAATCATATATATATGTGCACAGGTATGAGTGTACAATATGTATGTGCACAAGTATGAGTGTATAACTTGTATGTGCACAAGTATGAGTGTACAATATCTAAGTACACATGTATGAGTGTACAATAGGTATGTTCCCAAGTATGAGTGTACAATTTGTATGTGCACAAATATGAGTGTACAATATGTAAGTACATAAGTATGAGTGTACAATAGGTATGTGCAAAAGTATGAGTGTACAATATGTAAGTACACAAGTATGCCATGCAAGGGGTCATATCCTGATACAATAATCCTACTGTGTAGTGACATGGCAATTATCGATGATGAACTGCCGGCAAGCAGGTGTACGTGGAACATATGCATCATCGATAATGGTGCTGGTGTCCTGACAGCATGGTTTTTATATAACAAAAACATATTTAAACATGCAATGCGATGCGAACAGCAAGAATATGCGGCAAATGAATAATAAACACAACAGTGCAGAATCTACATCAATGTATCTATATCATACTGTTTTGCCACTTGAAAGAAGTCGAATCGGGGTTTTTAGGAAAATAAGGGCTACGGTGTTTTTTAAGAAAAGATGCGTCTTTTGAAAATATCCGTATAATCCCTTTGCCTGTCTTTAATATACTCCGGATTCGTTAGTTTTGAAATAGGTATGACATTGGCCAGCCTAACATCTACAAAGCAAACTACAAACCTAACTAACAAGTCAATCGGAAGGGGTATGGAAACCACCTAAATCTGAGTCGATATATATATATATATATATATATATATATATATATATATATATATAATAGTCGGTGATCCCGCCTCAAAGTTACCGCGTACGATACAATATCATTTGATATCCTCGAGTCATGAGTGCGGATCTTATCATCAAATAAAGCTCGTACGATAAGTTATCGTACGGCATCCCAAATCTGGGTACGGGTCAATATCACATTGATCTCATCAATTATCTGGTATGCTTATCATTATATCTCATGAACTGGGGTACTGATCTATGTCTAGTACGACGATACCATATATATAAATGCGTGTGTAAAACACACGTCCAAAGGCCCGCTAAAATCTCATGTCGTATCCCAAATACGAACCACATTATATCTCCGATCTCATGGCTCTATGCCCAACCTCATCGACTAATCTCCAAATATCATCCACTATCCTCATCATCTAGGTATGGGTATAACAAATAACCCTGTGTGTGCGTGTTGGTGTAACCTATTCTAGGGTTCGCAACTAGGAAACTATACTAGTTTACTTCTAAACCCTAATCTAATCATAGTACACCTAATCACATCCTGAATATCCAAGTCACACATTACACTATCATACATATATATAGTATATATCTTGTTTACTAAGTATCGAACTGCATGGGTGCTATACGCCATCCACCCGACTTCCCCCGTAGATATAATCTTCTCACCTTGCTCTCGGCCTTCCGTTGCCGACGTCGCCACGCGCTTGCTTGTCGTCCTGATGTCTTCGCGGGGTACCTACACATCAACGTATCGTAAATACGTATTAAAATCACATCGGAAACCAAAACAGCACGCTAAGGCCTATAGGTTAGAACCTACGGACCACGCCTTCAATACCACCAAATAACACTCGATTTCGACGTACAAACGTCAAGCGATCGTGGTAAAACACAAATACGAGAATCCAGAATTCAAAATACGCAAAACGAAACCCTGAATCAAAACAGAAACTTAGGAAAAAGGTCCCAGATTTCACCCTAGGTCAAAATGATAATTTTTGCATATGCCAAGGGTCTATTTTACTGATTAGGGGACCACAGAACCAAAATGAGCCACATTGGCCCAGGTATGGACGCAAATTGCGGCCAGAGGGAATAAATCTGCGGCCAAGGAATGGAATCAGGGGTTCGGGTCTTTAGGGTATGTTCCAAATCGCCTGCATGTATCACTGTCCTTGCAAAATAATTTTCAGGTAGCCCGAGTGTTAGCAGATTTCATTTAACCCTCACAGAATCCACAATTTTCCGATGTCGGCTTTTCTAAATCCGTATTCCGGGGTTCTAGAATCTGGTTTAGGCCTGAATTCTAGCACTAGGGGGTTTGTGTGGCTTCTATTGAGCTCAATTACTCATCACAACCCAAAGTTTCCATTAACCCTAACTAGAATTTTCAAAGTTCACCCAAACCACACAATATCGGTTCTAATCTAACATGGGGGTAAAAGTAATGGAAATACTAAGCTAAAGGTTCAGAAAAAACCACATTTGGCAACTCAAGAATGTTCTTGAGTTTCCCCAAGTATCCAAAATCCTTGCTTTCTTGGTCAATGGGATAGCTAGTGAGCTCATGCATCTTTTTAATGAAATGGGATTTGGGTTTTGAGGTGTTTCTCATGGTGTTTTGGAGGTTGAAGATGGAGGAGAAGGAGAGGGGAAGCAGCAGCAGCAGCAAGATGAAGAGAGGGGAGAGGAATGAGTGAAAGAAATGATGAGGGAATGGCTCAAGACATGGTTTGACCCCTCACCCACTCTTTCTCTCTCTTACCCATACTTAATTCTTTATTCTATTCTTATCCTTTTCTTTTCTAATTTCCTTTTCTCATCAATAGTAACCCCAAAACAAAAGCCATGTACCCAAAAACATGTAGTAAAATGCAACAAGTGTTAATAAAAAGATATGGTGCATGTTTGCACAAAATACGCTTAAAGCGCGATTAGCGATTTGTAATCGCGATTTGCACTAAATTAGCATATAATTAATCATAAAAACATAAAATTTGCATAATTCACATAAACACCATCTTTTTAGTAATTTCCAAAATTTTCCAAATTTTTCCCAAATTATCGGTATTTAATAATACCGCCTTATTTAAAATATTCAATATTTTATTATTAAATTATAAAGTTTCCCAAAAATAATATTTAATTTTTTTGAAATGTTATAATCAATAACCCATATTTTCCCCCTCTGAAATTTTCCAAGAGTTGGATTTTTCCGAGTTTAAAATTTTCAGAAAATCATGCAAGCGATTATGTGGACCCACTAGAAGAACGATACCCAAACTCGACTTTTTTTTATCGCGGAACCGCGATCATAACCTAGGGTTTGCCGCAGTTCCATGGCGACATTAGTGAGGCATGGGTCGGCCCTTCTACGGATGGTTCATAGGAGCTGAGGCAGTTTCTGAGAACTTTTTGAACTCCGCTCAAGTGTTGAGCTTGTTAGAAAATTTTGGGTGCTTGCTTATTCGATCGAAAAGTTTAACTTCGTCTAGCTATCTGTGATTGTGATACAGTAATTGGAATCTGTTTAGTTGCGTGCGAGTTTAACATTTCGGTCTCGGGTGAAATCTGGAATCTTGTTGAATTACCCGACTTCTATTGAAAAGAGTTTTCATAGTTGAGACCTAAATGTAAGATTTGCATTGTTAGGCATGAAATCCAGAATATGTGATATTCCGGGTTTATGATGTCTAAGGAAAGTGACTATTCCAATTGTTGTAGTTTTTTCACTTTCTTTTCTGCGGCCGTAAGTGTAATATGTGGTGTATCGCCGGTTTCGTTGCTATATGTCAACGACAATTGGGACACGCATATTTACTTACATTGATGACATGTGATGTTACGTGTTGCTGTGATATGTTATATTGGATCGTCGTGTTTGAATAGCCGGGTTTTTTTTATGTGAGATGAGAGTTTTTTTATTTTCATTCATGTAAAAACTTGTATGTAATATTATTTTATTGGGGCACTTCCGGGTTGAGGTGGATGTCACCGTTGATGTATATTATTTACTTTTCCGCATTAGGATAGACCCAAGGAGGGGAGCACAAGTAACCTGGTTCTAGGTTCCAGTGGGAGACCATCTCGAGGAGTCGAGACTGGGTCTCCTAACTCTAGAATTGGTAGGGTTGCTAGGCGCTCTCATAAGGGTCTAGAGATGTGGGTTTGGCTATTAATCACGACCGTGGAATCCTTGTTTTATACAGGCTTAATATAAAACCCGGAAATCCTAGTATATCCAATATTTCATATGTTGATTTCTGCTGCAATATTCTGTGATGTGATCACTTGATATGACGAGATAGATACAGTATATAGTATATATGATATATTATATAGACATTGCTTATATTTTACACCCGCGCTAGCCCTGCCCCGCTCTGCCATTAGTTACCTAACTTAATGGTGCATGACGGGACATCGGGGTGAATGCGGATGGCATAAGCGTACGTTGTATTTATCTGTGATGCTTAGGTAACTTAAATGATGGGACTTCATTAATGAGATTAATGAAAGAAAATAAACCTAATGATGTCGTGGAATCTAATTTTCAAAAACAGGTAGCTCTAGTTCTTGCTTTGCATAGCGGTGTTCCTAGTAGAACATCCTGCACCTTATTCGATAAGGAAAGAGCCGAGATCCCTTCACCGGGAGTGACCTCTTTAGAAATAACTGGCAGATGCTACAACCCTCGGTTTCATCTTTTTATTGATTTTTCTAGTTCTTTCTTTGCATAGTGGTATTGTGAATATCCTTCGTCTCATTCGACGAGGATAGAGCCGAGATCCCTTCACCGGGAGTGACCTCTTTAGCAAAACTAGCAAAGGCCTAAAAAACACTTCATTTTAAATCATTTGATTCTACAACGATATCAAGTTGATTATGCAAAAGGTTTTCTTAAAAACTTGTCATAGCCCTTCGTCATTTTAGATAAGTAGTATTTAGTATTCGTGTTGCGTTTGTTGATCTTGTCAAGGCATAGTGTGTGGTAGCTGACTAGTGCTTATCTGCTAGCATATGATGCGACTGGATTAGGGTATTTGTGCGACCTTGTTGACCTTGTGAAGGGTCGTGCGGGTGGGTTTAATTCAATCAGGAAATGATGGGTTGAACTTGACTTGCAGTCTATGGTTTGTTGACCTTGTCAAGGTCATAGATTGCTCGGGGCAAAATATTATCGGGAATTTCAAGTGTTGAAATTTGCAATGAGATTTCATACCTTCTATGAGATAGTTGGATCCCGATACCCACTGCAAGTAATTGTTACTTCTGGGAGAGTTTTGCACTTTACAATTAGCCGATCAAATAGGTGTTTAGAAACGTGTCAACTTGGTTACGCTCCTGGGAAAACGAAATTTATTTTAATTAGGTCCGTGCGAAAGCACGGGGAACCTCCCTCAAAGTACCGGCACTGGCCTGGCTGAAAGATTGGCGAATTTATAGGGTGCAATTAATCCCGGCTAGTGTTTCCTTTTAGGGTTTGAAGGAAGATTTGATAAAAATAGTGGGAGCTATCCTGATTAGATAAAATAATAACCAATCTGATCTTGCAAGAGCATACACTGAGTGTTTGTTTCTCTCTCTCTCCAGGTAGCGACCATGTCACGCCTTAATCAAGATAATAATATGGATGTATTGACCGAACCCGCTTGTTATACTTAGCTGGGGAACGTTAGTCCCGCTCCAACTTATAATTGTTATAAGACCGAGCAGGAAATAGGGGATTACCAGAATTCCCATGCCGCCAAAACGAAGAAAGTGCATGTTGATGCATCTTCTTCGGGTGTGTTCTTTACCGAGAACTATTTTTCAGTATCCTCTACGTCCAGGGTATGTGATACCGGATCAGGATCCCGCATATGTAATATGTTACATGGGCTACAGATAGGTAGAGAACTGAAAATGGGTGATAAAATTTCCAGAGTTGGAAACGGTGCAATTGTTGCAGCCAAGATATTGGCAGTTATCACCCTGTATTACCACATACAGTGATTCTGAACGAATTTTATTAGATACCGAACCTGATATACAAGATCATATCAGTCTCTTTATTAAGTAAAGAAGGATATAATTTTGTATTGTTGGATAATGTTTTGAACATTTCCTATATCAAGAGTTGATCGGTTCAGGCACGTTATCTAAAAGCATATACGTTTTAAATCAAACCACAGTTCTTAACGTACAGAACACACACAAGTGGAAAAGTTCAGAAATGAACGAATCCTTCTTGATGCATTGTAGACTATGTCATATCAATGCGACCCGACTAGCTAAGTTACATTAAGATGCACATTTAAATCAGTTTGAATCTACATCATATGAAACTTGCCAGTCATGTCACAAAGATAAAAGGACCACAACTCCGTTTACTTGAAACAGAGAAAAAGTTAAAGAACTCTAGGGATTGATACATGTTGATGTATGTAAGTCCCCTGTCTACACAAGCCCGGATTGGTTTTTTGTACTTCATTACATTTACTGATGATCTTTCGAGATTCAGACATATGTTCCTGTTGAAACACAAGTCTGAAGCTTTTGAGAAATTCAAAGAATATAAGTTAGAAGTAGAGAACCAAAACGAGTATAAGTATTATGTCCTTTGATGAGATCAGGGTGGAGATTAATTGAGCACGGAGTTCCTGGACTATTCTAAAGGAGAATGAGATTCTCTCTCAGCATTACTCCTCCGTATACACCACAACACGTCGGTGTATTGGGATGGAGCAATCGCACCCTATGTGATATGGTGTGCTCTATGATGAGTATTACTGAGTAGTCTATTTCCTTTGGGAGTTATGCGCTTGAGGAAGCTGCATATCTATTGAATAGGGTTCCAACCAAATCAGGTGCCTACCACTCCATATGAGATATGGTATGGGAAGAGACCATGTCTTAAGTAAGTTAAGATTTGGGGTTGTCCGGCCTATGTCTAAAAGCAAAATCCGGATAAGATCGAGTTAAGGTCAGTTCTGTGGAAGTTTGTTGGATATCCCAAGGATTCGCAAGGTATATCTTCTACCACACCGAGGAACAAAAGGTGTTTTATTTCTCGGCATGCCATCTTTTTCCAAAAGGAATTTATTTTGGAAACAAATTTGTGGTCATGAGGCAGAACTGGAAGGAGTTCCAGCTATACAAACTACAGCTGATGATTTGGTAGAAACGGAGGATTCAATAGTTCCGGACGAACCTCAGCCTCTCCACAGATCTGGTAGGGTTCCTCATCCTCCTGAGAGATACTTCGGTTTTCTCAATGACAGTAGGAGCGAGGATTGCTTCATAAGATGATGAGCAAACTAGTTTCGAGAAGGCCATCAAAAGTACGGACTCTGTAAGAATGGCTGGATGCTAAGCGATCTGAGATGGAATCTATGTACACCAACAAAGTATGGACTTTGGTTGCTATATCTGAAGGGTTAAACCCCCATCAGGAGCAAGTATATCTTGAGAAGATTACTTGGAGTAGATGGAAAAGTTGAGACTTTCAAAACTAAACTTATTGTAAAAGATTCTCGTCATCGACCAGTTGTGGATTATGATGAAACCTTTTCTAATGGCTATGCTTAAGTCCATCCGGATCCTACTTGCCATTGCTACATACCATGACTGCGATATCTGGCGGTTGGGTGCCATGACTGCTTTTCTAAATAGTGATTTAGAATAGAGCGTCTATAAGTACACATCCAGAGGGCTTCATAGACAGTGGGAGCAGCGGAAACGTTTGCAAGTTGCTTTATTTGTTAAAGCAGGCATCGCGGGGTTGGAACATCTATTTTGATGTTTTAGTCAAAGAGTTTGACTTCATCAAAATGGTAGTTGAACCTTGTATATACAAAAAGGTTGTAGAGCGTACGGTGGTCTTCCTCGTATTGTACGTGGATGACATACACTTGATAGGAAAGGAGTTTCCTATGCTACACTCGGTCAATATCCTTTTATCACAGGGATTCTCCATAAAGGATCAAGTTGATACATCCTAAATCCTGGGTTTTGGATCTACGAGATAGATCTAAGTGGATGTTAGGATTCACACTAGGTGTAGTTAGATGGTATCAACAGACCCTGAGGAGAATCACTGGATAACTTCCAGGGTGGTAAGGTCGACTGAATGTCAGGCACAGGCATTGTCTTTACCCTTAGTGGAGGGACAGTATGTTGGAAGTGTTAGTGTAATATGCCCTAGAGACCATTATTGTATAGTACTAGCTTGTATATTACATTTTGGAAGCTTGGGATATATACACGGATTTATGACAGTCTTGCTCGATATGATAGTATGCTACTTGGTTTGTATCTATCTTAATATCTGTATGTGTTTCTTTTAACATATCGCTAATACATATTGATAGAGCCCTTAGGATCTTTGCTTGACTACCAGCGTTGTGATGGCCGTCACACTAGTGGGGGCTGGGTCTACAAGCACATCCTTATACAGGTCCCTAGTCGTTGGATTATCGAGACAGGGCATCGATACTCCAGAGTAGACTAGTGTCTACGCTTCTCATCCCATGAGGGGAGATAGTCTGTCCCACAGCCATCAGTACGTCGTACTGGAGATAGTATGGAGGTGGTCGTTAGGTTATGAGTACACTAGACAGGAATCGTCGGGAACTGTTGGTTGGTATTATACCTATCGTCGGTTAGCAGTTCCCAGGTGACATGAGTACAGGTTAGTCTGTTTATTTGACACTGCTACTTCGCCTCAAGTGTGTTCCCACTATTTTTAGATTGCTACACTACCACGGCTCTATTGAGGCGTGAAAACAGGTAGCAGTTGGGTGCAGTCCCGAAGCACTTGGAGGCAGTAGCAGTTAGATAGGATTCGTCTCTACCGGTATTGTGGGTTGATGTCGCACTGTGTTCAGAACTCCATTACGCAAAGTCCCTGGCCAGGGCAAGAGATATTTACTGGTAGGTACTCCAGTAGTTTCTCAGGGTGTTTTGGACTGTACTCCGACATGACTTATACCTCTATCAGGGGTCTGACGCTTGCCGCCCCCTAAACCCGATATGCTACACTCTTAGACGAACATACCGGACTGTACGAAGATTGTCACATTCAAGCTCAGTAGGAGTTCGTATGGGTTTCCTCATCTGCCTTCTTATCGACATCTACCTTGGGACCGTTATGTACAGCTAGTACCGCTTGCGGCCTGTAGTTAAAGCCACTTCCAGCGTAGTGTCGAGTCTTTAGAGTCCCACACAGAGGGTTTCCCATCTTTGGACGAAACGATGTAGAGGTCGTATGGTTTAACGACAGGGTTCGTTCACATACGCGTACTTGAGCACGTATGATGTTCGGACGGTTGATACTAGTGGCTTTGGTTTAAGCCGGATCCTAGTATTAGATTGTTGGGTTGGTTTAGTCTCATTGTGTTCGTGTTTCTCAAAACACGAATGCGGGTATGCATATACGGATGGGAGGGACAAAGAAGGAAACACCTCATTAGGATTCTGACCATTGACTAGATTAAAACAATTATGAGGTGGAGGAAATTGTTTACTAATTTTTTATTAATGATAATTGTGTCGTGGCTAAATGGTTTGGCTATTTGACTTGGTTGACTTTTATTAACTTAGATATTTTTGTTGGGCACTAGATATTTATGCTTAGCATTAATTGTGACAAGCTTATGGTCATATCAATGTAGCCATCTCAATTATCAAAAATAAAAGGATGGTTTTCTCTTTCCTCAAGCTCATTCTCTTCATTATTCTCTACACTCATTCTTCTCTCCTTCTTCCCTCTCATAACCCTAGTGTCTCATGAGTTGAGAATCAAGGGTAAGTGAGACATAGCCACCGAAATCACTCTCTACTCACTCTAGGTCACTTAGTCTAGCAACCGAAGTGATCTAGTTGCCTCATATTGGAGGTTTAGCTCTAAGTTGGAACTCTCGGATAGATCTTCTACTATATCAAGAAGCCGACGAGGAGGTGATTTCCATTTCACTCCAAGGAGCTTGCAAGGAGAAGGAGGACAGCGGAAAGAAGAGAAGGACTTAGAACTTAAGGTATGATCTTCTTACCGAGTAGATAATACCTCTAGTTAGTTTTGTTAGATATGGTTTAACTAAGATCTTGTGTTTAAGTCAATGTTACCTTGTTTGTAAAAATCGTATTTTACCCGTTCCGCCTCCCCGCAAACCCATGGGGTGTGTAACGTTGACTTACAGTGGTATCAGAGCCGACTAAACCATAGCTAACAGTTTAGACGACAAGTTAAACTACAAAACCGAAACGACTCAAAAACATCGAAGCCAAGATTCAAGTTTCTGTTGTTTTTCTAATCAGGCTCTAAATTTTTTTTAAACAACTGCAGATGATTATTTGAACGGTAATATCGACACACACCAAAAATGTGACATTTCTACCCTTAAATGGCCGGCCACATTGCTCCAAATTCCGGTGAGCTCGGCCAAGTTGGAGGGAAATGCCTTGAATTTTGGTGTGTGGCTTTGTGACTTTAATCTAAGGCTTCAGGAGTTGTTTGTTTTTGCCAATTTTGATTTTACTGTAAATTCTTCACTGTGGCAAATACCGGGTGTTTCGAAGTCGCAGTTTAATGTCGTTTAATGTTTCAAGTTCTGTTAAATGTGTTTGTAAACTTTCACTAATTTCTATATATTGGTTAGTTGGGGGTTGCACATTTTTGTGATGATTATATTGCTTTGTGTATATCAACTTGTTGGATCGTCGTGATGAATAGCCGGGGATGTGAGATGAGGGTTTTCATTCTTTCTTTCGATGTAAAATTTGTAAAGTGATGTAATATTATTTTTGCGGGGCACATCCGGGATGAGGTTGTAGCCACCGTTGTATTATTTCTTTTACTGTTTTTGCTCCTAGGATAGGCCCAAGGTGGGGTGCAAAAATTACCGAGTACTTTGAAGTGCCGAGTGGCCTACTCACTTTGTTGAGGGAGATTGCTTCACTTCGGGTATTTGGCGGGTAGTTTTCCGCACCCGTAGGGGTCAAGGGTGGGGTTTGGCTATTCATCGCGACCGTGTAATCCGTCTTTCGTTGCAGGCTCAAACAAAACACGGATTCCTACTATATCCAATGTGTTCATCTGTGATCTGGAATGCATATCATTGCGTCTGACGAATGTATATATTTATATATCATATCTAGTAGTCGTTTCTTATGTTTTTCATCCGCGCTAGTCCAGCCCCCACTCTGTCGTTAGTTAAGTAACCTAACGGATGATGACGGGGCCCCGAGTCGAATGCGGATGGCATAAGCGTACGTTATATTTTCATTGTTTTCTGCAATGGTAGGATTAATTGATGGGACTGCATTATATTAATGCTAAGAAAACAAACCAAAGTGAATCGTTGGAACAATTTTAAAACCACTCGATTTTTTTCAAAACAGCAAAACTTTTAAAATGCGGAGCTTAAACCACTCCTTTTAAAACCTATCAAGTTCCTTCGATTATATCAAGTTCACTACATTCACGGTTTCTCCAAAACCATTTGTAGCCCTCCGTCATTTCATATGAATATTCAAGCTATGTTTGTTGGCCTTAGTCAAGGCATAGTGATTGGTAGCTACTGGGTATTCATATGTTGCATAGATAGATGCATTGGTTTGGAACGGTCATACTACTTTATTGGACTTAGTCAAAGGTGTGTATGGATGGGTTCAAATTAACCTGGATAATGACGGGTAGAACTTGACATGTGACTTATGATTTGTTGGCCTTAGTCAAGGTCATCAGAACATGAGGCAAAACTCCACATCGGGAGTTCCTAAAGAAACTGAAACTTGCTAATGCTGCATACCATTTGGAGTTTGATAATGTTGATAGGATTCTTTCAGCATTATCACACGATGATATTTGGATCCCAATCCTACTGTGAGTATATGCTACTACTCGGGAGATATTTTCACTTAACGATCAATGCTATAAACCAAGTAGGTGTCTAGAAAGTTGTTAGCTGGGCTACGCCCCCAGGGAAAAGAGGTTATTTAATTAAGGAACTTCGCGAAAGCGTCGTAAAACCTCCCTCGAAGTACCGACACTGGCCTAGATGAACGGTTATGCAAGTATTGTATGGTGAGATTAATCCTGACTAATTCTTCTTTTATGGTTTGAGGAAGGATTCGAGAAACATTGGGAGCCATTCTGTTTGGATAAAAGACATCATGTTTAGATAAACTAAAAACCACTCTAAACTTGTAAGAGGATCATGCTAAAGTGTTTCTTCACTCTTTCCTAATTACAGCAACCAAACATGATGGGCCTTAAGTTACTATTAGATAAAAATATATTGACAGGGCCAAACTATAAAGATTGATTCAGGAAGGTGAAGACGGCAATCACTTATGACAAGTTGGGGTATGACCTTACTACTAAAGCCCCTGCCGTCCCAGGTCCAGAATCCTGTGTCGCGGATAAGGAAATCCGCAAGACCTGGGAGATTGTCTGCGCGAAGGCCAGGTGCCTCGTGCTGGCCTCAATGGATAATGAACACCATAGGCTGCACGAGAATATGGATCTTGAATCCATATTCCTCCATACCAAGGAATTATATGGATAGAAATCTCGTATAGCAAGATACGAGACCTCGAAGAAATTATTTCAGGCGAGGTTTGCCGTCGGATCATCTGTAGGGGAACACGTCCTTAAGATGATTTGCTACATTGAGGAGCTCGCGGACCTTGGGACCACGTTAGAGAACGAGCTGTACACAGACTTGATTCTCCAGTCCCTTCCTTCCACCTACGCATATTTTATCTTGAATTTTAATATTCAAGGTAAAGAAGTTGAACTTCCGGAACTCCTCAACATGTTGAGGAGTGCAGAGGGCACCCTGCAGAAAGCCAGAGAAACACCCGCTCTGTTTGTTGGTGGTGCTTCCTCTTCTATGTCTAAGGTGAAAGCCAAAGGAAAGAAGAAGAATGCCCCTACCAAACCGAGAGGCGGTGTTAGTAAGGTGGAAGCCAAAGGAAAAGCAAAAGTGGCAGGGCAGACAGTAGGGAAGGAAGAATGCTTCTACTGTCACAAGAAGGGCCATTGGAAGAAAGATTGCAAAGCTTAGAAGGCCAAGAACCAGGACCCGAGGCAAGTTGTGGCTTCGATTTCAGGTATGTTTGTAATTGAAAACTATCTGTCAATCAACTCTACTTCCTCGGTATTGGATACCGGATCAGGATCTCCTATATGCAATTCTTTGCAGGTACTGAGAAGCCGTAGAGTTCTGAAGACCGGTGATATGACCCTCAGGGTTGCTAACGGAGCGAGCGTGGATGCTTTGTCGGTAGGGGAATATCACATTGGGTTGACGAGTGAACATATTTTGGTTTTGCACAGCTGTTTTTGTGTACCTAGTTTGACTTGTAATACCATTTCAGTATCTTTGTTATCAAAAGAAGGTTATGATTTTACATTTGTAAGCGATGTCGTAAACATCCACCTTAATCATGGTCTGATTGGGTCAGGTACTCTAAACAACGGTATATACGTATTAAACCAACTACAAATTTTCAATGTCCAGAACACACTTAAAAGAAAGTTTCCGGAACTAAATCAGGCTCTCTTATGGCATTGTAGACTGGGTCACATCAATGAAACACGATTGACGAAGTTACATAAAGAGGGATATTTGGATCCGTTAGAATATCGGTCTTATGCAACTTGTCAATCTTGTCTCATGGGAAAGATGACAAAGACTCCGTTCACTAGACACGGAGTAAGAACGAGCGAGCTCTTGGGACTCATGCACAGCGATGTGTGTGGTCCAATGTCTACACATGCGCGAAGTGGTTATTCTTACTTCATTACTTCTACGGAAGATTTTTCAAGGTATGGACATGTCTTCTTGATGAAGCATAAATCTGAAGCCTTTGAAAAATTCCGGGAATACAAGAATGAAGTAGAAAAACAAACAGGCAAAAGTATCAAGACATTGAGATCTGATCGAGGTGGTGAATACTTGAGTGCCAAGTTCCTGGAATACCTAAAAGAGAATGGAATTCTCTCTCAGCTTAGTCCTCCATACACGCCACAACACAACGGTGTATCGGAGAGACGGAACCAAACCCTATTGGATATGGTTCGTTCAATGATGAGTAAGGCTGAGTTGCCGCGATCTTTCTAGGGATATGCACTAGAATCAGCTGCATAACTTTTGAACCTGGTTCCTACTAAGTCAGTGCCTACCACACCATATCAGATGTGGAGTGGGAAGAAACCCTGTCTTAAACACTTTAAGACATGGGGATGTCCAGCTTTTGTTAAAAAGAAGCATGCAGACAAACTCGAGGCACGCTCGGTACAGTGCAAGTTTGTGGGATAACCAAAGAACTCCAAGAGGTATTTTTTCTATTACGCAGAGGAGCAAAAAGTCTTTGCTTCTCGTCATGCCCGCTTCTTGGAAACTGAATTTTTAGAAAATCAGATAAGTAGGAGCGCAATAGAACTGGAAGAAATTCCAGAACCACAAGCTGTTACCGAAAGATTGCTAGAACCAGAAGTTTCAAAATAACAAGACATTTCTCCACCTCTCCGCAGGAGTACTAGGCTATCTCGTCTGCCTGAGAGATACTACGGTTTTCTCGTAGACGGGGATAGAGAGGATTGCATCATTGATAATGATGAGCCGACTAACTTCCAGCTGGCCATTCGGAGCACTGACTCGGTAAGATGGCTCGATGCAATGCGGACCGAAATGGAGTCCATGTACATCAACAAAGTATGGACTTTGGACATTGCTCCAGAAAGGGTAAAACCCGTAGGTGGCAAATGGATCTTCAAAAAGAAGATTGGTGTGGATGGACAGGTTGAAACCTATAAGGTTTGACTTTTCGCAAAAGTTTTTCTTCAAAGACCTGGCTTGGACTATGGCGAAACCTTTTCTCCAGTGGCTATGCTCAAATCCATTCGGATCCTTCTTGCCATTGCTGTCTTCCACGATTATGAGATTTGGCAGATGGACGTAAAAACCGTTTTTCAAAATGGAAATTTAGGAGAGTGTGTCTATATGGACCAGCCAAAGGGTTTCATTCAGAGTGGGAGCAGCGGGAAAGTGTGTAAGTTGCTTAAGTCCATTTATGGACTAAATCAAGCATCGTGGAGTTGGAACATTTGTTTTGATGAGACAGTCAAAAAATTTGACAATATCAAAAATCCATATGAGCCATGCATTTATAATAAGATTGTAGCATGAACTGTTGTATTCCTCGTCTTGTACGTGGATGGCATTCTCTTGATAGAAAATAACATTCCTATGCTACAATCTGTCATAGGATTCTTGTTACACAAGTTCTCCATGAAACACCTGGGTGATCCCTCTTACATTCTGGGGATCTGGATTTATCGTGATAGATCTAAAAGGATGTTGGGACTTTCGCAGTCCAGGTACATCAACACCATACCGAAAAAATTCGGTATGGAAGATTCAAAGCGCGGTAATTTACCGTCTTGTCATGGAATCATCCCCTCCAAAGAGATGTCTTGTCACGACCCGAAAAGTACGGAGCATGAATGGCACTTAAATTACGAAACGTCTAGAGGCGTACGTAATCTAAGTAAGCCAAAACCCAGAAATCAAAACCAAATAAGCAGTAGAGTGAAGGAAAACCAATTTATTGAAAGTGATTTAAAATCAATTAATCACATCAAGCTTTTTAAAAGCAACATCCATTTTTCCGAAAAATTCGGTAGAGTCTCATTTGTAAATACTGGCCCCCAAACGGGTACAAACAGTAATATATATGAATAGAAGAAATAAGGCATCCCCAAGCGGGAGCTAGCTCTTCGACCTAAGGCGGACACAAATCCCACGCAATATAAATCAGCAATATGCAAAATAAGCATAAAAAGGCACAAGTAATAAGCAACATGTCGGCTCAAGTGAGCACGGCCCATAGAAACAATATACATGCCCACAAATCTCACTGTCTCGCCTCTAAGCCAATATACATCAGTACTGGTAAATGATACAGTAGATGGAGTACACTAGATGCAAAGAATATACAAGGTGGAAAGAAAATAAACACATAACCCACCTACGAGCAAAAATCCTCAAATCCACGCAAAAAGGGGAAGTGCGTCCGCCGGTACAGTACTGACGGATTAGACCTGCAAAATGGCTGTGGCACAACAAGGGTGAGTTGCCAACTCGTGAGTAATATGTATCATCTATAAAGACTATCGTTAGTATGTATGCAAAGTGTCACAATTCTACAATATTGATATGGTATGAAGTACTAGCATGTATGTGACATGAATGCAATGTATCACGTGATATGAATATGCTGATATGAGGAAATCATTATTTTCATCGTAGGAAAATTTCTGTTAAATATCTGAGGAAATATCATATGAAACCAACAGAAATCCGTGTCAAGCATCGACACCCCAAATGAATAACTCAATATCCCAAAGTATCTGTATCCAATATCCAGGCCCCAACCGTCCGGCTGGTCCATCTCAAAATATTATATCTCAACATCTCACGGCCACGGTCGGTATCCTCTGGATATCCGTCGCGCCAATAATCACCGGTAGGTAGTCTGCCCCTGCCAGGCTCATCATCTACTACTCGAACTTCTTGCCCCGGGGTACCTTACCGAGACCACCATGTACCCGAGACGGTTCATCCAACTCCTCGAAACGGGTCTCGAAAACCTACAGAAAACTCATTGTGGAGGATACATGTTTCATATCACGATAAAAACCGCAACTTTCAATGTTTAAAATAATATCAGTTTTATTAAATCCTTGCGGTTTCTCCAAAATCTCCAAAATCTCAAATACTGAAATCCTCCAGAAGAAAGTACCATAAGTATGCATGTCAATGATGATGAATGCCTATGGTATCAATAGTGCGACAGCAATATATGACATAAAGACTATGTATGACCGAATGATGTAATGAGGTACATGCATATGACTAGCAATTCTACATGTTCATCTTGAGGAATGTACTATATTAGTACTGGTTTATATGTCTTATATGGTGAAATTATTCTAAATTCCGGTTTAAACAAGTTATCTAGTGTTTGTGGCATAGCAATTACCAAGGCGTGTGTGTTCGCATGAAAAGTGCTCGTGCAGCATAAAACTCTGGTAATGGTGCATGTGTCCTATGGGATGAAGTTGTACAATTATATATAATGAATTAAGCAAGCCAATTATTTACTATGTCGCATATCTCATTTAATGGCTTCAATGGTTTCTATACGAGGAATTTAACACTAATATGGATAAACAGGTCATGCAGTGTTGTAAAATAGGTACTAGGAACTACATGCAACAAGCTGGTATTACTAGAAATTCTAAATTATCGGGCGCCTCGCGCCATCCAAACGATTCTCCCCGTAGATGTATACATCTACTCACCGGAAATCCTTAGCTAGCTTGATCCAATCATCGCTTTCCCTTTTCGTGCCGCGTCCGAAGTCTCCGCGACCGATCCTGGAATTCGCACAACACAAAACATAAGATTACATATCATGAAACGACGCAAGTCACCATATGAAAAGATCAACGCTAAAAAGTTAGGCACAACGTGCACTTGGTGCGCGGAACACACACAAAAAACACTAAAACCTTAACTAAAATCGTTGTTTCGGACCAACCGCCAAAACTAAAACTCGATCAAAAAAAATTTCACATTCACGCACCCTAAAAGTCGTAGTAGATGCTAATAATATAATCAAGATAACACAAATAATTCACCACAATATTTTATAAAAAACCTAGTAAGCACAAAACTTGCAAATTTGGTGCCAACAACGCGGATTTGCGATAAAGTGATCACATTATCGCACAATCACCCAAGTCAAACCATTAGATAGCCACTACACTAAATTAACCCATTTACCATGCTTCAAAACCCATTTTCTATAAACAAACATGTTTCCCTCCGAAAGACGCACCGGAGACGCGATAGCCGTCTTGCCTGAAATTCGGGGCAGATGCTATTTGGTTTTATCGGTCCACCTCTCCGAAGATGCCAAGTTGATTTATGGCACCGTGTATTGGAGGTTTAGACGGATGCGGCCGATGTAGCAGACTTCGTCAGATTCCTCCTCGTTTAAGGGGGTTTTGATTGTGGGGATGCTCTTCCCGGCAGGCGCAAGCCCCTGCAGTTAATTACGCTACCGCATCACGGTAACAACTTTCTCCTTCTCCAGAAGTTCACTTCGTGTCGTGTGTGTTTGTTTTATTCGTGGTTGCCCGTGGATTGTATACGGAGACTAAGTGATGCCGTCGCCCGTTGGACGTGGATTAGTCCAAATCCGTGTTTACTTAAATTTGGGTTTGTTGTTTTAGTTTAAGGATACGTTAGCCATATTGAGGCTAAGATCAACTTAAACTTTTGTTAAGGATACGTTAGCCTAATCTCCAGACTAAGACCAACTTAACGGGATTGTTTAGATCCGAAAAAAGAGCAATTTCCTCTATTGTTTAGTTTAAGGACGTTGCGGTCGATTTCCGGTTTAGGGACATGGTGGTCTATGTTCCAGTTTAGGGACGTAGGGATTCATCTCCAGTTTAGGGACATGGTGGTCCATGTTCCAGTTTAGGGACGTAGGGGTCCATCATTCCCATTTGGGGACGAGCATTAGTTTAAGGACATTTCGGTCCAACGTTCCCATTTTGGGACGAATATTAGTTTATGGACGTTTCGGTCCAACATTCCCATCTAGGGACGAATATTAGTTTAAGGACGTTTCGGTCCACGGGTTTAGGGACCCCGCAGTCCGTATCGATGTGTGGTTGTCGGGACTCGTCACCTCTCTGACGCCGTTGAAGGATTACAACGATAGGTGTCAGAAGAGTTCGAAGATGTACCCTTGAACCGGATGCAAATTGATTTAGGAGAGCAGTCTTGCTCAGTCAATTTAGTTTGAAGACTTACGGCCATGATTGGGCTAAGTCCAGTTGAGAAAATTCAACGTTTTTATCTTTGGCCTATTAGGCATGTGCTAGGGCTTTGCCCCTGTTTAATAATGCACTGCATTTTATTTTGGCCTGCTAGGCCTTTCTTATTTGGGCTCTGTCCCTTTATAAATGATGTAGAGAATCTGTTTGGGTTCTGCCCTTCTTTAAAATAATGCATTGCATTTAATTTGGCCTGTTAGGCCTTTTTTTTAATTGGGCTTGGCCCTTATGTAAATAATGCAGTGCATTAATTACTTGACAGTGGCTTGTCAGGCGCTTTGCGCCAATTACTGAGCGCAAACGCTTGTCGTGGTGACACGTGTCACACTCTGGTGAGCGCAAGCGCAACAGCGCAGAGCGCTGCGCCGGTGCGCTGCGCTGTTGCGCTACTGACACGTGGCGCGCTCTGGTGAGCTGCGCCAACTTTAAAGAGCAATACTCTATTTTTAAAAGCGCATAGCGCAAGTGGTTATGGTGCTGACACGTGACGCTCTCTGGTGGCTTGCGCCATCCCAGAAGCGCAACAGTGCAGTTTTAGCAAGTGCAAGGCATTGTTTCAATAACTTGATCCAATTTTCGATTCAAGAAAAGAAACTTTAAGATTACAGAACAAATGGTTCATCAAAAAGTGCAAGGCACTGTTATTATTTATTTTTTATTGAAGATCATTGATCTTGTTCTTAGATCAATGATCTATTCAGAAGAAGTTCTTCTTGAATAAAGGTTTTTACCTTTTTTCTCTTTTTCTCAAAATTCTTCAGAGTTCTCTCTATTCTCTGTGCTGTTGTTTTTGATCTTGATGTTCATATTTTCTCAATTGGGGCCTAGGGGCCTTTACATAGTGCGCATTAATTTGTTAAATTTGTTAAAGAGATCATTCTCTGAGTGATTTGGGGAATTTTCCCCACCGTTGGATCTTTGATCGAAGGGCTTCTGTTTTACAGAAAACAATCTTCTTGTTTTAACAAGAACAGAAAGATCTTACTGGAATTTTAATTCTGTTTGGCGCAGATGCACCAGCGCTTGACACGTGTCACGCAGCGCACAGCGTAGCGCAACTGCGCTTGCGCACCTGCGCTGACACGTGTCGCACAGCGCAGCGCAACTGTGCTTGCGCACCTGCGCTGACACGTGTCACACAGCGCACACCCGATTTGTCTTATTTCAAATGGCAAAACTGCATGATATATTTATTGAGGTAGATTTCTTCACTGTTGCGTTGATTATTCGATTCCGCATATTCATGCTATTTGCATTGCATGCTTGTGTTTATTGATATATTACTATCATGCTGCTAGGACACCAGCACCATTATCGATGATGCATATGTTCCACGTACACTGCTCGCCGGCTCACACACTTCATCATCGATAATTGCCATGTCACTACACTGTAGTACTGCTGCATTTAGGATATGACTCTTGCATGGCATACTTGTGTACCTATACACTGTGCACCCATACGTGCATACATACGTATTTGCACTTACATTGATGGTTCAGGCTTGATGAGAGATTTGGGAACCGCAAAATACCTTTAAAAGATGATTCATTTTAAAGAAGCGGTCTTCCCTACATATGTGCATATTACTATTCCATGTTGCATGCCATACTGATATGTTTACAGTTCTTTTACATGTCGCATACATCATGCTTTCTGATTATACGCATTGAGATATGTTGTTTCCATGATATTTCTGGATTTGGGAACCGTGGGTATTTCAAAAGAGAATATGTAATTGTTTTAAAAACCCGGTTGCCCTTGATATGATATTTCAGTGCTTCCACCATGTGTTTTCTCGGTGCTAGAGTGATATATGAGAGAGAGGGGGCTGACCCGGACTGACGGATGCCCGATATATGAGAAAGAGGGGGCTGACCCGGACTGACGGATGCCCGATATATGAGGATTTACGTGCCGATGCTGGGCACAGCTTTCATGGTGTTTTCGAGTGTCGATGCTGGACACTCCGGTTCCATGATTTTGACGTGTCGCGAGGGACACAGATTGGTTATATCCTCATATTTCCATGCATATGCTTCATGATATTTACATGGATGATGGTTATTGTCATTGGGTGACGAGTGGACGGGATCCACATATTTACAGATTTGATTACATTGATCATACCTCATATTTATGATATGTTGTTACCTGAGGCACTGGTACGAGCACTTGGCACTACACCCATTTATAGAGGTTATACTGCCACTTTAGCATGCTTCAGACTTATTCCTATTGAGGTTATATATATCTGATCCTATTAACCTAGGATGAGTCATACATACGATCTCTGCTTGTAGATATTTTCTATTCACGAGTTGGCAACTCACCTCGTTGTGCCACAGTTCTTGCAGGTTTTGCCGTACAGGTTTCATTGCGGCTTTTCTGGCATATTGCTTTCATTACGGGTGACTTGCTTTGGTAGGTGGGTTCTTTTGCATCAGAGCCACCATTGTACATGTATTATTCATTTTATCTAGAAATTCCATCAACCAAAACTTGTATATTGTTTCAGACTTAGAAATCAGTTATGTATTATTTCGACCTTAGAGTCGCGCGTAGCAGTATTATGGTATTCATGTTGATTTTGAGTTTCTTTCTGAGTTTTGATCCTCGCCTTTCGGCGTTGTATATTATATTGCTTACGTGGTTGTGACCTTCAATTGACGAAGAGCTAGCTCCCGCTTGGGGATGCCTTTTATCATTGCTTATATATTATCCTTGTTGTACCCTGTTCGGGGCCAGTTTTTACAAAGGAAACTTTGCCGAAATTTTCAGAAAAGACTATACATTTTAAAAATGCATATTCGGCTTAGTTATTTAAAAACCATGATTTAAAACATGTTTTCTTCATTCCTTTAAACTAGTTTTCATTATTTACTCTCTAAAATGGCTTTAGATTTCTGGGCTTTTGGCTTACTTGGATTAGATGGGGTCCTATAGACTTCATATGTTTCAAGTGCCAGTCACGGGCTATTTCGCGTCGTGACAAAGAGTCTGGCAATGCTCCGATTATCGCTCTCCCCGTCTACTGTCCCCCGCCGTCTCCTGGTCGGGCAAGTACTACGACAGCCCCTGTCGAGTCCGGTGATGAGGCCACGGGAGGCGGACTCGTATCAATGGAGGAGGGAGACGCCTCCTTTTCGGCAGGCGGCTCATCAGGTAAATTTCGAGTTATTGTCCCTTTTTTTTTTATATCTTGCGATCATTTCTAACAAGTTTATCTTTGTTTTTAACGTAGGTGCGGCCAGTGCCGATGCTCCATTGCTCGAGGGAGCGCCGTCAACTGCTGCCTTGGCGGTGGTCACCTCTCAGCCTTCCCTTAGACCATCAAAGATGTTGGAAGGTATGGATTTGCAACCTATTAGTTTTATCTTTTAGACGCATAATTTATGTACTAAAGTCGTACTATTGTGTCTTTTCAGGAGTGCTTTTTTATCATCTCTATCAGGTGTTGCTCCCACACTTCTCTTTCCCATCTGAACTCGCTTCTTCCTCCAGTGGCGCTAGTGAGTATAGTTTCCAACTGATGTCATTCCTTTTTTAGTGATGGAATTATTTCTAACTTTCCCTTATCCTAATTGCAGCGCTACAAATCGAAGGAAGGGATGAGAGATCGGTCGCGCCACCGGCCCTTCCGGCCTTGCCGCCCGCTGTAGCTGGTATAGTAAACTATCTCATCAATGACTTTTTTTTGTATTTCTTGAACTGTCATCTAATCATATTTTGTATTTTCAGCCGTCGTTCTTGTTGGAGATAGTGCCCTCAGAGTCAATTATTGGATCACAGGCACATGATTGCAATGATTGAGGGAGGACCTATACCGGTAGGACAGTCTTACTCAAGATGATAGTATGCTATCTGGTTTATTATCATCGTGTACCGCTTTAGGTGACCTCACGAGTCGCTATTACATGTTGATAGAGCCCCTAGGATTCTTGCTTGACTACCAGTAGTTTGAGGGCGATCATATACGTGGGAGCTGGGGTCTATAAGCAAATCCTTAAAAGGTCCCTAGTCGTGGGAGTTTCGAGACAGGGCATCGATGCTCCAGAGTAGACTAGTGTATACAGTCGAAACCCCGACGAGGGGTGGTGGCCGGTCTCACAAGCCACTGGTGTCAGTTGGTTCACCTAAGATGTATACAGGTGCTCATTGGGTTATGAGTACACCGGACAGGACTCGCCTGGAACCTGCTAGTTGGTATTATACCTGACGTCAGATAGCAGTCCCCTGGTGACATGTGTACAAGTTAGTTCATCGACCTGAGATCGTCATTTGTCTCGTGTGAGTTCCCACCGTGCTTTGATTACTACCCTACCACGGCTCAAAGGAGTCGTGCAAACAGGTTTTAGCTGGGTACAGTCCCGAGCCACATGGAGGCAGTGAGCGGATCTGCAGGGGTTCGTCTCTCCCGGTATTGGGGGTGAGGTCGCGTTGTGTCTAGGAGAGCCAGTACATGAAAATTCCTTGGCCAAGGCAGGGGATTTACTGGTAGGTATTCCAGTAGTATCTCAGGGTGTTCTGGGCTGCACTCCGACACTACTTGTACCGCTTTTGGGGGTCTGACTTTTACCAACCCCCTAGGCCCGCTATGCGATACTCATAGACGAATGGACCGGACTGTACGGATATTGTCACTGATAGGCTCAGTAGGGTGTCAGGATGAGTTCGCTCATCGACGTCCCTTTTGGTCAATAGCTGGTGGCCCGTCACGTTTGGCTGATACCTCTGACGTGCTAGTGGTTAAAACCACAGCCATAGTATTGACGAGTCTTTAGAGTCCACCACACACAGTTACTCAAGTTTCGGGCGAAACGCTGCAGAGGCCGAATGGAGATATGGCAGGGTTCGATCAGATACGTGCGGTATTGCACGGATCGTGATCGGACGGATTTTACTAGCCGGCTTTGGTTTAAGCCGGATCCTAGTATTAGACAGTGTAGTTTTGTCTCTTTGCATTTGTGTTCAGTAGGAATACAAATGCGGGATGTATATGCAGTAGCGGGGTTTTCCTGTAATTTATTACGGGATCAGTTTTCTGAAGTTGCCAGTTTGCATTCCGTTCCGGCCAGTTTTCTTTTGTTCCTTCGCGGCCGTACTTTTCCGATGGAGGGGCTAATTTGCAATTGTACAAATTAGTATTTGTGGAGGGGGTCTCTTGTAAATGTGTGGCTTCATCATCATGAGATTCCTTTTGAATCAATCCTAGCATTTATTATGATGGATTGAGATAGGATTGAGTTGGATGTTGAGTTGATTTTGTAATGAAAATTTTTTCTCATTATCTTTCTCTTCTCCTCTTGCATTATTCCATGGTTCTTTTTCTCCACCATTCTCATTATGGGGCCGGCCACTTTGAGGGGTGAGGAGAGAGAGGTTCATTTGATGTGTGGCATTTTTCCTTCATCTCATTCTTTGCAAGAAAATGATAGCTACATTTTTCCGAAGCTCATTTTCTTTCTCCACCTCCACATCCATGGCAACTTCATAAACCCCAAAGAGGCAACCATTCTACACCAATCTACAGCACCCCTTGGATGCGTCGGCTAGCCAACTTCGCGCCCGAGTTGCCTCGATCCAGAGGTGGGAGCCCGTAAAAGAATTCGGCGATGTGGTGCCCGTTTCGACGAGGAGGTGACGGACGGAGATTCCGCGGGAGATTGGAGTGGAGACGAAGACCGAAGGACACGGACCGCTCGATATATCTCTTCACCCATCTTTTAGTTTGCTAGTAGCTAGGTTAATGGCCCGATCCGGGTTTTAGTGCGCGGTGGTGCCGGTTTGCAAGTTTCGCAAAGTTTTTCGTTTCCGCGTTTCCGGCGTCGGATCGACGACCGGGGCGCCGCTGTGCACTTACAGTTCCAATCCCGGCGCCTTTTGAGTCTTGAGTCACAATGCCGGCAGGCCCCTTCCTGAGACGGCCGTCTTCAAAAGGTGCCGTAATGAGCTTAGGTATGCTGAGCGGATATGTCGAGGAGCTTGACGCAGACGCTCTCCCATCTGCTGTAGATTTCGCTGAGGAGGTTAACCCGATGTTGGCGGCGCTTGTGACTTTTCATGATGGAGGCGTCATCGAGCTTTGCGTCAACCACTGCAGAGAATATGAGGTCCGCCTGCATCAGTCGGAGTTTATACGCCCTGCTCCTGAGACCTTAGCCGTAAGCAATCAAAGAGCAGCATGGATCGAGCAAAGCGCTTCTTACTTCCGTCACCTGGAACAAGAAGCGGCTTTAAGGCTGAGGGAATGCAAAAAGACCTCGAGCGAGACGGCTCGTCTGCGTGCTGAGGTTGAGGCTAACGCTGCCCAAGTGAAGGCTATCTTCGAGGGCCTCCTGGAACGTATCTAAAATGGGCTGAACCTGAAGCAGAAACTCGACGCTGCCGAGCGTAATGCCCAAGGCCGTGAAGCAGCTCAGCAGGCCGTTGGGGAGCAGCTTGCCTCCTTCTTGTAGCAACGGGCTCAAATGGAGACGGAACTTGCGGTGGTGGCCGATCAGGAAAAGGCATGGAAGGAAGTGCGCGAACAACTGATAGGGCTATTTAATACGCTTCCTTCCCAGTAGCTGCCTTTGTATCAATATACTTGTAGAAATTTTCTTTCTCGAATAAGATGTATCCATTCTTTATTCTTTTGTACGATTCACCTTGTACTTGAATGAATTAATAAATAAAGATACACATTTTTTCTTTGCAATGTCTTGTATGCTCTTTTGCTTTCCCCCTTTCTCTTATTATCAGCATGCTGTCTTAATAAACATGGTTGACAGATAATAGAGTAAGCATCTTAGTTTCTTCAAAAGATAGCGATGGCTTAGACCGCAGGTTCAGATCTGCTGCCTAAGACTTTTCAACTCTATGAGCCATGAGGGTCTCATAGAGATTTTTCTTCCTACGGATCGAGAGGATCTCGTAGGTGGATTTTCTCCTTAGGAATCGTGAGGATTCCTAAGTGCGTTTTCTCTTATAAGTCGTAAGGATCCTATAAGAGAATTTTCCCTCTTACGAGTCGAGAGGATCCGTAAGCGGTTGTTTCCCTCCTTGTCGAGATTCGACTTTGGAGAGTGAGACCCGTGGATAGTATACAAGAGACCGTTTTAGACCGACTTTCAGGATCCCAGTGCTTAGGAAACAAGTTTTTAAATCCCTGCTGCCTAAGGCTTTATCTTCCAATTCGAAACGAATCGGGGAGTCCTCGCGAAGACACTAATTTCCTCACGGGTCGAGACGAATCGAGCAGTTCTTATCAAGGACACTAATTTCCCTGAGTTGAAGTATTTTGCCGAGGACGCTGGTTTCCTCGAGGTTGAAACGAATCAGAGTATTCCTGCGGAGACACTGGTTTCTCTGAGGGCCGACGCGAATCAGGAGGCTCTCATCAAGGACGCTAGTTTCCCTAAAATGAGGTATTTGCCAGGGACACTGGTTTCCCTGGGGTTGAAACGAATCGATGTATTCCTGCAAAGACGCTAGTTTCTCTGCGGGTCGATGAGAATCAGGATGTTCTCGTCAAGGACATTGGTTTCCCTGAGTCGAAGGATTTGGCCGAAGACACTGGTTCCTTCGGGGTTGAAACGAATCGGAGTATTCCTGCGGAGACACTGGTTTCTCTGCGGGCCGACGCGAATCAGGAGGCTCTCATCAAGGACGCTAGTTTCCCTGAATTGAGTTATTTTCCAGGGACACTGGTTTCCCTGGGGTTGAAATGAATCGATGTATTCCTGCAAAGACGCTACTTTCTTTGTGGGTCGACGCAAATCAGGATGTTCTCGTCAAGGACACTGGTTTCCCTGAGTCGAAGGATTTGGCCGATGACACTGGTTTCTTCCGTGTTGAAACGAATCGGAGTATTCCTGCGGAGACACTGGTTTCTGTGCGGGCCGAAGCGAATCAGGAGGCTCTCATCAAGGACGCTAGTTTCCCTGAATTGAGGTATTTGCCAAGGACACTGGTTTCCCTGGGGTTGAAACGAATCGATGTATTCCTGCAAAGACGCTAGTTTCTCTGCGGGTTGACGCGAGTCAGGATTTTCTCGTCAAGGACACTGGTTTCCCCGAGTCGAAGGATTTTGCCGAAGACACTGGTTTCATCGGGGTTGAAACAAATCGGAGTATTCTTGCGGAGACACTAGTTTCTCTACGGGCCGACGCGAATCAGGATTTTCTCGTCAAGGACACTGGTTTCCCTGAGTCGAAGGATTTTGCTGAAGACACTGGTTTCTTCGGGGTTGAAAAGAATCGGAGTATTCCTGCGGAGACACTGGTTTCTCTGCGGGCCGACGCGAATCAGGAGGCTCTCATCAAGGACTCTTGTTTCCCTGAATTGAGGAATTTGCTAAGGACACTGGTTTCCCTGGGGTTGAAACGAATCGATGTATTCCTGCAAAGACGCTAGTTTCTCTGCGGGTCGACGCGAATCAGGATTTTCTCGTCAAGGACACTGGTTTCCCTGAGTTGAAGGATTTTGCGGAAGACACTGGTTTCTTCGTGGTTGAAACGAATCGGAGTATTCATGCGGAGACACTGGTTTCTCTGCGGGCCGACGCGAATCTGGAGGCTCTCATCAAGGACGCTAGTTTCCCTGAATTAAGGTATTTTCCAGGGACACTAGTTTCCCTGGTGTTGAAACGAATCGATGTATTCCTGTAAAGACGCTAGTTTCTCTGCGGGTCGACGCGAATCATGAAGTTCTCATCAAGGAAACTGGTTTCCCTAAGTCGAAGGATTTGTGGTGGTCTTTCAGGTTTTATGTAAGTTACCGTCATAACTGTGAAGCTAGGAATTTGATCTTCGCTTCGTTTGCTGGCACTACGTCTGTTGCATAAGGACTAATGTCGCGGTTGTCTCTATGCTGTTGGTGAACCGTCGAGATTTGGCTTTGCTTTCTGGCGGAGCCTGTTGGGAAGGTTTGGTTCCCTCTTTGTTTGTGCCCTTGGATTGTATACAGGGATCGATGTGATCTGAACTGTAGGGAAAAAGTTTCATCATTTTTTTATTGCTTAATTTCCGCGTTGCTCTATCATTTCAGCTTTTATATCGCGAAGGTCGCGATTGCCCAATAATTTCGGCTATTTCCCGCGGTGCCCAATCATTTCGGCTATTTATATTATTTATACTCGCTGCTTTTTATTGCGAGTTGCCCAATCATTTCGGCTGTTTTATATGCATACGTTTTTACTTGCTGCTTTTTATTGCAGGTTGCCCCATCATTTCGGCTATTTTGTATGCATGTGCGGCTTGCTGGCTTTTCGCTGTAGGCCTGGAATTAGACACCGGTTTCGGCATCAGCACCGCTACAACAGGGATATTGCCAGGTGCGAATCATCATTTGCCTCTGTCGATGTCGAACAAAGGTGGCTTAGCGTATAGGGTTAAGGTCCTGTCGACTAAGGCTTTTGACTTCATGAGCCGTAAGGGTCTCACAATGGTATTTCTCCCTACAAATCGAGAGGATCTTATAGGTGTATTTTCTCCTTAGGAATCGTGAGGATTCCTAAGTGTATGTTCCTCTGTAAGTAGTAAGGATCCTACAAGAGGGTTTTCTCCTTGTAAGTCGAGTGGACTTATAAGGGTTGTTCATCATGCGTACATATCCCCAGTCACGGATGGGACTTGGTTAGGGAAATGTGTATTCGCGCCTGTGGATTGTATACAAGGGTCAGAATTGAACCACTTGTAGGGCAATATCGAAGGTTGTGGGGGTTGCTTAAGCACAGGTTTATGTCTCTGTAACTTAAGATTTTCAAATCTTATGGGCCGTGAGGGTCCCATAAGAGAGTTCTCCTTACGAGTCGTGAGGATCTCGCAAGTGTATTTTCTCCTTTGGAATTGTGGGGATCCCTAAGTGTGTTTCTCCCTTGTGAATCGTAAGGATCTAACGCAGTTGGTTTCTCCTTACAAGGTCGAGAGGACCCTGTAAGTGTCCTTTAACGAGGTTGCGCCCTTTCGGGTTTTCACAAACACTCGCCGGTGGTCCTACTGTTTTTACTCACGGAGCCCTTTCGGGTTTTCATCTGTGCCCATTTTGCTTACGGACATACCGTTTTTTAAATTCTTTTTATTCTTTTTTTTACGAGGTCGCGCCCTTTCGGGTTTTCACGAACACTTGCCGGTAGCCCTGCTGTTTTTACACACGGAGCCCTTTCGGGTTTTCATCCGTGCCCATTTTGCTTATGGACATACCGTTTATTATGTATTTGTATATATATATTTTTATATATATATATTTTTTATTCATCTTGTCATCCTAAGGATGCTGCGGTAGTAGTTTAAAGACGTTTAGGTCCTTCGTTAGTTTAAGGACGTTTCGGTCCGTCATTAGTTTAAGGACGTTTCGGTTCGCCATTAGTTTAAGGACATTTCGGTCCGTCCAGGAGAAGGCTGGCTACTGCTTATAAAATTTGAGCTTAGGAATATAGCGAGCGGACATAGTCATCGTCATCTATCATTGACCTAGGCGGTAACTCTCTAAGCGTAGTATTTCTTTAGGAAGAGACCATTTATTGGCCTGAAAGGCCTTTAACCGTGCATATCCATGATTAGATAGGCTCTACCCTGGTAGACCTTGAAAGGTTCCTACGCACCCTAAAGAGGTCTCATAAGGCATCGGACATGCCAATTTCAAAAAAATGGTGCCGAGAAACCCTAGACTACGGATCGTTGCTAGAATTCTAGGCGAAAAGAAAAGCTAGTTAACAAATTAACTAAAGGTCGGAAGCTACAACCTTTGTAGATCCGGATTTCCACCTCCTTAGCTCCACGTAGTCATGCCCTCGCTGTCCATCATGAATCCTCGACTCATTCGTCGGCTTCATCGGAATAACGTGCGGAATAGGTCGTCGGCTTTGTGTCAAAAACGATCTACGTCGAAGTTGCACTAGTTCAAGCTCCGACTTCACAAAGTTGTGAAACTTGTGAAGAGAACACCCAAAACAACTTGGAAAGAGGTAGAGGGTGAAGAAATAGGAGATGGGTTCACTTTAGATTTGGAATTCTCTCACTAAAACTCAAGTTGCCATTGAAGTAGCAAGCTTGAAGAAGAAGAAGAAGATGAGCTAGTATTATGATAAGTGTTTTTAAAATAAAAGAAAAAGCAATACTTATCATAATTCTAACATGGGTTAAGTGTAGAGAGCAAACCATGGTAAGTGGGAATAGTTAGGGTTTAGCATAAAGACAAAATGGTCTTGAGTCAAACCTTCATGAAGCTTCATGACAAAAGAAAACCATTTTGTTTTTATAAAAACAATTTAAATAAAAAGGAATGGATAAATTAATGTGTGATAAAATCAAAACCCTAATTATCCTCGTAACCATGGGTTTATACTTTACACTTAACCAAATAAACATGCATCATCTAATATGATACAAACAAGTGTACAAAAGTATATCACATATACATCATGCACATCAAGTGAGAAAATCCATTTAAAGTGAACCCATATTAGTTAATGTAAAGCAATATATCAAATATATAATTATACATTAAATCATTAAATCAACACTTGATTTAACGACCCGGTCATATCGCATATAACCGACTAATATCAATAGTAACAACTTATCGAATCAACACTTGATCCGATAACCCGGCTATAATGCATATAACCGATCAATGTTACAAATCGCGAGAATCGAATACAGTATCACATACTGGTATTATTCTCGGTCCCGCACATATCTCATATGTGCTCCTATTTCGTTTTGCTTGAGCCAGGAAACCTCTGTGTAGGACACTAAAGACTCGTCAATACGCCGGCAGCAGATGATGATCATATCAAGCACCCACAAGCCGCAAGCGGTCTGCTAAACGTAACGGTCACCCGGGTATTGAGCGATCAGAAGATCGACGAGCTAGCCCGCTCACACTCCTGCGAATCCGACCAGTAACACATACCATACTGTCCGGTCTCTTCGTCTGATATGTCGCATATCAAGTCTAGGGGTGGTATACGTCAGACCCCAATAACCGATAAGTCGTGCCGATGTGAGGCTCATAATGTTGGAGATAGTGCCCTCAGAGTCAATTATTGGATCACAGGCACGTGATTGCAATGATTGAGGGAGGACCTATCCCGGTAGGACAGTCTTACTCGAGATGATAGTATGCTATCTGGTTTACCTTTATCATCGTGCACTGCTTTAGGTGACCTGACATGTCGCTATTGCACGTTGATAGAGCCCCTAGGATTCTTGCTTGACTACCGGCAGTATGAGGGCGATCATTTACGTGGGAGCTGGTAGTCTATAAGCACATCCTTAAAAGGTCCCTAGTCGTAGGAGTTTCGAGACAGGGCATCGATACTCCAGAGTAGACTAGTGTATACAGTCGAGACCCCGACGAGGGGCGGTGGCCGGTCTCACAAGCCACTGGTGTCAGTTGGTTCACCTAAGATGTATACAGGTGCTCATTGGGTTATGAGTACATCGGACAGGACTCGCCGGGAACATGCTAGTTGGTCTTATACCTGACGTCAGATAGCAGTTCCCAGGTGACATGTGTACAGGTTAGTTCATCGACCTGGGGATCGTCATTTGTCTCGTGTGAGTTCCCACTGTACTTTGATTACTACCCTACCACGGCTCAAAGGAGTCGTGCAAACAGGTTTTAGTTGGGTACAGTCCCGAGCCACATGGAGGCAGTGAGCGGATCTTCGGGGGTTTCGTCTCTCCCGGTATTGGGGGTGAGGTCGCGCTGTGTCTAGGAGAGCCATTACACAAAGACCTTGGCCAAGGCAAGGAGATTTACTGGTAGGTATTCCAGTAGTATCTCAGGGTGTTCTGGGCTACACTCCGACACGACTTGTACCGCTTTTGGGGGTCTGACTTTTACCAACCCCCTAGGCCCGCCATGCGATGCTCATAGACGAACGGACCGGACTGTACGGATATTGTCACTGACAGGTTCAGTTGGGTGTCGGGGTGAGCTTCCTCATCGACGTCCCTTTTTGTCAATAGCTGGTGGCCCGTCACGTATTGGCTTATACCTCTGACGTGCTAGTGGTTAAATCCACAGCCATAGTATTGACGAGTCTTTAGAGTCCACCACACTTTCAGTTACTCAAGCTTTCGGGCGAAGCGCTGTAGAGGCCGTATGGAGATATGGCAGGGTTCGATCAGATACGTGCGGTATTGCACGGATCAGGATCGGACAGTTTTGTACTTGTGGCCGTATAGTTATATGGCAGGGTTCGATCAGATACGTGCGGTATTGCACGGATCGGGATCGAACGGATTTTACTAGCCGGCTTTGGTTTAAGCCGGTACTAGTTTAGTACAGTGTAGATTTTGTCTCATCGCATTTGTATCCGGTCGGAATACAGATGCGGGTGTGTATACACAGTATAGGGGTTTTCCTGTAATTTATTACGGGACCATTTTTCTGGGGTTGCCAGTTTGCTTTCCGGTCCGGCCGGTTTTTCTTTGTTCTTTCCCGGCCGGACTTTTCCGATGGAGGGTGTTATTTGCAAGTTTGCAAATAACACTTTGTGGAGGGTTTTATTGCATAAGGTTTGATATGATAAGCATCTTTGCTTTTCATGCACTTATGGTGATAAGAGAGGATTTGAAATGGATTTGATTTGTGATCATGATTATGTTTTGGATATGGTTACCCTCCACCTTTTACTACCATCACCTCCCTTCATATTCATATTCCTCCACCATTTGTTACTCACTTGATTTGTTACTCACTTGATGTAAGAAGGTTTTCATGGTTAAGAAAAAGAAAGAGAGAAGAAGAAAAGAGAAGAGAGGAAGAAAAATGAGAGTGATTCATTTTGTGCATATCATTCTTCATCTCATTCCATTGCTAGAAAATTGAAAGCACCAATTTTCTATACACCATTCCTCCATCCTCTTCAAATGGCAACCAACCCCAAAGTGAGACATACATTCTACACTACACTCCCTACAGCATATCTTGAGCATGTCGAGTAGCCGGCTTCATGCGCGAGTTGCCTCGGTATAGAGGTGGGAGCCCGTAAAAGTACCCGGCTTCGTGGTGCCCTTTCCGACGAGGAGGAGACGGACGGAGATCCCGCGAGGAGATCGGAGTGGAGATGAAGACCGGAGGACTTGGATCGTCGGTATATCTCTTCCCCTTCTCTTTGTAGTTAGCTAGATTTAGTTTAATGGCACGATCCGGGGTTTAGTGCGCGGTGGTGCCGGTTTGCTAAGTCCGCAAAATTTAAGTTTATCACCGTTTCCGCGTTTGGCCGTCGGGTTGACGGCCGGGGCGCCGCCGTGCACTAACAGTGGTATCAGAGCCACGCCATTAACATAGTCTAGCTTCGTTTGATGTGTTTTACTTTTCCGATCGAACAAAATCCCGAAAACGCATTTTTCATGCACATCAGTTTCTGTCGAATTTTTTTTGAGTGCAAAAATTTTTCTGGTTGTCTCAGAGTGATGTGCAGGGAATTTTAAGGTTACTGTAAAAATTTGGTACCACGAACTCACCATACCGCCGCGGAAGGGCGGCCAAACCCCTGCTTTGGCCGCGCTTCCGCCGCGGATGTAACTGTTCACCCCCCGAAATTTTTGCAGTGTGTTCCTGAGTGATAAATGTGGGTTTTGGAATATTAAAATTGGGCCCAGGTTTTCTGTGAATGCTACAGTTTTGTTTGGGGGCCCACTTGTTAAGTTTGATCAATCGGAAAATTTTAAACACATTTTTCACAGTATTTACATTATATCTGCGACCGTGAATGTCACTCGATCGGTAAATCCGGTCTAACTGCTATAGCCCGGTTAGACGGATTTGCGAACGTGACTTTCACGTTGATGTTCTATGTTTATGCTGTGATGTTGCGGATCGGTCGTGGGGGATAGCCTGGATGCAATGCTAGTACAGTGTTGGTGTATTATGTACATTTGTTATTGCGGGGCGAGCGTCCGACATGTGGACTGCCGTCACTGCCTGATTGTATTATTCTTTTGGGGCACGACCTGGTTGCGGTCGATGTACCCGGTGTATGTATATTTTACTTTCTGTACTAGGATTACCCCGCGGTGGGGTGCACGGATAGCCGGGTTCTAGAGGGCAACAAGCCCGCATCTCATGGCATTGGGACGGAGGGGGCTTCACTCTGGGATTGGCGGGCTATTCGCCGCACTCGTAGGGGGTACAGGTTGACCCAGGAGGGGTGTCCAAGTTGCCGGATTCCGTGGAGTGCTGGGTGGTCCATTCACGGTGCTGAAGGGGGCTGCCTCGCTTCAGGTTTTGGCGGGTGACTTGCCGCGCCTGTAGGGGTTTAGGATTTCATTGCACAGGCTATCCACACGACCAGGGGAACGTCGGGTTTCAGTAGTGGCTCTGTGAAACCCGAGGATCCCAGATATCTGTATTGTTCTGTGATACTGTTCATTTCTGTGATGTTGCATTTCTTATCACGCCTTGAGCGAAATATAATATATTGGTATATATATTAGTAGATGTTGTATATGTTTTACATCCGCGCTAGTCCAGTCCCCGCTCTGTCGTTAGTTAGCTAACCTAACGGGTAATGACGGGACCCAGTGGCGAATGCGGATGGCATATACGTACATCAGTATATTTTCGTTCTTTTTGGTGTGATCAAATGATGGGACTGCATTGATTCGGATCAATGCAAGTTTAAAAACAAACCTAATCTGATGTTGTTGGAACACTTTTCAAAAAGCTGTTATTGCAAGGACGTTCACTTTTGTTTTGCATCGTGGTATTCATTTGGAATATCCTGCTCCTCAGTCGACGAGGCAAGGGCCGAGATCCCTTCACCGGGAGTGACCCCTTGGACAGAAGTTTGCGTCAGGGCATTAACTTCACTATAGCCGATTACTTTTGCTTTGCACCGTGGTATTCAGTTGGAATATCCTGCACCTCATTCTACGGGGAAAGAGCCGAGATCCCTTTACCGGGAGTGACCTCTTTAGCAACGGTTTTCGTCACTATATTTTAAAAAGCTATCCGTTCCTTCAACGATATCAAGTTCATTACGTTAAAGGTTTTCGCCAGAAACCATTCGTAGCCCTCCGTCATTTCAGACGGGTAGCAAGTAGTATTCATGCTATGTTTGTTGACCTTCGTCAAGGCATAGTGTATGGTAGCTGCTTGTTACTTTTCTGTTGCATAGATAGATGCGTTGGTTTGGGACAGTCGTATAGCCTTGTTGACCTTCGTCAAGGGCTTGTACGGGTGGATTCAAATTAACCTGGATAATGACGGGTAGAACTTGACATGTGACTTATGATTTGTTGACCTTCGCCAAGGTCATAAGAGCATGTGGCAGAAATCACATCGGGAGTTTCAAAAGTACTGAAACTTGCCAGATATGCGCATACCTTCTGGAATGTGATACCGTGAGCGGATTCCGTCACGTTGTCATGCGATGAGAGTTGGATCCCGATTCCCACTGATGAGTTGGTTTACTCCTCGGGTGACCCCGACTAATTCTTCTTTCAGGTTTGGAGGAGAATTTGAGGTACAGTGGGAGGTTTCCTGATTAGAAAAAGTGATAACCATTCTGATCTAGGATAGAGTACACGCTGAGTGTTTCTTTTCTCTCTCTCTTTGGCAGCGACCATTGACCCGACCCTAGACTATGACTCAGTGACCAAGTTGACCGAACCTACTTAACACTGGCTTTTGGATTGTCAGAGTTGCAGACCTCATTGCCACTCCTACTTTTACCCTTTTCTCCAGGACACCCCGTATTACTGCGAACGTCCACTTCCATTGGACAAAACCATCGTATGGTTAGATACGAACTCGAAGGAATTCGAGGATGGTTTCCGGTTCTGGAGAAAACGGATAGGACTATTCAGTTGTCTTTTCTTTTCACCCTCTCTCAGGTTGCGAGTACTCCTTGGTTTAGGAGTAGTACACCTATTACGCAAATTGGATAGTCTTCTTCCAAACCATAGGCTGGTGCCGACCGGTAGGGAAGGAAGAAAGCCAATTAGCCTAAACGGTGTACAGAAGGTATTAAGTTAAGACAAAGTAAGGGATTAGTAAGAGGGCAAAGTAAATTGCAACAGATATTCACGACCAAACCATGTATTCCTTCGCCAATCCTAAATCACCTTTGTATTTCTCCAGGACACTCCGTATCATTACGAAGATCCCATTTTATTGGATAATCCATCGTATGGTTATATACGAACTCGAAAGGAACTCGTTCCAGTTCGGGGATGGATCCTGGTTCAGGAGAAATAGGAATAAAGTACATTCAGGTGTCTTTTATCTTCACCTTCTCTCGCGATGCGAGTGTTCCTAGGATTAGGACAGTACACCCTTTATGCTTTTTGGATAGTCTTCTTCCAAACCATAGGCTGGTGCCGAACGGTAGGGAAGGAAGAAAACCATTTGGCCTAAAGGGGTATACAGAAGGTAAAGACTAAAGACATATGAAGGGATTTGGAGAGGTGGCAAAGAATTATACGGTTATAGTTGTGAATCTGGATAATGGATGAGGCATTACTAGGAATACCAGGATACCCCAACGAAACATTTCAATGTTTCAGTTTCACTGTGTACTGTTAATGGAAAACTGATTTCCCGATTAGACACTTACTCCAGGGTATGTATTTACCGGGTTTGATTCTCACATCTGTATGGTTTTACAGATGATGAGTGGGAGTAAGTTATTGGGAATTGGGTGATCATCCTCATTATATCGGGATTCGTTGGAATCAGTGATATTTGAGGAAATTACCTGGGCTGTTTGCCGGTCGGCAAATATTTAGTTTTGAATATCCGTTGATGTGCACCAATTTCAAATTGATATATCTGTACGTCTATTTTCATAGAGTGAGATATACCTTTTGATATTATGTCGATGACATTTACCTATATCAGTGGATGGTTAGGTAAGGAGCATTAAACAGCGGTGTAATTCTTCTTAACCATAAGTACAGTTTTCAACCTACAACACACAGTGAAAGAGTTGTTAGACTCAGCGGACTTATACAGAGTATTGTATGTTGTCCAGTGTCCATTAGGACAGAGGGGATGGTCCGCATACTATATTCTGTTTACTTTTGACTTCTCTAGTTCTTAGACATGTGTTTCGTAGAAACACAGGGTCTATGTTTTGAGGAGTTATAGGTATTTGAATAGAGTAGAGAACCAGATGTAGCAAGTATCGGGATTCTTCAAAGTGATCGAAGATGTAGATACTTGTGTATGGTATTCAGTTGATAGTAATGATAAAGAGAAATTGCTTCTCTTTCAGGTTACTCATAATTGGAAGCATTCCTAAGTTGAGTAACGCTGATCGGCCTCCTTCCATTTAGTTGACATGCACTGGAGATAGCTGCATGATTTGAATCTAGTTCAATTAAATCAGTGCCTCTGGTTCTATATTGGATATAGAACAGTTCATATCTTAACGATGTTAAGGTACGGGGAGTTGTCCGGCTTATGCTTAAAACCAGACTCTGGATAACTCATAGGCACGTTTCTGTAATGACTGTTTGTGGGTTGACCCAGGCTATGACGAGGGTTGATTTTCTACCATCTGGGAGATCAATAGAAATATTGTTCAAGACTCGCCACAGTTTTATTAAAAATAGATTTTTTGAAAAACAGCAGTGGGAGTATGGTAGAACTGGAAGTGATTCCAGAACCGCAAACGATTACTGAAGATTTGATAAGGAACCTAAAGATTCAATCTGATTTGACATTCCATTGGCCACTCCGCAGATATGGTGGGTAACTTCACGCACCCGAGAGGTACTCCGGTAGCTTTAAGGACGGTGACAGGGAAGTTCTTGTTTACCCACACTCGCCATTGTTGTTGTTCCAGGCTGCGAGACCCGGCAGGAGGATGAGTATAGCGTCGTTCTGAACTAGCTTCAGAAGTGTACGTGTATATGACTCTGCCAGAGGGTTGTCGTAGGGAGCAGCGGAAGCATTGGTGGACATCAGGCTTATGTCTATTTATAGACTAAAGCAGATGTAGCGGAGATAGATCATCTATTTCTGATGTGACAGTCATAGGTTTGACGTCATCAGAATAGGGGATGGATCTGTTGAGAAGGTAGTAGGAAGTGATATTCCTTTACTACGATCGGTTATACTTTGGTCGTCACACAGTGGTTTCTCCAAACAGGACTTGGATTTTATATCAGACATACTGGTTACTAGATCCATGGTTTTAGATCTATATTTGGGTGGTTTCCTAATCTGGGTACCTTGACGGCATTCTATGAGTATTTAGAATGGACGACTCCTGGCACGGTAGTGTACCTGCAAGTAATGGAGTCGCCCTCTCTAAAGGTGTCTTTTAGACTAAAGTAGAGAGGGATGTGCATGATTGGCAGATCACTTGCTTAGGCAATTGAGTCAATCATGAGATGTCAAGTACCACACCAGATGTTGTTCTTGCACTAGATGCAATAAGTTGATATTGATCCAATCCTGGAGAAACAGTCGGAAGCAGTTTTAGAACATAAGTGGCTGTTCTAGGGATATGATAACGGCTGCCTCTTTTAGGAGACGGTTATCATTCCAGGCTTCCAAGGTGACCTGGACGACAAGGAGGTTGTCAGAGTTATAGTTTTTCCCTCTGACGAGGGGCAGTATTTTGGACGGGTGGTCCAAGGCAATACTGAGGGTGGCATGGCGCAGGATACTGATTAAGTTCAGTTGACGATACAGTTTAAGAAGTTTGGATTTGGAGTTCATTTATGAGCTAAGTCCCATCAGACATCCAGACACTCTAAGACAGGTATTGCTCATTTCGGGAGATGGCTTTCTCCGCGAACTTGAGATATAGAGAGACATAGAAAGAAACATCAAGGCGGATCCACTCACTGAGGCTATTCCTTGAACGCAATAGTTTCACAAACGGGTTTTGTGAGACTGACTAGTAGGGGAGTTGGGTGTTCGGTATCACACAGGCTGTGAGTATGCGACATCGCAATAATTAGCCTCGAGTGCAAGTGGGAGATTGTTGGAGATAGTGCCCTCAGAGTCAATTATTGGATCACAGGCACGTGATTGCAATGATTGAGGGAGGACCTATCCCGGTAGGACAGTCTTACTCGAGATGATAGTATGCTATCTGGTTTACCTTTATCATCGTGCACTGCTTTAGGTGACCTGACATGTCGCTATTGCACGTTGATAGAGCCCCTAGGATTCTTGCTTGACTACCGGCAGTATGAGGGCGATCATATACGTGGGAGCTGGTAGTCTATAAGCACATCCTTAAAAGGTCCCTAGTCGTAGGAGTTTCGAGACAGGGCATCGATACTCCAGAGTAGACTAGTGTATACAGTCGAGACCCCGACGAGGGGCGGTGGCCGGTCTCACAAGCCACTGGTGTCAGTTGGTTCACCTAAGATGTATACAGGTGCTCATTGGGTTATGAGTACACCGGACAGGACTCGCCGGGAACATGCTAGTTGGTCTTATACCTGACGTCAGATAGCAGTTCCCAGGTGACATGTGTACAGGTTAGTTCATCGACCTGGGGATCGTCATTTGTCTCGTGTGAGTTCCCACTGTACTTTGATTACTACCCTACCACGGCTCAAAGGAGTCGTGCAAACAGGTTTTAGTTGGGTACAGTCCCGAGCCACATGGAGGCAGTGAGCGGATCTTCGGGGGTTTCGTCTCTCCCGGTATTGGGGGTGAGGTCGCGCTGTGTCTAGGAGAGCCATTACACAAAGACCTTGGCCAAGGCAAGGAGATTTACTGGTAGGTATTCCAGTAGTATCTCACGGTGTTCTGGGCTACACTCCGACACGACTTGTACCGCTTTTGGGGGTCTGACTTTTACCAACCCCCTAGGCCCGCCATGCGATGCTCATAGACGAACGGACCGGACTGTACGGATATTGTCACTGACAGGCTCAGTTGGGTGTCGGGGTGAGCTTCCTCATCGACGTCCCTTTTTGTCAATAGCTGGTGGCCCGTCACGTATTGGCTTATACCTCTGACGTGCTAGTGGTTAAATCCACAGCCATAGTATTGACGAGTCTTTAGAGTCCACCACACTTTCAGTTACTCAAGCTTTCGGGCGAAACGCTGTAGAGGCCGTATGGAGATATGGCAGGGTTCGATCAGATACGTGCGGTATTGCACGGATCAGGACCGGACAGTTTTGTACTTGTGGCCGTATAGTTATATAGCAGGGTTCGATCAGATACGTGCGGTATTGCACGGATCGGGATCGAACGGATTTTACTAGCCGGCTTTGGTTTAAGCCGGTACTAGTTTAGTACAGTGTAGATTTTGTCTCATCGCATTTGTATCCGGTCGGAATACAGATGCGGGTGTGTATGCACAGTATAGGGGTTTTCCTGTAATTTATTACGGGACCATTTTTCTGGGGTTGCCAGTTTGCTTTCCGGTCCGGCCGGTTTTTCTTTGTTCTTTCCCGGCCGGACTTTTCCGATGGAGGGTGTTATTTGCAAGTTTGCAAATAACACTTTGTGGAGGGTTTTATTGCATAAGGTTTGATATGATAAGCATCTTTGCTTTTCATGCACTTATGGTGATAAGAGAGGATTTGAAATGGATTTGATTTGTGATCATGATTATGTTTTGGATATGGTTACCCTCCACCTTTTACTACCATCACCTCCCTTCATATTCATATTCCTCCACCATTTGTTACTCACTTGATGTAAGAAGGTTTTCATGGTTAAGAAAAAGAAAGAGAGAAGAAGAAAAGAGAAGAGAGGAAGAAAAATGAGAGTGATTCATTTTGTGCATATCATTCTTCATCTCATTCCATTGCTAGAAAATTGAAAGCACCAATTTTCTATACACCATTCCTCCATCCTCTTCAAATGGAAACCAACCCCAAAGTGAGACATACATTCTACACTACACTCCCTACAGCATATCTTGAGCATGTCGAGTAGCCGGCTTCATGCGCGAGTTGCCTCGGTATAGAGGTGGGAGCCCGTAAAAGTACCCGGCTTCGTGGTGCCCTTTCCGACGAGGAGGAGACGGACGGAGATCCCGCGAGGAGATCGGAGTGGAGATGAAGACCGGAGGACTTGGATCGTCGGTATATCTATTCCCCTTCTCTTTGTAGTTAGCTAGATTTAGTTTAATGGCACGATCCGGGGTTTAGTGCGCGGTGGTGCCGGTTTGCTAAGTCCGCAAAATTTAAGTTTATCACCGTTTCCGCGTTTGGCCGTCGGGTTGACGGCCGGGGCGCCGCCGTGCACTTACACATAACGGGTCGAGAAACTACTGGTAACACTTACCAGCAAATCTCTGATTAGCCCTGGCCAGGGACTTCCCTGCTACGGCCAATCGAGCACTGTGCAACATCAACCCCCAATACCGGGAGAGACGAAACCCCTCCTATCGCTCATTGCCTCCATGTGACTCGGGACTGTACCCAAAGACCACCGTTTTGCACGCCCTCATGGACGTGGTAAGGTGGAGATCAAAGCACTGTGGGAATCACACAAGACTCTATGACAATCTCGGGTCTACAGACTAACCTGTACAAGTGTCACCTGAGAACTGCCATCTGACGTGAGGTATAATACCATCTGGGAGTTCTCGGCGAGTCCGTCCAGTGTACCCAGTCTCCACTGAACACCCGTATACCATCTTTGATGTCAAACACCAATGGATATGGGATCATCCATCGCCCATCATCTGGGTCGAGAAGCATATACGCTTGTCTACTCTGGTATATCGATGCCCCGTCTCGATACACCCACGACTAGGGACCTTGAAGGATGTAGTTATGGACTACCATGTCCCCACTAGTATGATCTACATCATAGTCCAGGTAGTCAAGTACACATCCTAAGGGCTTTACCAACATGTAACTACAAGACAGTATAAAGAGACTAGTGTACATGTTAAGATAAAGAGTAACCAGATAGCATACTATCATATCGAGCAAGAAAGTCATCTCTATATATGTCCAAGCATCCAATATAATATACAATATCTGTACAATACTGGCCTCTAGGGCATACATACAACTAACAATCTCCCACTTGCACTAGGGCCAGCTGCTGTAGTATCGCATACCGAGCATCCCGAAGAGTCTCTCAAACTGTGTCTGGGGAATGGCCTTCGTGAGTGGATCCGCCGTGTTGTTCTTCGTGTCAACTCTCCTGACCTCGATCTCCCGGCGATCAACTATCTCCCGGATCAGGTGATACCGCCTCAGAATATGCCTGGATCGCTGATGGGACCTGGATTCCTTGGCCAATGCCACCGCTCCATTGTTATCGCAATACAAAGGTATTGGACGCTCAATGGATGGAACCACTCCAAGTTCAGTAATGAACTTCTTGATCCATACAACCTCTTTGGCAGCATCGTTGGCAGCGATGTATTCAGCCTCCATCGTCGAGTCTGCCACGGTTTCTTCCTTGGAACTCTTCTAGCTAACCGCCCTTCCGTAAAGGGTAAAGACAAAGACCGACTGCGACTTAGAGTCGTCCTTATCACTCTGGAAGCTCGAATCGGTGAAGGACTCCACTTGGAGTTCTCCGTTACCATACACCAAGAACATATCTCTAGTCCTTCGCAAGTACTTGAGAATGCTCTTCACAGCTGTCCAGTGACTCTCTCCAGGATCAGCTTGATACGTGCTCACTGCACTTAGTGAGTATGCTACATCGGGTCTGGTACATAACATCGCATACATGATAGAGCCTACTGCCGAAGCATAGGGTATCCCATGCATGCGAGCTCTCTCCAAATCAGTCTTGGGAGACATCTCTTTGGAGAGAGTGACTCCAGAGATCGTGGGCATGTTTCCACGCTTGGACTCTTCCATACTAAACCTCTTTAGTATGGTGTCAATGTACCTGGATTGGGACAATCCCAAAATCCGTTTGGATCTATCTCTATAGATCCTAATTCCCAATATGCAGGAGGCATCACCAAGATCTTTCATTGAGAATCTTTGTGATAAGAAGAGCTTGACCGATTGCAGCATAGGAATATCATTTCCTATCAAGAGTATGTCGTCCACGTACAATACGAGGAAGACAACCTTACTCTCTGCCACCTTCTTGTAGATACAAAGTTCATCTGGATTTTTGAAGAAATCAAACTCTTTGATAACGACGTCAAAGCAGATGTTCCAACTCCGCGATGCTTGCTTTAATCCATAAATGGATTTAAGCAGCTTGCACACCTTCCCGCTGCTCCCACTGCCTACGAAGCCCTCTGGCCGAGTCATGTACACGCACTCTTCTAAATCACCATTTAGAAAGGCGGTCTTAACATCCATTTGCCAGATTTCGTAATCATGATAAGCAGCGATGGCAAGCATGATCCGGATGGATTTAAGCATAGCCACTGGAGAAAAGGTCTCGTCATAGTCCACACCTGGTCTTTGACGAAAACCCTTTGCTACAAGTCTAGCTTTGAAAGTCTCCACTTTCCCATCTACACCAAGTTTCTTCTTGAAGATCCACTTGCTCCCAATGGGTTTTACCCCTTCAGGAGCAACGTCCAAAGTCCATACTTTGTTGGTGTACATGGATTCCATCTCGGACCGCATAGCATCCAGCCATTTCACTGAGTCCCCACTCGTGATGGCCTGCTCGAAGCTAGTTGGGTCATCATCCTCCATGATGCAATCCTCGCTTCCACCATCAATGAGAAAACCGTAGTATCTCTCAGGTGGACGAGAAACCCTACTAGATCGGCGGAGAGGCTGGGGTTCGTCTGGTACTATCGAATCTTCTGGTTCCACTAAATCTTCAGTTATAGTTTGTGTATCTGGAATTTCTTCCAGCTCTACCACTTTGCCACTAATTTCTTTTTCAATTAATTCCTTTTCTAAAAAGGTGGCATATTGAGAAACAAACAATTTTTGTTCTTCAGCATGGTAGAAAAAATATCCTTGAGAATTCTTAGGATATCCCACAAACTTGCAAAGAACTGACCGTGCCTCGAGCTTGTCCGGATTTTGCCTTTTGACATAGGCCGAAAAACCCCATATTTTAACTCGTTTAAAATATGGTCTCTTCCCACTCCATATCTCATATGGTGTGGTAGGTACAGATTTAGATGGAACTTGATTCAATAGGTATGTTGTTGTTTCCAGCGCATAACCCCAGAAGGAAATAGGTAACTCAGCTGTGCTCATCATAGAGCGCACCATGTCTAATAGGGTGCGATTCCTTCGTTAAGATACACCGTTGTGCTGTGGTGTATATGGAGGAGTCAGCTGAGAGAGAATCCCATTCTCTTTTAGGAAGTCCAGGAAATCATTGCTTAAGTATTCTCCTCCTCGATCAGATCGTAGGATTTTAATACTTTTTCCGGTTTGGTTCTCAACTTTTTGTTTATATTCCCTAAATTTCTCAAAAGCTTCTGATTTGTGTTTCATCAAGAACACATATCCGAATCTGGAGAGATCGTCAGTGAATGTAATGAAGTACGAAGAACCATCCCTGGCATGTGTAGACATAGGACCGCATACATCACTATGTATCAGTCCTAAGAGTTCGGTAACTCTTTCTCCGTGTCCCGTAAACGGAGTTTTGGTCATCTTGCCTTTGAGAAATGACTGGCAAGTGTCATAAGATGAAAATTCGAAAGGTTTCAAATATCCATCCTTATGCAACTTAGCCAGTCGTGTCACATTGATGTGACCCAGTCTACAATGCCACAAGTAGGATTCGTTCAGTTCTGAACTCTTCCTCTTGTGTGTGTTTGTTGTGCTCAGAACCGTTGATTGATTTAGAACATAAATGCCATTGCACAACGTGCCTGATCCAACCAACTTTTGGTTACTGAAAATGTTCATAACATTGTCCTGTAATACAAAATTATATCCCTCTTTATTTAATAAAGAAACCGATATAATGTTGCATATCAGGTTCGGCATGTAATAGCATTCGTTCAGAACCAATGTATTACCAGTTGGTAATACAAGGTGATATTCCCCGACAGTCTTAGCTGCAACAATTGCACCATTTCCAACTCTAATGTCTTTATCACCTTCTCCAAGTTCTCTACCTTTCCTAAGCCCATGTAACTGATTACATATATGGGATCCTGACCCGGTATCCAATACCCAGGACGTAGAGCAAATGGAGAAACAGTTCTCAGTAACGAACACACCAGAAGAAAATGCATCAACATGTACTTTCTTCATTCGGGTGGCATGGGAATCCTGGCATTCCCCTATTTCCTGTTCATTCCTATAACTCTTATAAGAAAGAACGGAACCAACGTTCCCCAGCACAGTATAACATGCGGGTTCGGTCAATACATCCATATTATTATCTTCATTAGGGCATGAAATGGTCGCTACCTGGAGAGAGAGAGAGAAGAAAACACTTTAGCGTATGCTCGTGCAAGATCAGATTGGTTATTATATTATCTAATCAGGATGGCTCCCACTGCTTTTTATCAAATCTTCCTTCAAACCCTAAAAGGAAAGACTAGCCGGGATTAATTACACACTACAAGTTCGCCAATCTTTCAGCCAGGCGAGTGTCGGTACTTTGAGGGAGGTCCCCCGTGCTTTCGCACGAACCTAATTAATGTAAACCTCATTTTCCCAGAGGCGTAACCTCGTTAACACCTTTCTAGACACCTACTTGATCAGCTAATTGCAATGTGTAAAACTCTCCCAGGAGTAACTCTTACTCGCAGCGGGTATCAGGATCCAACTATCTCATAGAAGGTATGCAATCTCATTGCAAATTTCAACACTTGAAATTCCCGATAATATTTTGCCCCTAGCATCTTTATGACCTTAACATAGTCAACAAATCACAAGTGCTAGTCAAGTTCAACCCGTCATTTCCTGATTGAATTAAACCCACCCGCACGACCCTTAACATAGTCAACAAAGTCGCACGACTACCCTAATCCAATCTGCATCATATGCATAAGCAGATAAATACTGGTCAGCTACCGCACACTACGCCTTAACATAGTCAACAAACGTAGCACGAATACTAACTAGTACTTATCTGAAATGACGGAGGGCTACGCAGGTTTTCATAAAACCATGAGCGTAATGAACTTGATATCGTTGTAGAATCAAATGAAGTTTTAAAATGGAGTGATTTTGAGGCTTTTCTAGTTTTGCTAAAGGGGTCACTCCCGGTGAAGGGATCGTCGGCCCTTTCCTCGTCGAATGAGGTGCGGGATATATCATATATATCACTGTGCAAAGAAAAAACCCAAAAGCAGTCAAAAGCAAACCGAGTGTGTAGCATCTGCCAGTTATTGCTAAAGGAGTCACTCCCGGTGAAGGGATCTCGGTCCTTTCCTCATCGAATAAGGTGCATGGTATATCATATATACCGCTGTGCAAAGCAAGAACTGTAGCTACCTGTTTTATTTTAAAATTTGATTCTACAACATCTTAGGTTTCTTATCTTTCATTAATCACATTAATAAAGTCCCATCATTTAAATACCTAAACATCATAGATAGATATGACGTACACTTATGCCATCCGCATTCGCCTCGATGTCCCCTCGTGCACCGTTAGGTTAGGTAACTAACGACAGAGCGGGGCAGGGCTAGCGCGGGTGTAAAACATAAGTAACGTCTATATAATATATCATATATACTATATACTATATCCATCACAGATACACAACACAGATATCGCAGCAGAATAAACATATGAAATATTGGATATACTAGGACGTCCGTGTTTTCAATACGAGCCCGTATAAAACACGGATTCCACGGTCGTGATGAATAGCCAATCCCACACCCCTAGACCCCTACGAGAGCGGCAAGCAACCCTGCCAATTCTAGAGTTAGGAGACCCGTACTCGACTCCTCGAGTTGGTCTCCTACTGGACCCCAGAACCCGGTTACTTGTGCTCCCCTCCTTGGGTCTATCCTAATGCGGAAAAGTAAATAATATACAAAGGGTGACAACTTCCGCTACCTGGAAGTGCCCCAAATAAAAGAATATTACATACAAGTTTTTACATGAATGAAAATGAAAAACACTCATCTCAAATAAAAACCCCCGGCTATTCGAATACGACGATCCAATATAACATATCCAGCAACACATAACATCATATGTCATCAACGTAAGTAAGTATGCATACCCCAATTGTCGTTGACGTATAGCAACGAAACCGGCGATATGAACATACTACACTTACGTTCACAGAAAAGAAAGTGTAAAACTACAACAATTGGAATCCGCAACTTCTTTAGACATCACATGCCTAACAGATATAAATCCCGCATTTTAGTCTCATTATCGAAAACTCTTTTCAATATCATATGGGACTAAACAGCTAAATTTATAACATGCATTCATTTATCTCATAACTGTTTGTGAATTCCAATTATTGTATCACATTCCAGATAAACAGAAAATGTTAAACTTTCCGATCGAACAGTCGAATACCCAAGTTTTCCCGATACAGTCCATCACATGAAATAAGTTTAACAACATTCAATTCGTGCCTCAGTGCCGACGGTCCAGCCATAGAAGGGTCAAGCCAACGCCTCACATGTGGCACGCCGTACTGCCCCAAACCCGAAGGTTCAAAGGGCAGTTCAAGACGGTCACATAATCGAGTTAAGGTTTGTTGCCTTCTAGAGGGTCTATCGCGTTACTTGCACTACTTAGAACGTCGTTAAACTACGGAAAAATCCAAAACTTGGAAATTTCCCGACAGGGGAAAAGTTGGGTATTTATATCCGGTCGAACTACTTAACATATTCTATAAATTATCCGGAAATACAAAAAGACGAAATTTGATAACCCGAACGAATAATTGAATCCCCAAAACAACCCAGAACATTCGACTCTGGAATAAATTTTAAATATTCCCAGAAAATCTAGAATAATTAAATAGGAATTACTGTGCAGAAAAGACATGATGACGTCACCAGGGGACCGCGGAACCGCCGCAGAAGCTGGGCTTCTGCCGCGGTTCCGCCGCCGTTTAGATGAATCTTTCGCCTGAGTTTGCACAGTAATTCTTATAATTATTTATTGAATTTTTTAGGCATTTTTAATACACAAAAATACGCATTTTCGGAAAATTTCCAGAGAGCTATTTCGGGGTTGGTTTTTCGGTTCGTCCGGGTTTCAAACTCCGTCTAGACTTCGCCTAAAGCTCTAGCTAGGCTCTGATACCAGTGAAAGGTACCTAGGCACCCTAAAGAGGTCTCATAAGGCATCGGACATGCCAATTTCAAAAAAAATGGTGCCGAGAAACCCTAGACTACGGATCGTTGCTAGAATTCTAGGCGAAAAGAAAAGCTAGTTAACAAATTAACTAAAGGTCGGAAGCTACAACCTTTGTAGATCCGTATTTCCACCTCCTTAGCTCCACGTAGTCATGCCCTCGCTGTCCATCATGAATCCTCGACTCATTCGTCGGCTTCATCGGAATAACGTGCGGAATAGGTCGTCGGCTTTGTGTCAAAGACGATCTACGTCGAGGTTGCACTAGTTCAAGCTCCGACTTCACAAAGTTGTGAAACTTGTGAAGAGAACACCCAAAACAACTTGGCAAGAGGTAGAGGGTGAAGAAATAGGAGATGGGTTCACTTTAGATTTGGAATTCTCTCACTAAAACTCAAGTTGCCATTGAAGTAGCAAGCTTGAAGAAGAAGAAGAAGATGAGCTAGTATTATGATAAGTGTTTTTAAAATAAAAGAAAAAGCAATACTTATCATAATTCTAACATGGGTTAAGTGTAGTGAGCAAACCATGGTAAGTGGGAATAGTTAGGGTTTAGCATAAAGACAAAATGGTCTTGAGTCAAACCTTCATGAAGCTTCATTAAGCTTCATGACAAAAGAAAACCATTTTGTTTTTATAAAAACAATTTAAATAAAAAGGAATGGATAAATTAATGTGTGATAAAATCAAAACCCTAATTATCCTCTTAACTATGGGTTTATACTTTACACTTAACCAAATAAACATGCATCATCTAATATGATACAAACAAGTGTACAAAAGTATATCACATATACATCATGCACATCAAGTGAGAAAATCCATTTAAAGTGAACCCATATTAGTTAATGTAAAGCAATATATCAAATATATAATTATACATTAAATCATTAAATCAACACTTGATTTAACGACCCGGTCATATCGCATATAACCGACTAATATCAATAGTAACAACTTATCGAATCAACACATGATCCGATAACCCGGCTATAATGCATATAACCGATCAATGTTACAAATCGCGAGAATCGAATACAGTATAACATACTGGTATTATTCTCGGTCCCGCACATATCTCATATGCGCTCCTATTTCGTTTTGCTTGAGCCAGGAAACCTCTGTGTAGGACACTAAAGACTCGTCAATACGCCGGTAGCAGATGATGATCATATCAAGCACCCATATGCCGCAAGCGGTCTGCTAAACGTAACGGCCACCCGGGTATTGAGCGATCAGAAGATCGACGAGCTAGCCCGCTCACTCCTGCGAATCCGACCAGTAACACATACCATACAGTCCGGTCTCGTCGTCTGATATGTCGCATATCAAGTCTAGGGGTGGTATACGCCAGACCCCAATAACCGATAAGTCGTGCCGATGTGAGGCTCATAACGGGTCGAGAAACTACTGGTAACACTTACCAGCAAATCTCTGATCAGCCCTGGCCAGGGAGTTCCCTGCTACGGCCAATCGAGCACTGCGCAACATCAACCCCCAATACCGGGAGAGACGAAACCCCTCCTATCGCTCATTGCCTCCATGTGACTCGGGACTGTACCCAAAGACCACCGTTTTGCATGCCATCATGGACGTGGTAAGGTGGAGATCAAAGCACAGTAGGAATCACACAAGACTCTATGACGATCTCGGGTCTACAGACTAACCTGTACAAGTGTCACCTGAGAACTGCCATCTGACGTGAGGTATAATACCATCTGGGAGTTCTCGGCGAGTCCGTCCAGTGTACCCAGTCTCCACTGAACACCCGTATACCATCTCTGATGTCAAACACCAATGGATATGGGATCATCCATCGCCCATCATCTGGGTCGAGAAGCATATACGCTAGTCTACTCTGGTATATCGATGCCCCGTCTCGATACACCCACGACTAGGGACCTTGAAGGATTTACTTATGGACTACCATGTCCCTACTAGTATGATCTACATCATAGTCCAGGTAGTCAAGTACACATCCTAAGGGCTTTACCAACATGTAACTACAAGACAGTATAAAGAAACTAGTCTACATGTTAAGATAAAGAGTAACCAGATAGCATACTATCATATTGAGCAAGAAAGTCATCTCTATATATGTCCAAGCATCCAATATAATATATAATATCTGTACAATACTGGCCTCTAGGGCATACATACAACTAACAGACCTTGTCTATAATGTACGGGACTTCATAGTTTGGCTCGAATTTTCCCCGCTTGGCGCGATTGGTGATCATAAGCCTTTTGACCTCTAGCACGAGTTCGCCTTGGCGGAATGTCCTCGTCCGGGTCAATCTTTCATATCAGCGCGTCATCTTTGCTTTATAGGCCTCCAGATTTTGTTGCGCTATGAGCCGTGTTTCATCAAGGGCATCAAGTTCCTCAAGCCGAAGGTGAGCATTTTCTTTTTCCGTCAGCTCGTAGTGGACTGCCACTCGTAGAGAGGGTAACGCTATCTCGAGGGGGAGTACTGCTTCTGTACCGAATACCAACGCATATGGCGTTGCGTTCGTGGCCATCTTGAACGTAGTTCGATACGCCCAAAGAGCCTCTTGCAGCCTCTCATGCCAATCCTTCTTATTTCGGGACACCGTTTTCTTCATCATCTTTATCAAGGTCTTGTTGAAGGCCTCAGCTAGACAGTTAGCTCGTGGATTATAAACTGAGGAATATCTCCAGTCTATATTATGCTGCTGCACGAAGCGACTGATCTTGCGGCTTCTGTAAGCTGGCCCGTTATCGGTGATGACCCGTCGCGGAGTTCCAAACCGATATATGATGTGTGTCTTGAAGAAATGAAGGATATTCTCCGTCTTCACTTCCCTCAACGGTACTGCTTCTTCCCATTTGGAGAAGTAGTCAGTCGTCGCCAGGATGAAACGATGTCCCCTGGACGATACTGGTTCGATGGGGCCGACTATATCAGTTCCCAACATTTCAAATGGCCAGCTAGCCACCGTTGGATGGAGTGGATTTGGATGCTGGTGGATGAAGTCCCCATGGATTTGGAATGAGTGGCATTGCTTCGCATATTCGAGGCAGTGCTGAATCATCGTGGGCCAGTAGTAGCCCATCCGTTTGATCATCAACTTCATCTTTGGGCCTGCTTGGTGAGAACCGCAGAGTTCGTCGTGAACTTCCTGAACGACTCTTTTTGCCTCTTCAGGTCCCAGACAACTCAACCACAGAGAATCAAACGACCTCTTGTACAGAGTATCATTGACGAAGGCGAAAGACAGAGCTCGTTTCATAAGCTGATGTCTTGAGGACACATCTTTGGGCATTTGACGGTATTTGAAGTAGTCTATAAATACTTCCCTCCAATCCTCGGCCTTTCCTTGTCTTTTATTTGCATAGCCATTTGCTCAGTCGCTCCCTTTTCTTCGGATGATTTCGGAGATATTTCTGCTGGGGCAAGCACCCGACGACTTTGTACCACGATTCTGACGTCATCGAGGTTCTCGTCAGCCAGTTCTTTAGCGAGCTTGGCCAACGCATCCGTTTTGCTGTTTTTCACGCGCGGTATGTTTTCCAAAGTGTAGGAAGGGATTTGGGTCAACAGTTGTTGCACCTTTTCGCCGTACTTCACCAATTCTGGTTTGCATGTCTGGTAGTCGCCGTTTACTTGACTAACGACCAGTTGGGAATCTCCGTATATGAGAAGGTTTTCAATTCCCATGTCGATGGCGATCTCGAGGCCTGCTATCAAAGCTTCGTATTCGGCTTCATTGTTTATCCTCGTCTCTTTTAAGGAGAAAACAAAGCGCATTATCCCCCATTGTGGAGTTATGAAGATGAGACCTACCCCCGACTTGAATATAGGTGGGTTTTGTTTGCGCTTCTTCATGGAAGACGCTCCATCGAAATCCATCGAAATAAAGTTCCCATCGGGTATCACCACCGTCGATCACGTCAAACGCATGTTCGTCTGGCAGATCGCAATTCAGAGGAGAATCGGCAGGTATCGGATGCTCAACGAGGAAGTCGGCGATGGACTGGCCTTTCACTGCCTTGAGAGGTTGATACGTTACTCGAGAACTCCATCAAGAGCAGGGCCCATGTAGCGAGTCGTCCCGTCAATATGGCCTTCGACATTAAATATTTAAGGGGGTCCACCTTCGAAATGAGACGGACTTCATGTGCCAACGCATATTGTCTGAGCTTTGTTTTCGCAAAGATCAATGCCAGGCAGTGTTTTTCAATAGGGGAATAGTTGCTTTCTGCCCCAGTAGAACTCGACTCAAAGAATAGAGTGCTCTTTGATTCCCTTGATCGTTCTCTTGCGCCCATAATGCGCCTAAGGAACCGTCGAGGGCGGTTGTATAAAGAATGAGGGGCTTTCCCTTGACCGGAGCAGCCAATACTGGCGGGTTCTGCAGTTATTGCTTGATCTCGTCTATCGCGCTTTGGCATTTTTGGTCCCAGACGAACGGGGTTCCCTTCTTCATCAGGTGGCTGTAAGGACGGCACTTGCCTGAATGGTTGGCTATAAATCGCCGTATATAAGCGAGCTTCCCTTGGAGAGACCGCAGCGGTTTGAGAGTCCTTGGCGGAGGCATTTCCATGATCGCCTTGATCTTTGACGGATCTATCTCAATACCTCAGTGTCGGATGAGGAATCCCAGGAATTTGCCCGAGGAAACTCCAAATGCGCACTTTAGAGGATTCATCTTCAAGTTATATCGTCGAAGGCGTTGAAATACGGTATTGAGATGCTCGAGATGTTCCTCGTACGATTTGCTTTGCACCATGAGGTCGTCGATATAGCATTCGACGATTTCAAGTATAAGGTCATCGAAGATCTTCGTCATGGCCCTCTGATAAGTAGCACCGGCGTTCTTTAGACCGAAGGGTATCACTTTATAACAGAATATTCCCAGAGGAGTCTGAAAAGCGGTGTGCTTCTGGTCTTCGGGATGCATCTTGATCTAATTATATCCTGATGAGCCATCCATGAAGGAGAAAACCTCGTGAGTGGACGTATTATCTATCATCATCTCGGTGACTGGCACTGGGAAATCGTCCTTCGGGTAGGCTTTATTGAGATCCCGAAAGTCAAAGCATATGCGCACTGTCCCATTTTTCTTCATTACCGGGACGATGCTGGCGATCCATTCAGGATATTGAACCTCCTGGATAAAGCCAGAGTCGATTAGCTTCTTGACCTCGGCATTGAAACTCATCTCAAGCTCGAGCTGCATTCTTCTTGGCACCTGTTTGACTGGCTTGACGTCCGGGGATATCGCCAATTTGCACACAGCAATTTCTGGATCTAGTCCCGGCATTTCGGAATAGTTCCATGCGAAGCAATCTCTATGCTGCATAAGCACGTCTTTTAACGCAGCCACCCTTTCTTCAGACAACAATTCACTAACGAATGTCGACCGCGGGTCGTTCGCCGTCCCCAACTCAATTTTCTTGAGGTTATCCGCAGTGGTGTGTATTCCATCTTCCAGCTCTTTCGGTGCTGGTGGAAATTTTGAGATCACCTAATCGTTGTTGTTTTCGAAGCACCAAGGAAGGTCATCCATGTTCTCGGGCTCTTCCTTTGATATCGTTATCATGTGACAAGTACGAATTCGCTTCCAAGACCAATGTGGAGCTGGTTATGCTCTCGTGGCTTTGGGTTCATGCATCTGTGGCGGCGTTATCCTCCAGTTGTCAGACAGAGCGAACTTGCCGAGCTGATACTGATCTTCAACCCAGTTCTTGAAAGTGAAGCAGTCTTCGAAAGGGTGCCCTATTACTCGGTGATAAGAGCAATAGTTCGGGTGTGAGACTTCGCCTGCTCGTTCGGGGTGTTTAGACCCCGGCAGTGTAAGCATCTGATGTTTTAGAGCGAGGTCAAGTATTCTTTTCGTCTTATCTTGAGGGAAAGAGTATGCTCGACCCATTTTCTTCACGAGGGATAGATCTGGACCGCTCGATTCCCGGTTGCGTGGCTTCTTAGTCCCGCTTTGTTGCTGTTGAGCGCCTTTTTCGCCTCTCGACTTATTTCTGCCTCTGTGTCGAGCCTTTTTTATAACAGGTTGACAGGGAGCGGCATTTTCATCTTTCACAGCCTGTTGGAGGAGGCGTTGCGTTTTGGCTTTCTCGTAGATGGACATTTCGCGGTTATGATCGTCTAGGACTTTTTGACCAGCTTCCCTTATTAGCTTGTCCATTTGCTCTTCGAACGACGGACTGGGCACTTTTGCATCAGGAACTTTTACTGGTTCAGGATTAGCGTCCTCCCATTGAGCATCCGCTTCTTCCTCAAAGTCATGCACGACGTAGCAGTCAGGGAGTAGCTCTCGTTTCTTAGACCGAATGTATCCAAGCCCGATTGTTTCCATTCTCCCATTAGGCAACTTGTGCTGAGTCCCGGGAACGTTCCAGACCCTGTCATAGAATTTGGCTTTTCGAGCGGTCTGTTTAAAGGATATCCCTTGGCGCTTTAGCAGCCTCTTCAAGCCTTCTGTATAATATCTCGGTAGATGGATGGGCTGAAGCCTGTCAAGCGTAGGATCCGCGCCGTGCCAGATTTATTTCTCCACTTTGTTGGAGATAGTGCCCTCAAAGTCAATTATTGAATCGCAAGTACGTGATTGCAATGATTGAGGCAGGACCTATACCGATATGACAGTCTTGCTCGATATGATAGTATGCTATCTGGTTTGTCTTTATCATCGTATACATGCTTTAGTTCGCTATTGCATGTAGATAGAGCCCATAGGATTCTTGCTTGACTACCAGCAGTATGATGGCGATCATATACGTGGGAGCTGGGGTCTGTAAGCACATCCTTAAAGTGTCCCTAGTCGCGGGAGTTTCGAGACAGGGCATCGATACTCCAGAGTAGACTAGTGTATACAGTCGAGACCCCGACGAGGGGCGATGGCCGATCTCACAAGCCATTGGTGTCAGTAGGATCACCTAAGATGTATACAGGTGCTCATTAGGTTATGAGTACACCGGACAGGACTCGCCGGGAACATGCTAGTTGGTATTATACATATCGTCAGATAGCAGTTCCCTGGCGACATGTGTACAGGTTAGTTCATCGACCTGAGGTCGTCATTTGTCTCGTGTGAATTACCACTGTGCTTTGATTTCTACCCTACCACGGCTCAAAGGAGTCGTGCAAACAGGTCTTTTTTGGGTACAGTCCCGAGCCACATGGAGGCTAGTGAGCGGATCGGCAGGGGATTCGTCTCTCCCGGTATTGGGGATGAGATCGCGCTGTGTCTAGGAGAGCCATTACACATAGCCCTCGGCCGAGGCAGGGGATTTACTGGTAGGTATTCCAGTTGTATCTCAGGGTGTTCTGGACGACTCTCTGACACGACTTATACTGCTAATGGGGGTTTGATGTTACCAGCACCCTAGGCAGATATGCGATACTCATAGACGAACGGACCGGATTGTTTGTATATTGTCACTGTTAGGCTCAGTAGGGTTTAGAGATGAGTTCGCTCGTCAGCTTCCCTTCCAATCAATACATAGGAAAACGTTATGTACAGCTCGTACCTCTGACGTGCTAGTGGTTATACCCAGTGCCAGTGTATTGATGAGTCATTAGAGTCCCCCAAAGACTGTTTCCCAAGTTCGGGCGAAACGTTGTAGAGGCCGTATGGCTTTATGGAAGGGTTCAGAAAATGCACGTGCGTTTACGCACGTATCATATTTCATGCGGATAATACTGGTCGGCTTTGGTTTAAGCCGGATCTGAGTATTATGCTGTGTAGATATAATATTTTTGTCTCAGTTGCATTTGTATTCGGTCGTAATACAAATGCGGGTATGTTTATACTGTTACGGGGTTGTCCTGAAATTCGTTTCAGGATCACTTTTGGAAGTTGCCAGTTTCCAGTTTTCTATCACCCGTCTTTAACATTCGGTTAAAGACGGATTTATCTTTTCTTGATAAGTGTGGAAGGCTCTAGATGGTGACTAGGATGGTGACTAGGCTAGTGAGTCATTAGTGCATTGATTATTTCATTAAATGATTGGTGACTAGTTAAGGTGATTCATTGTTTTCATTAATTGTGTTCATACAAGGTGTAATTGTGACTCATTCTTTCTTTAATCTTGTAGTCACCTTCCCCTCTCCTACACTCACCTCCCCCTCTTGTATAAGTGGCCGACCCCTCCCCTCTTATGAGGATATGGTTGTTCATTTGAGAAAAGATATAGTTTATAGTGTATGGAAATTTCATAGCTCCATTTTTTCCATCACCCGAATCAAATTTCAACTTCATTAACCGTTGGTCCTTAGCTTTGGACGTAACGAGACAAAGTGTTCTACTCATTCTCTACATCAATCTTGGTCATCTCTTTTAGAAAGCTTGATGATCGAGTTGCCTCGGTTTAGAGGCGGGAGCCCGTTTAAAGATCCGTCGACGTGGTACCTCCTGGACGAGAAGACTGGAGATTCAGGAGATCGGATCAGCCACAACAAAGCATGGGATAATGGTTGAAGACCGAAGGACTCGGATCATTCGGTATAACTCTTCTACACACTTTGTAGTTTGTTAGTTTAGCTTTAATGGCAGATCCGGGTTATAGTACGCGATATCGCCAGTTGTAAAAGTTTTTGTTCCGCATTTGGCGTCTGTTAGACGGCCGGGGCGCTACCGTGGACTTACAGTGGTATCAGAGCCTCATCATTAAGCTTTACTAACTTGCGCTAACGCGTTTAAAACATCGATCGAACGAATTTTCGTAAACCACAAATTCCAGGGTTAAAGTTTCTGTCGATTTTAAACTGTGTCCAAAAATCATTTTGACCATACCAGAAAATCAAGCAGGCTTTTATAAGATTACAGAAGAAAAACGATCAAGTGATTCGACCGTACCGCCGCAGAAACGCGGTCAAAGCCTAGCTTTGACCACGGAACCGCGGCAGTCTTGTTGACTCACTTGGCCATTTTTCTTCTGCTGTTTCTTTGTTGGAAATTGTGGTTTCTGGTACTGTTGTTTTAGGCCCAGATTTTGTTATTGTACAACAGAAGTTTGTGGGGCCCACTTTGGGAAATTTTTTCGATCGAAATTTAAACGTGTTAGTTTACAGTACATACTTTATATCTCCGACCGGGAATGTCATTTGAGCGGTAAACCGCGTCTAATTGCTATAGTTCTTTTAGACGGGTTTGCGAACGTGACATTCACGTTGATGTTCTGTGTTGTGCTGTGATGTTGCAGATTTGTCGTGGTGGCTAGCAAGGTGCAATGATAGTGCAGTTTGGATTTATTTGTACATTTGATATTGCGGGACGAGCGTCCAACATGTGGACTGCCCTCACTGCCTGTTATAAAATATTCTTTTGGGGCACGACCGGGTTGAGGTCGATGTACCCGTTGTACATATTTTTATTTATGTACTAGGTTTATCCCGCGACGGAGTGCACGGATAGCCGGGTTCTGGAGGGCAACGGGTCCGTATCTCATGGCTTTGAGAGGGAAAGGGGCCTCACTCTAGAATTGGCAGACTATTCACCGCACTCGTAGGGGGTACAGGTTGACCCAAGGAGGGGTGCTCAATTTACCGGATTCCGTGAAGTGCCGGGTGTTCCAATCACTATGCTGTGGGGGACTAACTCGCTTTAGGTTTTTGCGGGTAACTTGCCGCACCCGTGGGGGTCTAGTTTTCATTGCACAGGCTATCCACATGACCAGGGGAACGTCAGGTTTCAGTAGAGGCTCTGTGAAACCTGGGGATCCCAGATTATCTGTATTGTTCTGTGATGCTTATTACTTTTCTGTAATGTTGCATATTATCATGCCTGGAGCGATTATTGTATATTGGTATATATACTATTAGATGTTGTATATGTTTTACACCCGCGCTAGTCCAGTCCCTGCTCTTTCGTTAGTTAAGTAACCTAACGGGTGATGACGGGACCCAGTGACGAATGCGGATGGCATATACGTAGATTTTATTTTCGTTCTTTTCTGGTGTGATTAGTTGATGGGGCTGCATTGATTCTTATCAATGCAAGGATAAAACAAACCAATATTTGATGTTGTTGGAATAAATTTTAAAAGGTGTTATTACAAAAATGTTTCCTTTTGTTTTGCATAGCGGTATTCGGTTGGAATATCCTGCACCTCATTCGATGAGGCAATGGCCGAGATCCCTTCACCGAGAGTGACCCCTTGGGCAGAAGTTTACGTCGGAGTAATAACTTCACTATAGTCGATTACAAGTTGCTTTGCATAGCGGTATTTGTTGGAGATTGTGCCCTCAGAGTCAATTATTGGATCACAGGCACGTGATTGCAATGATTGAGGGGTGGACCTGTCCCAGTAGGACAGTCATACTCAAGATGATAGTATGCTATCTGGTTTATCTTTATCATCGTGTACTGCTTTAGGTGACCTTACGAGTCGCTATTACACGTTCATAGAGCCCCTAGGATTCTTGCTTGACTACCAGCATTATGAGGGCGATCATATACGTGAGAGCTGGCGTCTATAAGCACATCCTTAAAAGGTCCCTAGTCGTGGTAGTTTCGAGACAGGGCATCGATACTCCGGAGTAGACTAGTGTATACAGTCGAGACCCCGACGAGGGGCGGTGGCCGGTCTCATAAGACACTGGTGTCAGTTGGTTCACCTAAGATGTATACAGGTGATCATTGGGTTATGAGTACACTGGACAGGACTCGCCGGGAACCTGCTAGTTGGGATTATACCTGATGTCAGATAGCAGTTCCCTGGTGACATGTGTACAGGTTAGTTCATCGACCTGAGATCGTCATTTGTCTCGTGTGAGTTCCCACTGTGCTTTGATTACTACCCTACCACGGCTTAAAGGAGTCGAGCAAACAGGTTTTAGTTGGGTACAGTCCCGAGCCACATGGAGGCAGAGAGCGGATCTGCAGGGGTTCGTCTCTCCCGGTATTGGGGGTGAGGTCGCGCTGTGTCTAGGAGAGCCAGAACATGAAAAGTCCTTGGCCAAGGTAGGAGATTTGCTGGTAGGTATTCCAGTAGTATCTCAGGGTGTTCTGGGCAACGCTCCGACACGACTTGTACCGCTTTTAGGGGTCTGACTTTTACCAACCCCCTAGGCCCGCCATGCGATGCTCATTGACGAACGGACCGGACTGTATGGATATTGTCACTAACAGGCTCAGTAGGGTGTCAGGATGAGTTCGCTCATCGACGTCCCTTTTGGTCAATAGCTGGTGGCCCGTCACGTATGGCTAATACCTCTGACGTGCTAGTGGTTAAATCCACAGCCATAGTATTGACGAGTCTTTAGATTCCACCACACACAGTTACTCAGGTTTCGGGCGAAACGCTGTAGAGGCCGTATGGAGATATGGCAGGGTTCGATCAGATACGTGCGGTATTGCACGGATCGTGATCAGACGGTTTTTACTAGCCGGCTTTGGCTTAAGCCGGATCCTAGTATTAGATAGTGTATATTTTGTCTCTTTGCATTTGTGTTCAGTGGGAATACAACTTCGGCCATGTATATGCAGTAGCGGGGTTTTCCTGTAATTTATTACGGGATCAGTTTTCTGAAGTTGCCAGTTTGCATTCCGTTCCGGCCGGTTTTCCTTTGTTCTTTCGCGGCTGGACATTCTGGTGGAGGGGGGTTATTTGCAAGTTTTCAAATAACTCATTGTGGAGGGGTTTCTTGCATATGCATAGATTATGATGGCATCTTTTCTTTTCATGCATCATTACATGCATTAATGAGATTAGAGTTGATTTGTTTATGATGTGAGGCTTGCTTTTGATATGGTCACCTCTTTTCATTTCTTACACTCACCTCCCTTATTGTTTTAGTCTCATTCTCTCCACCATTTCCTTGATAAGGGGCCGGCCACAACTTGAGAGGGATATGAGAGAGTTTCATTTTGGAGTGCTCGTATTATTCTTCATCTCATTTTCTTGCTAGAAAATTGAAAGCACCAATTTTCTTCAACCTCTTCCTCCATCCTCCATGGCAACTAAACCCCAAAAAGACATAGACTCTACACTAGCCTACAGCAAATCTTGGACGCGTCGGCTAGCCAACTTCGCGCCCGAGTTGCCTCGGTCAAGAGGTGGGAGCCCGTAAAAGTACCCGGCTACGTGGTGCCTTTCCGACGAGGAGTTGACGGACGGAGATTCCGCGGGAGATTGGAGTGGAGACGAAGACCGAAGTACACGGATCGCTTGGTATAGCATCTCTACTCTTTTCTTGTTTGCTAGTAGCTAGGTTAATGGCCCGATCCGGGTGAAAAGTGCGTGGTGGTGCCGGTTTGCTAGTTTGCAAAGTTTTTGTTTCCGCGTTTCCGGCGTCGGATCGACGGCCGGGGCGCCGCCGCGGACTTACATTGGTATCAGAGCCACGCCGTTAACCATGCCTAGCTTGCTCTAGTATGTTTAGAACTCGATCGAAAAAAAAAATCCCCAAAAACCGTATTTTCAATGCATTGTGTTTTCTGTCTAAATTATTTCTGCTCTAAAAATTTTTCAGGTTGTTTCAGAATACTGTGCATGAAAATATAAGAATTGTGTGAAAATTTGGTCGCGTGATCACTCCATACCGCCGCGGAACCGCGGCCAAACCCATGCTTGGGCCGCGGTTCCGCCGCGCTTTTAACTGATCAGCTCACCAAATTTTTCCAGATTGTCTTATACTTGGAAATAGGGGTTTTGGGATATTATTTTTGGGCCCAGATTTTCTGTAAGTGCTACAGTATTGCTTGGGGGCCCACTTGATAAATTTTGTTCGATCGGATATTTTAAACATGCTAGTTCACAGTATTTACATTATATCTGCGACCGTGAATGTCACTTGATCGGTAAATCCTGTCTAACTGCTATAGCCCGGTTAGACGGATTTGCGAACGTGACCTTCACGTTGATGTTCTGTGATTGTGCTTTGTTGTTGCGGATTGGTCGTGGGGGATAGCTTGGTTGCAATGCTAGTACAGTTTTTGTTGTATTATGTACATTTGATATTGCGGGGCGAGCGTCCGACATGTGGACTGCCGTCACTGCCTGTTTGTATTATTTTTTTTGGGGCACGACCAGGTTGCGGTCGATGTACCCGTTGTATGTATATTTTACTTTCTGTACTAGGATTACCCCAAGGTGGGTTGCACGGATAGCCAAGTTCTAGAGGGCAACAAGCCCGCATCTCATGGCATTGAGACGGAGGGGGCTGCACTTTAGAATTGGCGGGCTATTCACCGCACTCGTAGGGGGTACAGGTTGACCCAGGAGGGGTGCCCAAGTTACCGGATTCCGTGAAGTGCTGGGTGGTCCATTCACGTTGCTGAAGTGGGCTGCCTCGCTTAAGGTTTTGGCGGGTGACTTGCCGCGCCCGTAGGGGTCTAGGATTTCATTGCACAGGCTGTCCCCACGACCAGGGGAACGTCGGGTTTCAGTAGTGGCTTTGTGAAACCCGGGGATCACAGATATCTGTATTATTCTGTGATGTTGTACATTTCTGTGATGTTACATTTTATCACGCCTTGAGCGAAATATAATATATTGGTATATATACTAGTAGATGTTGTATATGTTTTGCATCTGCGCTAGTCCAGTCACCGCTCTGTCGTTAGTTAAGTAACCTAACGGGTGATGACGGGACCCAATGGCGAATGCGGATGGCATATACGTACATCATTATTTTCGTTTTTTGTGGTGTGATCAATTGATGGGACTGCGTTGATTCGAATCAATGCAAGATAAACAAACCTATTCTGATGTTGTTGGAACACTTTTTCAAAAAGCTGTTATTGCAAGGACGTTCACTTTTGTTTTGCACAGTGGTATTCAATTGGAATATCCTGCTCCTCAGTCGACGAGGCAAGGGCCGAGATCCCTTCACCGGGAGTGACCCCTTGGAAAGAAGTTTGCGTCAGGGAAATAACTTCACTATAGCCGATTACTTTTGCTTTGCATCGTGGTATTCAGTTGGAATATCCTGCACCTCATTCTACGGGGAAAGAGCCGAGATCCCTTCACCGGGAGTGACCTCTTTAGCAAAGGTTTTCGTCACTATATTTTTCAAAGCTATCCGGTTCCTTAAACGATATCAAGTTCATTACGTTAAAGGTTTTCGCCAGAAACCATTCGTAGCCCTCCGTCGTTTCAGATGGGTAGCACGTAGTATTCATGCTATGTTTGTTGGCCTTCGTCAAGGCATAGTGTATGGTAGCTGCTTGTTACCTTTCTGCTGCATAGATAGATGCGTTGGTTTGAGACAGTCGTATAGCCTTGTTGGCCTTCGTCAAGGGCTTGTACGGGTGGGTTCAAATTAACCTGGGCAATGACGGGTAGAACTTGACATGTGACTTATGATTTGTTGGCCTTCGTCAAGGTCATAAGAGCTTGGCGCAAAAATCCACATCGGGAGTTTCAAAAGAACTGAAACTTTCCCGGTATGCGCATACCTTCTGGAGTGTGATAACGTGAGCGGATTCCGTCACGTTATCATGCGATGATATTTGGATCCCAATTCCCACTGATGAGTTGGTTTACTCCTCGGGTGATCCCGGCTAATTCTTTTTTCAGGTTTGGGGAAGAATTTGAAGTTACAGTGGGAGGTTTTCAGATTAGATAAAGTGATAACCATTCTGATCTAGGTTAGAGTGCACGCTGAGTGTTTCTTTTCTCTCTCTCTTTGGCAGCGACCATTGACCCGACCCTAGACTATGACTCAGTTACCAAGTTGACCGAACCTTCTTAACACTGGCTTTTGAATTGTCAAAGTTCCAAACCTCATTGCCACTCCTACTTTTACCCTTTTCTCCAGGACACCCCGTATTATTACGAACATCCACTTCCATTGGACAAAACCATCGTATGGTTATATACGAACTAGAAGGAATTCGAGGATGGTTTCTGGTTCTGTAGAAAACGAATAGGACTATTCAGTTGTCTTTTCCTTTTACCTTCTCTCAGGTTGCGAGTACTCCTTGGTTTAGGAGATAGTACATCTATTACGCAAATTGGATAGTCTTCTTCCAAACCATAGGCTGGTGCCGAACGGTGGGGAATGAAGAAAACCAATTAGCCTTAACGGTGTACAGAAGGTATTAAGTTAAGACAAAGAAAGGGATTAGTAAGAGGGCAAAGTAAATTGCGACTGCTATTCACGACCAAACCAAGTATTTCTTCGCCAATCCTAAATCACCTTTGTATTTCTCCAGGACACTCCGTATCACTACGAAGATCCCAAGTTTATTGGATAATCCATCGTATGGTTATATACGAACTCGAAAGGAACTTGTTCCAGTTCGGGGATGGATCCTGGTTCAGGAGAAATAGGAATAAAGTTCATTCAGGTGTCTTTTATCCTCACCTTCTCTCGCATTGCGAGTGTTCCTAGGATTAGGATAGTAGACCCATTATGCTTATTGGATAGTCTTATTCCAAACCATAGGCTGGTGTCGAACGGTAGGGAAGGAAGAAAACCATTTGGCTTAAAGGGTGTGCAGAAGGTAATGACTAAAGACATATAAAGGGATTTGGAGAGGTGGCAAAGAATTATACGGTTACAGTTGTGAATCTGGATAATGGAAGAGGCATTACTAGGGATACCAGGATACCCCATCGAAACATTTCAATGTTTCAGTTTTACTGTGTACTGTTAAAAGATAACTGATTTCCCAATTAGACACTTGCTCCAGGGTATGTATTTACCAGGTATGATTCTCACATCTGTATGGTTTTACAGATGATGAGTGGGAGTAAGTTATTGGGAATTAGGTGATCATCCTCATTATATCGGAATTCGTTGTAATTGGTGATATTTGAGGAAGTCACCTGGGTTGTTTGCCGGACCGCAAATATTTGGTTTTGAATATCCATTGTTGTGCACCAATTTCAAATTGATATATCTGTACATCTATTTTTATAGAGTGAGATATAACTTTCTGAAATTATGTCTATGACATTTACCTATATCAGTTGATGATTAGGTAAGGAGCATTGAACAGCGGTGTAATTCTTCTTAACCATAAGTACAGTTTTCAACCTACGACACACAGTGAATGAGTTATTTAGACTCAGGGGACTTGTACAGAGTATTGTATATTGTCCAGTGTCCATTAGGACTGAGGGGTTGGTCCTCGTACTATATTCTGTTTACTTATGACTTCTCTAGTTCTTAGACAAGTGTTTCGTAGAAACACAGGGTCCAAGTTTTGAGAAGTTATAGGTATATGAATAAAGTAGAGAACCAGGCGTTGCAAGTATCGGGATTCTTCAAGGTGATCGAAGATGTAGATACTTGTATGTGGTATTCAGTTGATAGTAATGATTAAGATAACTTGCTTCTCTTTCATGTTACTCATAATTGGAAGTACTCCTAGGTTGAGTAACGCTGATCAGCCTCCTTCCATTTACTTGACAGGCACTGGAGACAGCTGCATTATTTGAATCTGGTTCAATTAAATCAGTGCCTCTGTTCCTATATTGGATATAGAACAGTTCATATCTTGACATTGTTAAGGTACGGGGAGTTGTCCGGCTTATGCTTAAAACCAGACTCCGGATAACTCAAGGCACGTTTCTGTAATGGCTGTTTGTGGGTTGACCCGGGCTATGACGAGGGTTGACTTTCTACCATCTGGAAGATCAATAGTGATATTGTTCTTGACTCGCCACAGTTTTAATTAAAAATGTATTTTTTTTTTCAGAAAACAGTAGTGGGAGTATGGTAGAACTGGAAGTGATTCCAGAACCGCAAACGATTACTGAAGATTTGATAAGAACCTAAAGATTCAATATGGTTTGAAATTCCATTGGCCACTCCGCAGACAAGGTGTGTAACCTCAGGCACCTGAGAGGTACTTCGGTATGCTCAAGGACGGTGGCAGGGAGGTTCTTGTTTACCCAGACTTGCCATTGATGTTGCTCCAGACTGTGAGATCCGGCAGGAGGATGAGTATAGCGTCGTTCTAAACTAGCTTTAGAAGTGTACGCCGATATGACTCTGCCAGAGGGTTTTCGTAGTCAGTAAGAGCAGCAGAAGCATTGGTGGACATCAGGCTTATGCCTATTTATAGACTAAAGCAGATATAGCGGAGATAGATCATCTATTTCTGATGTGACAGTCATAGGTTTGACTTCATCAGAATAGGGGATGGATCTGTTAAGAAGGTATTAGGGTGTGATGTCCTTATATTTGATGACACAGACAGAGTAGAAAGTGATATTCCTATACAACGATCGGTTATACTTTGGTCGTCACACAGTAGTTTCTCCACATAGGAATTGGATCTTATATCGTACATTCTGGTAACTATATCTATGGTTTTAGATCTAGATTTGGGTGGTTTCCCAATATGGGTACTTGGACAGCATTCTAAGAGTATTTAGAATGGACGACTCCTGGCACGGTAGTATACCTGCAGGTGATGGAGTCACCCTCTCTAAAGGTGTCTTACAGACTAAAGGGGACAGGGATGTGCATGATTGGCAGATCACTTGCTTAGGCAATTGAGTCGTTCATGAGATGTCAAGTACTACGCCAGATGTTGTTCTTGCAGTAGTTGCAATAAGTTGATATTGATCCAATCCTGGAGAAATAGTCGGAAGCAGTTTTAGAACATAAGTGGATGTTCTTGGGATTTGATAACGGCAGCCTCCTTCAGGAGACGGTTATCATTCCAGGCTTCCAAGGTGACCTGGACGACAAGGAGGTTGTCAGAGTTATAGTTTTCCCTCTGACGAGGGGCAGTATTTTGGACAGGTTGTCCAGGTGGATACTGAGGGAAGGCATGGCGCAGGATACTGATTAAGTTCAGTTGACGATACAGTCTATGAAGTTTGGATTTGGAGTTCACTTATGAGCTAGGTCCCATCAGATATCCAGACACATTTTAAGACAGGTATTGCTCATTTCGGGAGATGGCTTTCTCCCCGAACTTGAGATATAGAGAGACATAGAAAGAAACACCAGAGCGGATCCACTCACTGAGGATATTCCTCGAACGCAATAATTTCGCAAACGAGCTTTGTGAGACTGACTAGTAGAGGAGTTGGGTGTTCGGTATCATACGGGCTGTGACTATGCGACATCGCAATAATTAGTTTTGAGTGCAAGTGGGAGATTGTTGGAGATTGTGCCCTCAGAGTCAATTATTGGATCACAGGCACGTGATTGCAATGATTGAGTGGAGGACCTGTCCCAGTAGGACAGTCTTACTCAAGATGATAGTATGCTATCTGGTTTATCTTTATCATCGTGTACTGCTTTAGGTGACCTTACGAGTCGCTATTACACGTTGATAGAGCCCCTAGGATTCTTGCTTGACTACCAGCAGTATGAGGGCGATCATATACGTGAGAGCTGAGGTCTATAAGCACATCCTTAAAAGGTCCCTAGTCGTGGGAGTTTCGAGACAGGGCATCGATACTCCGGAGTAGACTAGTGTATACAGTCGAGACCCCGACGAGGGGCGGTGGCCGGTCTCACAAGCCACTGGTATCAGTTGGTTCACCTAAGATGTATACAGGTGCTCATTGGGTTATGAGTACACCGGACAGGACTCGCCGGGAACCTGCTAGTTGGGATTATACCTGATGTCAGATAGCAGTTCCCTGGTGACATGTGTACAGGTTAGTTCATCGACCTGAGATCGTCATTTGTCTCGTGTGAGTTCCCACTGTGCTTTGATTACTACCCTACCACGGCTCAAAGGAGTCGTGCAAACAGGTTTTAGTTGGGTACAGTCCCGAGCCACATGGAGGCAGTGAGCGGATCTGCAGGGGTTCGTCTCTCCCGGTATTGGGGGTGAGGTCGCGGTGTGTCTAGGAGAGCCAGAACATGAAAAGTCCTTGGCCAAGGCAGGAGATTTGCTGGTAGGTATTCCAGTAGTATCTTAGGGTGTTCTGGGCTACACTCCGACACGACTTGTACCGCTTTTGGGGGTCTGACTTTTACCAACCCCCTAGGCCCGCCATGCGATGCTCATAGACGAACGGACCGGACTGTATGGATATTGTCACTGACAGGCTCAGTAGGGTGTCAGGATGAGTTCGCTCATCGACGTCCCTTTTGGTCAATAGCTGGTGGCCTGTCACGTATGGCTAATACCTCTGACGTGCTAGTGGTTAAATCCACAGCCATAGTATTGACGAGTCTTTAGAGTCCACCACACACAGTTACTCAGGTTTCGGGCGAAAACGCTGTAGTGGCCGTATGGAGATATGGCAGGGTTCAATCAGATACGTGCGGTATTGCACGGATCGTGATCGGACGGTTTTTACTAGCCGGCTTTGGCTTAAGAAGGATCCTAGTATTAGATAGTGTAGATTTTGTCTCTTTGCATTTGTGTTCAGTGGGAATACAACTTCGGCCATGTATATGCAGTAGCGGGGTTTTCCTGTAATTTATTACGGGATCAGTTTTCTGAAGTTGCCAGTTTGCATTCCGTTCCGGCCGGTTTTCCTTTGTTCTTTCGCGGCCGGACATTCTGGTGGAGGGGGGTTATTTGCAAGTTTGCAAATAACTCATTATGGAGGGGTTTCTTGCATAGGCATAGATTATGATGGCATCTTTTCTTTTCATGCATCATTACATGCATTAATGAGATTAGAGTTGATTTGTTTATGTTGTGAGGCTAGCTTTTGATATGGTCACCTCTTTTCATTTCCTACACTCACCTCCCTTATTGTTTTAGTCACATTCTCTCCACCATTTCCTTGATAAGGGGTCGGCCACAATTTGAGAAGGATATGAGAGAGTTTCATTTTGGAGTGGTGGGATTATTCTTCATCTCATTTTCTTGCTAGAAAATTGAAAGCACCAATTTTCTTCAACCTCTTCCTCCATCCTCAATGGCAACTAAACCCCAGAGAGACATAGACTCTACACTAGCCTACAGCAAATCTTGGACGCGTCGGCTAGCCAACTTCGTGTAAGTCTACGCTAGCGCCCCGGCCGTCTACAGACGCCAAATGCGGAACAAAAACTTTTAAACTGGCGCTATCGTATACTTTAAACCGGATCTGCCATTATTGCTAAACTAACAATCTGTAAAGAGTGTAGAAAGGTTATACCGAACGATCCGAGTCCTTCGTTCTTTAACCATCATCCCACGCTCCGTTGCGGCTGCTCCGATCTCTTCGATCTCCGATATCCTCGTCGAGGTGGCACCACGTCGACGATTCTTTAAACGGGCTCCCGCCTCTGACTCGAGGCAACTCGATCGTCAAGTTTGCAAAAAGAGACGACCAAGAATGATGTAGAGAATGAGCAGATGACTTTGTCTCACTTCGTCCAAATCCGTGGACGATCGGTTAATGAAGTTGCCGAGGGAATCGGGGGATGGAATGAAATGAACTGTAAAATTCCATGCACCCCAAATACTATCATATCTTTTTTCCAAATGAAATCAACCACCCAAATGAGAGTGTGAGAGGAGGCCGGCCATATATAGATGGGGGGTGAGTGTAGGAGGTGGGACAGAGTAACCATAAGCAAAAGATCTTTAACTAATATCTTTCATGCAAACAAAAGGAATTAATGGAAAAGGGTGACTCATAAAACACATCATCAAAAACCATTAATACACTAATGAGTCATGAAGCCTAGTCATCATCTAGAAGCAACTAGAACCATCCACACACTCATGACTCACCTCAGAGAAGAAAAGATAAATCCGTCTTTAACCGAATGTTAAAAGACGGCTGATAGAATACTGGAAACTGGCAACTTCCAAAAGTGATCCTGAAACGACTTTCAGGATAACCCCGAAACTGTATAAATATATCCGCATTTGTATCACGACCGAATACAAATGCAACTGAGACAAAGATATTATACCTACTCAATATAATACTCGGATCCGGCTTAAACCAATGCCGACCTGTATCATCTGTCTGAAAATCGACACGTGCGTAAACGCACGTGCATTTTCCGAACCCTGCCATAAAACCATACGGCCTCTACAACGTTTCGCCCGAACTTGGGAAACTGTCTGTGGGGGACTCTAATGACTCGTCAGTACCCTGGCAGTGGGTTTAACCACAAACCGTCAGCGGCACTAGCAATGCGTAACGGCTGCCCATGGACTGACCTCAAGGGATGCCGATGAGCGCACTCATCCGGAAAACCCTACCGAGCCTAACAGTGACAATGTACATACAGTCCGGTCCGTTCGTCTATGAGTATCACATATCTGCCTAGGGGGCTAGTAACGTCAGACCCCCAATAGCAGTATAAGTCGTGTCGGAGTGAAGCCCAATAACACCCTGAGATACTACTGGAGTACCTACCAGTAAATCTCCTGCCATGGCCATGGACTTTGTGTAATGGCTCTCCTAGACACAGCACGATCTCGCCCCCAATACCGGGAGAGACGAATCCCCTGCCGATCCGCTCACGTGCCTCCATATGGCTCGGGACTGTACCCAAAAACTACCTGTTTGCACGACTCCTTTGAGCCGTGGTAGGGTAGAAATCAAAGCACAGTGGGAACTCACACGAAACAAATGACGACCTCAGGTCGATGAACTAACATGTACACATGTCACCAGGGAACTGCTATCTGACGGTAGATATAATACTAACTAGCAGATTCCCGGCGAGTCCTGTCCGGTGTACTCATAACCCAATGAGCACCTGTATACATCTTAGGTGATCCAACTGACACCAGTGGCTTGTGAGACCGGCCACCGCCCCTCGTCGGGGTCTCGACTGTACACACTAGTCTACTCCGGAGTATCGATGCCCTATCTCGAAACTCCCACGACTAGGGACCTCAATTAAGGATATGCGTATAAACCACCCAACTCTCACGTATATGATCGCCATCATACTGTTGGTGGTAAAGCAAGATCCTAAGGGCTCTATCAAAGTGTAACATGTAATCAGTCACCTGATCATGTACACGACTGATAAAGGCAAACCAGATAGCATACTATCATCTTGAGTAAAACTGTCCTACCGGTATAGGTCCTCCGCAATCATTGCAATCACGTACCTGTGATCCAATAATTGACTATGAGGGCACTATCTCCAACAATCTCCCACTTGCACTCAAGGCTAATTATTGCGATGTCGACTACTCACAGCCCATGTGAAACCGAACATCCAACTCCTCTACTAATCAGTATCACAAAGCCCGTTTGTAAAACTATTGTGTTCGAGAAATAGCCTTAGTGAGTGGATCCGCCTAGAAGTTTCTTTCTATATCTCTCTTAATCTCAAGTTCGCGGAGAAAGCCATCTCCCGAATTGAGTAATACCTGTCTTAGAATATGTCTGGATATCTGATGGGACCTAGTTCATAAATGAACTCCAAATCCAAACTTCTTAGACTGTATCGATCACTGAACCTAATCAGTATCCGGCACCATGCCACCCACAGTATCCTCTTGAACCACCTGTCCACAATACTGTCCCTCTTCGTCAGAGGGAAAAACTATAACTCTGACAATCACTCTGTCAACCATGTCACCTTTGAAGCCTGGAATGATAACCGTCTCCCGAAGGAGGCTGCCGTCATCAAATCCGTAGAACATGTACTTATGTTCTAAAACTGCTTCCTTATATTTCTCCAGGATTGGATTAATACAAACTTATTGCATCTAGTGCAAAACCAACATTTGGTGTGGTACTTGACATCTCATGATTGACTCAATTGCCTAAGCAAGTGATCTGCCAATCATGCACATCCCTCTCCCCTTTAGTCTGTAAGACACCTTTAGAGAGGGTGACTCCATCACCTGCAGGTACACCACCATGCTAGGAGTCAACTATTCCAAAAACCATTAGAATATCTGTCAAAGTACCCACATTGGGAAACTACCCAAATCCAGATCTAAAACCATAGATCTAGAAACCAGAATGTCAAATATTATATCCATATCCTATCTGGAGAAACAACTGTGTGACGACCACAGTTCAACCGATCGTAGTATAGGAATTTTAGTTCCTACTCTGTGTATGTCATCCAAATACCATGACATCACACCCTACTACCTTCTTAACAGATCCATCCCTTATTCTGATTGAAGTCAAACCCATGACTGTCACATCAAAATTAGATGATCTATCTCCGCTATAACTGCTCAAGTCTATAAATAGATATAAGCATCTTGCCCACTATGCTTCCGCTGCTCCCACTGACTACGACAACCCTCCTACCGGGTCTCATATCCTGGAACAACACTAGTGTCAAGTCTTGGTAGATAAGAACCTCCCTGTCACCGTCTCCGAGGCTACCGAAGTACCTCTCGGGCGTCTGAGGTTACCTACCATACCTGCGGAGTGGCTATTGGAATGTCAAACCTGATTGAATATATAGGTCCTATTAAATTTTCCCTAATCGTTCGCGGTTCTGGAATCACTTCCAGTTCTACCATACTCCCACTACTGTTTTCTGAAAAATATCCATTTTACTAAAACTGTGGCGAGTCAAGAACAATATCACTATTGATCTTCCAAATGGTAGAATATCAACCCTCGTCATAGCCAGGGTCAACCCACAAACAGCCATTACAGAAACGTGCCCTGAGTTATCCAGAACTGGTTTTAAGCATAAGCTGGACAACTCCCCGTACCTCAATATCTTTTAAGGTACGAACTATTCTATATCCAATATAGAAACTTTGGCACTAATTTAATTGGAACCATATTCTAACCATGCAGCTGTCTCCAGTGCATATCACTTTAATGGAAAGAGGCTAATCAGCATTACTTCAACTTAGGAATCCATCCAATTATGAGCAACCTGAAAGAGAAACACGTTTCTCAAAACCATCACTATCATCTGAATACCAATCACAAGAATCTACATCTTCGATCTCTTTGAAGAATCCCAATACTTGTGATACCTGGTTCTCTACTTTATTCCTATACCCACAACTTCTCAAAACTTAGACCTTGTATTTCTACGAAACACTCGTCTAAATACTAGAGAAGTTATAAGTAAACAGAACATAGTACGAGGACCTACCCCTTTGTCTTGATGGACACTTGGACAACATACAATACTCTGTATAAGTCCGCTGAGTTAAACAACTCAAAACCTGTGCGTCGTAGGTTGAAAACTGTACCCTGGCGATTTCCTCAAATATCACCAATTACAACGAATTCCGATATAATGAGGATGATCACCTAATTCCCAATATCTTACTCCCACTCATCATCTGTAAAGCCATACAGATATGAGAATGAAACCTGGTAAATACATACCCTTGGAGTAAGTGTCTAATCGGGAAAACAGTTTTTCTTTAACAATGCACTGAAACATGAAAATGTTTCGTAGGGGTATCCTGGTATTCATAGCAATGCCTCTTCCATAATCCAATTCATGACTTCAACCGTATATTTTATTTCCATCACTCCAAATCCCTTTATTTGTCTTTAGTCGTTACCTTCTGTACACCATCGTTAGGCTAACTGGTTTTCTTCCTTCCCTACCGTTCGGCACCAGCCTATGGTTTGGAAGAAGACTATCCAGTAAGCATAATAGGTGTACGCTCCTAAACCAAGGAGTACTCGCATCTCGAGAGAAGGTGATGATAAAAGACAACTGAATAATACCTTATTCTTTTAAAGGTGAAATAGGAGTGGCGATGAAGTACGCGGTTTTGGTCGTGAATGATATCAGTCGCAATTTACTTTGCCCTCTTTCTAATCCCTTTATTTTGTCTTTACATATTACCTTCTGCACACCCTACTTAGGCTAATTGGTTTTCTTCATTCCCTACCTTTCGGCACCAGCCTATGGTTTGGAATAAGACTATCCAATAAGCATAATAGGTGTACTCTCCTAAACCAAGGAGCTCTCTCAACCTGAGAGAAGGTGATAATAAAAGACAACTGAATAAACCAATTCTATTTCTCCTTAACCTGGATCCATCCTCGAAGAAGTCCCTTCGAGTTCGTATATAACCATACGATGGATCTATCCAATGGAAGTGGATATCCGTAGTAATACGGGTGTTCTGAGAAATGCAAAGGGTAAAAGAAGGAGTGGCAATGACTTATGCAACTCAGACAATCCAAAAGCCAGTATTTCAAGAAGGTTCGGTCAACCTGGTCACTGAGTCATAGTCTAGGGTCGGTCAAAAGTCGCTGCCAAAGAGAGAGAGAAAAGAAACACTCTGCGTGCACTCTAACCTAGATCAGAATGGTCATCACTTTATCTAATCCGGAAACCTCCCACTGTCCTGTCAAATTCTCCTCCAAACCTAAAGAAGAATCGATCGGGATCACCCGAAGAGTAAACCAACTCATCAGTGGGAATCGGGATCCAACTCTCATCGCATGATAACGTGATGGAATGCATCCACGTTACTCATACTCCATATGGTATGCGCATACTTGGCAAGTTTCAGTTTCTTTAGAAACTCCCGATATGATTTTTGCCCCATGCTCTTATAACCTTGGCGTTAGGTCAAAATGTCATAAGTCACATGCCAAGTTCTACCCATCACTATCTTGTTAATTTGAACCCACCCGCACATGCCCTTGGCGTCAGGTCAAAATGGCAGAACGGCTGTCCCAAACCAACTCATCTATCTATGCAACAATTGAATACCCAGCAGCTACCAAACACTATGCATTGGCGTTAGGTCAAAATACATAGGTTGAATACTACTGAATACCCAAAAGAAGTGACGGAGGGCTACGGCTAGTTTTTGGCGAAAAACCTTTAACGTAGTGAACTTGATATCGCTGAAGGAACCTGATAGCTTTTTAAAATATAGTGGCGAAAACCTTTTACTAAAGAGGTCACTCCCGGTAAAGGGGTCTCGGCTCTTTCCTCGTGGAATGAGGTGCAGGATATTCCACCGAATACCGCTATGCAAAGCAACTTGTAATCGACTATAGTGAAGTTATTACGCTGACGCAAACTTCTGCCCAAGGGGTCAGTCCCGGTGAAGGGATATCGGCCCTTGCCCCGTCGAATGAGGTGCAGGATATTCCACTGAATACCGCTATGCATAACAAAAGAAAACGTCTTTGCAATAACACTTTTTAAATTTGCTCCAACAACTGCAAACAGGTTTGTTTAACTTTGCATTGATCAGAATCAACGCAGTCTCATCAATTAATCACACCAGAAAAGAACGAAAATAAAATGTACGTATATGCCATCCGCATTCGTCACTGGGTCCCGTCATCACCCGTTAGGTTACTTAACTAACGACAGAGCGGGGACTGGACTAGCGCGGGTGTAAAACATATACAACATCTAATAGTATATAAACCAATATACAATAATCGCTCCAGGCGTGATAGTATGCAACATTACAGAAAAGTAATAAGCATCACAGAACAATACAGATATCTGGGATCCCCGAGTTTCACAGAGCCGCTGCTGAAACTCGACGTTCCCCTGTCATGTGGATAGCCTGTGCAATGAAACCTAGACCCCTACGGGTGCGGCAAGTTACCCGCCAAAACTTGAATCGAGGCAGCCCCCTTACAGCATAGTGAATGGACACCCAGCACTTCACGGAATCCGGTAGCTTGAGCACCCTTCCTTGGGTCAACCTGTACCCCCTACGAGTGCGGCGAATAGTCTGCCAATTCTAGAGTGGGACCCCTCAGAACCCGGCTATCCGTGCACTCCGTCTCGGGGCAAAACCTAGTACAGTAATGAAAAATAGTACAATAGGTACATCGACCGCAACCTGGTCGTACCCCAAAAGAATATTATACAACAGGCAGTGACGGCAGTCCACATGTTGGACGCTCGCCCTGCAATATCAAATGTACAAATAAACACAAACTGTACTACCATTGCACACTGCTATCCACCACGACAAATCCGCAACATCACAGCACAACACAGAACATCAACGCGAATGTCACGTTCGCAAACCCGTCTAAAAGAACTATAGCAATCAGACGTGGTTTACCGATCAAATGGCATTCCCGGTCGGAAATATAATGTAAGCACTGTAAACTAACATGTTTAAATTTCGATCGACCAAATATCAAAAAGTGGGCCCCACGACTTACTGGTGAACAGAAACAAAATCTGGGCCAAAACGATATTTACCAAAAACCACAAATTCCAGAGAAGAACCCACTGACAAAATTTGGGAGCATGCGCTCACCACGTGGCCGCGGATGCGCGGCCAAACCATGGGTTTGGCCGCGTTTCCACGGCTGTTTGGTGGAGACACGTGCCCAAATTTGGTCGTGATTCTTAGAAAAGCCTGCACAGTTTTCTGAGACATGTAGAAAAATTTTAGGACACCATTTAAAATCAACAGAAACTGTCAAATTGAAAAAATGTGATTTTTTATTTCCGGTCGGATCGATGTTTTAAACGGGTTAGCACAAGTTAGTATAGCAAAATGGTTAGGCTCTGATACCACTGTAAGTCTACGCTAGCGCCCCGGCCGTCTACAGACGCCAAATGCGGAACAAAAACTTTTAAACTGGCGCTATCGTATACTTTAAACCGGATCTGCCATTATTGCTAAACTAACAATCTGTAAAGAGTGTAGAAAGGTTATACCGAAAGATCCGAGTCCATCGTTCTTTAACCATCATCCCACGCTCCGTTGCGGCTGCTCCGATCTCGTCGATCTCCGATATCCTCGTCGAGGTGGCACCACGTCGACGATTCTTTAAACGGGCTCCCGCCTCTGACTCGAGGCAACTCGATCGTCAAGTTTGCTAAAAGAGACGACCAAGAATGATGTAGAGAATGAGCAGATGACTTTGTCTCACTTCTTCCAAATCCGTGGACGATCGGTTAATGAAGTTGCCGAGGGAATCGGGTGATGGAATGAAATGAACTGTAAAATTCCATGCACCCCAAATACTATCATATCTTTTTCCCAAATGAAATCAACCATCCAAATGAGAGTGTGAGTGGGGGCCGGCCATATATAGATGGGGGGTGAGTGTAGGAGGAGGGAGAGAGTAACCATAAGCAAAAGATCTTTAACTAATATCTTTCATGCAAACAAAAGGAATTAATGGTAAAGGGTGACTCATAAAACACATCATCAAAAACCATTAATACACAAATGAGTCATGAAGCCTAGTCATCATCTAGAAGCACCTAGAACCATCCACACACTCATGACTCACCTCAAAGAAGAAAAGATAAATCCGTCTTTAACCGAATGTTAAAAGACGGCTGATAGAATACTGGAAACTGGCAACTTCCAAAAGTGATCCTGAAACGACTTTCAGGATAACCCCGAAACTGTATAAATATACCCGCATTTGTATTGCGACCGAATACAAATGCAAATGAGACAAAGATATTATACCTACTCAATATAATACTCGGATCCGGCTTAAACCAAAGCCGACCAGTATCATCTGTCCGAAAATCGACACGTGCGTAAACGCACGTGCATTTTCCGAACCCTGCCATAAAACCATACGGCCTCTACAACGTTTCGCCCGAACTTGGGAAACTGTCTGTGGGGGACTCTAATGACTCGTCAGTACCCTGGCAGTGGGTTTAACCACAAACCGTTAGCGACACTAGCAATGCGTAACGGCTGCCTATGGACTGACCTCAAGGGATGCCGATGAGCGCACTCATCCGGAAAACCCTACTGAGCCTAACAGTGACAATGTATATACAGTCCGGTCCGTTCGTCTATGAGTATCGCATATCTGCCTAGGGGGCTAGTAACGTCAGACCCCCAATAGCAGTATAAGTCGTGTCGGAGTGAAGCCCAATAACACCCTGAGATACTACTGGAGTACCTACCAGTAAATCTCATGCCATGGCCATGGACTTTGTGTAATGGCTCTCCTAGACACAGCACGATCTCGCCCCCAATACCGGGAGAGACGAATCCCCTGCCGATCCGCTCACGTGCCTCCATATGGCTCGGGACTGTACCCAAAAACTACCTGTTTGCACGACTCCTTTGAGCCGTGGTGGGGTAAAAATCAAAGCACAGTGGGAACTCACACGAGACAAATGACGACCTCAGGTCGATGAACTAACCTGTACACATGTCACCAGGGAACTGCTATCTGACGGTAGATATAATACTAACTAGCAGATTCCCGGCGAGTCCTGTCCGGTGTACTCATAACCCAATGAGCACCTGTATACATCTTAGGTGATCCAACTGACACCAGTGGCTTGTGAGACCGGCCACCGCCCCTCGTCGGGGTCTCGACTGTACACACTAGTCTACTCCGGAGTATCGATGCCCTGTCTCGAAACTCCCACGACTAGGGACCTCAATTAAGGATATGCGTATAAACCACCCAACTCTCACGTATATGATCGCCATCATACTGTTGGTGGTAAAGCAAGATCCTAAGGGCTCTATCAAAGTGTAACATGTAATCAGTCACCTGATCATGTACACGACTGATAAAGGCAAACCAGATAGCATACTATCATCTTGAGTAAGACTGTCCTACCGGTATAGGTCCTCCGCAATCATTGCAATCACGTACCTGTGATCCAATAATTGACTATGAGGGCACTATCTCCAACACTTCGCGCCCGAGTTGCCTCGGTCAAGAGGTGGGAGCCCGTAAAAGTACCCGGCTACGTGGTGCCTTTCCGACGAGGAGTTGACGGACGGAGATTCCGCGGGAGATTGGAGTGGAGACGAAGAACGAAGGACACGGATCGCTTAGTATAACTTCTCTACTCTTTTCTTGTTTGCTAGTAGCTAGGTTAATGGCCCGATACGGGTGAAAAGTGCGCGGTGGTGCCGGTTTGCTAGTTTGCAAAGTTTTTTTTTCCGCGTTTCCGTTATCGGAGCGACGGCCGGGGCGCCGCCGCGGACTTACAGTATTCGGTTAGAATATCATGCACCTCATTCTACGAGGAAAGAGCCGAGATCCCTTCACCGAGAGTGACCTCTTTAGCAATGGTTTTCGTCACTATTTTTTTTATAAAAAGTTATCAGGTTCCTTCAACGAGATCAAGTTCATTACGTTAAAGGTTTTTCGCCAAAAACCAGCCGTAGCCCTCCGTCATTTCTTTTGGGTATTCAGTAGTATTCAAGCTATGTATTTTGTCCTTTCGCCAAGTCATAGTGTTTGGTAGCTGCTGGTTATTCATTTGTTGCATAGATAGATGCGTTGGTTTGGGACAGTCGTATTACTATATTTGTCCCTTAGTCAAGAGTATGTACGAGTGGGTTCAAATTGACCTGGATAATGATGGATAGAACTTGGCATGTGGCTTATGAGATTTTTGGCCCTTAGTCAAGGTCATAAGAGCATGGGACAAAAATATATATCGGGAGTTTCAAACATACAGGAAACTTTCCAGGCATGCGCATACCTTCTGGAGTGTGATAACTTGAGTGGCTTCCATCAAGTTATCATGCGATGATAGTTGGAACCCGATTCTCGCTGATGAGTTAGTTTATTCTTCGGGTAATCCCGACTAATTCTTCTTTCAGGTTTCGAGGAGAATTTGAGATTACAGTGGGAGGTTTCCTGATTAGATAATGTGATAACCATTCTGATCTAGGTTAGAGTGCACGCAGAGTGTTTCTTTTCTCTCTCTCTTTTCGGCAACGACCTTTGACCGGCCCTAGACTATGACTCAGTGACCAAGTTGACCGAACCTTCTTAATATACTGGCTTTTGGATTGTCTATAGTTGCATAAGTCATTGCCGCTCCTTCTTTTACCATTTGCATTTCTTAGAACACCCCGTATTACTACGGATATCCCCTTCCATTGGATAGATCCATCGTATGGTTATATACGAACTCGAAGGGACTTCTTCGAGGATGGATCCAGGTTCAGGAGAAATTGAATTGGTTTATTCAGTTGTCTTTTATTATCACCTTCTCTCAGGTTGCGAGGGCTCCTTGCTTTAGGAGAGTACACCTATTACGCTTATTGGATAGTCTTATTCCAAACCATAGGCTAGTGCCGAAAGGTAGGGAATGAAGAAAACCAATTAGCCTAAGTAGGGTGTACAGAAGGTAATAACTAAAGACAAAATAAAGGGATTAGAAAGAGGGCAAAGTAAATTGCGACTGTTATCATTCACGACCAAACCACGTACTCATCGCCACTCCTATTTCACCTTTAATAGAATAAGGTATTATTCAGTTATTTTTTATCATCGACTTCTCTCAAGATACGAGTACTCTTTGGTTTAGAAGGGTACACCTACTATGCATATTGTATAGTCTTCTTCCAAACCATAGGCTGGTGCCGAATGGTAGGAAAGAAGAAACCCATTTAGCCTAACGATGGTGTACAAAAGGTAACGACTAAAGACAAATAAAGGGATTTGGAGAGATGGCAATGAAATATACGGTTAAAGTCATGAATTGGATTCTGGAAGAGGCATTACTAGGAATACCAAGATACCCGTACGAAACATTTTTATGTTTCAGTGCATTGTTAAAGGATAACTGATTTCCCGATTAGATACTTACTCCAGGGTTTGTATTTACCAGGTTTTATTCTCATATCTGTATGGTTTTACAGATGATGAGTGGGAGTAAGTTATTAGGAATAAGGTGATCATCCTCATTATATCGGAATTCGTTGTAATTGGTGATATTTGAGGGAGTCGCCTGAGTTTTTGCCAGACGGCATGTATTTGGTTTTGAATATCCGTTGTTGTGCACCAATTTCAAAATGATATATCTGTACGTTTATTTTTATAAAGTGAGATATAACTTTTTGAGATTATGTCCATGACATTTACCTATATCAGATATGATTGGGTTAGGAGCATTGAACAACGGAGTAGTTCTTAATCATAAGTACAGTTTTCAACCTACGACGCACATGTTTTGAGTTATTCAAACTCAGCGGACTTATACAGAGTATTATATGTTGTCCAGTGTCCGTCAGGACAAAGAGGTAGGTCCTCGTACTATGTTCTATTTACTTGTGACTTCTCTAAGTTTTTAGATAAATGTTTCGAGAAGTTGTGGGTATAAGAATAAAATAGAGAACCAGGTATCGCAAGTATCGGGATTCTTCAGAGAGATCGAAGATGTAGATACTTGTGATTGGTATTCAGTTGATAGTAATGGTTTTTTGAGAAACTTGTTTCTCTTTCAGGTTACTCATAATTGGATGGATTCCTAAGTTGAGTAATGCGGATAAGCCTCTCTCCATTAAGTTAATATGAACTGGAGACAGCTGCATGATTTGAATCTGGTTCCAATTAAATTAGTGCCTCTATTTTTATATTGTATATAGAATGGTTCATTTCTTAACGATGTTAAGATACGGGGAGTTATCCATCTTATGCTTAAAACCCGACACTGGATAGATCAAGGCACGTTTCTGTAATAGCAGTTTATGGGTTGACCCTGGCTTTGACGAGGGTTGACATTTCTACCATCTGGAAGATCCATAGTGATATTGTTTTTGACTCGCCACAGTTTTATTAAAATAGACTTTTTCAGAAAACAGTAGTGGGAGTATGGTAGAACTGGAAGTGATTCCAGAACCGCAAACGATTACGGAAAATTTAATAGGACCTATATATTCAATCAGGTTTTTGACATTCCAATAGCCACTCCACAGATATGGTGGGTAACCTCAGACACCCGAGAGGTACTCCGGTACCCTCAAGGACGGTGACAGGGAGGTTATTGTTTACCCAGACTTGACACTATTGTTGTTCCAAACTATGAGACCCGGCAGAAGAATAAGTATAGCGTCATTCTAAACTGTCTTTAGAAGTGTACGTATATATTATTCTGCCAGATGGTTGTCGTAGTCAGTAGGAGCAACGGAAGCATAGTGGGCAAGTAGCTTATGTCTATTTATATGCTTGAGCAGATATAGCGGAGATAGATCATCTAATTTTGATATGAAAGTCATGGGTTTGACTTCATCAAAATAGGGGATGGATCTGTTAAGGAGGTAGTAGGGTGTGATGTCCTGGTATTTGGATGACATACACAGAGTAGGATGTAAAATTCCTATACTACGATCGGTTATACTGTAGTCGTCACACAATTGTTTCTTCACAAAGGATATCGATATAATATCTGACATTCTGGTTACTAGATCTATGGTATTAGATCTAGATTTGGGTAGTTTCCTAATGTGGGTACTTTGACAGTATTCTAATAGTATTTTAAAATAGATGACTCCTGGCATGGTGGTGAACCTGCAGGTGATGGAGTCACCCTCTCTAAAGGTGTCTTAGAGACTAAAGGAAAGAGGGAAGTGCATGATGTAGGGTTGCTAGGCGCACACACAAGGGTCTACGAGGCATCAACCATGCCCGATTAAAATTTTAGCCGTGCCGAACAACCCAAAGCCGGATCTTTAAACTAGAGTTTAGGTGAAAACAAGCATGTTAAACAGTTTAACACTAAGTTAGAGGGATTACAACCTTTGTAGATCCGGTCCTTCACTTCTTAAGCTCCGTGTAGATGTCCCTTTCGCTGCGATCGTGAACTGCGGACTCTAGAGAAGCTCCACAAGAAGAAAGAGCGTGCTTGCTTCGATGACTTCGAGGCCGAAGATGATCTACGTCGGGAAGACACTAACTCAAGCTATTCCTTCAATAGGTCAAAAACTTTGTGAAGAGAACACCCTCTACTAATTGGAAAGTGGTAGAGGATGATGAAGTAGCAAGCTTGCTCACTTTAGAATTGATTTTCTCATAATTTTTCTCAAACTCCATTGAATCTAGAAAGCTTTTGTTGAATGAAAAAGAAGAAGAAGTCTTATGAATAATTCATCCAAATGAAAACATATCCAATGAATTATTGCGCCATGGTTAAGTTAAGCCCTCATGCTTAACTCATGTAGAGAATTAACCAAGGTATGAGGTTAAGGGTTGGGTTAACTAATATCCTAAAGAATGACAAAAGAGTTGACTTTGTCAATGTTTCTTCAAGCTTCATGAAGCTTGATAACTTTGACCAAAGTCTCATCTCTTTTGTTATTTGTTAGGAAATAAGTAAACCCTAATTTAACCTTGATTTGGTTTAAGTCTCATACACCCAACTTGTATGTATCATCAAGCATGATACAAACATGTACACTTGCATATATCACATATAAACAATGTGCACAATCTAGTGAGAAAATAAATCATAAGTGAGCTAATACTAGTTAATGTAATGTAATATATCAAATATATAATTATACATTAAATTATTAAATCAACTCTTGATTTAATAACCCGGCTATAACCGACTAATATCATGTGTAACAACTTATCGAATTAACACTTAATCCGATAAATGGCTATATCGCATACAAACGATCAATGTCCCTTATCGCGAGAATAGAATACGGTATCTCATATCGTATTAATCTCGGTCCCGCACATATCACGTGCTACTACTCCGTTTCGCTTGAGCCTGGAAACCCCTGTGTAGGACTCAAAAGACTCGTCAATACGCCGGCAGTAGGTGATGATCATATTAAACACCCACAAGCCGCAAGCGGTCTGCTAAACGTAACGGCCACTCGGGTATTGAGCGATCAGAAGATCAACAAGAAAGCCTATACATTCCCCTGTGAATCCAATCAGTAACACTCCCGTACAGTCCGGTCTCGTCGTCTGATATGTCGCATATCTCGCCTAGGGGTGGTAAACGTCAGACCTCAGTAGCTTGATAAGTCGTGTCGATATGAGGTCTATAACAGTTTGAGAAACTACTGATAACACTTAGCAGTAAATCTCAACTACCCTGGCCAGGGATTTCTAGTTATAGCCAATCGGACACTGCACAACATCAACTCCCTATACCGGGAGAGACGAATCCCCTCCTATCGCTCATTGCCTCCATGTGATTCGGGACTGTACCCAAAAGAAACCTTTCTGCATGCCCTCTTGGACAAGGTATGATGGAAATCAAAGCACAGTGGGAATCACACAAGACTTTATAACGATCTCGGGTCAACAGACTACTCTGTACCAGCGTCACCGAAGAACTGCCATCTGACGTGAGGTATAATACCATCGGGGAGTTCTCGGCGAGTTTGTCCAGTGTACCCAGTCTCCACTGAGCACCCGTACACCATCCTTGATGTCAAACACCGATGGATATGGGATCATCCATCGCCCATCATATAGGTCAAGATGCGTATACGCTAGTCTACTCTGGTGTATCGATACCCTGTCTCGATACACCCTCGACTAGGAACAGTTATAGGATATACTCGTCGACTACCGTGGCCCCACTAGTATGATCTCGTCATTGTCCCAGTAGTCGACTAAATATCCTAAGGGCTTTATCAACATGTAACATATAGACAATCAGAGTACATGTTAAGATAAAGTACAACCAGATAGCATACTATCATGTCGAGCAAGAAAGTCCTTCCTATATATGTCCAAGCATCCATTACAATATACATCGTATGTACAGTAATGGCCTCTAGGGCATACATATAACTAAAAATCTCCCACTTGCACTAGGGCCATCTGTTGTGGTATCACATACCCAACAATTAGCTGTGGTTGAAGTATCTCATACTCAACCATCCCATAAAAGTCTCTACTGGGAAAAAGGCCATTGTGAGTGGATCCGCGCTGTTGTCCTCTGTGTATACTCTCCTAATCTCGATCTCCCTGGAGATCAACCATCTCCATGATCAGGTGATACTGCCTAAGAATTATATCTGGATTTCTGATGGGACGGTAGTTCCTTGGCTAAAGCCACAACTCCATTGTCACACAATGGTAGTAACAAAGTTCATCTCATCAACTTATATATCCAGACCGCTTCTTTGGTAGCATCCTTGGTAATGATGTATCTTGCCTTTAATCGTCTAGTAAGTCACGGTATCTATCTTGGAACTCTTCCAACATACCGTCCCTCCTCTGAGGGTATAGACAATGCCTGCGACTGACATTCAGTCGTCCTTATCACCCTGGAACCTTTCCAGTGATTCTCCCCAGGATCGATTGATACCATCTCACTACAACTAGTGAGTATCCTAACATCCAATTAGATCTATCTTATAGATCCACAACCCAGGATTTAGGAGGTATCATTTTGATCCTATATGGAGAATCCTTGTGATAAGCGGAGATTGACCGATCGTAGCATAGGAAACTCCTTCCCTATCAAGAGTATGTCATCCACGTACTCTACGAAGATCGCCACCATACTCTCTACTACCTTTTTGTATATACAAGGTTCATCTACCATTTTGATGAAGTCAAACTCTTTGACTACCACATCAAAACAGACGTTCCAACTCCGCGATGCCTGCTTTATCACATAAAATATCTTGCACACGTTTCCGCTGCTCCCTGTCTACAAAGCCCTCTGGTTGTGTACTTATAGACACTCTCTTCCAAATCATCATTTAGAAAAGCAGTCATGACACCCAACCGCCAGATATCGTAGTCATGGTATGTTGCCGTGGCAAGTAGGATCTGGATGGACTTAAGCATAGCTTTTAAAGTCTCAACTTTTCCATGTAGACCAAGTAATCTTCTCATGATATACTCGCTCCTGATGGGGATTTAACCCTTCAGACAAAGCAACCAAAGTCCATACTTTGTTGGTGTATAAGGATTCCATCTCAGATCGATAAGCATCCAGCCATTCTTACAGAGTCACATTCCTGTTGGCCAGCTCGAAACTAGTTGGGTCATCTTCTCATGATGCAATCCTCGCTCCCACTGTCATAGAGAAACCGAAGTATCTCTCAGGTGGGTGAGAAACCCTACTAGATCGGCGGAGAGGCTGAGGTTCGTTGGAAACTATTGAATCCTTTGGTTCTACCAAATCATCAGCTGTTGTTTGTATAGCTGGAACTCTTTCCAATTCTACCTCATGACCACTAATTTTTCCATAAGAAATTCCCTTTCACAAAGGTGGCATGCTGAGAAACAAACATCTTTTGTTCTTCTGTTTGGTAGAAGATATTCCCTTGCGAATGCTTGGGATATCCAACAAACTTCCACAGATCAGACTTTACCTCGAGCTTGTCCGGATTTTGCTTTTCAGACATAGGCCAGACAACCCCAAATCTTAACAAACTTAAGATATGGGCTCTTCCCATTCCATATCGCATATGAAGTGGTAGGCAACTGATTTGATTTGAACCCTATTCAATAGGTATGCAGCTTCTCAAGTGCATAACTCCCAAAAGGAAATAGGAAACTCAGTAGTACTCATCATAGAGCACACCATATCACATACGGTGTTATTGCTCCGCCCCGATATACCATCGTGCTATGGTGTATACGAAGGAGTAATGCTGAGAGAGAATCTCATTCTCCTTTAGAATAGTCCAGGAATCACCGTGCTTAAGTATTCTCCTCCTTGATCTCATCAAAGGACATAATACTTATACCCGTATTTTTATATTGATTAAGGCGTGATATGGTCGCTACCTGGAGAGAGAGAGAAGAAAACACTCAGCGTATGCTCTTGCAAGATTAGATTGGTTATCTAATATATCTAATCAGGATGTTTCACACTGTTTTAGTCAAATCTTCCTTCAAACCCTAAAAGGAAAGACTAGCCGGGATTAATTACACTGTACAAGTTCGCCAATCGTTCAGCCAGGCCAGTGTCGGTACTTTGAGGGAGGTTCCCCGTGCTTTCGCACGGACTTAATTAAAGTAAACCTCGTTTTCCCACGGGCGTAACCCCGTTAACACCTTTCTAGACACCTACTTGATTGGCTAATTGTAATGTGTAAAAATCTCCCAGGAGTAACTCTTACTCGCAGCGGGTATCGGGATCCAACTATCTCATAGAAGGTATGCAATCTCATTGCAAATTTCAACACTTGAAATTCCCAATAATATTTTACCCCTAGCCTCCTATGACCTTGACGAAGGCCAAACTACCCATAGTCCGCTAGTCAAGTTCAACCCGTTCATTTCTTGATTGAATTAAACCAACCCTAACGACCCTTGACGAAGGCCAAACTACGCCGTACGAATACCCTAATCCAATCGCATCGTATGCTAGCAGATAAGCACTAGTTAGCTACCGTACACTACGCCTTGACGAAGTCCAAACTACCACAACATGAATACTAAGTAGTACTTATCTGAAATGACGGAGGGCTACGACAGGTTTTAAGAAAACCCTTTGCGTAATGAACTTGATATCATTGTAAAATCGAGTGATTTTAAATGGAGTGTTTTTTAGGCTTTTCTAGTTTTGTTAAAGGGGTCACTCCCGGTGAAGGGATCGTCGGCCATTTCATCATCGAATAAGGTGCAGGATATTTCACAAATATCACCATGCAAAGCAAGAACTATAGAAGCAGTCAAAAGAAAAACCGAGTTCGTAGTATCTGCCAGTCATTGCTAAAGAGGTCACTCCCGATGAAGGGATCTCGGATCTTTCCTTATCGAATAAGGTGCCGGATGTTCTACAAGGAACACCGCTATGCAAAGCAAGAACTAGAGCTACCAGTTTTTAAACAAGTTTCTACAACATCTTTAGGTTTCTTTTAGTTTCATTAATCTCATTAATGAAGTCCCATTTTATTATGCTTCGCAAGCATCACAATTGAAACAAAAACTACAATATAACATATATCTCATATATATAATATAAACATTCGTCTCAGGCAGTAATATGATCCCATCACAGAACATTGCAGCAGAAGAACATATATGAAATATTTGATATACTAGGACGTCCGTGTTTTAATACGAGCCTGTACAAAACACGGATTCCACGGTCGCGATGAAAAGACAAACCCACATCCCTAGACCCCTACGAGAGCGACAAGCAACACTGCTAATTCTAGGGTTAAGAGACCCGGTCTCGACTCCTCGAGATGGTCTCCCACTGGACCCTAGAACCCGGTTACTTGTGCTCCCCGCCTTGGGTCTACCTAATTCGGAAAAGTAAATAATATACAATGGTGACATCATCCTCAGCCCGGAAGTGCCCCAATAAAAGAATATTACATACAAGTGAATTTTACATGAATGAAAAAGAAAAACTCTCATCTCACATAAAACCCCCGGCTATTCAAACGCGATGATCCAATACAACATATCACAGCAACACATAATATCTCATATCATCAACGTAAGCAAGTATGCGTATCCCGATTGTCGTTGATGTATAACAACGAAGCCGGCGATACACCACATACTACGCTTACGGTCACAGAAAAAAAAGTGTAAAACTACAACTGTTGGAATCCGCAATCTTCTTGGACATCGTATGCCTAACCAAATGAATTCCTTAGACATCGCATGCCTAACAATTATAAACCACGCATTTTAGTCTCTTTATCGAAAACTCTTTTCAATATCAAGTCGGGCAATTCAACAAGATTCCCGACAACCCGATCGAATGCTCGTCGCAAACTTTAGAAGACGGCCGCACCCCCAGATGCCGTCGACGAAGTGTACTAAGGCGGAACACCGCTGCCGCTAGCACCCGAACGGATGCTTTCGGCGACGGGGTTCTCCTACAGTCACTTGGTCGAGGCTATGGGGCGTGGCTATCTATTATGTTTACCCGGCGAGTATCCGCTTATGCTACGTGATTGCGACGGACTTTTGATCACATCAAAATTCCATGGCAACCGATCATCTGAGACTGAACTGCTAGATTTGTAACATTCAAATTAGTTATCTCATAACTACTTGTGGATTCCAAATATTGTATCACATTCCAGATAAATAGACAATGTCAAACTTTCCGATCAAATAATCAAACACCCAAGTTTTTCCAATAGTTCTCAACACTTGAAATTAGTTTTAAAACATCCATGACATGCCACAGTACCAATGGTCCAGCTATAGAAGGGTCAAGCCAACGCCTCACATGTGGCACGCCGTACTGCCACAAACCCTAAGGTTTAGAGGTAGTTCAAGACGGTCACATAATCGAGTTAAGGTTTGTTGCCTTCTAGAGGGTCCACTGCGTTACTTGCATGACTTAGAACGTTCTTAAACTACGGAAAAATCCAACTTTTGAAAATTTTCCCGGTCGGAAAAAAATGAGTTATTGATATCCGTTCGAACTTTTTAACACGTTCTAAAAATTACCCGGACAAATAAACAAAGTTAAATTATCCGATCGAATCAACAGGTCCCCAATACAACCCAAGAAAACTCAACACTTGAGTGGAATTAAAAAATTCCCAGAAACAAATGACAAGAAAGGACCTAAGAATAAATATATGAAGTTACAGGGACAAAGTCATGATTTTGGCCGCGGAACCGCCGCCAAACCCTTGGTTTGGCCGCGGTTCCGCGATCACTTGATCGACTTAGTGGACCGTACTTCACAGTAATTCTTAGTTTTTCCTGCTTGTTTTTCTGAGAATTTTTAATTCATAAAAAATCAACATTTTTGAAAATGTACAGAGAGGGGTCAAATCGGGGTTTTCCGGGTTCGATCGGACTTTAAACTTCGTCTAGACTTCGCCTAAAGCTCTAGCTTGGCTTTGATACCACTTTAGGGTTGCTAGGTACACACACAAGGGTCTATAAGGCATCAACCATGCCCGATTAAAATTTTAGCCATGTCGAACAACCCAAAACCCGATCTTTAAACTAGAGTTTAGGTGAAAACAAGCATGTTAAACAGTTTAACACTAAGTGAGAGGGATTACAACCTTTGTAGATCCGGTCCTTCACTTCTTAAGCTCCATGTAGATGTCCATTTCGCTGCGATCGTGAACTCCGGACTCTAGAGAAGCTCCACAAGAAGAACGAACGTGCTTTCTTCGATGACTTCGAGGACGAAGATGATCTACGTCGGGAAGACACTAACTCAAGCTATTTATTCACTAGGTCAAAAACTTTGTGAAGAGAACACCCTCTACTAAATGGCAAGTAGTAGAGGAGGATGAAGTAGGAAGGTTGCTCACTTTAGAATTGATTTTCTCATACTTTTTCTCAAACTCCATTGAAGCTAGAAAGCTTTTGTTGAATGAAGAAGAAGAAGAAGTCTTATGAATAATTCATCCAAATGAAAACTTATCCAATGAATTATTGGACCATGGTTGAGTTAAGCCCTCATGCTTAACTCATGTAGAGAATTAACCAAGGTATGAGGTTAAGGGTTGGGTTAACTAATATCCTAATAAATGACAAAAGAGTTGACTTTGTCAATGTTTCTTCAAGCTTCATGAAGCTTGATAACTTTGACCAAAGTCTCATCTCTTTTGTTATTTGTTAGGAAATAAGTAAACCCTAATTTAACCTTGATTTGGTTTAAGTCTCATACACCCAACTTGTATGTATCATCAAGCATGATACAAACATGTACACTTGCATATATCACATATAAACAATGTGCACAATCTAGAGAGAAAATAAATCATAAGTGAGCTAATACAAGTTAATGTAATGTAATATATCAAATATATAATTATACATTAAATCATTAAATTAACTCTTGATTTAATAACCCGGCTATAACCGACTAATATCATGTGTAACAACTTATCGAATCAACACTTGATCCGATAACCCGGCTATATCGCATACAACTGATCAATGTCACTTATCGCGAGAATAGAATACGGTATCTCATATCGTATTAATCTCGGTCCAGCACATATCACATATGTGCTCCTACTCCGTTTCGCTTGAGCCAGGAAAACCCTGTGTAGGACTCTAAAGACTCGTCAATACGCCGGTAGTAGGTGATGATCATTTCAAACACCCACAAGCCGCAAGCGGTCTGCTAAACGTAATGGCCACCCGGGTATTGAGCGATCAGAAGATCAACAAGCAAGCCTGTACATTCTCCTGTGAATCCAATCAGTAACACTCCCGTACAGTCCGGTCTCGTCGTCTGATATGTCGCATATCTCGCCTAGGGGTGGTAAACGTCAGACCCAGTAGCTTGATAAGTCGTGTCGATATGAGGTCTATAACAGTTTGAGAAACTACTGATAACACTTACCAGTAAATCTCAACAACCCTGGCCAGGGATTTCCAGTTATAGCCAATCAGACACTGCACAACATCAACTCCCAATACCGGGAGAGACGAATCCCCTCCTATCGCTCATTGCCTCCATGTGATTCAGGACAGTACCCAAAAGCTACCTTTTTGCATGCCTTCTTGGATGTGGTATGATGGAAATCAAAGCACAGTGGAAATCACACAAGACTCTATGACGATCTCGGGTCAACAGACCACTCTGTACCAGTGTCACCGGAGAACTGCCATCTGACGTGAGGTATAATACCATCTGGGAGTTCTCGGCGAGTCCTTCCAGTGTACCCAGTCTCCACTGAGCACCCGTACACCATCCTTGATGTCAAACACCGATGGATATGGGATCATCCATCGCCCATCATATGGGTCAAGATGCGTATACGCTAGTTTACTCTGGTGTATCGATGCCCTGTCTCGATACACCTTCGACTAGGAACAGTTATAGGATGTACTCGTCGACTACCGTGGTCCCACTAGTATGATCTCATCATAGTCCAAGTAGTCGAGTAAATATCCTAAGGGCTTTATCAACATGTAACATAGAGAAAATCAGAGTACATGTTAAGATAAAGTACAACCAGATAGCATACTATCATGTCGAGTAAGAAAGTCCTCCCTATATGTGTCCAAGCATCCATTATAATATACATTGTATGTACAGTATTGGCCTCTAGGGCATACATATAACTAACACATGATTGGCAGATCACTTGCTTAGGCAATTGAGTCAATCATGAGATGTCAAGTACAACACCAGATGTTGTTTTTTGCACTTGATGCGATAAGTTTATATTAATCCAATCTTGAAGAAACATAAGGGAGCAGTTTTAGAACATAAGTGTTTGTTCTACGGATTTGATGACGGCAGCCTCCTTCGGGAGACGGTTATCATTCCAGGCTTAAAAGGTGACATGGATGACAGAGTGATTGTCAGAGTTATAGTTTTCCCTCTGACGAGGACAGTATTATGGAAAGGTGGTCCAAGAGTATACTGTGGGAGGAATGGTGCTGGATACTGATTAGGTTCAGTTATCGATACAGTCTAAGAAGTTTGAATTTGGAGTTCATTTATGAACTAGGTCCCATCAGATATTCAGACATATTCTAAGACAGGAATCACTAGATTCGGGAGATGGCTTTCTTCGCGAACTTGAGATTAAGAGAGACATAGAAAGGAACATCTGGGCGGATCCACTCACTGAGGCTATTTCTCGAACACAAAAGTTTTACAAACAAGCTTTGTGGAACTGATTAGTAGAGGAGTTGGGTGTTCGGTATCACACGGGCTGTGAGTATGCGACATCGCAATAATTAGCCTTAAGTGCAAGTGGGAGATTGTTGAAGATAGTGCTCTCAAAGTCAATTATTGGATCGCAGGTACGCGATTGCAATGATTGAAGCAGGACCTATACCGATATGACAGTCTTGCTCGAGATGATAGTATGCTATCTGGTTTGTCTTTATCATCATATACATGCTTTAGTTCGCTATTGCATCTAGATAGAGCCCATGGGATTCTTGCTTGACTACCAGCAGTATGATGGCGATCATATACGTGGGAGCTGGGGTCTGTAAGCACATCCTTAAAGTGTCCCTAGTCGCGGGAGTTTCGAGATAGGGCATCGATACTCCAGAGTAGACTAGTGTATACAGTCGAGACCCCGACGAGGGGCGATGGCCGGTCTCACAAGCCATTGCTGTCAGTAGGATCACCTAAGATGTATACCGGTGCTCATTAGGTTATGAGTACACCGGACAGGACTCGCCGGGAACATGCTAGTTGGTATTATACATATCGTCAGATAGCAGTTCCCTGGTGACATGTGTACAGGTTAGTTCATCGACCTGAGGTCGTCATTTGTCTCGGGTGATTTCCCACTGTGCTTTGATTTCTACCCTACCGCAGCTCAAAGGAGTCGTGCAAACAGGTCTTTTTTGGGTACAGTCCCGAGCCACATGGAGGCCAGTGAGCGGATCGGCAGGGGATTCGTCTCTCCCGGTATTGGGGGTGAGATCGCGCTGTGTCTAGGAGAGCCATTACATATAGCCCTCGGCCGAGGCAGGAGATTTACTGGTAGGTACTCCAGTAGTATCTTAGGGTGTTCTGGACCACTCTCTAATGTTAGTGTATATGCCCTAGAGGCCATTACTGTATCATGCTGGTTTGTATATTACTTGATGGAAGCTTGGGCTATTCACCTTGTATAGACAATCTTCCTCAATATATTAGTATGCTACTTGGTTTGTTTCTGCTTAAATGTGTGCATGTGTTTCTTTTAGCATATCGCCTTTACACATTAGTGGAGCCCTTAGGATCTTTGCTTGATTACCAGCGTTGTGATGGCAGTCACACTAGTGGGGGCTGGGTAATCCACAAGCACATCCTTATGCAGGTCCCTAGTCGTAGGACTATCGAGATAGGGCATCGATACTCCGGAGTAGACTAGCGTATGCGCTTCTCATCCCAGCTTGGGAGACGGTATGTCCCACAGCCGTCAGGACGCCGTACTTGAGATGGTATGCGGGTGCTCGTTAGGTTACGAGTACAATGGACAGGACTCGTCGGGAACTGTTGGTTGGTACTATACCTATCGTCAGTTATCAGTTCCTAGGTGACATGAGTACACCTTAATCCGTTGACTTGACACTGTCACATCGCCTCGAGTGTGTTCCCACTATACTTTGATTACTACCCAACAACGGCTCAAAGGAGTCGTGCAAACAGGTAGTTTTTGGGTGCAGTCCCGAAGCACTTGGAGGCAGTGACTGTTAGACATGATTCGTCTCTCCCAGTATTGGGGGTTGATATCGCGCTGTGTCTAGGAGAGCCATTACACAAAGTCCCTGGCCATGGCAAGCGAGATAAACTGGTAGGTTTCTAGTGTTATCTCAGGAGTTCTAGGCTACACTCCGACACGACATGTACCGCTAGTAGGGGACTGACGTTTTCCGCCCCCTAGGCCCGCCATGCGATGTTCTCAGACGAACAGACCGGACTGTACGGAGATTGTCACATACAGGCTCAGTAGGAGTTCAGATGGGTTTACCTCGTCAGTCTTCTTATCGGCATCTACCTGGGGACCGTTACGTACATCTAGTGCTGCTTGCGGTCTATGGTTAAACCCACTGCCAGCGTAGTGTCGTGTCTTTAGAGTCCCACACAGAGGGTTATTCGCCTTAGGGCAAAGCAGAGTAGAGGTCGCATGGTTTTGCGACAGGGTTCGTTCACATCCGCGCACTTGTGCACGTTTGGCGTCCGGACAGACATTACTAGCGGGCTCTGGTTTGAGCCAGATCCTAGTATATGTTTTGGGGTTAGTTTTATCTCAAAGTATTCATGTTCCTCGGAACACGAATGCGGGTGTGTATGCACAGTTGATTGAGGTGGAGGAAGAGGTTTTTCTTTAGGGTTTTGGACCGGGTGCGTATGCACAGTTGACAGTCGCATTTTTCCAAACCTTAATGAATTAGTGATATATCAATTAATAATATTAATTAAATGAAATTGTGTCGTGGTTGGGTTTGTTGACTTGTTGACCAAGGTTGACTAGTTGACCAAGGTTGAAACTTTGACCATCATCATTTCTTTTCAAGATGCTCTTTGATCTTTGCAAAAACATTTAACGTGAAATGATAATGGTCTTATCAAACTAACCATCACCTTTTTCATTTTGGATTAATATTATAAATTTGATAATTCACATATATTGTTATGGTTGTAAAACTATTCTCATTCTATCATAACCATTCTCTCTCCTCTCTTCATCTTCCTCCTCCTCTAGTTCAAGGAGAATCATTCTCATGAGTTGAGAAACCTCTCCTTGGAGATAAAACACCCTAAGTCACTCTCTACTCTTCCTAAGGTTGAAGGTCTAGCAAGCCGGAGACTTTAGTTTTCTCAAAGTTCGAGAAAGGAGCTCAAGGAAGAAACCCTCAGGTGGATCCATCTTCGACAAGAGAAGGCAACGAGGAAAGCATCTTCCGACCACTACAAAGATTCTAAGAAGAAGGAGATCAAGTTGAGGTATAATCCCTTACCGAGTAGATAACTCTCTTGTTAGTTGCTAGTGTGTAGTTTAGCCAAGATCCGGTTTAGTAGTCCATGTTACCTAAACCCTAAAAATCGTTTTTCACCATTTCCGCAAGCCCGAAAGAACCAGGAGAGGTAATGTGGACTTACAGTGGTATCAGAACATAACTAAACACACCCTAGCATGTTAGCAAAGTATCTAGAATTTCGACCGGACAAAAACCGCGAAACACCCCGGAAAATCCTAGTTTCTGCCGATTTTTATTTCTGCTGCAAAAATAATAAATCATGACTTAAAAATCGGCTCAGGATTTTTAATGAACAGGCAAGAAAAACGATCCAGCGAACCGACCGACTAACCGCGGTTCCGCGGCAGAAGCTTGCTTCTGCCGCGGATCCGCGACCGAGTTGACTCGGCCGTGGATCGTTTCTCCTGCAGTTTGTGTCTGGTGGTATTTTGTGATTTTTGAGATGGTTTGTTTCTGCACAGATTTTCCAGAGAACAATTTTGTTTTTGGGGTGGTTACAAATCCGTATTTTGGTCGATTTTCTGTAGACTTTGGCTAATGGGTTGTTTCAGTAATGTTATAAATGTATTGAACGTCTGCTAATCGCTATACGTTGATTAGTGGAGGTTATACATATCTGTGATCTGTAATGTTGATGGATTGTGTATATGAATTCGTTGGATTGTCGCGGATGAATAGCCGGGGGGAATTGTGAGATGAGAGTTTTGTTTTTCTTTCAATTCTTGTAATATGTAAATTGATGTAATATTATTTGTATGGCCGCACAACCAGGTCGGGGTTGTAGCCGTCATTGTATAATTTCTTTATACTGTTTTTGCTACTAGGATAGACCCAAGGTAGGGTGCACAAACTACCGGGTACCTCGAAGTGCCGAGTGGCCTACTCACGTCGTTGAGGGAGGTTGCTTCACTTCGGATACTTGGCGGGTAGTTTGCCGCACCCGTAGGGGTCTAGGGTGGGGTTTGGCTATTCATCGCGACCGTGTAATCCGCTCATCATTACAGGCTCGTACGAATTGTGGATTCCTAGTATATCCAATGTATTCATCTGTGATCTGGAATGGCTATCATTGCATGTGACGAATGTTCATAGATATCTATTTAGGCATTGCTTATGTTTTGCATCCGCGCTAGTCCAGCCCCCGCTCTGTTGTTAGTTAAGTAACCTAACGGGTGATGACGGGACCCCATGGCGAATGCGGATGGCATAAGCGTACGTCATATTTTCGTTGTTTTCTGCAATGGTAGGATTAAATGATGGGACGCATTTGAATTAATGCAAGAAAAATAAACCAAAGTAAAAGTCGTTGGAACACTTTCAAAAACCACTCGGTTTCTTTTCAAAATAACTTTTAAACACGGAGCTTAAACCACTCCTTTTAAAAGCTGTCTCGTTCCATCGATTATATCAAGTTCACTACGTTCACGGTTTCGCCAAAACCATTCGTAGCCCTCCGTCATTTCACATGGATGGTCAATAGTATTCAAGGTATGTTTATTGGCCAAAGTCAAGGCATAGTGATTGGTAGCTATTGGGTATTCATGTGCAGTATAGATAGATGTGTTGGTTTGGGACAGTCGTACTGCCATTTTTGCCAAAGTCAAGGTTAGGTGCGGGTGGGTTCAAATTAACCTGGAAAATGACGGGTAGAACTTGACATGTGACTTTTGATTTGTTGGCCAAAGTCAAGGTGATAAGAGCATGGGGCAAAAATCCACATCGGGAGTTTCAAAAGAACTGAAACATGCTAGCGCTGCATACCATTTGGAGTGTGATGATTCTGGTAGGATTCCTTCAGTTTTGTCACGCAATGATATTTGGATCCCGATCCTACTATGAGTATATGCTACTCCTCGGGAAAATTCTCACTTAACGATCAATGCTATAAACCTAGTAGTTGTCTAGAAAGGTGTTAGCGGGGCTGCGCCCCCAGAGAAAAGAGGTTATTTAATTAAGGAACTTCGCGAAAGCGTTGGAAAACCTCCCTTGAAGTACCGACACTAGCCTGGCTGAACCGTTAAGCAAGTATTGTACGGTGAGATTGATCCTGACTAATTCTTCATTTTTGGTTTGAGGAGGGATTCGAGAGACAGTGGGAGCCATCCTGTTTAGACAAATTAAAAACCACTCTAAACTTGTAAGAGCATCATGCTAAAGTGTTTCTTCTCTCTCTCCTAATTGCAGCGACCAAACAACATGACTGGACTTAAGTTACAACTAGATAAAAAACATACTGATAGGGCCAAACTACAAAGATTGGCTCAGGAATATCAAACTGGCAATCACTTACGACAAGTTGGGGTATCTCCTTACCACCAAAGCTCCCATTGCCCTAGGTCCCACCTCCAGCGTTCGGATAAGGAAATCCGTAAGAATTGGGATATTGATTGCGCGAAGGCCAAGTGCCTCGTGCTTGCCTCTATGGACAATGAACACCAGAGGAGGCATGAGAATATGGACCTTGAATCCATATTTCTTCATACAAAAGAACTGTATGGAGAGCAATCCCGTATCGCCAGATACGAAGTCTCGAAAAAGCTGTTTTCGGCGAGATTGGCAATCGGATCACCGGTAGCAGAACACGTGCTTAAGATGATTGGCTTCATTGAGGAGCTCGCGGACCTTGGGACCACGTTGGAGAATGAGCTCTATACGGACTTGATTCTCCAGTCCCTTCCTTCCACTTACGCCCAGTTCATCCTAAACTTGAACTTACAGGAAAAGGAAGTTGAACTTTCAGAACTCCTCAACATTCTGAGGAGTGCAAAAGGCACCCAACAGAAAGGTAGGGAAACATCCACTTTGTTTGTAGGAGGATCTTCCTCTTCTAGGTCCAAGGAGAAAGCCAAGGGAAAGAAGAAGAAAACCCCCACCAAACTAAGGGGCGGTGTTAGTAAGGTGGATACGAAGGGAAAGGCAAAAGCAACAAAGGAAGCGGGAAAGCTTGTGGGAAAGGAATAATGCTTTTACTGTCACAAGAGTGGACACTGGAAGAAACATTGCAGGGCTTGGAAGGCCAGAACACAGGATCTGAAGCATGTTGCGGCTTCAGCTTCTGGTGTGTATGTTATTGAAAACTGTCTATCTATAAACTATACTTCCTGGGTATTAGATACTAGATCAGAATCTCATACCTGTAATTCTTTACAGGCGTTGAGAAACCGTAGGGTTTTGAAGGCCGGTGATATGACCCTCAGAGTTGCAAACGGAGCTGGCATGGATGCTGAGTCCGTAGGGGACTATCACCTGGGGTTGTCAGATGGACACGTTTTGGTTTTGCGTAATTGTTATTTTGTACCCAATGCAACTTGTAATATCACTTCTGTATCTTTAATATCTAAAGAAGGTTATGAATTTTCATTTGAAAGCAATGTTGTAAACATTCTCCTTAATCAAGTTCTGATTGGGTCAGGTACATTAAACAATGGAATATACGTATTAAACCAACCACAGATTTTCAATGTCCAGAATACACACAAAAGAAAGTCTCCGGAAACAAATCAGGCCTTCTTATGGCATTGTAGACTGGGTCACATCAATGAGAGAAGGTTGACGAAGTTACATACAGAAGGATATTTGGATCCGTTCGAATATCAATCATATGCAACTTGTCAATCCTGTCTAAAAGGAAAGATGACAAAGACTCCCTTCACTGGACACGGAGTAAGAGCGAGCGAGCTCTTGGGACTCGTACACAACGACGTGTGCGGTCCAATGTCTACACATGCGCGAAGCGGTTATTCTTACTTCATTACTTTTACGGATGACTTTTCAAGGTACGGATATGTCTTCTTAATGAAACATAAATCCGAAGCCTTTGAAAAATTCCAGGAATTTAAGAATGAAGTATAAAAACAAACAGGCAAAAGTATCAAGACACTGAGATCTGATCGAGGTGGTGAATACTTAAGTGCCGAGTTCCTGGATTACTTAAAAGAGAATGGAATTCTCTCTCAGCTTACTCCTCCATACACTCCGCAACATAACGGTGTATCGAGGAGACGGAATCGGACCCTATTGGATATGGTACGTTCCATGATGAGTAATGCTGAGTTACCGTGATCATTCTGGGGATATGCACTAGAATCAGCTGCATACCATTTGAACCGAGTTCCAACTAAGACTGTGCCTACCACACCATATTAGATGTGGTGTGGGAAGAAACCCTATCTTAAGCACATTAAGACATGGGGGTGTCCAGCTTTTGTCAAAAGCAGCATGCGGACAAACTTGAGGCACGCTCAGTACAGTGCATGTTTGTGGGATATCCAAAGAACTCCAAGTGATATTTCTTCTATTGCGAAGAGGAACAAAAGGTTTTTGTGTCTCGTCATGCCCACTTCTTGGAAACTGAGTTTTTGGAAAACCAGATAAGTGGAAGCGCAATAGAACTCGAAGAAATTCCAGAACCACGAGCTACTACTGAATGCTTAGTGGAACCAGAGGGTTCGAAAGATCAGGACATTCCTACGCCGCTCCGCAGAAGTAGTAGGCAGTCCCATCCGCCCGAGAGATACTATGGTTTTCTCATAGACGGGGATAGAGAGGATTGCATCATTGATAGTGATGAGCCGACTAGCTTCCTGCAGGCCATTAAGAACGTTGACTCGGTAAAATGGCTAGATGCAAAGTAAGGACGTTGGACATTGCTCCAGATAGGGTAAAACCCGTAGGATGCAAGTGGATCTTCAAAAGGAAGATTGGTGTAGATGGACAGGTTGAGACCTATAAAGCTATACTTGTTGCAAAGGGTTTTCGTCAAAGACCTGGTTTGGACTATGACGAAACCTTTTCACCAGTGGCTATGCAGAAATCCATTCGGATCCTTCTTGCCATTGCTTCCTTCCACGATTATGAGATTTGGCAGATGGACGTAAAGACCGCTTTTCTGAATGGAAATTTAGAGGAGTGTGTCTATATGGACCAACCAGAGGGTTTCATTCAGAGTGGGAGCAGCGGAAAGGTGTGCAAGTTGCAGAAGTCCATCTATGGACTGAAGCAGGCATCGCGGAGTTGGAACATCTGTTTTGATGAGACGGTCAAAGATTTTGGCTTTATCAAAAATCCAGATGAACCATGCATCTATAGTAGATTTGTAGCATGAACTGTCGTATTCCTCGTTTTATACGTGGATGACATTCTCCTGATAGGAAATGACATTCCTATGCTACAATCTGTCAAAGGGTTCTTGTCACACAGGTTCTCCATGAAAGACCTGGGTGATGCCTCTTATATTCTGGTGATCTGGATCTATCGTGACAGATCCAAGAGGATATTAGGACTTTCACAGTCAAGGTACTTCGACACCATACTAAAAATATTCAGTATGGAAGATTCCAAGCGTGGTAATCTACCGGCTTGTCACGGGATCACCCTCTCCAAAGAGATGTCTCCCAAGACTGATTTGGAAAGGGATCGCATGTCTATTATACCCTACGCCTCTGCGGTAGGCTCTATAATGTATGCGATGTTGTGTACGAGACCAGATGTAGCTTATGCACTGAGTGTAGTAAGCAGGTATCAGTCAAACCCTGGGGAGAAACACTGGATAGCGGTAAAGAACATTCTCAAGTACCTGAGAAGGACTAAGGAGATGTCCTTGGTGTATGGCGGAAAAGACCTCCAGATCGAGGCCTTTGCTGACTCCAGCTTCCAGAGTGACAAGGATGATTCCAAGTCCATGTTGGGTTATGTCTTTACCCTCAATGGAGGGGCGGTGTGTTGGAAGAGTTCCAAACAGGAAACCTTTGCCGACTCGACGATGGAAGAGGAATATATCGCTGCATCTGATGCCGCAAAAGAAGCTGTCTGGATGAGGAAGTTATTGATAGAACTTCAGGTGGTTCCATCCATTGTTGATCCAGTACCTCTGTATTGCGACAACAACGGGGCTATAGCTTTAGCGAAGGAACCCAGGTACCATCAGAAGTCCAGGCACATCTTGAGGCGGTATCACCTGATCAGGGAGATCGTGGGTCGCCAGGAGATCGAGGTTCAGAGATTTGCTACGGAAGATAACACTGCTGATCCATTCACAAAGGCCTTACCCCAGACTCAGTTCGTGCGGCTGATCGAGATGATAGGTCTTCGATACGCCAGTACATGGCCTTAGTGCAAGTGGGAGATTGTTAGGGTATATGCCCTAGAGGCCATTACTGCATCATACTAGTTTTTATATTACTTGATGGAAGCTTGGGATATTCACCTTGTATAGACAATCTTGCTCAATATAGTAGTATGCTACTTGGTTTGTTTCTGGTTAAATGTGTGCATGTGTTTCTTTTAGCATATCGCCTTTACACATTAGTGGAGCCCTTAGGATCTTCGCTTGATTACCAGCGTTGTGATGGAAGTCACACTCGTGGGGGCTGGGTAATCCACAAGCACATCCTTATGTAGGTCCCTAGTCGTAGGACTATCGAGACAGGGCATCGATACTCCGGAGTAGACTAGCGTATGCGCTTCTCATCCCAGCTTGGGAGACGTTCTGTCCCACAGCCGTCAGTACGCCGTACTTGAGATAGTATGCGGGTGCTCATTAGGTTACGAGTACACTGGACAGGACTCGTCGGGAACTGTTGGTTGGTACTATAGCTATCGTCAGTTATCAGTTCCCAGGTGACATGAGTACAGCTTAGTCTGTTGACTTGGCACTGTCACTTCTCTTCGAGTGTGTTCCCTGTAGGTGCACGGCGGCGCCCCGGCCGTCGATCCGACGTCGGAATGCGGAAACGAAAAACTTTGCAAAATAGCAAACCGGCACCACCGCGCACTAGCAACCCGGATCGTGCCATTAATCTAGTCCTAGCTATCTAGAGAAGGAGGTAGAGAGATATACCGAGCGATCCGTGTCCTTCGTTCTTCTCGTCGTCGTCCCGATCTCCCCGCGGAATCTCCGGTCTCCACCTCGTCGCCGGAAGGGCACCACATCGCCGGTTTCTTTTACGGGCTCCCACCTCTGGTCCGAGGCAACTCGGGCACGAAGTTGGCGAGTCGACGTGCCCAAGGATTGCTGTAGAATAGTGTAGTGTTGTGTCTCATTTGGGGTAGTGGATGTTGCCATATGGTGGAGGTATGAGATATAAGCTTTTGGAGGAGGAGCTAAAATGATTTTTGCCAAGCCAAATGAGTGTAAATCCCCCACTACAAAATTGGGACAGCCCCAAATTTTTTTGGCCGGCCATGCTAAGAGAGGAGAGGAAAAAATGCCAAGTGATGTGTAGCCTCAAAAGCAAGAGAGAAAAAGGAGTGGTGATTATGAACAATGATCACAAAACCAACTTCACACTCCATCAAGCTAATCAACTCCCATCTATCATCATAACATCCAAAAGTCATGCAATGATGAACACAAGAATGTCAAGGGTGGAAGAATCATCATGACACAAGAATATGCAAAGACCACCCTCCACAAATGCTTATTTGCACAAATGAAAATAAGCCCTCCTCCACCAATCTTCGGCCATTGAAAGATACAATGGAAAATGGCCGAAACCGGAATGCAAACTGGCAACTCCAGAAAACTGATCCCGTAATAAATTACAGGAAAACCCCGATACTGTATATACACACCCGCATCTGTATTCCGATCGAATACAAATGCAATGTGACAAAATCTACACTATACAATACTAGGATCCGGCTTAATCCAAAGCACGCTAGTATTTTCCGTCCGATCATGATCCATGCAATACCGCACGTATCTGATCGAACCCTGCCATATCTCCATACGGCCGCTACAGCGTTTCGCCCGAAACTTGAGCAACTGTCTGTGGGGAACTCTAAAGACTCGTCAACACCATGGTTATGGATTTAACCACTAGCACGTCAGAGGTATTAGCCTATACGTAACGAGCTACCAGGTATTGATCAAAAGGGACGTCTGTGAGCGAACTCAAGATGACACCCTACTGAGCCTGTCGGTGACAATATCCGTACAGTTCGGTCCGTTCGTCTATGAGCATCGCATGGCGGGCCTAGGGGGTTGGTAAAAGTCAGACCCCCAAAAGCGGTACAAGTCGTGTCGGAGTGTAGCCCAGAACACCCTGAGATACTACTGGAATACCTACCAGTAAATCTCCTGCCTTGGCCAAGGACTTTCATGTACTGGCTCTCCTAGACACAACGCGACCTCACCACCAATACCGGGAATGACGAACCCCTGAAGATCCGCTCACTGCCTCCATGTGGCTCGGGACTGTACCCAACTAAAACCTGTTTGCACGTCTCCTTTGAGCGTGGTAGGGTAGTAATCAAAGTATAGTAGGAACTCACACGAGACAAATGACGATCCTCAGGTCGATGAACTAACCTGTACACATGTCACCAGGGAACTGCTATCTGACGTCAGGTATAAGACCAACTAGCATGTTCCCGGCGAGTCCTGTCCGGTGTACTCATAACCCAATGAGCACCTGCATACATCTTTGGTGATCCAACTGACACCAGTGGCTTGTGAGACCGGCCACCGCCCTTCCTCGGGGTCTCGACTTTATACATTAGTCTACTCTGGAGTATCGATGCCCTGTCTTGAAACTCCCACGACTAGGGACCGTTTAAGGATGTGCTTATAGACTACCAGCTCTCACGTATATGATCGCCCTCATACTGCTGGTAGCCAAGCAAGAATGCTAGGGGCTCTATCAACGTGCAATAGTGACCTGTAGGGTCACCTAAAGCAGTACACAATGATAAAGATAAACCAGATAGCATACTATCATCTTGAGTAAGACTATTCTACTGGGACAGGTCCTCCCTCAATCAATGCAATCACGTACCTGTGATCCAATAATTGACTCTAAGGGCACTATCTCCAACAATCTTCCACTTGCACTCAAGGCTAATTATTGCGATGTCGCATACTCACAGCCCGTGTGATACCGAACACCCAACTCCTCTACTAGTCAGTCTCACAAAGCTCGTTTGAGAAACTATTGCGTTCGAGGAATAGCCTTAGTGAGTGGATCCGCCTTGATATTTCTTTCTATGTCTCTCTATATCTCAAGTTCGCGGAGAATGCCATCTCCCGAAATGAATAATACCTGTCTTAGAATGTGTCTGGATGTCTGATGGGACCTAGCTCATAAATGAACTCCAAATCCAAACTTCTTAGACTGTATCGTAAACTGAACTTAATCAGTATCCTGCGCCATGCCTCCCTCAGTATTTCCTTGGACCACCTGTCCAAAATACTACCCCTCGTCAGAAGGAAAACTATAACTCTGACAACATCCTTGTCGTCCAGGACACCTTGGAAGCCTGAAATGATAACTGTCTCCCGAATGAAGCAGTCGTTATCATATCCCTAGAACATCCACTTATGTTTTAAAACTGCTTCCGACTGTTTCTCCAGGATTGGATCAATGTCAACTTATTGCATCTACTACAAGAACAACATCTGGTGTGGTACTTGACATCTCAAAATTGACTCAATTGCCTGAGCAAGTGATCTGCTAATCATGCACATCCCTCTCCCCTTTAGTCTGTAAGACACCTTTAGAGAGGGTGACTCCATTACCTGCAGGTACACTACTGTGCCAGGAGTCGTCCATTCTAAATACTCTTAGAATGCTGTCTAAGTACCCTGATTGGGAAACTACCCAAATCTAGATCTAAAACCATAGATCCAGTAACCAGAATGTTTGATATAATGTCCAAGTCCCCATATGGACAAACCACTATGTGACGACCAAAGTATAACCGATCGTAGTATAGGAACTTCACTTCCTACTCTGTGTATGTCATCCAAATACCAGGACATCACACCCTACTACCTTCTTAACAGATCCATCCCCTATTCTGATGAAGTCAAACCTATGACTGTCACATCAGAAATAGATGATCTATCTCCGCTATATCTGCTTTAGTCTATAAATAGACATAAGCCACTTGTCCACCATGCTTCCGCTGCTCCCACTGACTATGACAACCCTCTGGCAGAGTCATATAGACGTGCACTTCTAAAGCCTGTTTAGAATGACGCTATATTCATCCTCCTGCCGGGTCTCACAGTCTGGAACAACAGCAATGGAAAGTCTGGGTAAACAAGAACCTCCCTGCCACCGTCCCCTAGCATACCGAAGTACCTCTCGAGTGCCTGAGGTTACCCACCATATCTGCTGAGTGGCTAATAGAATGTCAAACCAGATTGAATCTTTAAGTTCCTATCAAATCTTCAGTAATCGTTTGCGGTTCTGGAATCACTTCCAGTTCTACCATACTCCCACTACTGTGTTCTGAAAAAATACATTTTTATTAAAATTGTGGCGAGTCAAGAACAATATCACTATTGATCTTCCAGATGGTAAAAAATCAACCCTCGTCATAGCCTGGGTCAACCCACAAACAGCAATTACAGAAACGTGCCTTGAGTTATCCAGAGTCTGGTTTTAAGCATTAGCCGGAAAACTCCCCGTACCTTAACATCGTTAAGATATGAACTGTTCTACATCCAATACAGAAACAGAGGCACTGATTTAATTGAACCAGATTCAAATCATGCGGCTGTCCCCAGTGCATGTCAACTAAATGGAAAGAGGCCGATCATCGTTACTCAACTTAGGAAGGCTTCCAATTATGAGTAACCCGAAAGAGAAGCAAGTTCTCTTAATCATTACTATCATTTGAATACTACACACAAGTATCTACATCTTCGATCACTTTGAAGAATCCCGATATTTGCAATACCTGGTTCTCTACTTTATTCTTATACCTATAACTTCTCAAAATTCGGACCCTGTGTTTTTACGAAACACTTGTCTAAAAACTAGAGAAGTCATAAGTAAACCGAATATAGTACGAGAACCAACCCCTCTGTCCTCATGGACGCTGGACAACATACAATACTCTATATAAGTCCCTTGAGTCTAATAACTCATTCCCTGTGTGTCGTAGGTTGAAAACTGTACTATGGTAATGAAGAATTACACCGCTGTTTAATGCTCCTCACCTAACCATCCACTGATATAGGTAAATGTCATAGACATAATTTCAAGAAGGTATATCTCACTCTATGAAAATAGACGTACAGATATATCAATTTGAAATTGGTGCACAACAGCGGATATTCAAAACCAAATATTTGCCGTCCGGCAAACAACCCAGGTGACTTCCTCAAATATCACCGATTACAACGAATCCCGATATAACGAGGATGATCACCCAATTCCCAATAACTTACTCCCACTCATCATCTGTAAAACCATACAGATGTGAGAATCATACCTGGTAAATACATACCCTGGAGCAAGTGTCTGATTGGGAAATCAGTTTTCCTTTAACACTACACAGTGAAACTGAAACATTGAAATGTTTCTAGGGGTATCCGGGTATTTCTAGGAATGCCTCTTCCATTATCCAGATTCAAAACTGTAACCGTATATTTCTTTGCCACCTTTCCAAATCCCTTTATATGTCATTAGTCATTACCTTCTGCACACTCTTTTAGGCCAAATGGTTTTCTTCCTTCCCTACCGTTCGGCACCAGCCTATGGTTTGGAAGAAGACTATCCAATAAGCAAATGGGTGTACTGTCCTAATCCTAGGAGCACTCGCAATGCGAGAGAAGGTGAAGATAAAAGACAACCGAATAAACCATATTCCTATTTTCCTGAACCAGAATCCATCACCGAACTGGAACAAGTTCCTTTCGAGTTCGTATATAACCATACGATGGAGTATCCAATAAACTGTGGATCTTTGTAGTGATACGGAGTGTCTTGGAGAAATACAAAGGTGATTTAGGATTGGAGAAGAAATACTTGGTTTGGTCGTGAATAGCAGTCGCAATTTATTTTGCCCTCTTACTAATCCCTTTCTTTGTCTTAACTTAATACCTTCTGCACACCATCGTTATGCTAATTGGTTTTCGTCATTCCCCACCGTTCGGCACCAGCCAAAGGTTTGGAAGAAGACTATCCAATTTGCGTAATAGGTGTACTACTCCTAAACCAGGGAGTACCCGCAACCTGAGAGAAGGTAAAAGGAAAAGAAAACTGAATAGTCCTATCCGTTTCCTCCAGAACCTGAAACCATCCTCGAATAAATTCCTTCGAGTTCGTATATAACCATACGATGGTTTTGTCCAATGGAAGTGGACGTTCGTAGTAATACGGGGTGTCCTGGAAAAAAGGGTAAAAGTAGGAGTGGCAATGAGGTATGCAACTCTGACAATCCAAAAGCCAGTGTTTAAGAAGGTTCGGTTAAATTTGGTCACTGAGTCATAGTCTTAGGGTCGGGTCAATGGTCGCTGCCAAAGAGAGAGAGAAAAGAAACACTCAGTGTGCACTCTAACTTAGATCAGAATGGTTACCAATTTATCTAATCTGGAAACCTCCCACTGTACCGTCAAATTCTCCTCCATACCTGAAAGAAGAATTAGTCGGGATCACCCGACGAGTAAACCAACTCATCAGTGAGAATCAGGATCCAACTATCATCGCATGATAATGTGACGGAATCCGCTCACGTTATCACACTCCAGAAGGTATGCGCATATCTAGCAAGTTCAGTTTCTTTAGAAACTCCCGATGTGATTTTTGCCGCATGCACTTATGACCTTGACTTTGGCCAACAAATCATAAGTCACAAGTCAAGTTCTACCCGTCATTCTCCAGGTTAATTTGAACCCACCCGTACAGTCCCTTGACTTTGGCCAACAAGGCTATACGACTGTCCCAAACCAACGCATCTATCTATGCTTCATATGAATACCCAACAGCTACCAAACACTGTGCCTTGACTTTGGCCAACAAACACAGCTTGAATACTATTGACTACACATATGAAATGACGGAGGGCTATGAATGGTTTCTGGAAAAAACCTTTAACGTAAAGAACTTGATATCGTTGAAGGAACTGGATAGCTTTTATGAAAATATAGTGACGAAAACCTTTGCTAAAGAGGTCACTCCCGGTGAAGGGATCTCGGCTCTTTCCCCGTAGAATGAGGTGCAGGATATTCCAACTGAATACCACGATGCAAAGCAAAAGTAATCGGCTATAGTGAAGTTATTGCCCTGACGCAAACTTCTGTCCAAGGGGTCACTCCCGGTGAAGGGATCTCGGCCCTTGCCTCGTCGAATGAGGAGCAGGATATTCTAACTGAATACCACTGTGCAAAACAAAAGAGAACGTCCTTGCAATAACAGCTTTTTGAAAAATGTTCCAACAACATAAGAATAGGTTTGTTTTTAACTTGCATTGATCCGAATCAACACAGTCCCATCAATTGATCACACCATAAAGAACGAAAATAATGACGTACGTATATGCCATCCGCATTCGCCACTGGGTCCCGTCATTACCCGTTAGGTTAGTTAACTAACGAAAAAGCGGGGACTGGACTAGCGCGGATGCAAAACATATACAACATCTACTAGTATATATAGCAATATATAATATTTCGCTCAAGGCGTGATAAAATGCAACATCACAGTACAATACAGATATCTGGGATCCCCGGGTTTCACAGAGCCTCTACTGAAACCCGACGTTCCCCTGGTCGTGTGGATAGCATGTGCAATGAAATCCTAGACACCTACGGGCGTGGCAAGTTACCCGCCAAAACCTGAAGCGAGGCAGCCCCCTTCAGCAACGTGAATGGACCACCCAACACTTCACGGAATCCGGTAACTTGGGAACCCCTCCTCGGTCAACCTGTACCCCGTACGAGTGCGGCGAATAGCCCACCAATTCTAGAGTGAAGCCCCCTCCGTCTCAATGCCATGAGATGCAGGCTTGTTTCCCTTTAGAACCCGGCTATCCGTGCACCCCACCTTGGGGTAATCCTAGTACAGAAAGTAAAATATACATACAACGGGTACATCGACCTCGACCCGGTCGTGCCCCAAAAGAATAATATACGATCAGGTAGTGACGGCAGTCCACATGTCGGACGCTCGCCCCGCAATATCAAATGTACATAATACAACCAAATCTGTACTAACATTGCATCCAGGCTATCCCCCACGATAAATCCGCAACATCACAGCACAACACAGAACATCAACGTGAACGTCACGTTCGCAAATCCGTCTAACCGGGCTATAGCAGTTAGAAGGGATTTACCCATCAAGTGACATTCACGGTCGTAGATATAATGTAAATACTGTGAACTAATGTGCTTAAAATATTTGATCGATCAAATTTACCCAAGTGGGCCCCCAAGCACTACTGTAGCACTTAAAGAAATTCTGGGCCTAAAAAGAATGTTCCAAAACCCAAATTTCTCTGTAAACGATCACTGTGGAAAATTGGTGCAATGAACTCACTGAACTGCGGCGGAACCGCGGCGCCAAGGGGGTTTTGGCTACGGTTCCCCGGTGGTTCTACAGTATCACTCTACCAAATTTTCACAGATATCTTAGAATTTCCTGCACATCATTCTGCAATTACCTGAAAAATTTTTGGAGCCAAAAAAAAATCGACAGAAACTGATGCTAGGAAAAATACGGGTTTTGGAATTTTGTTCGATCAAAAGAGTAAACACATTAGACCAAGCTAGACTATGTTATTGGCGAGGCTCTGATACCAATGTAAGTGCACGGCGGCGCCCCGGCCGTCGATCCGACGACGGAATGCGGAAACGAAAAACACTGCAAACTAGCAAAACGGCACCACCGCGCACTAGCAACCCGGATCGTGCCATTAATCTAGTCCTAGCTATCAAGAGAAGGGGGTAGAGAGATATACCGAGCGATCCGTGTTCTCCGGTCTTCTCGTCGTCGTCCCGATCTCCCCGCGGAATCTCCGGTCTTCACCTCGTCGCCGGAAGGGCACCACATCGCCGGCTTCTTTTACGGGCTCCCACCTCTGGTCCGAAGCAACTCGGGCACGAATTGGCGAGTCGACGTGCCCAAGGTTTGCTGTAGAATAGGGTAGTGTCGTGTCTCATTTGGGGTAGTGGATGTTGCAATATGGTGGAGGTATGAGATATAATCTTTTGGAGGAGGAGCTAAAATGATTTTTGCCAAGCCAAATGAGTGTAAATCCCCCACTACAAAATTGGGACAGCCCCAAACTTTTTTGGCCGGCCATGCTAAGAGAGGAGAGGAAAAAATGCCAAGTGAGGTGTAGCCTCAAAATCAAGAGAGAAAAAGGAGTGGTGATTATGAACAATGATCACAAAACCAACCTCACACTCCATCAAGCTAATCAACTCCCATCTATGATCATAACATCCAAAAGTCATGCAATGATGAACACAAGAAAGTCAAGGGTGGAAGAATCATCATGACACAAGAATATGCAAAGACTACCCTCCACAAATGCTTATTTGCACAAATGCAAATAAGCCCTCCTCCACCAATCTTAGGCCATTGAAAGATACAATGGAAAATGGCCAAAACCGTAAAGCAAACTGGCAACTCCAGAAAACTGATCCCTTAATAAATTACAGGAAACCCCGATACTCTGTATACACACCCGCATCTGTATTCCGATCGAATACAAATGCAATGAGACAAAATCTACACTATACAATACTAGGATCCGGCTTAAATCAAAGCCCGCTAGTATTTTCCGTCCGATCATGATCCGTGCAATACCGCACGTATCTTATCGAACCCTGCCATATCTCCATACGGCTTCTACAGCGTTTCGGCCGAAACTTGAGCAACTGTCTGTGGGGGACTCTAAAGACTCGTCAACACCTTGTTTGTGGATTTAACCACTAGCACGTCAGAGGTATTAGCCTATACGTAACGGGCTACTAGGTATTGACCAAAAGGGACGTCTGTGAGCGAACTCAAGCTGACACCCTACTGAGCCTGTCAGTGACAATATCCGTACAGTCCGGTCCGTTCGTCTATGAGCATCGCATGGCGGGCCTACGGGTTGGTAAAAGTCAGACCCCCAAAAGCGGTACAAGTCGTGTCAGAGTGTAGCCCAGAACACCCTGAGATACTACTGGATTACCTACCAGTAAATCTCCTGCCTTGGCCAAGGAATTTCATGTACTGGCTATCCTAGACACAGCGCGAGCTCACCCCCAATACCGGGAGAGACGAACCCTTGAAGATCCGCTCACTGCCTCCATATGGCTCGGGACTGTACCCAACTAAAACCTGTTGGCACGTCTCCTTTGAGCGTGGTAGGGTAGTAATCAAAGTACAGTGGGAACTCACACGAGACAAATGACGATCCTCAGGTCGATGAACTAACCTGTACACATGTCACCAGGGAACTGCTATCTGACGTCAGGTATAAGACCAACTAGCATGTTCCCGGCGAGTCCTGTTCGGTGTACTCATAACCCAATGAGCACCTGTATACATCTTAGGTGATCCAACTGACACCAGTCGCTTATGAGACCGGCCACCGCCCCTCGTCGGGGTCTCAACTGTAGACATTAGTCTACTCTGGAGTATCGATGCCCTATCTCGAAACTCCCACGACTAGGGACCTTTTAAGGATGTGCTTATAGACTACCAGCTCTCACGTATATGATCGCCCTCAAACTGCTCGTAGCCAAGCAAGAATCCTAGGGGCTCTATCAGTGTGCAATAGTGACCTGTAAGGTCACCTAAAGCAGTACACGGTGATAAAGATAAACTAGATAGCATACTATCATCTTGAGTAAGACTGTTCTACTGGGACAGGTCCTCCCTCAATCATTGCAATCACGTGCCTGTGATCCAATAATTGACTCTGAGGGCACTATCTCCAACATTCCTACTGTACTTTGATTACTACCCTACCACGGCTCAAAGGAGTCGTGCAAACAGTTAGTTTTTGGGTGCAATCCCGAAGCACTTGGAGGCAGTGACGGTTAGACAGGATTCGTCTCTCCCTGTATTGGGGGTTGATATCGCGCTGTGTCTAGGAGAGCCATTACACACAGTCCCTGGCCAGGGCAAGTGAGATAGACTGGTAGGTTTCCAGTGTTATCTCAGGTGTTCTAGGTTACACTCCGACACAACTTGTACCGCTAGTAGGGGACTGACGTTTACCGCCCCTAGGCCCGCCATGCAATGTTCTCAGACGAACAGACCGGACTGTACGGAGATTGTCACATACAGGCTCAGTAGGAGTTCAGATGGGTTTACCTCGTCAGTCTTCTTATCGACATCTACCTGGGGACCGTTACGTACAGCTAGTACCGCTTGCGGTCTGTGCTTTAACCCACTGCCAGCGTAGTGTCGAGTCTTTAGAGTCCCACACAGAGGGTTATTCGCCTTAGGGCAAAGCAGAGTAGAGGTCGCATGGTTTTAAGACAGGGTTCTTTCACATCCGTGCACTTGAGGACGTTTGGCGTCCGGACAGACATTACTAGCGGGCTCTGGTTTGAGCCAGATCCTAGTATATGTTTTGGGGTTAGTTTTATCTCAAATTATTCATGTTCCTCGGAACACGAATACGGGTGTGTATGCACAGTTGATTGAGGCGGAGGAAGAGGTTTTTCATTAGGGTTTTGGAACTGGTGCGTATGCACAGTTGACAGTCTTCTTTTTCCAAACCCTAATGAATTAGTGATATATCAATAAATAATATTAATTAAATGAAGTTGTGTCAAGGTTGGGTTTGTTGACTTGTTGACCAAGGTTGATTAGTTGACCAAGGTTGAAACTTTGACCATCATCATTTCTTTTCAAGATGCTTTTGATCTTTGCAAAAACATTTAATGTGAAATGATAATGGTCTTATCAAACCAACCATCACCTTTTTCATTTTGGATTAATATTATTAATTTTATAATTCACATATATTGTTACGGTTGTAAAACTATTCTCATTCTATCATAACAATTCTCTCTCCTCCATTCATCTTCCTCCTCCTATAGTTCAAGGAGAATCATTCTCATGAGTTGAGAAACCTCTCCTTGGAGATAAAACACCCTAAGTCACTCTCTACTCTTCCTAAGGTTGAAGGTCTAGCAAGCCGGAGACTTTAGTTTTCTCAAAGTTCGAGAAATGAGCTCAAGGAAGAAACCCTCAGGTGGATCCATCTTCGACAAGAGAAGGCAACGATGAAAGCATCATCCGACCACTACAAAGAGTCTAAGAAGAAGGAGTTCAAGTTGAGGTATAACCCCAAACCGAGTAGATAACTCTGTTGTTAGTTGCTAGTGTGTAGTTTAGCCAAGATCCGGTTTAGTAGTCCATGTTACCTAAACCCTAAAAATCGTTTTTCACCATTTCCGCAAGCCCGAAAGAACCGAGAGAGGTAACGTGGACTTACATCTAACACGACTTATACCGCTAATGAGGGTCTGACGTTACCAGCCCCCTAGGCAGATATGCGATACTCATAGACGAACGGACCAGATTGTATGTATATTGTCACTGTTAGGCTCAGTAGGGTTTAGAGATGAGTTCGCTTGTCAGCTTCCCTTCCAATCAATACATAGGAAAACGTTACGTGCAGCTCGTACCTCTAACGTGCTAGTGGTTATACCCAGTGCCAGTGTATTGATGAGTCATTAGAGTCCCCCACAAACTGTTTCCCAAGTTCGGGAGAAACGTTGTAGAGGCCGTATGGTTTTATGGCAGGGTTTGGAAAATGCACGTGTGTTTACTCACGTGTCATATTTCGGGCGGATAATACTGGTCGGCTTTAGTTTAATCGGGATCCGAATATTATGCTGTGTAGATATAATATCTTTGTCTCAGTTGCATTTGTATTCGGTCGTAATACAAATGCGGGTATGTTTATATTGTTTCGGGGTTATCCTGAAATTCGTTTCAGAATCACTTTTGGAAGTTGCCAGTTTCCAGTTTTCTATCACCCGTCTTTAACATTCGGTTAAAGACTGATTTATCTTTTCTTGATAAGTGTGGAAGGCTCTAGATGTTTCTAGATTGTGACTAGGATGGTGACTAGGCTAGTGAGTCATTAGTGCATTGATTATTGCATTAAATGATTTGGTGACTAGTTAAGGTGATTCATTGTTTTCATTAATTGTGTTCATACAAGGTGTAATTTTGACTCATTCTTTCTTTAATCTTGTAGTCACCTTCCCCTCTCCTACACTCACCTCCCCCACTTGTATAAGTGGCCGGCCCCTCCCCTCTTGTGAGGATATGGTTGTTCATTTGAGAAAAGATATAGTTTATAGTGTATGGAAATTTCATAGCTCCATTTTTTCCATCACCCGATTCAAATGGCAACTTCATTAACCGTTCGTCCATAGCTTTGGACGTAATGAGACAAAGCGTTCTACTTATTCTCTACATCAATCTTGGTCATCTCTTTTAGCAAACTTGATGATCGAGTTGCCTCAGTTCAGAGGCGGGAGCCCGTTTAAAGATCCGTCGACGTGGTGCCACCTGGACGAGAAGACTGGAGATTCAGGAGATCGGAGCAGCCGCAACAAAGCGTGGGATGATGGTTAAAGACCGAAGGACTCGGATCATTCGGTATAACTCTTCTACCCACTTTGTAGTTTGTTAGTTTAGCTTTAATGGCAGATCCGGGTTATAGTACGCGATAGCGCCAGTTGTAAAAGTTTTTGTTCCGCATTTGGCATCTGTTAGACGGCCGGGGTGCTACCGTGGACTTACACACTTTGGTTTCCTCAGAGCGGTAGAATAGAATTTCCTTTTCGCCTTTTCTCCTGGGAGGGACATAGAACGTTCGCAGCTCCTCTACGCTGTAGATATAGAGCGCATCCAGTTCTTTATGATGTTTAAGTGGAACCATGGCGACTTGAAGACTTTGCTCTTCGTCAGCGGATGTTTGTATTGAAGGCCGAGCATAGAATACAGCATGGACCTCATCTTCCGAGTCGCTACCAAAGATCAACGTAGGAGAAGATGGTCCCGGTTTGTTGTGTTGGGGCGGACCCGAATAAACTATCTCCTCTTCCTCCTCGGTATCACTGCCGAAGACAGGGATGGTGGCGTTAGCCTTGTTCTCCGGATTGTGACACCTCTCCGTGTCTTCAAAATCCGGTAAAAAGTATTTGGCATCTTCATATTTGAGGACCTCATTCATGGAGAACGGGTTCAGTTCTCCCGTCACGGTATACTCGAGACCATCCTTAAAATATTTCATACACTGATGCTGTGTAGAAGGGATGATATTATACTCGTGTAACCATGGTCGGCCGAGCAGAGCATTGTAGCATGTCTTGGCGTCTATGACGTAGAACTTAATGTCCGTGACGAGTAGCCCAAAGCGTAACGTCAGTATCTCAGACCAAAGAGTTCTTGATGATTGGGAGTCGAACCCGGAGATGGTGATCTTGTCCTGAGCAAGGTGCTGGACGCTCATGCAGATTTCTTTTAACACCCGCACATTGAGGAGATTAACGGAGGATCCATTGTCGACCTGGATTTTGCCTATCTTTATATCGTGGCAGTATCCTGAGACATAGAGGGGGCGATTGTGTTCGTACGTCCCAAAGAGAAGGTCTTCATCGCCAAAAGTGACATCGGCCGTGTGCACTTCCTCCAATTCATCCTTCATCTTTTCTTCGGCAAGGAAAGCATGGAATTGTTCCGGCTCCTGTAGTGCCTTGATTAACGAATCTCTCGCCTCTTTTGACAGTAAAAGGGCGTCAAGAATGCTGAGATGCGAAGGTAGCTTCCTCAAGTGTGCCAGAACGTTGTAGTCCACCTTATTTCTCTTTGGCGGGTCCTTGGCGGTCAGCACTTCCACAACTTGGTCATCCAGGGCGATATCCTCAGAGACCTTTTCTTTCCCATTATCTTTTTTGTTTGAGGTTTCAAGATTCTTTTCGGGTAGCGTCCGATTATGCAGCCGGATATTTTCGCAGACCTTCGGCACATCTTCTTTTCCCGAGGTGGACTCTTTAAATAGGGGGCTAAGAGCCAGCTCCTCGTCAGAATCGCTCCCGAATGTGAGAACTTGCGCTTCCCCGATGTCAACCATGCGACAATCACCGGTAGTTCTGTTAAGCCCCTCAGTCGTACCTTTCCGGTCCCGGCGAGTTTTGCGCTTCTCCCGCTTAAAATGTTGTCGGTGAGCAACATATCCTTGCCACCATCTATTGAAAGCTTTGCACGCTTCGGTGGGTGAAAAATCTTCCGATGATACAAGCAGTAGGAGGGGTGCATTTCCGCTTCACCAGTAATGTTTCCATCAGAGGATGGTAGCTTCATGCCCATTGATATAGCCTTAGCAAACCTTTTCCTCGTCTTGAATTTGCTTTTATCCGCGGTGGATGTATTTTTCTCCAGCGGGAGTGTCTCAACTCTTTCGTCAAGCCGCTGGCGCTTGGCCCTTTCAAATATGGCCGTCTCGCGTTCCCGATCAGCTTTACTTTTCAACAGAGCTTCATTGAGGAATGCGTCAATTGTTTCATCCGATGGCCCCAGAAATTCTGGTTTAGGATCTGCCCCCAGCTTTTCAGTGCAAGGAGTTTCTTCATCGTTTGTAAACGAATGGGAAATCATTTGACAACTCGCCACGTATTCCTCGGATTCATCCGACGGGCTCTCCCCCTCATCTTCTTCTTGAAAGACGTGCTTGAGGAACGCTTGGAGTGTGATGGGAGTTCGTGCATTCTGGTTGTACTCCTCTAGTGCGTCAATCTGCTTTTGTAAGTCCGTGCGCTTGTCGCTAGGCTTCACGGGCTTCTTGGATTTCTTCTTTTTCTTCGCTGAAGATTTTAACGGCTGGTTGAGAATGCTTGGGTCACCACTATCGCTTTTTGGAGTTGGGCGCGGCTTCAACATCCCTTCAATGATCTCAGGTTCCAACGGGTTCCTCCACCAGATCGCTGGCCATGTTTGAAGATCGTTCAGCATCCTCTTTGTTCTGGCTGATAGCACGATCTCCCATGAAGCTTCTTCAACGAGAGAGCACGTTGCCCCTGGCGTATTCATCCTTTTAGAGGTGTGAGGTTGCGGCGGATTCACCTTCCGTCTGTCGGACTACACGAACTTTCCCTGTTGGTACTGGTCTTCAATCCAATTTTTTAAGACGTAGCAATCTTCGATCGGATGACCCGGTACTCAGTGATAGAGACAGTAATTGGGATCATGGACGTCGTTTGGCTGCGACGGACGTCTTGGATCCGGCAGGTTTATGAGTCGGTTTCGCAACGCCGGCTCGAACAATCTTCTCGTTTTATCTCGGGGAAACGAGTAAGGACGTCCTGGGCTCTCCTCAAGGGGTACGTGCAGACGCATATTATTTTGACGGACAGCCGGTTTCAAGTTGCCCGTCTGTTGTTGAGAATTAGCGACAACAAGTGCTTTTCCCTTACCCTTCTCATTTCGAGAGTCGGGCTTTGGAGGAGGAGGTCTATGGCCCATCTGGTCCATTTGAGCTAGCTTGTAGATCAAGTCTTGGAAGGTAGTCGGCTTGAAGAACATCATGAATAGCGAGATGGTCGCTTGCGGATCTATGGTTCCCACAAACATGCCTACCGCAGGAGCCTCTTCGATGCGTTGCTCGCATTTTGACCATAAGTTCCTCCACCGTATTGCGTACTGCACCCACATTTCACCTGGCTTCACCCTGACATTAATCAATGCCGTTATCGGGGTGCGTTCGCTGGCGCTTGCGAAACGCTGGGTAAATAGCAGCTCCATCTCCGCGAAGGTCTTGATAGAGTCGTTTGGGAGCTCGGAGTACCACTCGAATGCTGTATCCGATAAGTTACCAACGAACTGGCGAAGTAACAATTTATCATCACCGCCAGTGTTGCCGCAAAGCGCCCTGAACTGGGAAACATGCTGGTGGGGATTGCCCGTCCACTTGTAGACATGAAATTTCAGTATTGTATAGCCCGGCGGGTACTTGATTTGATCATACCGGCTCGGAAATGGTCGCCCCGTTTTTACGATCTGTCCGGTTGCCTCAGTCGCCTGATGAACCCGGATCTGCTGAGCTATATATTCATCCAAGTCAACATTGGAGATTGTCTCCTCCTTGGCTGTTGACAGAGCCGGTGGAGGATTTGACGTTTGTCCCCTATCGACTTCAAGGACGATCGGGGGATCTTAAGCAGGAGGATCTTGTTGGATCATCATTCCCACCATGTCCTGGAACAGGAGGGCCATTCGCTTTATGTTGGCTGCTTGTTCAGCAGCCTCTTTATCCTTCTTCTCCTATATGCGACGAAGGAATTCAGCGTCAGTTTCTTGCTCCTGGCGTTCATCCGAGGATGCTTCGGGGCATTCTTTTGTCCCAGTGAGTGTAGCCATCGCATTCATCATTTCTTGGAGCTTCTGCTATTGCTCCTGAGCTTTGGTTACTGACCGTGTAAGCGGTCTATGACCTGTAGATGCGCGACTGTCCTCATTTCCCGACGCCATGTATACAGTATGGACTACAATGCCCCCGGATTTAGGGCATTTAGGCTCACCACCTTTGACATTTGCCGCGGGCGTGGGAATTTTCTTCGGCCACTTTCTCTTGTGGGCCGTTGAAGTTGAAGGGGCCGTTGCAGCGGGCACCCTGGTGATTGTCGTCCTTTGCTGTTTGATTGGCTGGTCCTTATCTTCCTGCACTTTCGCCCTTTTTTGCTGACGAGAGTGACCTTGGTCAATTACGGAGTCTTGAACCTTTCACCAAACTTTATAAATTTTGGAGGATAGCCGCTGAGGGGGCTGCTCCAGCTTCGTTTCCAGAACCCTCTCCGCAGGTGGAGGAGATATTTTTAGCGTAGCAGTGAGAGAGTTCTTACATACCCTCCTAAGTGGTTCAAAGCTGTTCCTAGTTGGAACAGCAGCATTAACTTCCGTCATCGGAGCCGGTGGAGTTAGCCATGAGCGGGAGTTTCCCCCGGCCTTCCTTACTCGGCGCCAGTGGCAACGTCGAGCATGACAAGCCGTTGGGACTGGCTCGGCGATAGGGACAGCTTCATCTTGCCCCCTGTCCGAATGAGGTGCTGCTGGTGTCAGCCTATTAAAGACTGATGTTGTCCTTTGAGTGGCGATGTTCAATCTGTCAAAGACAGATCCTTGAGCAGGAGCAGGAGCCGGAATAGTCAGCCTTGAAAAGACTGACTCTTTAACAGGAGAAGCCGTCTTGGCGACTTCTGGACCAGGGGTGGCTGTCTTTCTCGGGACGCCCATTTCAGGGTTCAGGGGCTTCTTGGCGGGCCCATCAGGGTTCTGGTTCAGTCTGGCAAAGATAAAGGCTGCCGGTTTGATATTGGACGACCCGTTGAAAGGGGCCGTTGTAGCAGTGAGCCTATCGAAGACCGACTTCTTGTGCGCTTCTGGTGCGGGCACTGGCATGGTGAAGCATGCAGGCGGGATCTTGGTTCTAAAAAACAGACCGGTGGTGGCCTGGGTCACTTGTTCCAGCGGCATGGCAAGGATGGAGGCCGCTTGAGGCCCATAAGCTACACCTCCAGGTGAGGTGGAGCGTCGGTTGCACTTGCATTTCGAGCAGCTCGGGCAGTTGGAGGCCATTGATGCTTGATTTCGGTGCCAGGCAAAAGAACAAATCTTAGTAACTTGAAACCCAAAGGTAACCATTAACAAACCGCGATTCGTTCGCGAAGACAACACACGAAGTGTGGAGTGGAAAGAGGAAAAGGTCCCACCGAGCATGCCAGAATCTGTTCCCCTCCGAAAGACGCGGCGGAGACGCGATAGACGTCTTGCCTGAAATTCAGGACAGATGCTATTTGGTTTTATCCGTCCACCTCTCCGAAGATGCCGAGTTTATTTACGACACCGTGTATCGGAGGTTTAGACGGATGCGGCTGATGTAGCAGACTTCGTCAGATTCCCCCACGCTTGAGGGGTTTTTGATTGTGGGGATGCTCTTCCCTGCAGGCGCAAGCCCCTGCAGTTAATTACGCTACCGCATCGCGATAACAACTTTCTCCTTCTCCAGAATTTCGTTTTGTGTGGTGTGTGTTTGTTTTATTCGTGGTTGCCCGTGGATTGTATACGGAGACTAAGTGATGCATTCGCCCGTAGGACGTGGATTAGTCCAAATCCTTATTTACTTAGATTTGGGTTTGGTGTTTTAGTTTAAGGATACGTTAGCCATATTGAGGCTGAGATCAACTTAAACTTTTGTTAAGGATACGTTAGCCTAATCTCCAAACTAAGATCAACTTAACGGGATCGTTTAGATCTGACAAAAGAGCAATTGGCTCTATTGTTTAGTTTAATGACGTTGCGGTCGATTTCCAGTTTAGGGACATGGTGGTCCATGTTCCAGTTTAGGGACGTAGGGGTCCATCTCTAGTTTAGGGACATAGTGGTCCATGTTCCAGTTTAGGGACGTAGGGGTCCATCATTCCCATTTGGGGACGAGCATTAGTTTAAGGACATTTCAGTCCAACGTTCCCATTTTGGGACGAATATTAGTTTAGGGACGTTTCGGTCCAACATTCCCATCCAGGGACGAATATTAGTTTAAGGACGTTTCGGTCCACGAGTTTAGGGACCCCGCAGTCCGTATCGATGTGTGGTTGTCGGGACTCGTCACCTCTCTGACGTCGTTGAAGGACTACAATGATAGTTGTCAGAGGAGTTCGGAGATGTAACCTTGAACCGGAAGTAAATTGATTTAGGAGAGCAGTCTTGCTCAGTCAATTTAGTTTGAGGACTTACGGCCATGATTGGGCTCAGTCCAGTTGAGAATATTCAACGTTTTTATCTTTGGCCTATTAGGCCTGTGCTAGGGCTTTTCCCCTCTTTAATAATGCACTGCATTTTATTTTGGCCTGCTAGGCCTTTTCGATTTGGGCTCTGCCCTTCTTTAAAATAATACATTGCATTTAATTTGGCATGTTAGGCCTTTTTTTAATTGGGCTTGGCCCTTCTGTAAATAATGCAGTGCATTAATTACTTGACAGTGGCTTGTCAGGCGCTTTGCGCCAATTACTGAGCGCAAGCGCTTGTCATGATGACACGTGTCACACTCTGGTGAGCGCAAGCGCAACAGCGCAGAGCGCTGCGCCAGTGCGCTGCGCAAGTGCGCTGCGCTATTGCGCTACTGACACGTGGCGCGCTCTGGTGAGTTGCGCCAACATTAAAGAGCAATGCTCTATTTTTAAAAGCGCATAACGCAAGTGGTTATGTTGCTGACACATGGCGCTCTCTGGTGGCTTGCGCCAACCCAGGAGCGCAACAGTGCAGTTTTAGCTAGTGCAAGGCACTGTTTCAATAACTTGGTCCAATTTTGGATTCAAGAAATGAATATTTAAGATTCCAGAACCAATGGTTTATAAAAAATTACAAGGCACTGTTATTATTTATTTTTTATTGAAGATCATTGATCTCGTTCTTAGATCAATGATCTATTCAGATGAAGTTCTTCTTGAATAAAGGTTTTTACCTTTTTTCTCTTTTTCTTAAAATTCTTCAGAGTTCTCTCTATTCTCTGTGCTATTGTTTTTGATCTTGATGTTCATGTTTTCTTAATTGGGGCCAAGGGGCCATTATATAGTGCCCATTAATTTGTTAAATTTGTTAAAGAGATCATTCTCTGAGTGATTTGGGGAATTTTCACCACCGTTGGATTTTTGATCCAAGGGCTTCTGTTTTACAGAAGACAATCTTCTTGTTTTAACAAGAACAGAAAGATCTTACTGGAATTTTAATTCTGTTTGGCGCAGATGCACCAGCGCTTGACACGTGTTGTTAGTTATGTATATGCCCTAGAGGCCATTGTTGTACATATGATGTATATTATGGTAGATGCTTGGATATATACAGAGAGGACTTTTTTGCTCGTCATGATAGTATGCTATTTGGTTTCACTTTATCTTAACAGGTTGTGTTGTATTGGATTACTGTCTTTCTCTCACATGTTGATAAAGCCCTTAGGATCTGTACTCGACTACTGGGATTATGATGAGATCATACTAGTGGGGCCACGGTAGTCGATGAGTACATCCTATAAATTTTCTTAGTCGAGGGTATATCGAGACGGGGCATCGATACACCAGAGTAGACTAGCGTATACGCATCTTGGCCCATAAGATGGGCGACGGATGATCCCATATCCATCGGTGTTTGACATCAGAGATGGTGTACGGGTGCTCAGTGGAGACTGGGTACACTGGACGGACTCGTCGAGAACTCCCAGATGGTGATATACGACACGTCAGATGGCAGTTCACCGGTGACACTGGTACAGGGTAGTCTGTAGACCCGAGATCGTCATAGAGTCTTCTGTGATTCCCACTGTGCTTTGATTTCCACCTTACCACGTCCAATAGGGCATGCAAAACGGTGGCTTTTGGGTACAGTCCCGAATCACATGGAGGCAATGAGCGATAGGAGGGGATTCGTCTCTCCCGGTATAGGGAGTTGATGTTGTGCTGTGTTCGATTGGCTATAACTGGAAGTCCCTGGCCAGGGTTGATATAGAGATATACTGGTAAGTGTTACCAGTAGTTTCTCGACCTGTTATGAGCCTCACATCGACATGACTTATCGGTAACTGGGGTCTGACGTATACCACCCCTAGACTTGATATGCGACATATCAGACGAACAGACCGGACTATACAGGAGTGTTACTGATTGGATTCACAAGAGAACGGACATGCTAGCTTGTTGATCTTCTGATCGCTCAATACCTGGGTGTCTGTTACGTTTAGCTGACCGCTTGCAGCTTGTGGGTGTTTGATATGATCATCACCTGCTACCGGCGTATTGACGATTCTTTAGAGTCCTACACAGAGGTTTCTTAGCTCAGGCAAAAAGGAGTAGAGGCACATATGTGATATGTGCAGGACCGAGGATAATGCGATATGAGATACCGTATTAGATTCTCGCGATATTTAGATATGAACCGGGTCATCGGATCAAGTGTTGATTTGATGAATCGGTACATGATATATTTGTCGGTTATATTCGATATAGACGGATCGTCGGATCAATTGTTGATTCGATGATTTAATGTATAATGATATATATGATATATTGTATTACATTATCTAATATTGGCTCGCTTTATTATTTCATTTTCTCATCGGATTAATACATTGATATATATGCGATATATGTTAATTGTATTATTTTCTTTTGTTGCAAATATATAATATATATGTGATATATATTATTGTGACATGATATGATTTATAATGAAACATGTTTAGGGATGATAAAAAGAGATTAGGGTTAGCTTATTCTTGATTATTCTAGAAGGATTTCCTTTTGTCTTGGTTAAGATATTATGGTTGATACTTATCCTTGACTCATACTTAACCTAACCAAACCCTAGCTCTAGTTTATTCTCTACAAAGGTTTAGCCTCCCATCCTTCACCATGGTTCCATAATCAATCATATACTCTTATCTACTATTCATCACAAAAGGATGATTCTCATTTTATTCTTCATCTTCTTCTATCAGGAGTTTTTGAGAGAGCTCACTTGTGATTTCTTTTGTGATGAGTTCTTGTGAGAAAATGATATAAAAAGAAAGCTTAAATACTACTCCATCATCCTCATCTAATCTAGACCATTAGATTAGGGTGTTCACATCATTAGAGTGAGAGAGCTTTGGTTATAGCAACTTCGACGTAGATCATCGGAGAAGCGGAACACTACAAGCTAGCATGGATCGAGTCGTGGAGCCTCTCTTGAGTCCGGGAGATCGTGGAACCGCGGTGAAGGGACTTCTACTCGGAGCTTGTGAAGCAAAGGAGCGTACTACAAAGGTTCTAATCCCTCACACTTAGCTTTAAATATGTTATCTTGCATGTTAAACCCTAATAATCTAGCAAAGATCCCGGCTTTGGGTTGTTCGACACATCTAAAATTTTATATAGGCATGTTTGATGCTTTATGAACCTTCACTACAGAGCCTAGAAACCATACAGTGGTATCAGAGCCTAGCTAGAGCATTAGGCTACGTGTTTACGAAGTTAAAACTCCGATCGAACCCGTACCGACAAAATAAAACCCCTATCTGTATATTTTTCAAAAACTGTGATTTTTCGGAATTAAAAATTCTTAAAATTACCAGCAGGAAAATATAAGCATCTACCTGAAACACATGTCAATGATCCGTACGTTGCGCCGCGGAACCGCGACAATACTCTTCTACTGCCGCGGAACCGCGGCCGTACAGTCATGTTGATTGACTCGTTTTTCAATGGTTATAACCGTAGGTGATTATGTATTTTTCTGGGTACTTTTAATCTGGCTCCAGTGTTGAGTGTTCTGGGGTTTATTTTGTAATCGTTGATTCGATCGGAAAATTTAATTTTGTGTTTTTTCCGGATATTTAGAAACTGTTAAAATGTTCGAACGGATATCATTAACTCACTTTTTCCCGGCACGGCAAACTTTCAAGTGTTGAATTTTTTTTCCGGGTTTAAATCTTTCGGAAAAATGTGCAAGTAACACGGTGGACCCTCTAGAAGACAACAAACCTTAACTCGATTATGTGACCGTCTTGAACTGCCTTTTGAACCTTCGGGTTTGGGGCAGTACGGCGTGCCACATGTGAGGCGTTGGCTTGACCCTTTTACGGCTGGATCACTGGTACTGTGACATATTCTGGGATTATTTGAACTCCAATCAAGTGTTGAGCTATTTGGGAAATTTTGGGTATTTGATTATCTGTTCGAAAAGTTTAATACTATCTATTTATCTGGAATGTGATGCAATATGTGGAATTCATATAGTTAGGCATGAAATGCGAACTATGTGATATTTCGGATTTAAGATGTCTAAAATTATTGTGGATTCCAAATATTGTAGTTTTACAATTTCTTTTCTGTGACCGTAAGTGTAGTATGTAGTTGTATTGCCGGTTTTTGTTGCTATACGACAACGACGATCGGTGTATGCATACTTACTTACGTTGATGATATGTGATATTATGTGTTGCTGTGATATGTTATATTGGATAGTCGTATTCTGAATAGTCGGAGGTTTTATGTGAGATGAGGGTTTTTATTTTCATTCATGTAAAATACAATTGTATGTAATATTCTTTTATTGGGGCACTTCCGGGATGAGGTTGATGTCACCCTTGTATATTATTTACTTTTCTGCATTAGGTAAACCCAAGGAGGGGAGTACAAGTAACCGGGTTCTATAGTCCAGTGGGAGGCCATCTCGAGGAGTCGAGACCGGGTCTCCTAACCCTAGAATTGGCAGTGTTACTTGCCGCTCAAGTAAGGGTCTAGGGATGTGGGTTTGGCTATTCATCGCGACCATGGAATCTGTGTTTTATACATGCTCGTATTGAAAACACGGACGTCCTAGTATATCCAATATTTCATATATGTTCTTCTACTGCAATGTTATGTGATGAGATCATATTACTGCCTGAGAAGAATGCTTATACTATATATATATATATGCTGATATATAAATATTACTGCTTTCGTTTCTTCTGTGATGCTTAAGAAGCATAAGCTGATGGAATTTTTTTATTAATGAGATTAATAAAAAGCAAAGAAACCTAAAAGATGTTGTAGAATCAAAACTTTATAAAAAGGGTAGCAACAGTTTTGCTTTGCATAGCGGTATATATGATATACCCTGCACCTTATTCAATGAGGAAAGAGCCGAGATCCCTTCACCGGGAGTGACCTCTTTAGCGAAACTGGAAGATGCTACAAAACTCGGTTTGTCTTTTGATTGCTTTTAGAGTTTTGCTTTGCACAATGATATATATGATATATCCTGCACCTTATTCGATGAGGAAAGAGCCGAGATCCCTTCACCGGGAGTGACCTCTTTAGCAAAACTGATGAAATCCTCAAAAACACTCCATTTCAAAATTTCACATGATTCTACGACGATATCAAGTTCATTACGCTCTTGGTTTTCTGAAAAACCTGCGTAGCCCTCCGTCATTTCAGATAAAGACTAGTTAGTATTCGTGCTACGTTTGTTGACTATGTTAAGGCGTAATGTGCGGTAGCTAATTAGTACTTAGCTGTTAAAACATGAGATGTGATTGGATTAGGGTAGTTGTACGACTTTGTTGACTATGTTAAGGGTCGTGCAGGTGGGTTTAATTCAATCGGGAAATGACGGGTTGAACTTGGCTAGCAATTATGATTTGTTGACTATGTTAAGGTCATAAGTTGCTAGGGGCAAAATATTAGCGGAAATTTCAAGTGTTGAAATTTGCAATGAGATTGCATGCCTCCTATGAGATAGTTGGATCCCGATACCCGCTGCGAGTAAGAGTTACTCCTGGGAGAGTTTTACACAGGATAATTAGTCGATCAAGTAGGTGTCTAGAAAAGTGTTAACGGGGTTACGCCTCTGGGAAAACGAGGTTTACTTTAATTAGGTCCGTGCGAAAGCACGGGGAACCTCCCTCAAGTACTGACACTGATCTGGCTGAAAGATTGACGAAATTGTAGTGTGTAATTAATCCCGGCTAATCTTACCTTTTAGGGTTTGAAGGTAGATTTGATAAAAACAATGGGAGACATCCTGATTAGATAAGATAATAACCAATCTAATCTTGCAAGAGCATACGCTAAAGTGTTTTCTTTTCTCTCTCTCTCCAGGTAGCGACCATGTCAGGCCATAATCAAGATAATAATATGGATGTATTGACTGAACCCGCTTATTATACTGAGCAGGGGAACGTTGGACCCGTTCTTTCTTATAAGTGTTATAAGACTGAACAGGGAATAGGAGAATATCTGGATTCTCAAGCCGCCCAAAAGAACATGCATATTGATGCATCTTCTTCAGGTGTGTTAGTTATTGAGAACTATTTCTCAGTTCACCCTACGTCCTGGGTATTAGATACCGGATCAGGATCCCACATATGTAAATTGTTACATGGGCTACGAAAAGGTAGAGAACTGGGAAAAAGTGATCATTCCGTTCAAGTAGGAAACGGTGCAAGTATTGCAGCCAAAGCAGTTGGCGAATATCACCTGGTATTGCCAACTCGTAATACACTGATTCTAAATGAGTGCTATTATATACCGAACATGATGTGCAACATTATATCAGTTTCTTTATTAAGTAAAAAAGATATAATTTTGTAGTAAAGGATAATGTTATGAACATATTCCTAGATCAAAAGTTGATTGCATCAGGCTCGTTACATAATGGCATATTCATTCTAAATCAGAATACAGTCCTCAATATACAAAACACACACAAGAGGAAAAGTTCAGAAATGAACGAATACTTCTTGTGGCATTGTAGATTTGGTCATATCAATGCGACACGACTGGCTAAGTTACATAAGGATGGTTATTTGAATCCGTTCGAATTATCATCTTATGATACTTGCCATTCATGTCTCGAAGGAAAAATGACCAAAGCTCCGTTTAGTGGACACGGAGAAAGAGTTACGGAACTCTTAGGACTGGTACGTAGTGATGTATGCGGTCCCATGTCTATACACGCCAGGAACGGTTCTTCCTATTTCAATACATTCACTGACGATCTCTCTAGATTCGGACATGTGTTCCTGATGAAACACAAGTCTGATGCTTTTGAGAAATTCAGAGAATATAAGCACGAAGTAGAGAATCAAACGGGCAAAAGTATTAAGATTCTTCGATCTGATCGAGGAGGTGAAAACTTAAGCAATGAGTTCCAAGATTATCTAAAAGAGAATAGGATTCTCTCTCAACTTACTCCTCCTTATAGACCACAGCACAACGGTGTATCGGAACGGAGGAATCGCACCCTATTAGATATGGTGCGCTCTATGATGAGCGATGCTGAGTTGCCTATTTCCTTCTGGGGTTATGCGCTTGAGACAGCAGCATACCTATTGAATCAAGTTTCCTCTAAATTTATGCCTACCACACCATATGAGATATGGAGTGGGAAGAGACCATATTTTAAACGAGTTAAGATATGGGGTTGTCCGGCCTATGTCAAAAGGAAAATCCAGACAAACTCGAGGCACGGTCAGTACTTTGCAAGTTTGTGGGATATCCTAAGAATTCCCAAGGATATTTTTTCTACCACGCTGAAGAACAAAAAGTGTTTGTTTCTCAATATGCCACCATTTTGGAAAAGGAATTTTTTGCAAAAGAAATTAGTGGCAAAGAGGTAGAGCTGGAAGAGGTTCCAGAAACACAAGTTGCAACTGAAGATTTAGTAGAACCAGAGGATTCAGTAGTACCCGACGAACCCCAGGCTCTCCGCCGATCTAGTAGGGTTTCTCGTCCACCTGAGAGATACTACGTTTTCTCATTGATGGTGGAAGCGAGGATTGCATCATGGAAGATGATGACCCGACTAGTTTCGAGCAGGCCATCACGAGTGGTGACTCTGTGAAATGGCTGGATGCAATGCGATCTGAGATGGAATCCATGTACACCAATAAAGTATGGATTTAGGAAAATACTCCTGAAGGGGTAAAACCCAATGGGAGCAAGTGGATTTTTAAAAGGAAATTTGGTGTAGATGGAAAAGTTGAGTCTTTCAAAGCTAAACTTGTAGAAAAGGGTTTTCGTCAACGACCAGGTGTGGATTATGACGAAACCTTTTCTCCAGTAGCTATGCTTAAGTCCATCTGGATCTTACTTGCCATTGTTGCATACCATGACAACGAAATCTGGCAAATGGATGTTAAGACCGCCTTTTTAAACGGTGATTTAGAAGAGTGCGTGTACATGACTCAGCCAGAGGGCTTCGTAGATAGTGGGAGAAGCGGAAAGGTGTGCAAGCTGCATAAATCCATTTATGGGTTGAAGCAAGCATCGCGGAGTTGGAACATCTATTTTTATGCTGTAGTCAAAGAGTTTGACTTCATCAAAAATATAGATGAACCTTGTATCTATAAGAAGGTGGCAGAGAGTAAGGTTGTCTTCCTCGTATTGTACGTGGATGACATACTCTTGATAGGAAATGATATTCCTATGCTGCAATCTGTCAAGCTCTTCTTATCACAAAGATTCTCAATGAAAGATCTAGGTGATGCCTCCTGCATATTAGGGATTAGGATCTATAGAGATAGATCCAAAAGGATACTGGGATTGTCCCGATCCAGGTACATTGACACCATACTAAAGTGGTTTAGTACGGATGAATCCAAGCGTGGGAACCAACCCACGATCGCTGGACTCACTCTCTTCAAAGAGATGACTCCCAAGACAAATTTGGAGAGAGCTCGCATGCAAGGGATAACCTATGCTTCGGCAGTAGGCTCTATCATGTATGTGATACTATGTACCAGACCCGATGCAGCATACTCACTAAGTGTAGTCAGTCGGTATCAAGAAGATCCTGGAGAGAGTCACTGGACAGCTGTGAAGAACATTCTCAAGTACTTGCGAAGGACTAGAGACATGTTCTTGGTGTACGGTAATGGAGAACTCCGGGTGGAGTCCTTTACCGATTCCAGCTTCCAAAGTGATAAGGACGACTCTAAGTCGCACTCGGGATTTGTCTTTACCCTCAATGGAGGGGCGGTATGTTGGAAGAGTTCCAAACAGGATACCGTTGCAGACTCGACGATGGAGGCTGAATACATCGCTGCCAACGATGCTGCCAAAGAGGCTGTCTGGATGAAGAAGTTCATTAGTGAACTTGGTGTGGTTCCATCCATTGAGTATCCAATACCTCTATATTGTGATAACAATAGAGCTGTGGCTTTGGCCAAGGAACCCAGATCCCATCAGAAGTCCAGACATATTCTGAGGCGGTATCAACAGATCAGGGAGATAGTTGATCGCCGGGAGATCGAGGTCAGGAGAGTAGATACGAAGGACAACACTACAGATCCACTCACGAAGGACATTCCCCAGATACAGTTTGAGAGATTATTCGGGATGCTAGGTATGAGATACTACAGCAACTGGTCTTAGTGCAAGTGGGAGATTGTTAGTTATGTATATGCCCTAGAGGCCATTGTTGTACATATGATGTATATTATGATGAATGCTTGGATATATACAGAGAGGACTTTCTTGCTCGTAATGATAGTATGCTATTTGGTTTCACTTTATCTTAACATGTTGACTTGTATTGGTTTAATGTCTTTCTCTCACATGTTGATAAAGCCCTTAGGATCTGTACTCGACAACTGGGATTATGATGAGATCATACTAGTGGAGCCACGGTAGTCGATTAGTACATCCTATAAATGTTCCTAGTCGAGGGTATGTCGAGACGGGGCATCGATACACCAGAGTAGACTAGCGTATACGCATCTTGACCCATATGATGGGCGATGGACGATCCCATATCCATCGGTGTTTGACATCAGAGATGGTGTACGGGTGCTCAGTGGAGACTGGGTACACTGGACGGACTCGCCGAGAACTCCCAGATGGTGATATACCACACGTCATATGGCAGTTCTCCGGTAACACTAGTACAGGGTAGTCTGTAGCCCCGAGATCGTCATAGAGTCTTGTGTGATTCCCACTGTGCTTTGATTTCCACCATAGCACGTCCAAGAGGGCGTGCAAAATGGTGGCTTTTGGGTACAGTCCCAAATCACATGGAGGCAATGAGCGATAGGAGGGGATTCGTCTCTCCCGGTATAGGGAATTGATGTTGTGCTGTGTTCGATTGGCTATAAGTGGAAGTCCCAGGCCATGGCTGATATAGTGATATACTAGTAACTATTACCAGTGGTTTCTCGACCTGTTATGAGCCTCACATCGACACGACTTATCGGTTACTGGGGTGTGACGTATACTACCCATAGACTTGATATGCGACATATCAGATGAACAGACCGGACTGTACGGGAGTGTTACTGATTGGATTCACAGGAGAACGAACAAGCTTGCTTGTTGATCTTCTGATCGCTCAATACCTGGGAGGCTGTTACGTTTAGCTGACCGCATGCAGCTTGTGGGTGTTTGATATGATCATCACCTGCTACCGGCGTATTGCCGATTATTTAGTGTCCTACACAGAGGTTTCTTGGCTCAGGCAAAAAGGAGTAGAGGCACATATGTGATATGTGCAGGACTGAGGATAATGCGATATGATAAACCGTATTATATTCTCGCGATATTAAGATATGAACCGGGTCATCGGATCAAGTGTTGATTCGATGAATCGGTACATGATATATTAGTCGATTATATTCGATATAGCCGGATCGTCGAATTAAGTGTTGATTCGATGATTTAATGTATAATGATATATATGATATATTGTATTACGTTATCTAATATTGGCTCGCTTTATTATTTCATTTTCTCACCGGATTAATACATTGATATATATGCGATATATGTTAATTGTATTATTTTCTTTTGTTGCAAATATATAATATATATGTGAAATATATTATTGTTACATGATATGATTTATTATGAAACATGTTTAGGGATGATAAAAAGAGATTAGGGTTTGATTATCGTTAGCTTCTTCTTGATTATTCTAGAAGGATTTTCTTTTGTCTTGGTTAAGATATTATGGTTGATACTTATCCTTGACTCATACTTAACCTAACCAAACCCTAGCTCTAGTTTATTCTCTACAAAGCATTATCCTCTCATCCTTGACCATGGTTCCATAATCAATCATATACTCTTATCTACTATTCATCACAAAAGGATGATTCTTATTTTATTCTTCATCTTCTTCTCTCTTGAGTTTTTGAGAGAGCCCACTTGTGATTTCTTTTGTGATGAATTCTTGTGAGAAAATGATATAAAAAGAAAGCATAAATACTACTCCATCATCCTCATCTAATCCAGCCCATTAGATTAGGGTGTTCACATCATTAGAGTGAGAGAGCTTGGGTTATAGCAACTTCGACGTAGATCATCGGAGAAGCGGAACACTACAAGATAGCATGGATCGTTCGAGTCGTGGAGCCTCTCTTGAATCCGGAAGATCGTGGAATCGCGGCGAAGAGACTTCTACTCGGAGGTTGTGAAGCAAAGGAGAGGACTACAAAGGTTGTAATCCCTCACACTTAGCTTTAAAGATGTTATCTTGCATGTTAAACCCTAATAATCTAGCAAAGATCCCGGCTTTGGGTTGTTCAGCACATCTAAAATTTTATTTGGGCATGTTTGATGCTTTATGAACCTTCACAAGAGTGCCTAGGAACCCTACACGTGTCACGCAGCGCACAGCGCAACGTAACTGCGCTTGCGCACCTGCGCTGACACGTGTCGTTCAGCGAACAGCGCAGCGCACCTGCGCTGACACGTGTCGCGCAGCGCACAGCGCAGTTGCTGCGCTACTGCGTTGACACGTGTCGCGCAGCGCACAAACCAGCGCAGCTGCACTTGCGCACCTGCGCTGACACGTGTTGCGCAGCGCAGTGCTTGCGCAACTGCACTTACGCAGCTGCACTGACACGTGTCGCGCAGCGCAGCGTTTGCGCAACTGAAGCGTTGCTTCCTTTAATTTTTGTTTCAAATAGAGCCTTGCTCTGATTGGGCGTGCTGCCTTGGGTGCTGCGCTAATCGTATCAGCTTTTGACACGTGGCGCGTTGCGCGCAGCGCAAGGGATTTGAAGCGTTGCTTCAATTTTTGAATTTTGAAATTCAAACAGAGCTTTGCTGTGATTGGGGGAAACAAAACCCATTCTAGAATTTCATAACTAGCAATTTAAAACCAAACTATGCATGAAAAACACTAAATTAACATCAATTAACACCCACTTAAGCAAATTAACCTCTTAGATTAGGTTAGCATAACAACTAGATAGCAAAATAGAATTAATTAACTTAGTAATGGTTTCTAAAACCCTAGTTTAAACTCAAACCATTCTCTTTAAAAACTAGAATGAGAAATTAGCAATAATTTTAACACTAAAACAATTTCAAAGATCTAATTTAGCACACTTAAGCTACAAATTAACCATTGATTAGAAATTATACCTCACAAGTTCAAACCTAGCTTGCTCTAGCCTCCCAAGATGCCATCTTTCTCCAAGTTTTGAACCAAATTAGGTTTGAGAAGAGATAGAATAGGGTTTTGTGTTGAATTTGTGAAGGAAGTTGTGGATTTTTATGGATTTTTGAGGCAATTTTTGATGAAATTGAAGAGAAAAGAGAAGGGGGGAAATGGGGGAAGTTGCATGCTGCTCTCGGGCAGTAGAAGGGAGTGGGGAGAGTGTTGGAAAAAGTGTGGAAAATTTCAAAGTCAAATACCCCCCCCCCCATAACTCTTATACCCATACCTCAAATTAGTATATTTAAATCGATTTTAAAACATTAAATTTCACAAGAGTTGTAGTCAAACAAGAGGGGGAGAAAAAGAAGGATGCTGTCAAGGTGGGGCCGGCCATGGTGGAGGGGTGAAGAAATGTGAGTGATTACAAAAAAACTTCCATGCAAAAGACCCCTCACAAGCTCAAAATTGCAAGTTTTAGTTTAATTATTTAAATTTTTAATTTCCTTTGATTATAACCAATTTGAACTTGAAATAAAATACTATAAATTTATATTGCTAACTAGATTTTAGTATTCATGGTTCTATAGTTTATAATTAGCCCATTCAAATTTCTATTTATCGCTAATTTAATGTATTTTTAACAGCTTAAAATAATATTAAAGAAATTGTAAAATTAGGGAAAAATTTTAAACGACCAGAATTTTATAAGTAACTCATTAGCTACTAAAAACTAGCAATTAACTATCCAAATTAGGTATAATTAGGCCTATACTGAAAAATAACAATAACGACGATTTACGGAAAAATACCAAATATTTACCGATTTTTGGGAAAACACCAAAACGACTTTTCAAGGCGTTACATGTCTCCCAAGACTGATTTGGAAAGGGATCGCATGTCTATTATACCCTATGCTTCGGCGGTAGGCTCTATAATGTATGCGATATTGTGTACCAGACCATATGTTGCTTACGCACTGAGCGTGGTAAGCCGGTATCAGTCAAACCTTGGGGAGTAGCACTGGACCGCAGTAAAGAACATTCTCAAGTACCTTAGAAGGACTAAGGATATGTTCTTGGTTTACGGCGGAAACGACCTCCAGATCGAGGCCTTTGCTGACTCCGGCTTCCAGAGTGACAAGGATGACTCCAAGTCCATGTCGAGTTGTGTCTTTACCCTCAATGGAGGGGTGGTCTGTTGGAAGAGATCCAAGCAGGACACCGTTGCTGACTCGACGATGGAAGAGGAGTACAGCTTTTGATGCCGCAAAAGAAGCAGTCAGGATGAGGAAGTTCTTAATAGAACTTCAAGTAGCGTCTTGAAAAGTCGTTTTGGTGTTTTCCTGAAATTCGGTGAAAATTCGGTATTTTTCCGAAAACCGTCTTTCTCGATATTTTGCAGTTTAGGGCTAATTATACCTTAAATGGATAGGTAATTACTTGTTTTTAGTAGCTAATGAGTTAATTATGAAATTTTGGTCATTTAAAATTTTTTCCCTATTTTTCAATTTTTTTAATATTATTTTAAGCCGGTAAGAAAATACATTAAATAAGCGATAAATACAAATTTCTCCGGGCTAATTTTAATCTCTAAAATTATGATAATTATAATCTAGTGATAACATGAATTTTTAGTAATTTATTTTGATTTTTAACAAATTTTTATGTTATGAAACGAATTTATTGAATTTTGAGCTAAAACTTGCAATTTTTGAGTTGTAGGGGGCCTTTTTGCATAAAATTTCTTTTGTAAAACCCCTCTCTCTTTTTCCTCAGCCCTAGGACAGCCCCACCTTGTGTGAGACCAGAAATTTCTGGCCTCAATTCTTGAGTTGTTTCTTGAGTTGAATTTGATAGTTTTTGGTTTTATTTTAATTAAAATGAATAAAGTATGATACATTGACTTTTGTGGACTTGACCATGACTTTCCCCACTTGCCCACACCCTCCCCCATTCCTTCTCTGGCCGAGACCTGCACCATCCCCCATCTCCATTATTTTCCTTCTCTTTCTCTCTCATTTTCTTCAAAATTTGCAACAAAATTCAATAAAAATCCACAAATCCCTCTCTTTTTCAACACAAAATCCTTATGCTATCATTTTCCTTAGCCATTCTTACTTGGAATCTTGGTGCTTGAGGCCATCAATTGGAGCAAAATTTTCTTGCTTGATCCATAGATCAAGAGGTATAAATTCCATCAAAGTTACTTTCTTTTGTTGCTAATTCCTTTAAATGCATGGTTTAGTGTTAATTTTAGTGTTAATCCTAATATAGTTTCTTTTAGTTAATAGTTGTAATAAACTAGGGTTTTAAACCATGGTGGTTAATTAAGTTGTTTTATAGTTAATCTAGTTGTTAATGAACTAATCTATATGGTTACCTTGTTATGTAGTCTTCTAATTGTGCTAATTTAGTTAACTTTAAAAGTTCGATTTTAGTTGTAATTGTCGTTTTAGGAATTTCAAGAGACGGTTAGTCTATGGAATTGAGTTGTGTGGCTTGATTAGTGAGTTGATTAAGGTTTAGAAAATATTATTTAGTTGACTGAACCTAATTTGTTATCTAGTATTTTGCTAACCTAAATCTAAGAGGTGAACTTGCTAATTGGGTTTGGAATTAGTGTTAATTAAGTTTTCAAGTGTGGAATTTGATTGGATTTTGCTAGGTTATAAATTCAAGAATTGGTGGTTATGGAAAATAGGATTGGAATCATTGCTATTGTGTTGTAATTAGTGTTTGTAGATTGCTTGTAGTGTGCTTGGGTAATTATACTTTATTGTAGTCGTTTTGTCGCAAATCGGCGATTGTTGCACCGATTTTTTTGGAATGTATATGCTTACTAGATTTTTATATAAATTATGTGATGGATTATTTTTGATATCTTGATGGTTGTAATGGCTTGTCCTACGACTTTTAGGATGCGTGAGTGCGGTTTTTGGGTAGTCGGGTTTTAGTTTTGCCGGGCGACCCAAATCGGCGTTTTTTTGGCAGTTTTTGCGATTTTCGCGTGAGTTCCGCGCACTTTGCGCACGTTGTACCTAGTTAGCGAACTTTAGTTGTTCCGTTGGGGTTTAGCGTCGTTCTTGAATGTGTAACCTTATGTCTGGTATTGATGTAAATTCCAGGTTCGGTCGCGGAGACGTCAGACGCGGCGCGAAAGGGAAAGGCGGTGATTGGACACAGCTAGCCAGGGATTCCGGTGAGTAGATTTAACATCTACGGGGGACGATTGTTTGGATGGCGCATGTCGCCCGATAGATTTAGTAAACTGGAAAACCACTTGTGATATTAGAATAATAATACTGGCATGATAATTGCTGCAATTAGATCAATATGTTATACCCATATACGCAAACTCAATTGTAGGACACATGCACCATTACCAGGTTTTTATATGCGGCACGAGCACTATTCATGTTTACACACACACCCTGGTAATTGCCATGCCACCACACTAGATAACTTTTAAATTGAAACCTTTTACTAATTGATACTTAAACTGGTACTATTGCCTTTAATTCCTTAAAAATGAAACCGTAGTATTGCTAATTCATGTGCATGTACTTCATCATATTAATTGTTCATGCTTAATGCATTAATCACACATCGCAACTTGATTATTGATATCATACGCATTCATTATCATTGATATATGCACTTATGTGGATTTCTTGAGATTTTATGATATTGCTGGATTTCGGGGGAAAGCCGCAAAATTTCTATACTTATTATATTTTTAAAATATGTAAATTGCGGTTTTCTAGTGATGTAAGTGTCGTCCACCATGAGTTTGCTGTGGTTTTTGGAGACCCGTTTCGAGGAGTTGGATGAACCGTTTTGGGTACATGGTGGGCCCGGTAGGGTACCCCGGGGCAAGAAGCTCGTGGTGTTGACGATGAGCCTGGCAGGGGACGGATTACCTACCGGTGACTTCATTGGGCATGGCGGATATCCAGAGGATACCGACCGGGGCCGCGAGAGGATGATATATTGATACTGAGATGGGTCAGCCGGATGGCTGAGGCCAGAGACACTATGACATGGATTTATGAGATTTGAGACAGCTTTTGGCTGTCGTTGCTGGACACCGATTTTCGTCGATTCATTGACATTATGCTGGCATTCTAAAAGAGTTTCAAAAACAAAAAGAGATAAAATATTTCTTAGATATACCTATTGAGACCTCAGATATTCATGTTGCATACATATTAGTACACTGATGTTATATACACACCTGCTAGTGCATCCAGTCATACCTGTATTATAGATGCTAGGATGCTTGTGTGCATGCATACGATAGCCTTTGTAGATGTTATTTATTACTCACGAGTTGGCAACTCACCCCCGTTGTGCCACAGTCTTTTGCAGGTCCGCTCCGTCAGTTCAGTAGCGGCGGGCGCACTTGTTCTTTTGCCTCTTTTGCCTGAGCTCGAGATTTGCTCATAGGTGGGTTATGTTATTATTTTGTACCACCTTGTATATTCTTTGTATCTAGTGTACTCCATCTACTGTTTCCACCAGATTATTGTATATTGACCTAGAGATGAGACTGTGATGTTTGTGGATTTTATGCTGTATTTTGGGGTCGAGCTCACTTGAGCCGACATGCTACTTTTTTTCATGCTTCCTTATGATTATTATGCTTGTTGTCATTTACATTGCGTGGGATTTGTGACCGCCTTATGGCGAAGAGCTAGCTCCCGCTTGGGGATGCCCTATTTTGTTGGATTCATGTATATATTTTATTGTACCCATTTTTGGGGGCCAGTATTTACAAAGGAGACTCTGCCGAAATTTTCGGAAAAATTAGTATTGTTTTTAAAAGGGGTTTTATATGACTTATTTGATAAGCTTGCTTTCAAATGTTTGGGTTTTCTTCACTCTTTTGCTTAATCGGTTTTGTTTTCTGGGCTTTTGGGTTACTTATTTTACGGACGCCTTTAGACGTTTCGTAAACTTAAGTGCCAGTCACGTTCCGTACCCTGCGGGTCGTGACAAAGTTGGTATCAGAGCGATAGGTTTTACCTTTGTGAGTGTAGGATGACCCTTGGTAGATGGAGTAAGTGACTTAAGCAGGGTAACGTAGCGTGCGTATGTCCGCGGCATACTTACGACACGGCACTCCGCCTAAGTGACTTTAGGATACTTGCTTTGAAATTTCCTTCTTCAATTCCGTGTATCCTATGATCCTATTGCACTGTCCTTACTATCCGTTTTCCTGTAATAGCCACTATGCCGCCGAAGGCTACGAGGGCACAGAGGGCTGCCGCCAGAGACGAGATTCGAGCTGGCTCGTCCGAGACTAGGACTGAGCAGGGTGGTATGCCTACGCCGCAGGGACAGACCGATCCACCTTCCCCAGGCCGTATGGATAGGCTCGAGACCGGTATGGAGGAGTTGCGACAGATGATGGGAGGCATGCAGGAGCTACGTCAGATGGTAGGATCCCTAGTTGCAGCCAGTCGTACACCGAGGCCGGATGACGTACCTACTACATCACAGACGACCATGATACCTGCTCCTACTACTACCACCGTGGCCATTCCGGTTTCACTACAGGATTTCATGAGGCTGAGACCTCCAGTATTCACCGGCACCGAGGCAGCGGAGGACCCACAGACGTTCCTTGACAGTTTAGCCAGGATCTGCCGTTCGCTGAGATGTTCGGATGATCGATGGGTAGAGCTTGCGAGTTTCCGACTAGAGGGTCTCGCGCAGACATGGTGGGAGTCAGTCTTGAGAGGTCGAGCCGCAGGTCTGCCGCCTATGACTTGGGCCGAGTTTACAGCGGTCTTTCTAGCCCGTTTCCTTCCAGAGAGCGTTCGTGACGCCAGAGCTCATAGCTTCGAGGCCTTAGTCAAGACACCTGGGATGACGGTGTCTGAGTATGACATCCAGTTTACACAGTTATCCCGATATGCTCAGTTTTGGTGGATACCGAGGAGAAGATGGTGAAGAGGTTCGTACAGGGACTTGATGCCCAGCTATACCTTGCCATTAGCGCCCAGCACTATGACACTTATTCAGCGGCTAGGGATACGGCATTGCGGATGGAGGCACGCATATCACAGACTTCGGCCGTTTCTGGGCCGAAGAGGATGCACACCGATGTACCGCCTCAGAGGCAGCGTGCCAGATTCCTTCCGAGAGATAGGCCTGGCAGAGGATTTGGGCGGGGACAGTTATATGGTTCTTATTCCCAGGGGCAGCAGCCGTCGCCAGGATGTTTTGGGTGCGGGAGTTTGCACCATCTTGTCAGAGACTGTCCGGTGAGACGACAGGGAGCAGCGACAGTTCCGCACGTGACCCTACCACCATCACCACCCCCTCCTCAGAGAGCCCTACTTCCTACCCCAAGCGATGTTCCACGCCAGTTAGGTGCACCGAGAGGCCGTGGACGCGGCGGTCCTGTTCAGAGAGGACGAGAAGGCAGAGGCCGAGGTCGAGGTCAGCCCACTATCGGTGGAGGACAGGCCCGAGTTTTTGCTTTGACACCGCAGGATGCGCAGGCATCCAATGACAGGTACTTTGCCAGTTTGTTCTTTCGACGCACGGGTATTATTCGACCCAGGTTCCACACATTCATACGTCTCTACACACTTTGCACCGGTGTTGGGCCGTGAGTCATCGTCGTTAGATCAGCCGCTTGTTGTTGTTACTCCGGTAGGCGAGTCGTTTGTCGCTCGGTTTGTATTTCGTTTGTGTTCCGTTCGTATCGGGGAGAGGGATTCATTAGTTTATTTGATACTCCTCGATATGTTGGACTTTGATGTGCTTCTGGGTATGGATTGGCTAGCCACTTGTTATGCTTCGGTGGACTGCCGTGAGAAGGCAGTTAGATTTAGCTTTCCGGGAGAGCCAGTCCTTGTTATTCAGGGAGACCGTAGTGTCGCCCTTCCCAGCTTAATTTCGTCTCTTCGCGCTGGTCAGCTCTTGCGGAAGGGATGTCAGGGATTCTTAGCGTTTGTTTGTGATACTCGAGCTGCAGAGGTTCCGTTGGACCGGGTCCCGGTAGTTTGTGAGTTCCCTGATGTTTTCCCTGATGAGCTACCTGGGCTACCGCCTGAGCGCGATGTTGAGTTCTGCATTGATTTGATTCCCGGTTCGGGGCCTATTTCTATACCGCCTTATTGGATGGCCCCGGCAGAGCTTCGAGAGCTGAAGGATCAGTTGCAGGATTTGTTAGATAAGGGGCTTATTCGACCTAGTGTTTCTCCGTGGGGTGCTCCGGTCCTGTTTGTCAAGAAGAAGGATGGAAGTTTGCGCTTATGTATCGACTACCGCCAGCTGAACAAAGTTACCGTTCGGAACAGATATCCGTTTCCGCGCATTGATGATTTGTTCGACCAGCTTCAGGGTGCGGGGTATTTTTCGAGGATCGACTTGCGATCAGGATACCATCAGCTGCGAGTTCGACAGGAGGATATACCGAGGACAGCTTTCCGCACGCGCTACGGCCACTACGAGTTTTTGGTGATGTCGTTCGGACTCACCAACGCCCCAGCAACATTTATGGATTTGATGAACCGTACATTCAGGCCGTATCTTGACTTGTTCATCATCGTGTTTATCGACGATATCTTGGTGTACTCCCGGAGCAGAGAGGAGCACGAGCAGCACTTGCGGATTACGTTACAGACTCTGAGGGAGCACCAGCTGTTCGCGAAGTTCTCCAAGTGTGCATTCTGGCTGGACAGCGTCGGATTCTTGGGTCACGTGGTTACGAGAGACGGCATTTGTGTGGACCCGAAGAAGATTGAGGCTGTTCAGCAGTGGCCCCGACCTACATCGGTTGCTGAGATCCGTAGTTTTCTAGGCTTGGCGGGCTACTACAGGCGTTTTGTTCAGGACTTCTCCCGTATAGCTGCACCGTGGACCGGTTTGACCCGGAAAGGAGTTCCTTTCGTCTGGACGGAGGAGTGCGAGCGCAGTTTTCAGCAGCTGCGGACATGTTTGACTACGGCGCCGGTATTATCTTTGCCTTCGGGATCAGGCGGATTTGTTGTCTACTGTGATGCTTCGCGAGTGGGATTAGGATGCGTTTTGATGCAGCATGGCCGGGTGATCGCTTATGCTTCTCGGCAGTTGAAGAAGCATGAACAGAACTACCCCACTCATCATTTGGAGATGGCTGCAGTGGTCTTTGCACTGAAGATTTGGCGACATTACCTTTACGGCGAGTCGTGTCAGATATTCACCGATCACAAGAGCTTAAAGTACATATTTCAGCAGCGAGACCTGAACCTCAGACAGCGTCGTTGGATGGAGTTGGTGAAAGACTACGACTACGAGATCTTATATCACCCCGGCAAGGCAAATGTGGTGGCAGATGCGTTGAGTAGGAGGCCCGGGGGTAGTCTATCCTTTTTGCGCGCAGTGCAGAGGCAGTCGTCAGCAGATTGGCAGATGTTATGCGACAGCCGAGTTGAGTTCGAGTTCACTCAGACAGGGGGACAGCTCGCGCATGTTCGTGCACGCCCACAGTTGCTTGACCGTATATATAAAGCACAACGCAGTGACGACCGTTGCTCAGAGATCATGGCACAGATGGGACAGGGCAGATTTTTCGAGTTCGTGGTTGACGATCAGGGGATTTTACGATATGGATCTAGACTGTTCGTACCGGATGCTGATGGATTGCGGCTCGACATTCTTGAGGAGGCACACCGATCAGTGTATAGTGTCCACCCCGGTTCCACCAAGATGTACCATGATATGAGAGAGACCTACTGGTGGGACGGGATGAAGAGGGACATTGCGGAGTTCGTTTCGAGATGCCTGACTTGTCAGCAAGTCAAGGCCGAGCACCAGAGGCCCGCAGGAGAGCTACAGCCGTTACCCATTCCAGAGTGGAAATGGGAACAGATTTCGATGGATTTCGTTGTGGGTCTACCCAGGACCAGTCGAGGGTACGACTCCATCTGGGTGATCGTGGATAGATTGACGAAAGCGGCTCACTTCCTTCCAGTGAAGACGACTTTCAGCTTCGCTCAGTATGCTCAGCTCTATATTGAGGAGATCGTGCGACTACATGGCGTACCGACTTGTATCGTGTCAGATCGAGGCACTCAGTTCACCAGCCGACTTTGGCAGAGACTTCAGGAGGCTTTGGGCACTCGTTTGAGCTTCAGCACAGCGTTTCATCCGCAGACAGACGGACAGTCAGAGCGGACCATTCAGACTCTCGAGGACATGCTCAGAGCGTGCGTTTTAGACTTTGGTGGTAGCTGGGATCGTCATTTACCTCTAGTGGAGTTCTCCTACAACAACAGCTTCCAGGATACTATTCAGATGGCACCTTTCGAGGCATTGTATGGGAGGAGATGCAGATCGCCCGTTTGTTGGGCAGAGCTCAGCGAGAGCAGCATTTTGGGGCCGCAGCTTGTTGAGGAGACGACATCGAAGATCCAGTTGATCCGAGACCGGATGAGAGCAGCTCAGAGCAGGCAGAAATCGTATGCAGACAGGCGCCGTCGCAGATTAGAGTTCGCAGTTGGCGACCATGTTTTTCTGAAAGTCTCTCCGATGAAGGGTGTGATGCGTTTTGGGCGAAAGGGGAAGCTTAGCCCTAGATTCGTAGGTCCCTTCGAGATCCTCGAGCGTGTTGGCGCTGTTGCTTATCGTTTGGCTCTTCCTCCCAGCTTTCCCGATGTTCACCCCGTCTTCCATGTTTCGATGCTCCGCAAGTACCTTCACGACCCTTCGCATGCGATTCAGCACCCGACAGTCCAGCTAGAGCGCGACCTTTCTTTTGCAGAGCAGCCGGTGGCCATCCTGGATCGGCAGGTGAAGAAGTTGAGGTCGAATATTATACCAACCGTCAACGTCCTTTGGCGTAGCCCGAGCAGCGAGGAGGTTACCTGGGAGACCGAGGGTGAGATGAGGAAGAAGTATCCCCATCTCTTTGAAGGTACTTTTAGCTATATTTTTTAAATTCGGGGACCGAATTTCTTTAAGGGGGGAATATTGTAGCGTCTTGAAAAGTCGTTTTGGTGTTTTCCTGAAATTCGGTGAAAATTCGGTATTTTTCCGAAAACCGTCTTTCTCGATATTTTGCAGTTTAGGGCTAATTATACCTTAAATGGATAGGTAATTACTTGTTTTTAGTAGCTAATGAGTTAATTATGAAATTTTGGTCATTTAAAATTTTTTCCCTATTTTTCAATTTTTTTAATATTATTTTAAGCCGGTAAGAAAATACATTAAATAAGCGATAAATACAAATTTCTCCGGGCTAATTTTAATCTCTAAAATTATGATAATTATAATCTAGTGATAACATGAATTTTTAGTAATTTATTTTGATTTTTAACAAATTTTTATGTTATGAAACGAATTTATTGAATTTTGAGCTAAAACTTGCAATTTTTGAGTTGTAGGGGGCCTTTTTGCATAAAATTTCTTTTGTAAAACCCCTCTCTCTTTTTCCTCAGCCCTAGGACAGCCCCACCTTGTGTGAGACCAGAAATTTCTGGCCTCAATTCTTGAGTTGTTTCTTGAGTTGAATTTGATAGTTTTTGGTTTTATTTTAATTAAAATGAATAAAGTATGATACATTGACTTTTGTGGACTTGACCATGACTTTCCCCACTTGCCCACACCCTCCCCCATTCCTTCTCTGGCCGAGACCTGCACCATCCCCCATCTCCATTATTTTCCTTCTCTTTCTCTCTCATTTTCTTCAAAATTTGCAACAAAATTCAATAAAAATCCACAAATCCTTCTCTTTTTCAACACAAAATCCTTATGCTATCATTTTCCTTAGCCATTCTTACTTGGAATCTTGGTGCTTGAGGCCATCAATTGGAGCAAAATTTTCTTGCTTGATCCATAGATCAAGAGGTATAAATTCCATCAAAGTTACTTTCTTTTGTTGCTAATTCCTTTAAATGCATGGTTTAGTGTTAATTTTAGTGTTAATCCTAATATAGTTTCTTTTAGTTAATAGTTGTAATAAACTAGGGTTTTAAACCATGGTGGTTAATTAAGTTGTTTTATAGTTAATCTAGTTGTTAATGAACTAATCTATATGGTTACCTTGTTATGTAGTCTTCTAATTGTGCTAATTTAGTTAACTTTAAAAGTTCGATTTTAGTTGTAATTGTCGTTTTAGGAATTTCAAGAGACGGTTAGTCTATGGAATTGAGTTGTGTGGCTTGATTAGTGAGTTGATTAAGGTTTAGAAAATATTATTTAGTTGACTGAACCTAATTTGTTATCTAGTATTTTGCTAACCTAAATCTAAGAGGTGAACTTGCTAATTGGGTTTGGAATTAGTGTTAATTAAGTTTTCAAGTGTGGAATTTGATTGGATTTTGCTAGGTTATAAATTCAAGAATTGGTGGTTATGGAAAATAGGATTGGAATCATTGCTATTGTGTTGTAATTAGTGTTTGTAGATTGCTTGTAGTGTGCTTGGGTAATTATACTTTATTGTAGTCGTTTTGTCGCAAATCGGCGATTGTTGCACCGATTTTTTTGGAATGTATATGCTTACTAGATTTTTATATAAATTATGTGATGGATTATTTTTGATATCTTGATGGTTGTAATGGCTTGTCCTACGACTTTTAGGATGCGTGAGTGCGGTTTTTGGGTAGTCGGGTTTTAGTTTTGCCGGGCGACCCAAATCGGCGTTTTTTTGGCAGTTTTTGCGATTTTCGCGTGAGTTCCGCGCACTTTGCGCACGTTGTACCTAGTTAGCGAACTTTAGTTGTTCCGTTGGGGTTTAGCGTCGTTCTTGAATGTGTAACCTTATGTCTGGTATTGATGTAAATTCCAGGTTCGGTCGCGGAGACGTCAGACGCGGCGCGAAAGGGAAAGGCGGTGATTGGACACAGCTAGCCAGGGATTCCGGTGAGTAGATTTAACATCTACGGGGGACGATTGTTTGGATGGCGCATGTCGCCCGATAGATTTAGTAAACTGGAAAACCACTTGTGATATTAGAATAATAATACTGGCATGATAATTGCTGCAATTAGATCAATATGTTATACCCATATACGCAAACTCAATTGTAGGACACATGCACCATTACCAGGTTTTTATATGCGGCACGAGCACTATTCATGTTTACACACACACCCTGGTAATTGCCATGCCACCACACTAGATAACTTTTAAATTGAAACCTTTTACTAATTGATACTTAAACTGGTACTATTGCCTTTAATTCCTTAAAAATGAAACCGTAGTATTGCTAATTCATGTGCATGTACTTCATCATATTAATTGTTCATGCTTAATGCATTAATCACACATCGCAACTTGATTATTGATATCATACGCATTCATTATCATTGATATATGCACTTATGTGGATTTCTTGAGATTTTATGATATTGCTGGATTTCGGGGGAAAGCCGCAAAATTTCTATACTTATTATATTTTTAAAATATGTAAATTGCGGTTTTCTAGTGATGTAAGTGTCGTCCACCATGAGTTTGCTGTGGTTTTTGGAGACCCGTTTCGAGGAGTTGGATGAACCGTTTTGGGTACATGGTGGGCCCGGTAGGGTACCCCGGGGCAAGAAGCTCGTGGTGTTGACGATGAGCCTGGCAGGGGACGGATTACCTACCGGTGACTTCATTGGGCATGGCGGATATCCAGAGGATACCGACCGGGGCCGCGAGAGGATGATATATTGATACTGAGATGGGTCAGCCGGATGGCTGAGGCCAGAGACACTATGACATGGATTTATGAGATTTGAGACAGCTTTTGGGTGTCGTTGCTGGACACCGATTTTCGTCGATTCATTGACATTATGCTGGCATTCTAAAAGAGTTTCAAAAACAAAAAGAGATAAAATATTTCTTAGATATACCTATTGAGACCTCAGATATTCATGTTGCATACATATTAGTACACTGATGTTATATACACACCTGCTAGTGCATCCAGTCATACCTGTATTATAGATGCTAGGATGCTTGTGTGCATGCATACGATAGCCTTTGTAGATGTTATTTATTACTCACGAGTTGGCAACTCACCCCCGTTGTGCCACAGTCTTTTGCAGGTCCGCTCCGTCAGTTCAGTAGCGGCGGGCGCACTTGTTCTTTTGCCTCTTTTGCCTGAGCTCGAGATTTGCTCATAGGTGGGTTATGTTATTATTTTGTACCACCTTGTATATTCTTTGTATCTAGTGTACTCCATCTACTGTTTCCACCAGATTATTGTATATTGACCTAGAGATGAGACTGTGATGTTTGTGGATTTTATGCTGTATTTTGGGGTCGAGCTCACTTGAGCCGACATGCTACTTTTTTTCATGCTTCCTTATGATTATTATGCTTGTTGTCATTTACATTGCGTGGGATTTGTGACCGCCTTATGGCGAAGAGCTAGCTCCCGCTTGGGGATGCCCTATTTTGTTGGATTCATGTATATATTTTGTTGTACCCATTTTTGGGGGCCAGTATTTACAAAGGAGACTCTGCCGAAATTTTCGGAAAAATTATTATTGTTTTTAAAAGGGGTTTTATATGACTTATTTGATAAGCTTGCTTTCAAATGTTTGGGTTTTCTTCACTCTTTTGCTTAATCGGTTTTGTTTTCTGGGCTTTTGGCTTACTTATTTTACGGACGCCTTTAGACGTTTCGTAAACTTAAGTGCCAGTCACGTTCCGTACCCTGCGGGTCGTGACACATCAGGTGGTTCCGCCCATTATTGATTCAATAACTCTGTATTGTGACAACAACGGGACTATAGCTTTAGCAAAGGAACCCAGGTCCCATCAAAAGTCCAGACACATCTTGAGGCGGTATCACCTGATCAGGGAGATCATGGATCGCCGGGAGATCGAGGTTCGGAGAGTTGCTACTGATGACAACACTGCAGATCCATTCACAAAGGCCATACCCTAGACGCAGTTCGAGAGGCTATTCGAGATGATAGGTCTACGATATGCCAGCACATGGCCTTAGTGAATGTGGGATATTGTTAGTGTAATATACCCTAGAGGCCATTATTGTATAGTAGTAGCTTGTACATTACATTTTGGAAGCTTGGGATATATACACGGATTTATGACTGTGTTGCTCGATATGGTAGTATGCTACTTATTTTGTATCTATCTTAATATGTGTATGTGTTTCTTTTAACATATCGCTAATACATATTGATAGAGCCCTTAAGATCTTTGCTTGACTACAAGAGTTGTGACGGCAGTCACACTAGTGGGGGATGGGTAGTCTACAAGAACATCCTTATACAGGTCCCTAGTCGTAGGATTATCAAGACAGGTCATCGATACTCCAGAGTAGACTAGTGTATACGCTTCTCATCCCAGGAGGGGAGATGGTCTGTCCCACAGCCATCAGTACGTCATACTGGAGATAATATATAGGTTCTCGTTAGGTTACGAGTACACTGGACATGAGTCGTCGGGAACTGTTGGTTGGTATTATACCTATCGTCAGTTAGCAGTTCCCAGATGACATGAGTACAGCTTAGTCCGTTGACTTGACACTGCTACTTCACCTCATGTGTGTTCCCACTGTTCTTAGATTGCTACTCTACCACGGCTCTATTAAGTTGTGCAAACAGGTAGCGGTTGGGTGCAGTCCGGAAGCACTTGGAGGCAGTGGCGGTTAGATAGGATTCGTCTCTCTCGGTATTGGGGGTTGATGTCGTGCTGTGTTCGGAACTCCATTACGCAAAGTCCCCGGCCAGGGCAAGAGAGATTTACTGGTAGGTACTCCAGTAGATTCTCAGGGTGTTTTGGACTGTACTCCGACATGGCTTATACCGCTATTAGGGGTCTGACCCTTGCCGCCCCCTAGTCCCGATATGCGACACTCTTAGACGAACAGACCGGACTGTATGGAGATTGTCACATTCTGGTCAGTAGGAGTTCGGATGGGTTTCCTCATCGGCCTTCTTATCAACATCTACCTGGGGACCGTTACGTACAGCTAGTACCGCTTCTGGCCTGTGGTTAAACCTACTGCCAGCGTAGTGTCGAGTCTTTAGAGTCCCATACAGAGGGTTTCCCAGCTTTGGGCGAAACGATGTAGAAGTCGTATGGTTATACGACAGGGTTCGTTCACATAAGCGTACTTATGTACGTATGATGTTCGGACGGTTGATACTATTGTGCTTTGGTTTAAGCCGGATCCTAGTATTAGATTGTTGGGTTGGTTTAGTCCCAGTGTTTGTGTTTCTCGGAACACGGATGCGGGTATGCATATACGGATGGGTGGGACAAAGAAGGAGACACCCCATTAAGGTTTTGACCATTGACTTGATTAAAACCATTATGAGTTGGAGGAAATTGTTTACTAATTTTTTATTAATGATAATTGTGTCCTGGCTAATTGGTTTGACCATTTGACTTGGTTGACTTTTGTTGACTTAGATATTTTTGTTGGGTACTAGATATTTATGCTTAGCATTAATTGTGACAAGCTTATGGTCATATCAATGTATCCATCTCAATTATCAAAAATAAAAGGTTGGTTTTCTCTTTCCTCAAGCTCATTCTCTTCATTATTCTCTACACTCATTTTTCTCTCCTTCTTCCCTCGCATAACCGTAGTGTCTCATGAGTTGATAATCAAGGGCAAGTGAGACTTAGCCACCAAAATCACTCTCTACTCACTCTAGGTCACTTAGTCTAGCAACCTAAGTGATCTAGTTGCCTCATATTGGAGGTTTAGCTCTAAGTTGGAACTCTCGGGTGGATCTTCTACTACATCAAGAAGCCGACGAGGAGGTGCTTTCCGTTCCACTCCAAGGAGAGAAGAGAAGGACTTGGTACTTTAGGTATGATCTTCTTACCGAGTAGATAATACCTCTAGTTAGTTTTGTTAGATATGGTTTAGCTAAAATCTTGTGTTACAATATTTGTAAAAATCATTTTTTACCCGTTCCGCCTCCCCGCAAACCCGTGGGGAGTGTAACGTTGACTTACAAGAAGAGTTCCAAGCTAGATAACGTGGCAAACTAGACGATAAAGACTCGATACATCACTACCAACGATACTATCAAAGAGGCAGTCTGCGTGTATATAGTTTCATGAGATGAACTTCGTTCCTAGCATTGTGTGACAATGGAGTTGTGGCTTATGCCTAGGAACCCCCATCCCATCAGTGATCCAGACATATTCTAAAGCAGTATCACCTGATCATGGAGATGGATGATCTCCAGGAAGATCGAGGTTAGGAGAGTAGACTCAGATGACAACACGGCGGATCCATTTTCAAAGGCCTTTTCCCAAGAGAGACTTTTATGCGATTGTTGAGTATGAGATACTACGACCACTATTATATGATGGCCCAAGTGCAAGTGGGAGATTGTTAGTTATATGTATGTCCTAGTGGCCATTACTGTACATGAGATGTATATTGTAGTGGATGCTTGGACATATATAGGGAGGACTTTCTCGCTCGACATGATAGTATGCTATCTGGTTACTCTTTATCTTAACATGTACTCTGATTGTCTCTCTGTTACATGTTGATAAAGCCCTTAGGATGTGTACTTGACTACCTGGATTATGATGTGGATCATACTAGTGGGACAAAGGTAGTCCGTGAGTTCATCCTTTAATGTCCCTAGTCGTGGGTGTATCGAGACAGGGCATCGATATACCAGAGTAGACTAGCGTATAGCTTCTCAACCCATGTAGATGGGCGATGAATGATCCCAATGTTTCCCCCAATCAGAGCAAAGCTCTGTTCAAATTTCAAATTTTGAAATGAAGCAACGCTTCATAGCAGCGCCAAGTGCGCTGCGCAATAAGTTGCACACCACGTGCAAAGCACGTGTGCGCCATCGCTAAGAGCGCTGCGCTATAAGCAGCGCACCACGTGCAATGCACGGGTGCGCTAGCGCTAAGTGCGCTGCGCTATAAGCAGCGCACTACGTGCAAAGCACGGGTGCGCTAGCGCTAAGTGCGCTGCACTCTAAGCAGCGCAATACGTGCAAAGCACGGGTGCGCTAGCGCTGGAACTAAAAGCTCCCCACCGCCAGATCAAAGATCTAATAAAGTTGATAAATCATCAATTAACCAGAATAAAATTCTGTTAAGGAGAGATTCCTCAAAATCTTTCCAAACAAAAAGATTGTGCTCTGTAAATCTGAGCACCGTTGGATCAATGATCCAAAGGTGATTACAAATCACTAAAATACAGAATAAATTTTGTGTGGTTAAAGAGATCCCAATCATGTTAAAAAACAAGAAAATCGCCTTCTGTAACTCAGAAGCTCTTGGATCAAAAATCCAACAGTGGGGAAATCCCAAAATCAATTAGACAAAAGATCTCTTTAACTGATCAGCCTTCACTATATAAAGGTCCCAAGGCTTCATAGATCTATAAGACCAAGGTCTTTCACAAAGAGATTAAATGATCTCATCATAAAAAGAAGATCATAATTCTTCTCACAGATCATAGATCTATAAGACTAAGGTCTTTTATACAAGGAGATCGTGAACATTTCATTATAAAATAAAGCGGGGAGAATAAGTCAATTCTCTTAGGATCATAGATCCATAAAGGAAAAGCCTTTCATCAAAATAAGAGATTGAAACATCTCCTACAAAATAAGAATTTTGTTCTTAGAACCTTGAGACAAAGTCCTTTCTAAACGAGAATTTAATTCTCAGATCATAAAGTTGATCAGATAGCGCTTTGCGCTCATAAACTAGCGCTTTGCGCTTTTGGACCGGCGCACCACGCGTTCCTCACGTGTGCCCCACTGAACAAATAGGGCTTTGCGCTCATAGACTGGCGCTCAGCGCCAAGCACGCCACGTGCTTCCCACGTGTGCGCTACTTGAACAGAAGAGCTTTGCGCTCTTTTGACTGGCGCTCAGCGCCAAGCGCACCACGTGTTTCTCATGTGTGCGCTACTCAGCAGAAGCACAATGCGCTCTTAATCTGGCGCTCAGCGCCAAGCGCACCACGTGCTCCTTACGTGTGCGCTACTCAACAGAAGCACAATGCTCTCATAAACTGGCGCTAGCGCCGAGCGAAACCACGTGTTTCTCATGTGTGCGCTGATAGAACATAAACTGTTCTTTAATAAGCCCCAGAGCTATGATAAGTGCTTAGCGCTCAATAAAAGACCGAAATACTGTCAGATCCCAAATCAATGCTCAGCATTGTTAAATGGGCCAAGCCCAAACAAATGTTCAGCAGCCCAAAAAAATGTCCAATATTGTAAACCTAATTGGACTTAGCCCAAGTTGGCCATAAGTCCTCAATTCTGATTTAACTGAGCCCATGTGCTCATAATCTAATTAACTGATCTTAGTCCCAAATTGGACTGCAGATCTCCTTGGTTCAAGGGTACATCTCTTCACTCCTCCGATACATGTCGTTGTAATCCTTCAACGTCTTCAGAGAGGTGACGGGTCCCGACAACCAGATTTTACATAGACTATGATGTACTTAACCTCGGACTTTGAGGTCCTTTAAACCCATGGACTATGATGTCCTTAACCTCGGACTGTGGGGTCCTTAAACCCATGTTCTATGATGTCCTTAACCTCGGACTGTCGGGTCCTTTAAACTCATGGACTATGATGTCCTTAACCTCGGTCTGTGGGGTCCCTAAGCCTATGGACTATGATGTCCTTAACCTTGGACAGTGGGGTCCTTAAACCGATGGACTATGATGTCCTTAACCTCGGACTGTGGGGTTCTTAAGCCCATTGACTATGATGTCCTTAACCTTGGACCGTAATGTCCTTAAACTAATGGACCGCAATACCTTTAAACTAAACAATAGAGCCCAAAACGCTCTTTTGTTGGATCTAAACGAACCCGTTAAGTTGATCTTAGTCTAAAATTAGACTAACGTATCCTCAACAAACGTTTAAGTTGATCTTAGTCTCAAACGAGACTAATGTATCCTTAAGACAAACCCCAAACCAAAATCTAAGAAGATACAGATTTGGACTAATCCACGCCCTACGGGCGACAAAATAAATTAGTCTCCGTATACAATCCACGGGCAACCAAAAATAAAACAAACACCTACGACACAAAGTGACCATCTGGAGAAGGAGAAAGTTGTTACCGCGATGCGGTAGCGTAAGTAACTGCAGGGGCTTGCGCCTGCAGGGACGAGCGTCCCTAAAATCAAAAACCGCTCAAATGAGGAGGAATCTGACGAAGTCTGCTACATCGGCCGCATCCATTTAAACCTTCGATACATGGTTTCAGAAATCAACTTGGCATCTTCGGAGAGGTAGAAGGATAGCACCAAATAGCATTTGCCCCCCGGAATTCAGGCCGGACGTCCTAACATCCAGGTCGCGCCTTCCGGCGGAGAAAAGATTCTGGCACCCCCGGTGGGACCTTTTCCACTTTCCACTCCACACTTCGTGTGTTGTGTTCGCGAACGAAACGCGGTTTTCTATAGGTGCCCTTAGAATCGATGTACTAATATTTGGTGTCTTGCTCCGTGCAGAAAACAGAAGAGCAATGGCTTCAAACTGCGCTAACTGCAACTGCAACTCTCGCTCCGTCCCGACCGGAGGAGTGACTTACGGGCCCCAAGCGGCCTCCATCTTCGCCATGCCGGTGGAACAAGTGACCCAAGACACCACTGGGATGTTTTTTAGGACCATGCTCCCACCAATGAGCTTCAACGCCCATATACCATCGCAAGAAGCTCAGAAGAAGTCGGTCTTTGATCGGCTTACCACTACCACGGCCCCTCTCAACGGGTCATCCAAATTCAGCGCCTCAGTCTTTAACCGACTGGGTCAAAGCTCAAGTGGGCCCTTCAAGAAGCCCGCAATACCAAAAGGCGTTATCCCGAAACTGATAGCCATTCCTGCTCCTGAAGTCCTCAAAGCGGCTTCTCCTGTTAAGGGGTCGGTCTTCATAAGACCGGCCGTTCTCATTCCCGCTCCAAGCGAAATTGCCAAAGCTGTTTCCTCTGCACGAAAATCGGCCTTTTCAAGATTGGCCATTCCCTCTCAGCATGCATCTGTCTTTGACAGGCTAGAGCCAACAGCAGACTCTCATCAGAACAGGGGGCATGGAAAAGCTGATCTAACAGCTGAGGTGATCCCGGCCGCATGACATGCCCGACGTCGCCACTGGAGCCCAGTAAGGAAGGCTGGGGGCAATTCCCCTTCTGGACTGACTCCGCCAGCTCCAATGGTGGAAGTTGATGTTGTTGTTCCAACTGGGAACAGCTTTGAACTACTTAACAGGGTGCGCAGGAATTCGCCAACTTTCGTGCTAAAGAAGTCTCCTCCGCCTGTTGAAAAGATCACAAAAGCCATGCCGGAGCAGCCCCCTCAGCGGCCTCTAAAATTTATAAAGTTTGGCGACAAGTCCAAGACTCGGTGATTGATCAAGATTACTCTCGCCGACAGAAAAAGGTGAAAGTTCAGCGGGAAGAGAACCAACAATAGTTCCCTCAAGTCAATTATTGTAATCGCAGGCACGCGATTATGATGATTGAGGGAGGACCTACACGGGTAGAACAGTTTTACTCAAAATGGTAGTATGCTATCTGGTTTGTCTTTATCATCATGTCCATGCTTTATGTGGTATTACAGATCACTATTACATGCTGATAGAGCCCATAGGATTCTTGCTTGACTACCAGCATTATGATGGTGATCATATACGTGGGAGCTGGGTTGTCTATAAGCACATCCTTAAATGTCCCTAGTCGAGGGAGTATCGAGACTAGGCATCGATACACCGGAGTAGACTAGTGTATACTTTTTGAGACCCCGACAAGGACTGACCGGGAACATGTTAGATGGTATTATACCTATTGTTAGATAGCAGTTCTCAGGTAACATAAGTACAGGTTAGTTTGTCGACCTGAGATCGTCATTTGTCTCGTGTGAGTTCCCACTATGCTTTGATTACTACCCTACCACGGCTCAAAGGAGTCTTGCAAACAGGTTTTAGTTGGATACAGTCCTGAGCCACATGGAGGCAGTGAGCGGATCGTCGAGGATTCATCTCTCCCGATATTGGGGGTTGATGTCGCACTGTGCACGGGTGGCCATCAACAGAAATCCTTGGCCAAGTTAGACGAGAATTACTGATTTGAATCAGTAGTTTCTCAGTGGGTGATAGGCTTCATACCGACACGAAATATCGTGTTATTAGGGGTCTGACTCTATCCACACCTCTAGACCCGATATGCGATACTCATTGACGAAAAGACCGGACTGTATAGAGATTGTCACAGACAGGCTCAATAGGGGTTTGGATGAGTTTGCTCGTCGGCCTTCCTTTCGCTCAATACCTGGGTAGCCGTTACGTACAGTTAGTGCCGCTGACGTGCTTGTGTTTAAACCCACTGCCAGCGTATTGACGAGTCTTTAGAGTCCTACACAGAGGGTTTCCCTGGTTCAGGGGAAATGATGTAGTATCCGTATTTTGATACGTGCAAGGTTCCGACGAATGATTGTACTAGTTACCCGGACTTTCGATCGGACGGTTGATAATACTAGTCATCTCAGGTTTGATCCAGATTATTAAATCAGATATTGATTTAATAATTTACGTATATATATTTCGATATGTATATTCTAGTATTATGTTCTTTGTGTTATTCTATCTCTTTGGGTATTCGTATTTTGGTACAAATACAGGTATGTATATACAGTTGAGTGTAATCCGTATTTATACGGAAAACATTCTAGAAGGTTTGTTAGACTACGGTAACGCCCCGGCCGTCTTTCCTTAGGCCAAAATGCGGAACGAAAATTTTTCAAGACTAGAAACCGGCGCTATCATATGCTTAAACCCAGATCGAACCATTAACCTACAACTAGCTATCTAGAGAGAGGGTTGGAAAGCTATACCGATCGATCCATGTCCTTCGTTATTTGGCCACCATCCCAAGCTCCTCGCGGCATCTCCGGTCTTGATCACCTCGTCGGAAAGGGCACCACATCTACGAGTCTTTTTACGGGCTCCCGCTTCATTCGAAGCAACTCGGGCACGAAGTGTGTTAGCCGACGTGTCCAAGGTGTTGTAGAGAATGATTGTGATCACTTTATCTCTTACATCCATTGATTTGGATGGAGGTTAGAGATGAAGCCATTGATGGAGAAAATGAGCTATAGGAAGAAGAAGGAGAGGAAAACTTTTCTTTTGTGTTTTTTCAATCATAAAAAATGAGAGAGAGTTGAAACAATAATATGAGAGCTCTCCCATCATGGCAGCCCCTCTCTCTCTCCTCTTATCAAATCATCACAAAACCATCATATAATGTGACATTAGCACATAAAAAGAGACCATGAGTCACTAATGTGTCCATGTCACATTTGATGCATGTCATGATGAATTCTAGCTCACTATTTTCACCAAAGTAAACATTACCCCAAATGTTTACAACAATAAAAAGATACGGCAACATCTAAAGTAAACTCGTGAAGGATCATAAGGATACCCCTCACCTGTATATACATACCTGCATCCGCATTCCGACTGAATGCGAATGCGATAGACTAAAGTAATCCAACAAATCTAATACTAGGATCCGGCTTAAACCAAAGCCCACTAGTATGATCCGTCCGATCCTGATCCGTGCAATACCGCACGTATATGATCGAACCCTGCCATATATCATACGATCTCTACAACGTTTCGCCCGAAACTTGAGAAACAGTCTGTGGGGGACTCTAAAGACTCGTCAATACGTTGGCTGTGGATTTAACCACTAGCTCATCAGTGGTACTAGATGTACGTAACGGGCAACCAGGTATTGACCACAAGGGAGGTCGATGAACGAATTCATTCTGACACCCTACTGAGCCTGTCAGTGACAATATCCGTACAGTCCAATCCGTTCGTCTATGAGCATCGCATGTCGGGCCTAGGGGGTTGGTAAAAGTCAGACCCCCAAGAGCGGTACAAGTCATGTCGGAGTGTAGCCCAGAACACCCTGAGATACTACTGGAATACCTACCAGTAAATTTCCTGCCTCGGCCGAGGGCTTTGTGTAATGGCTCTCCTAGACACAGCGCGATCTCACCCCCAATACCGGGAGAGATGAAACCTCTGTCGAACCGCTCACTGCCTCCATGTGGCTCGGGACTGTACCCAACTAAAACCTGTTTGCACGACTCCTTTGAGCCGTGGTAGGGTAGTAATCAAAGCACAGTGGGAACTCACATGAGACAAATGACGATCTCAGGTCGATGAACTAACCAGTATACATGTCACCAGGGAACTGCTATCTAACGTCAGGTATAATACCAACTAGCATGTTCCCAGCGAGTTCTGTCCGGTGTACTCATAACCCAAGGAGCACTTGTATATATCTTAGGTGAACCAACTAACACCAATGGCTTGTGAGACCGGCCACCGCCCCTCGTCGGGGTCTCGACTGTATACACTAGTCTACTAATGGAGTATCGATGCCCAGTCTCGAAACTCCCATGACTATGGACCTTTTAAGGATGTGCTTATAGTCCCCAGCTCCCACGTATATAATCGCCATCGTACAGCTAATAGTCAAGCAAGAATCCTAAGGCCTCTATCAACGTGCAATAATGATCTGTAGCATCACCTAAAGCTGTACACGATGATAAAGATAAACCAGATAGTATGCTATCCTCTATCAACGTGTAATAGTGAACTGCAATGTCACCTAAAGCATGTACATGATGATAAAGACAATCCAGATAATATACAAACCTCTCGAGTAAGACTGACTTACCGGTATAGGTCATCCCTCAATCATTGCAATCACGTGCCTGTGATCCAATAATTGACTCTGAGGGTACTATATCCAATAATCTCCCACTTGCACTCAAGTCTAATTATTGCGATGTCCCATACTCACAGCCCGTGTGATACCGAACACCCAACTCCTCTACTAATCAGTCTCACAAAGCCCGTTTGCGAAACTATTACGTTCGAGGAATAGCCTCAGTTAGTGGATCCGCTCTGATGTTTCTTTCTATGTCTCTTTTTATCTCAAATTCGCGGAGAAAGCCATCTCCCGAAATGAGCAATACCTGTCTTAGAATATGTTTGGATATCTGATGGGACCTAGCTCATAAATGAACTCCAAATCCAAACATCTTAGAATGTATCATCAACTGAACTTAATCGGTATCCTGCGCCATGCCTCCCTCAGTTTCCGCTTGGACCTCCTGTCCAAACTACTGCCCCTCGTGAGAGGAAAAACTATAACGCTGTCATCCAAGTCATCTTGGAAGCCTGGAATGATAACCGTCTCCCAAAAGAGGCTGCCATTATCATATCCCCAGAACATCCACTTATGTTCTAAAACTGCTTCCGAATGTTTCTCCAGGATTGGATCAATTTATTGCATCTCGTGTAAAAACAACATCTGGTCTGGTACTTGACATCTCATGATCAACTCAATTGCCTAAGCAAGTGATCTGCCAATCATGCACATCCCTCTCCCCTTTACTCTGGAAAACACCTTTAGAGAGGGTGATGTTTCCTGATTTAAAATCAGAAAAGCTTATGAGAAAAGCTTCAGAAAGAGGGGCCACGTGCTCACACGTGACCAGCAGTCACGTGTTGACACGTGACCTATGAAAACAGCGGAAAAGGCTCATGGGTTCCCTGATCAAGTCAAGGAAAAGGTCCACTGATCAAGTCAAGAAAAAGGGCTTCAGATGAGGTCACGTGTTGGCACGTGACGCTCAAAGGAGAGGACTCGAGCTACAGTTGAGTCAAGGAAAGGGGCTCCTAACAGGGGGTCACGTGTTCACACGTGACCAATGGTCACGTGTTAACACGTGATGGCTAAAACAGCAACCAGAAAACATCGCAGAAAGAAAGAGGATCCTTCGTCCCAAAGAGGGTCACGTGTCTACACGTGACCATGGGTCACGTGGTCACACGTGACCGGCTTTCAAAGCCCATTTTTGACGACAGAATTAAATTCTGAAGGAAATTTGAATCTTTCCAAAGGAAAGTGATCATCTGGGACCAATCAAATTAAAGATTCAGAGATGATTAAATATCATCTATCTATGGAAAATCTCGGGTTTGGAAAGATTTCCCCCTTAAATCTAACCAAAATAACAAGGGGGAATCTCTGGATTTAAAATCCAATGGTGAATAAAATTCACCTAATAATCCAAAGGTCCAGAACGAATGAAGGATGCAAATCAAATATCTCATGAAGATTCGTCAAAAACTAATTGATTCGGCTGCTTCTCCTATAAATAGGAGCCTGAAGACACAAGGGGGATACACATGCGCAGAGAAGAAAAGAAAGAAAAAAGGAGGAGAGCTTTGATACTTTGAAAAGACTCGGATCTTCTGCAAAAGCCCTAGGTAAGAAAGGGAAGGCCTTTTGAAAGAAAGAGAATTTAATTCTCAACAGAGTTTAACTCTGATACATAAAACAGAAGAGCATATTTCTTCTCTCTTTGATAGAGGATCTGCAAAGTGCACATCTCCCCTTAAGGTTGAGAATTTAATTCTCAATGGGTCGAGATCCTGCCATGCAGATCCAAAACATAGAGAAGGAATGCAAGCATGAGAATTTAACTCTCACAGAACTATAGGAATTTAATTCCTTTAAAATAAAATTAGGGCTCGACCCTGTATCATGGGAATTTAATTCCTTCAAAACAAAAGAAACAGGGTTGAACCCTAATTAAGAACATAGTTCTGTTGAAACAGCGGGAATTTAATTCCTTTAATCATAATTCCCTGAAATGGGAGTTTAATTCCTTAAAAGCTTTTGTTAGGGTTTAACCCTATTTGGATCTTCATATATATGAGGAATTTAATTCCCACAGAAAATTCAGAGTTAAACTCTATTCCAGAATACAAGTCTTCGAAAGGAAGTAGGAATTTAATTCCTCGGAAATTTGCAGCTCGAGGAATGTAATTCCTGAAAAAGATTAACAGATCCTCTAAAAACATACATAGAGGCAGGGTCACGTGTTACCACGTGACCCCCCAAAGAGATCTACAGAAAGTCCCTTTCAGGCAGCACACCACGTGATCCACGTGACCCTTGATAGAAGTTCTAATACATAGGCATTTGAATGCCCATCACGTGATGGCACGTGATGCTCTGAAAGACGTGATAATTTCAGCAGAACAAACGAAGGGAGGGCGCTCTCACGTGCTGCCACGTGACCCCTCTTGCCTTAGTGTTTAACACTAAATTAAAACTCTCAAACCCAGTGTTAAAACACTGTTGGGCCTTAGCATTCAACACTGATTAAAAAGCCTTATTTGCAGTGTTCAACACTGAGCTGTCTTAGTGTTTAACACTAATTTGAAAAGCCTTGTTGCTGGTGTTTAACACCAATTATCTCTTAGTGTTAAACACTAACTTGTCAATCTCATTCCCAGTGTTCAACACTGACTGCTCTGTAGTCTTTAACGCTAGGCTTTGACCCAATTGACTTAAATGGATAGAGGCAAAGCCTCTCCTGATTGGACTTAGCCCAAGATGGCCATAAGTCCTCAATTTGTGATTAATTGGGCCAATGAGCTCATAACATAATTAATTCGCCTTGACCCCAAATTGGGCCAAGGACTATTTAAGCCACTCCGGTTCTAGGGTACATCTCTTCACTCCTTTGATACTTGGCATTGTAATCCCTCAATGTCTTCAAAGAGGTGATGGGTCCCGACGACCACACATTGATATGGACTGTGGGGTCCTTAAACCCATGTCTAATGCAAAATTCCTGGTCACGTGGAACGCGGATAACGTCACTCTTTGACCCCATGGAAAACGTCCAGAGCGGAGCCTAGTCCTCGCCGAGCACGGCAGTGAACCCGTGTGAAGCATCTAGTGCAAAATTCCTGGTCACGTGGAACGTGGATAACGTCACTCTTTGACCCCACGGAAAACGCCTAGAGCGGAGCCTGGTCCTCGCTAAGCACGGCAGTGAACTCGTGTGAAGCATCCAGAGCACATACCGGACTGTGGAGTCCTTAAACCCATGGACTATGATGTCCTTAACCTTGACCGAGATGTCTTAAAACTAACAATGGACCGCAATGTCCTTAAACTACCCATGGACCGCAATGTCCTTAAACTACCCATGGACCGCAATGTCCTTAAACTACCCATGGACCGCAATGTCTTTAAACTACCCATGGACCGCAATGTCCTTAAACTACCCATGGACCGCAATGTCCTTAAACTAGAACAATAGAGCCCCATATGCTCTTTTGTCGGATCTAAACGGTCCCGTTTAAGTTGATCTTAGCCTCAAAGATGGCTAACGAATCCTTAAACCTTCAAGCAGACTGGACTACGAATCCCCCCAATTAACTCTGGCTCGAGGGTACATCTCTGAATCCCTCTGACACCCGTCGTTGTAATCCTTCAACGTCGTCAGAGAGGTAACGGGTCCCGACGGCCATACACATACGATGGACCACTATGTCCCTAAAACTGGAACAATGGAGCCCAAACGCTCTTTTGTCGGATCCAAACGATCTTGTTAAGTTGATCTTAGTCTCAAATCGGACTAACGTATCCTTTACAAACGTTTGAGTTGATCTTAGCCTCAAGCATGGCTAACGTATCCTCAAACCAAACCCCCAAACCCAAATCTAAGATAACTCGAATTTGGACTAGTCCACGCCCTACGGGCGACGACATAACTCAGTCTCCGTAAACAATCCACGGGCAACAAAACATAAAACAAACACATACGACACGAAGTGACCATCTGGAGAAGGAGAAAGTTGTTACCGCAATGCGGTAGCATAATTAACTGCAGGGGCTTGCGCCTGCAGGGAAGAGCGTCCCCACAATCAAAAACCCCTCAACGAGGGGGAATCTGACGAAGTTTGCTACATCGGTCGCATCCGCTTAAACCTTCGATACATGGTGCCATAAACCAACTTGGCATCTTCGGAGAGGTGAACGGATAGCACCAATTAGCATCTGCCCCGAATCTCAGTGCCAAGACATCGCAGCCTTGTGCGCCGTCTTTCGGAGGGGAACAGATTCTGGCACGCCCGGTGGGACCTTTTCCTCTTTCCACTCCACACTTCGTGCGTCGTGATTCGCGAACCAATCGCGGTTCGCTAATGGTTGCCCTTGGGTTTCAAGATACTAAGAATTGGCGTCTTGCCTATTGCAGAAAACAAAGGATCGATGGCTGCTACTTCCGCGAAGTCCTTCAACTGCTCAAACTGCAATTGCGACCAACGCTCTACCTCGCCAGGAGGTACAGCCTATGGACCCCAAGCTGCTTCGTTGTTCACAATGCCGGTGGACCAAGTGACTCAAGCCACTACCGGATTGTTCTTTGGGACTATACTCCCCCCATCAAGCTTCGTGGCGCCGTTGCCGACAAAGGAAGCTCTCAGGAAGTCGGTCTTTGATCGTCTTACCCCTGCCGCGGCTCCTCTCAACAAGTCGCCCAACGTCAACGTCTCGGTCTTCTCTAGATTGGGCCAGAAGTCTTGCGAACTTATCATGGAGCCTACAATCTCAGAGGAGGCTACTTCTAAGAAAGTGGCCGCTCCTACCCTCGAGATTGCCAAGGTGGCTTCTCCAGCCAAAAAGTCGGTCTTTACAAGATTGACGGCTTCGGCTCCCGCTCCTACTGCCCAGAAGACATCGGTCTTTGACAGGCTAACACCAACGACAACCCCCCACCCACACAGGGGGCAAGACAAGACCATTCTTACCGCTGAACCAGCGCCGTCCGCTCGACGCGCTCGACGTCGTCATTGGCGCCGAATAAGGAAGGCTGGGGGCAATTCCCCCTCCGGATTGACTCCACCAGCCCCGGTGGCAGAAGTTAATGCTGTTGTTCCAACTGGGAACAGCTTCGAAATGCTAAACAAGGTGCGAAGAAATTCTCCTACTGCAGTGCTGAAGAGGTCTCCTCCCCCATTAAAGAAGGCTGCGGAAATAGAACCAGAACAACCCCAATCTCCTCAACGGCTGTCTTCTAAAATCTATAAGGTTTGGCGACAGGCCCGAGACTCGACCATCGATCCAAACTTCTCCCGCCAGCACAAGAAGCTGAAAATCCAACCGGAAGCTGGCCACCAGGCTGAACCCCGAAAGGTTGTCGGGACGCCCACCTCAACGGCCCCCTCAACCTCCATGGCTCATAAAAGGAGGGAGCCAGAGAAGACCCCTCAGTGTGCAACGACGGCTAAAAACAATGAGCCCAGACACCCTAAGTCTGGGGGCATGATGGTCCACACAGTATACATGGCCTCTGGAAAGGAGGAGAGCCGCACTTCTACAGGCCATCGACCACTTACCCGATCCGTGACGAAAGCCCAGGAGCAGCAACAAAAGCTCCAAGAAATGATGAATGCTATGGCCGCACTTACTGGGCCAAAAAAAAGCCCAGAAACATCCTCAGACGCGCGCCAAGAAGAAGAAACCGACGCTGAATTCCTTCGCCGGATAGTGGAGAAAAAGGACAAAGAGGCTGCTGAACAAGCAGTCAACATACAACGTATGGGCCTTCTCTTCCAAGATATGATAGGAATGATGATCCAGCAGGACTTGCCTACCGAAGATCCCCCAATCGTTCTTGAAGACGACCGAGGAGAAACATCGATTCCACTGCCGGCCCTCTCAACGGCCAAGGAGGAGGCAATCTCTAAGGCAGACTTGGCTGACTACATAGCCCAGCAAATCAGGGTCCATCATGCGACTGAGGCAGCTGGTCAAGTCGTGAAGACGGGGCGGCCGTATCCAAGCTGGTATGACCAAATCAAATACCCGCAGGGCTATACGATACCAAAATTCCACGTATACAAGGGGACCGACAATCCCCATCAACATGTCGCCCAGTTCCGGGCCCTCTGCGGTAACATCGGCGGTGATGATAAACTGTTGCTTCGCCAATTCGTGGGCAGCTTATCAGAAACAGCGTTCGAATGGTATTCGGAACTCCCGAACGATTCTATCAAAACGTTCGCTGAAATGGAGTTGTTATTCACTCAGCGATTCGCAAGTGCCAGCGAACGCACTCCAATAACAGCACTGATTAACGCCAGAGTAAAACCAGGCGAAACCTGGGTCCAGTATGCTATACGCTGGCGGAATTTGTGGTCGAGATGCGAACAACGCATTGAGGAGGCACCCGCAGTGGGCATGTTCGTGGGAACCCTAGACCCCCACGCAACTATCTCCCAGTTTATGATGTTCTTTAAGCCAACCATATTCCAGGCTTTAATCGACAAGTTGGCTCAGATGGACCAGACGGGTCATAGACCACCTCCCCCGAAGTCGGAACCTCGGAATGACAAGGGTAAAGGGAGGGCGACCTTCGTCGCAAATGCCCAACAGCAACCTAACGCCCCGAAATCGGCAGATCAATTGGAAGAAAGACGCCGATATTATAATGAGAAGATGAAACGTCCCTACTCGTTCCCACGAGACAAGACGAAACGGCTATTTGAGCTGGCAATACGTAACAGACTTATAAACCTGCCGAATCCAAGGCGACCGCCACAACCCACCGAGGTGAATAACCCTAGCTATTGCCCTTACCATCAAGCGGTAAGTCACCCGATTGAAGATTGCTTCGTCTTCAAAGGATGGATTGAAGATCAATACCTCCAGGGGAAGTTTGTACTGTCAGAGAAGTGGAAGGTGAGCCCACCACAACCGCATACTCCTAAGAAAACAGATACATTGGGGGCAACCTGCTCCTTTATTGAAGAAGCTCCATGGGAGGTCGTGTTATCAACGAAAACAAAAAGAATGCTGAGAGACCTCCACGCGTGTCCTGCGATCGAATGGAAAAACCCTCTTGAACCTCAAATTATCGAGGGGATGTTGAGACCCCGCACAACTACGAAGACTAGTGATAAGGGCCCGAATACTCACGCCCAGACGTCAAAAGCTTCGAAGAAAAAGAAGAAGAAATCCAAGAAGCCCGCGAAGCTTGGAGACGAGCGCACGAAATTGCAAAAGCAAATCGACGCGCTGGAAGAATACAATCAAAAGGCGTGAACCCCTGTCACACTGCAAGAGTTCCTTAACCACATCTTTCAAGAGGGAGATGATAAAGAGAGCTCATCGGATGAATCCGAAGAGTATGTGGCGAGTTGTAACGTAATCTCCCATTCGTTTACCGATGATGAGAAAACTCCTGACACTAAGAAGCTGGAGGCAGAACCTGAACCAGAGCGTGCGTCGCTGACAAATGAAATGATCAATGCCTTTCTAGACGAGATTCGTCTAAAAAGTAAAGCGGATCAGGAGCATGAGATAGCAACGTCAGAAGGAACCAAATGCAGGCGACTGAATGAAAGAGTTGAACTACCCCCGCCAGATCAAAAGGCATCCGAAGTAGACAAGAAGATATTCAAGACGAGAAAAAGGTTCGCCAAAGCCATGTCAATAGGAATGTAGCTACCACCCTCAGAAGGAAATACACACGATGGGGCGGAGAGGCACCCTAATTATTGCGCATATCATCGGAGAATCTCACACCCCACGGAGGAGGGCGACGCCTTTGAAATATGGTGGTAAGGATATGTTACTCGTCAGCAACATTTTAAGCGCATGAAACGCAAGAGCCGTCGGGAGCGAAGAAGTACTGTCGAAGGGCACAACAAGACTACTGGAAACTGTTACATGGTTAACGCTGGGGGGTCACAAGTTCTCACCTTTGGGAGCGACTCTGATGAAGAAATGGCTCTGGGCCCTCTCTTTAAAGAATCCGTTTTAGGGAAAGAGGAGGAATCGGAGGCCTGTGAGAACATCCAGCTGCGCAATCGCACACTCCCAGAAAAGAATCTCGGGCCCATGAGCAGAAAGGATAAGGGAAAGGAAAAGGTCATTGAAGATATCACTTTAGATGACCAGGTCACGAAAGAACTAACTACCAGAGACCCAACTAAGAAGGGTAAGGTGGACTATAACATCCTCGCGCACTTAAGGAAGCTACCTTCTCAGCTTAGCATCCTTGATGCCCTCCTATTGTCAAAAGAATCGCGAGACTCGCTAATTAAGGCGTTGCAAGAACCTGAACAATTCCAAGCCTTCCTCGCCACTGAAAAGATGAAGGACGAACTGGAGGAAGTGCATACGGCCGACGTCACTTTCGGTGATGAAGACCTCCTTCTCGGGACGTGCGACCATAACCGTCCCCTATATGTCTCCGGATACTGCCATGACTTCAAGATAGGCAAGATCCTGGTGGATAATGGATCCTCCGTCAATCTCCTTAATGTTCGGGTGTTGAAGGAAATCTGCATGAGTGTACAACACCTCGCTCGTGACAAAATTACTATCTCCGGTTTCGATTCACAATCGTCACGGACTCTCGGATCTGTGATACTAACATTACGCTTTGGACTTCTCGTCACAGACATCAAATTTCATGTCATTGACGCTAAAACCTGCTACAACGCCTTGCTCGGTCATCCTTGGCTACACGAGTACAACATCATCCCTTCTACGCAACACCAGTGTATGAAGTACTTTAAAGATGGTTTCGAGTACACCGTAACAGGAGAGTTAAACCCATTTTCTGTGAACGAAGTCCGCAAGTACGAAGATGCGAAGTACTTTTTGCCAGACTTCGAGGACACAGAAAGGTGTCGCGACCCGGAGAACAAAACCGCCGCCACCATCCCTGTTTTCGGGAGCGATACCGAAGAAGAGGAAGAGATAGTTTATGCAGGGCCATCTCAACGCAACAACCTGGGGACGCCCGCCCCCATGCTGGTTTTCGGAAGTGATTCAGAAGATGAAGTTAATGCCGTATTCTCCAATCGGCTGTCAATGCAAGCACCCCTTGGCGATGACCAAAGTTTGCAAATCACCATGGTACCGCAAGAACACTACAAGGATCTCGACACGCTTCAAGCTCATAATGTGCAGGACCTGCAAACATTTTACATCCCTCCCAGGCAAAGGGGTGAGAAGGTGATCCTATTCTACCGATCCTCAGAGTCGAAAATAGAGAAAGAGATCTGGCATGGCGCAGATGCTACATGCGACAGACTCCAACCCATCCGTCTGCCCAGATACTATACAAATGGATTAAAGAAGCTATTGAAGCGCCAAGGAGTACCCTTAAAACAAACCGTTCGACAGGCTGGGTTCTACAACAGGATTTGGGATGTCCCTGGAACCCAACGCAAATTGCCCAACGGGAAAATGGAAACACTTGGGCTTGGATACGCGAGAACCGGAAAACGGGAGCGGACCCACAGCAGCTACGCTATATATACCTTTGATGAAGAAGAGGACGCCCTGTCAGGAGATGCCGACCCCTCATCAAAACTAGACCCTGCGATTGAAGCGCCAAGTCCGTCGTCTGAAGAACGAATGGGCAAGCCTATCAGGAAAGTGAGTCAGAAAGCTCTGGAAGACCACAGCCGCGAAATGACCATCTGCGAGAAGGCCAGGACGCAACGTCTATTTCAACAGACTGCAAAAGACAAAGATGTTCATTCTTGTCAACCCGTTGTGCGAAAAGCCCGATGCGGAAACGGAAATAAATTAAGAAGCGGGAAGAAGAGCCGACAACAACGACGCAGGATTAGAGGGTTACGGGTACTGCGCGGCTCGGATTCGTCCCTCATGGAAAAGATGAGTTGAGCGTACTCCTTCCCCCGAGACAAGACGGAGAAGTTACTCAAGCTCGCTTTAAAACATCAAATGATCGCGCTTCCAGAGTCTAGACACCCTGAGCAAGCCAACAAGGCTTCTCGTTCGAGCTATTGCTCTTATCACCAAGCCATAGGACATCCTACCGAAGACTGCTTCACCTTCAAGAACTGGGTCGAGGACCAGTACCGACGTGGCAGATTCGCTTTATCCAACAGCTGGAGGGTAACGCCGCCGCAAAAGCATGAACCCAAGGCCGCAAGAGCAGAACCGGATCCACCTCAGTCCCGGGAGCGGATTCGCACCTGTTATACGATTACGATATTAAAAGAAGAGCCTGAGAACGTGGACGACCTTCCCCAATGCTTTGAGAACGGCGATGATGAGGTGATCTCAGAATTTCCGCCAGCTCCGAAAGAACTGGTAGACGGTATACATACTACGGCAGATAACCTCAGGAAGATTGAGTTGGGATCGGCGGATGACCCGCGACCGACATTTGTCAGCGAGCTACTCTCTGAAGAAAAGGTGGCCGCATTAAAGAACGTGCTTCTACGGCATAAAGACTGCTTCGCGTGGAACTACTCTGAGATGCCAGGATTAGATCCGGAGGTGGCCGTACATAAATTAGCAATATCCCCAGATATTAAGCCAGTCAAGCAGGCGCCAAGAAGGATGCGACTCGAGTTAGAGATGAGCATCAACGCCGAAGTCAAAAAGCTGATCGATTCTGGATTTATTCAAGAAGTTCAATATCCCGATTGGATCGCCAATATCGTCCCGGTAATGAAGAAGAATGGGACGGTACGCATATGCGTGGATTTCAGGGATCTCAATAAAGCCTGTCCAAAGGATGATTTCCCAGTACCGGTAACCGAGCTAATGATAGATAACACGTCCACTCACGAGGTTTTCTCCTTTATGGACGGTTCGTCAGGATACAATCAGATAAAGATGCATCCCGAAGACCAGAAGAACACCGCTTTCCGGACCCCTTTGGGTATATTCTGCTACAGGGTTATGCCCTTCGGTCTAAAAAACGCTGGCGCTACCTATCAAAGGGCCATGACAAAGATCTTCGATGACCTCATACATGACATCGTTGAGTGCTATATCGATGACCTCGTAGTAAAGAGCATGTCATACGAAGAGCATTTAAAGCATCTGGAGACTGTGTTTCAACGCCTTCGGCAATATAATTTGAAAATGAATCCCCTCAAATGCGCGTTTGGAGTCTCCTCGGGCAAATTCCTGGGATTCATCGTTCGACACCGAGGTATTGAAATAGATCCGTCAAAGATTAAAGCGATCATGGAAATGCCACCGCCAAGAACCCTCAAACAGTTGCGGTCTCTCCAAGGGAAGCTCGCATACATCCGGCGGTTTATCGCCAATCTTTCAGGCAAATGCCGTCCTTACAGCCACCTGATGAAAAGGGGGACTCCGTTCGTTTGGGATCACAAATGCCAAAGTGCACTAGACGAGATCAAGCAGTACCTGCAGAACCCTTCGGTGTTGGCTGCGCCGGTCAAGGGAAAACCCCTCATTCTTTATACAACCGCCCTCGAAGGTTCCTTGGGCGCATTATGGGCGCAAGAGAACGATCAGGGAAAAGGGAGAGCACTCTACTACTTAAGTCGAGTTCTGCTGGGGGCAGAAAGCAACTACTCTCCCATTGAAAAACATTGCTTGGCATTAATCTTCGCGATAACAAATCTCAGACACTATGCGTTGGCGCATGAAGTCCGTCTTATTTCAAAAGTGGACCCCCTTAAATACTTGATGTCAAAAGCCATATTGACGGGACGACTCGCTAAATGGGCCCTACTCTTGATGGAGTTCTCGGTAACGTACCAACCTCTCAAGGCGGTGAAAGGCCAGGCCATTGCCGATTTCCTCGCCGAGCACCCGATACCGGCCGATTCTCCTCTGAACTGTGCTTTGCCGGACGAGCATGCATTTGATGCGATTAGCGGCGGAAGCACCCGATGGGAACTCTATTTCGATGGAGCGTCCTCCGTAATGAAACAGAAACAAGGTATCCCAATGATCAAATCGGGGATAGGCCTCATCTTTGCAACTCCACAAAGAGGGATAATGCGCCTTGCCTTCTCCTTAACAGAGCCGAGGACAAACAATGAGGCTGAATATGAAGCTCTGATAGCAGGCCTCGAAATCGCCATCGACATGGGAATTGAAGACCTCCTTATATACGGGGATTCTCAGCTAGTTGTTAGTCAAGTAAATGGTGACTACCAAACGTGCAAGCCGGAGTTGGTAAAGTACGGCGAAAAGGTGCAACAACTGTTGGCCCAAATTCCCTCCTATATTTTAGAGAACATACCGCGCGCGGAGAACAGCAAAGCAGACGCGTTGGCCAAACTTGCTAAAGAACTGGCTGACGAGAACCTCGATGATGTTAGAATCGTGGTACAAAGCCGTCGAGTGCTCACCCCGGCAGAAATACCTCCGGAATTATATAAAGAGGGAGCGACTGAATAGACGACTCTACAAATAAAAGACCAAGAGAAGGCCGAGGACTGGAGGGAAGTCTTCATAGACTACTTTAAGTCCCGCCGAATGCCCGAAGAAGAGTCCTCAAGACATCAGCTCATGAAACGAGCTCTATCTTTCGCTCTCGTCAACGATACTCTATACAAGAGATCATTTGATTCTCTATGGCTGAGATGCTTAGGATCTGACGAAGCAAAAAGAGTCATTCAGGAAGTTCATGACGGACTTTGCGGTTCTCACCAAGCAGGCCCGAAGATGAAGTTAAAGATTAAACGAATGGGCTACTACTGGCCCACGGTGATCCAGGACTGCCTTGAGTATGCGAAGCAATGCCACTCGTGCCAGATTCATGGAGACTTTATCCACCAACATCCAAATCCACTACACCCAACGGTGGCCAGCTGGCCCTTCGAGATGTGGGGGACTGACATAGTCGGCCCCATTGAGACAGCATCATCTCGGGGACATCGTTTTATCCTGGCGACAACTGATTACTTCTCCAAATGGGCAGAAGCAATACCACTGAGGGAAGTGAAGACGGAGAATATCCTCCATTTCTTCAAGACGCACGTCATCTATCGGTTCGGAACCCCACGGCGGATTATCTCCGATAACGGGCCAGCCTACAGAAGCCATAAGATTAGCCGCTTCGCGCAGCAGCACAATATAGACTGGAGATATTCTTCAGTTTACAACCCACGAGCTAACGGTCTGGCCGAGGCCTTCAATAAGACCTTGACGAAGATCATAAAAAAGACCGTTTCCCGGAATAAGAGAGACTGGCACGAGAGGCTGCAAGAGGCCCTTTGGGCTTATCGAACTACATTCAAGACGGCCACGAACACAACGCCGTACGCATTGGTATTTGGGACGGAAGCAGTGCTCCCCCTCGAGATAGAGTTACCCTCTCTGCGAGTGGCAGTCCACCATGAGCTGACGGACGAAGAAAATGCCCACCTTCGGCTTGAGGAGCTTGATGCCCTCGACGAAACCCGACTCATAGCGCGACAACATCTAGAAGCCTATAAAGCAAAGATGACGCGCTCGTACGAAAGATTGACCAGGCCGAGGACATTCCGCCAAGGCGAACTCGTTCTAGTGGTCAAGAGACCTATGATCCCCAATCGTGCCAAACGGGGAAAATTTGAGCCAAACTACGAAGGCCCTTACATCATAGACAAGGTCTACCAGGGTGGAGCCTATATACTCATGGACATGCACGGTGAAAGACCTTTCAGGCCAATAAACGGCCGCTTCTTAAAGAAATACTATGCTTAATGAGCCATAGCCTGGGTCAATGATAGATGACGACGACTATGTCCGCTCGCTATCTTCCTAGGCTCAGACTTTACAAGCAGCAGCCGGCCTTCCCATAACAATGGACCGAAACGTCCTTAAACTAACGACGGACCGAAACGTCCTTAAACTAACGACGGACCGAAACGTCCTTAAACTAAAAACGGACCGAAACGTCCTTAAACTAACGACGGACCGAAATGTCTTTAAACTAACGACGGACCGAAACGTCCCTAAAACTACTACCGCAGCATCCTTAGGCTGGCGAGAAAAAAAAATAATTTGAAAAAGAATAAAAAAAAACGGTATGTCCATAAGTAAAATGGGCACGGATGAAAACCCGACAGGGCTCCGTGAGTAAAAACAGCAGGACTACCGGCGAGTGTTTATGAAAACCCGAAAGGGCGCAACCTCGTTAAAAGACACTTATAGGGTCCCCTCGACCTTGTAAGGAGAAACCACCCGCGTGAGATCCTTACGACTCACAAAGGAGCAACACACTTAGGGATCCTCACGATTCCTAAGGAGAAAATACACTTACGAGATCCTCCCGACTCGTAAGGAGAACTCTCTTGTGGGACCCTCACGGCTCATAAGACTTGAAAGTCTTAAGTTACAGAAACCTAAACCTGTTCTTAAGCAGATCCCTCACAACCCTCGATATTGCCCTACAAGCGGCTCATACTGACCCTTGTATACAATCCACGGGCGCGAATAAACATTTCCCCAACAAAGTCCAACCCTTGTAGGTCCTCTCGATCCATAAGGAGAAAACCCTTTTGTAAGATCCTTACGACTTAAAGAGGAACACACACTTAGGAATCCTCACGATACCTAAGGAGAAAATACACCTGCAAGATCCTCACGACTTGTAGAGAGAAATACCTTCGTGACCCTTACGGCTCATAAAGTCAAAAGCCTTGGTCGACAGGACCCTTAACCCTGTTTGTTGAGCCACCTTTGTTCATCATCGACAAAGGAAAATGATGATTCGCTCCTGGCAACATTCCAGTTGTAGCGGTGCTGATGCCGAAATCGGTGCCATGGGGAGATACAAATCACCAAGGCTCGGCGATACATATCACCAAGAGTCTAACCTCCATCCCGTGAAATGCGGATACAATCAACAAAATTCCTGGTCATGTGGAACGCGGATAATGTCACTCATTGACCCCGTGGAAAACGTCCAGAGCGGATCCTGGTCCTCGCAGAGCACGGCAGTGAACCTGTGTGAAGCATCCAGAGCGGAGCCTAGTCCTCGCCTAACGCGGCAGTGAACCCGTGTGAAGCATCTAGCGCAAAATTCCTGGTCATGTGGAACGCGGATAATGTCACTCTTTGACCCCGTGGAAAACATCCAGAGCGGTTCCTGGTCCTCGCAGAGCACGACAGTGAACCTGTGTGAAGCATCCAGAGCGGAGCCTAGTCCTCGCCTAACGCGGCAGTGAACCCGTGTGAAACATCTAGCGCAAAATTCCTAGTTACCTGGAACACGGATAATGTCACTCTTTGACCCCGTGGAAAACGTCCAGAGCGGAGCCTAGTCCTCGCCGAGCACGGCAGTGAACCCGTGTGAAGCATCTAGTGCAAAATTCCTGGTCACGTGGAACACGGATAATGTCACTCTTTGACCCCATGGAAAACGTCCAGAGCAGAGCCTAGTCCTCGCCGAGCATGGTAATGAACCCGTGTGAAGCATCTAGTGCAAAATTCCTGGTCACCTGGAACACGGATAATGTCACTCTTTGACCCCGTGGAAAACGTCCAGAGCGGAGCCTAGTCCTCGCCGAGCAAGGCAGTGAACCCGTGTGAAGCATCTAGCGCAAAATTCCTGGTTACGTGGAGCGCGGATAATGTCACTCTTTGACCCCGTGGAAAACGTCCAGAGCGGATCCTGGTCCTCGCAGAGCACGGCAGTGAACCCGTGTGAAGCATCCAGAGCGGAGCCTAGTCCTCGCCTAACGCGGCAGTGAACCCGTGTGAAGCATCTAGCGCAAAATTCCTGGTTACGTGGAACACGGATAATGTCACTCTTTGACCCCGTGGAAAACATCCAGAGCGGAGCCTGGTCCTCGCCAAGCACGGCAGTGAACCCGTGTGAAGCATCCAGAGCAAATACCGGACTGTGGAGTCCTTAAAATCCACGGACTATGACGTCCTTAACCTCGACCACGATGTCTTAAAACTAACGATCAACCACCCCTATTCCTTACAGATTTTTGCCTCGGTTTAAGGGTACATCTCTTCACTCCTTTGATGCCTGGCGTTGTAATTCCTCAACGTCTTCAAAGAGGTGACGGGTCCCTGCAACCAAACATCGGACTGTGGAGTCCCTAAATCCACGGACTATGAGGTCCTTAACCTTGACCGTGATGTCTTAAAACTAACAGCGGACTGTGGAGTCCTTAAATCCACGGACTATGAGGTCCTTAACCTTGACCGTGATGTCTTAAAACTAACAGCGGACTGTGGAGTCCTTAAATCCGCGGACTATGAGGTCCTTAACCTTGACCGCGACGTCTTTAAACTACGATACCCGGAGAAACCCCTGACTCCGTAAAACACGGACAAGGGTGACCACATCCAGCACTTACAAGTCCTCACGACTCGTAAGGAAGAAAAAACACTCTTGTGTGATCCTTACGACTCTCATGGGAAACCCGCTTAAGAATCTTCACGACTCTTAAGGAGAACTTACACCTATGGGATCCTCTCGACCTGTAGGGAGAAAAACTCTATATGAGACCCTCGTGGCTCGTAAAATGCAGAAGTCTTAGGAAGCAGATCTCAACCCTGAATCCTGAGCCATCGCTGTCCTGCAAGGAGATCAAGATAGAATATCCGCAGAATGCATTCAATAGAAAGGGGACACACCATTGAAAGGAAAATTGTATCTTTTATTCATAAGCCAAAATGGATACAAAGCGCGATTCATGAAAGAAACAAAAAGAAAGATACTCTCATGAGTATGTATAAAAAAAAAAAAGATACAAGTCCTCAAGCCGGCGGGCGATGCAATAATTTTACCAGCTCATCATTCTGTTGCTGAGCCACGGCTTCATGACGCAAAACCTCCAAAAGACGAGCCTCCGCCTGAGCTTGCTGAGCCTGCTACGAAGCAAGCCGAGTTTCGAGCTCTTTCTCGGTGGCCTTATGAGCCTCGACCCTCTCACGAGCGAACGCGGCGGCTTTATCGTGAGCCACCACCTCTTTGATGGATTCCTGAAGCACCCGCCACAGTTCATACGCTTTATTGGCCCTGGCTGTGAGATTAGCTCGAAGCTCGCTCAGCACCTTGGAAGCTAGCTCCCTCTCCGAAAATTTACGGCCGAGCCCTTTTCTCGCTTAACGAAATGTTCGCTACGTGGCCGCGAAAGCCCGCGTTCGTGACCACGGCCCCAGAAACAAGACATCTACAAAACCGTATAAATGGGCTTCTAGCCGACAAGAATAATCGATCTAAGTCACGCTCACATCACCTGACGTGAAAGGCAACAAGAAGGATTTCCGACATGTCTCAAGCATGCGTTCGCAATCATATGAGTGTTCAAAAAAAATGTAGTAATAGCATTTGCAATTGCATGAACATTCATAATGCAAAAAAAAAAGGGGTCTAATGTGCAGGAAAGTGATGATGGCATTTGTAATTAAAGAAAGTTCTTATGAGAAGAATCCAAAGTTTATTTATGCAAGCGGAAACATACATACTAGTACCCTAGTACCAAGCCTACATCGAAGTTTTGCATGAAGCGTAAAAAAGGAGAAACTAATTAAAAAAAATGTTCTACGCTAATGATTGATAGGATAAGTGCGTGTCAAGTTTAGTTTAAAATACCGCAATCAAGACGGTTTCGCTTGTAGCTAGCCGGTTGAGTACGGGTCGTCCGCAGGGAGATGGTTGTCTTTTTCAAAGTGTTTTAACGAGTTAAGTCCGGTTTTCAGATTTTGTTGGATTATCTAAGTGTTGAGTTAATATTTAAAGAGAGCTTGTTAGGGTTAGGATTAGGTTAGTTTGAGTTAGGAGTCTCCACATCTTTCATTGCCCCACTTAATATCGGTGTTACGGTAATCGGCAACAACGGGGATTAGCACGACTAGGAAGGAACTTGCGAGTATAAGCTAGGCTTTCCAACGCATAGTCCTTCCTTTTGGTGCTTGTCCGTCCGTTCTTGGCTCTTATCCATAACCTCCGGTTAATTCAACCACAACCGGTCTCACTACGGAATCACCGCTATCATGTAGGATAGGGTGCCGTAAGGAGCGGATTGTGGTTCAATTAACGGGAGTTGATTCAAGTTGTTGGGCAAGGAAAGAGTGAGAGAGATTTCCTTCTCTCAAACTTCCCTTATCCTACCCTAACAAGTATAGAACTACTCACACTTCATAATACGAAAAAAATAAAACAACACAAAAGAGGAAGAAAGAAAGAAGAGATTAGAAGAATACGACTAACTATTTGCGACCTCACCTTGGCGAGGATCGAGCGTAAGTATCATGGTCGTATGAATGATAAAGAAAAAGAGAAGAAAGAAACAACAAGGAAATAACAACAACTACTTAACAATTACAACAAGTAAAATTGCAACAAATGAAATTACAATAAGCATACAAATAAAGAGACAAGCATGATAACAAATTGTTCTTCTTTATTCATCACTCTTCACTCAAAAGCTCACTTACAAGATTTATGGAGAAGAGGTGAGAAGAGGAAGAAGAAACACTAAACCTAAGCAAAATGAGAATACAAGATTATGGACCCTTCCCTTTACAAACTTCTGGGCTATTTATAGGCTATAAAATCAAAACCCTAGGGCAACCACCAGAACCCAAACGAAATGACCAAAATAACCCCTAAACCCCTGCACATTTGGCGCCATAACTGCCGCGGAACCGCGGCCTGGACCCCACTTTGGCCGCGGTTCCGCGGCCGTTTAGAGGAATTGGGATTCGTGCTTTTTTAGGTTTTCCTGTTTTTCTGTGTAAATCATTTTGACATATGTATTTTCTCAATTTGGATTCCCGATTTTTCCAGAATTCCTGTTGATGGAAAGGTGGACTTTTTGTCAAGATTTTGTCATGATTGCCTCGAGCTCCGCGTAGATCTCTTGGATCTTGTGCCACCATTGAGCCTTGTGCATAGATTTGACATTTTGTCTTCCTACTGGTGTCTGGCAATATACGGATGAGGGACGGAGACCGTATTTTATCTGTGGTCGGCAAGAACCCGGACTTTTTTATGTTTTCCATGAATTTCACCGTTTTAGAACCGAGAACCTGTAACCTGCAATTGACTAGCAAACACGGCTCAAGAGTATCTACCGATATGCAATGTGATAAAAATTGGGCGGTATAAAAATGCAAAAATCTGATATGAACAAATACCCCCAAACTTATCATTTGCTCGTCCCGAGCAAAGTCCATTTATTCACAAAAGTTTCCTAACCTCACTTTCGCAGGGAACGCGATTGCACTGAGCATGTGCAACAAGCCGTTAAACCTCTAGGTGTCCCTAGTAGGAGGAGTGTTGTCTCCTGAGGGTTTTCAGCAGATACTACCCACAAAATCCGGTCAAGTTGATTTTGTAAAATAACTAAGCTTCAAACCCTAAAGTTTTGTTTTAGAAAATAACAATTCTATAATCCTAAGTCTAGACCATCGAACCTTTATTTGTCACACCTCGCATCTTATTTAACTACAGCTTTTATATTTCTTTACGTGCAGTGCAAATAGTGTCGTTAAGTTCCCGAAAGGTTGATTAAAGTCATCATGTCGCACAATAAAGCCCAGATAACAATTTTAAAAGGATCACATAAGTTTTATAACGAGTTAAGCATTTTTCAAGTTTCGTTTTCCAGTAAGGTTTCAACTTCAGAATTTCTATCTTCCATAACAGGAAACTAAGTTGTATTTTTCACTCCACCTTTTTCTTGTTTTCATTTCATACACACCTCTGTGAACGTGCAATAGTCTTTATCAAAGAGTAAAACCTTCATATCTCCATTAAAATTCTTTTTAAAAGCCTGTCTTTTATCAAGATTATTCTCACACAAAGAACCGTTAGGAATTTTAACTCGGAGAGAACACTTGCTTGACTTTGTTTTAAACTGGACTTTCTAGGCTTCTTAGCGAGCTTTGGGCCAATGCACCCAAACCAGTTGGTTTTAGGGCATTAGGTGTAAAAACACCCCAGCGGACTTAATTACTCAAGTTACCTAGGTCCAAAAACAAAAGACAGATTGGCGTGAAAATCAGATGATTTAATACGAACGGAGATATAACCGGCAGTTCAAATATTTTTTTGGATAAAAGACGTGTCTAGTGGGTTTGGTGTGTAATCATTCCAATCAAGTTTTAGATGGGTTATTTTTCAGACTTAGCTCCAATTACGGCATCAATAACATTCCTTCATATTCGCTTTACTTCATAAACTATTCTTGACATTTACTTATTTCAGAACAAACCTATTTGATCCTCAGAAAATTATTTATCTGTTTAAAAGTTTAAACATGAAAGACTTGTCATCTAATTCCCAAAATCTCACGACACGTGTAGTGTGATGTAAAGACGTATATCAGCTATAGTTAACTTCAAAGGAGAGTTATCTTTCAGGTTTTCAAAATCCAAACATAAGATTTAGTTATTCCTATTTTTTTAAACAAAAACCGTCGAATGTTGAATCAGAGTTCTTTCACAAGCTAACTTGACAAAAAGGTTTTTATATTTTTTAGAAAATTTTCCGATTTTTATGGATTTTATGGATTTTTATGCAGATGCAAAATATACATATGAATGCGAAGGTAAGAAATGCGTACCGAGCGTACCCCCAAACTTAAACTGGACAGTGTCCTCACTGTCGTGGCATGAAGAGAGCAGTTGGAAGGTTCAAAATTGTCGGTTAGTGATACACAATTTTTTATTTGTTTTTTTTTTTTTTTTTTTTTGTTTTTAAAGAAAAGAAAAGAATATACACAGATATAAACAAAATGGTTTGTACATACCCCCAAACTTATTTGGAACAGTGTCTACTGTTCTTGGCTGGATAACCGAAGTTTGGAGGTAGGCAGAGGAAGATCATTCAAGGTAAACCGGCTCCTGTAAGAACAGGAGCTCCTCTGTTGGTTCGGCGCTAAGGTACGGTTTGCATCGGTGTCCATTTACCTTGAAGAGTGAACCGTCCTTTGGATTTTCCAAATCCACAGCGCCCTGCGGATATACATTCTGCACAAAATATGGCCCTTTCCAGCGAGATCGGAGCTTTCCAGGATGGAAATGAAGTCGGGTGTCGTAAAGAAGTACCTGTTGACCAGGTACGAAAGTTTTGCGCAAAAGGTGTTTATCGTGAAACACCTTCGTTCGATTCTTAACGACAACCGCGTTGTCGTAAGCCTCATCCCTAAGCTCGCATAGTTCATTCAGCTGCAGCTTCCGATGGCTGCCCGCGTCCTCAAGAGACAGATTCACTCCTTAATCGCCCAAAACGCGCGATGCTCGATTTCGACAGGAAGGTGGCAGGCCTTTCCGTACACAAGCCGATAGGGAGACATGCCAAGGTCGGTCTTATAAGCAGTTCTAAATGCCCAAAGGGCATCAGTCAGTTTCAGAGACCAATCCTTACGGTTCTTGGAAACCGTCTTCTCCAATATCTGCTTGATTTGCCGATTTGAAACTTCGGCCTGCCCGCAGGTTTGGGGGTGGTAGGGCGTAGAAAGCTTATGATTAATGGAGTACTTCCGCATCAAGGCCTCGAAAGTCCTATTGCAGAAATGACTTCCATTGTCGCTAATGATCGCTCGGGGGTGCCCAAACCGGGAGAAAATGTTTTCTTTAAGGAACTTAACGACAACCTTGTTGTCGTTAGTCCGGCTGGGCACAGCCTCGACCCATTTAGAGACGTAATCAACAGCTAGAAGTATGTACAAGTTCCCAAAAGAGCTGGGAAACGGCCCCATGAAGTCTATCCCCCACACATCGAAAATCTCCACAACCAAGATCGGTTGGAGCGGCATCTCGTTTCTTCGGGATATCCGGCCCATGTGTTGGCACCGGGAGCAAGTCTTGCAATATTCGTGAGCGTCTTTGAAAAGTTGTGGCCAGTAGAAACCACATTGCAAGATCTTCTCAGCTGTCTTTCTGGGCCCAAAATGCCCGCCACACGCTTGATCGTGGCAAAATGACAGCACACTCTTGAATTCCTCATCGGGGACACACCGACGAATAATCTGGTCGGGACAGTACTTGAACAAGTAGGGTTCGTCCCAGTAAAAGTGTTTTACTTGGGATAAGAAGCGAAGTCTGTCCTGACTAGACCATTCGGTCGGTAGTAATCCCGTGGCCAAATAGTTCACAATATCTGCGAACCAGGGTTCGCAAGATACTGTCAAGAGTTGTTCGTCCGGAAAAACGTCGTTTATCGGAAGTGGAAGCGAAGGCGAAGAAGGAAGTCGCGAGAGATGGTCGGCAACCACGTTTTCACATCCTCGTTTGTCCTTAATGACAAGGTCAAACTCTTGAAGCAAGAGGATCCAACGGATTAACCGAGACTTGGCATCTTTCTTCGCAAAAAGATGGCGCAGAGCTGAATGGTCCGTGTAGACGATGACTGGAGAGCCGATGAGGTAGGGCCTGAACTTTTCTAAAGCAAATACAACAGCTAAGAATTCCTTCTCAGTTGTTGTATAGTTAAGTTGGGCGTCGTTCAGGGTTCGGCTAGCGTAGTAGATCACGTGCGGCATCTTGTTGATGTGCTGTCCAAGGACAGCACCGATGGCAAAGTCGGATGCATCGCACATAATCTCGAATGGGTGCGTCCAGTCAGGAGAAGAGAGAACGGGAGCAGAAGTGAGTGAGTGTTTCAATGATTCAAAAGCAGCCGCACAGCTTGAGCTGAAGTCGAATGGCGTGTCCTTGGCCAGGAGAAGAGTCAAGGGCCTAGCAATCTTGCTAAAGTCCTTGATAAACCGTCTATAAAAACCGGCGTGGCCAAGGAAGGCTCGGATATCTCGGACGCATCGGGGAGGAGGAAGATTGGAAATGACCTCAATCTTAGCTTTGTCTACCTCAATGCCTTTCTGCGAGATGATATGTCCTAAGACAATACCTTCGCGCACCATGAAGTGGCATTTCTCCCAGTTCAAAGTGAGATTCTTGTCCTTACATCTGGTAAGGACAGCGTCGAGATGCAGCAGACACTCGTCAAAAGAATCGCCAAAGATGGAGAAGTCGTCCATGAAGATCTCCAGAAATTTCTCCACCATGTCAGAGAAAATTCCCATCATACACCGCTGGAAGGTAGCGGGCGCATTGCATAACCCAAAGGGCATGCGACGATATGCAAACGTGCCGAAAGGACAAGTGAAAGTGGTCTTGTCCTGGTCTTTTTCGGCGATGGGAATTTGATTATAGCCAGAGTAGCCATCTAGAAAACAATAGTACTCGTGTCCGGCCAATCGTTCGAGCATCTGGTCAATAAAAGGTAGCGGAAAGTGGTCTTTCCGCGTTGCGGTGTTGAGTTTTCGGTAATCAATGCATACTCGCCACCCAGTTTGGGTGCGAGTAGGGATTAACTCGTTTGCCTCATTGGTGATGACCGTAATGCCCGACTTCTTGGGGACAACATGAATGGGGCTAACCCACTGGCTATCAGAGATAGGGTAAATGATACCACTATCTAGACATTTGACGATCTCCTTCTTCACAGCCTCCTTCATGACTGGATTGAGACGTCTTTGTGGATCCCGGGCTGGTTTGGCATCATCCATCAGATGTATATGATGCTCTACGATCAGGGGACTAATCCCCTTAATGTCCGCCATGGACCAGCCAAAAGCTTGCCTATTGCTGTGCAAGACCGAAAGAAGGGCTTTCTCTTGCTCAGGAGCTAGAGAAGCCGAAATGATAACTGGGAGGGTCTCGTTCTCACCTAAGTAAGCGTACTTAAGGTGAGACGGCAAAGGCTTGAGTTCGAGAATTGGAGGTGAAATGATAGAAGGAAGGATTGGAGAAAAGGTCTCGAACTCAAAGGATTCCAACAAAGGTTCGAAACGAGTGTAAGCCACCGAGTTGGATGGTTCAGGTAACTCATCCGAAAAGTCAAACGATTCAAACTCGGGTGGTGAGCGGCTAAGATCGTGTGAAAACGTAAAACACTCATAGTCGTAGTTGGGCGCGGAAGCAGCAGCGGGTTCGAAGAGAAACGCACTAGTGGCGTCAAGATTATCGTCGTCAAACAGAAACTCCTCGAACTCACATTCTTCAGGGGTGATCTCCTGGATCGAGCAAACATCTAATATATGAGCATTAGGTTCGGTGGGCTGATTCCCCAACCTAAAAATGTTGAGTTCAATTGTCATATTACCAAAAGAGAGGTTCATCGAACCATTGCGACAATTGATCACAGCATTTGAGGTTGCAAGAAATGGGCGACCGAGTATCACCGGAATTTGATTCCGGGGGTTAGCTACAGGCTGTGTGTCTAATACGATGAAGTCAACAGGGAATATGAAGTCCCCGACTTTGATTAACACATCCTCTAGCTCACCCCTAGGATGGGTGATCGATCGGTCGGCCATTTGGAGAGTGCAGTGTGTGGGTTTCAGCTCTCCGACCCCTAATTGCTCATATACAGAGTAAGGAAGCAAGTTAACACTGGCACCAAGATCTAATAGTGCGCGGTTGATGTTCTTATCCCCAATAGTAATAGAAATCGTAGGACAGCCAGGGTCCTTCCGTTTTTGTGGTAAAGATTGGGTAAGGGCATCACTCACAGCACTAGCCAAGAAAACTTTCTTGGGTACCTGAGACTTCCTCTTTTTCGTGCACAAGTCCTTTAAGATTTTTGCATAGGACGGGACTTGTTGGACAGCATCTAAAAGAGGAATATTAATGTTAACTTGCTTGAACAACTCCAGAATCTTCTCCATATGTGGATTTTGTTTATTAGACCTCAACCGGTTTGGAAATGGGACATTTTTAAAATTGGTTGAGTCTAATGTTGGTGGAGGAGATTGTGGAGTAGGAACGGATCCCAGAATAGGTGTTTTCGTGGAGTGAGAAGCGGGTCCGTTCAGAGCAGCAGAAGAAGAAGAAGCAGGAGAGCCTTTTGAAGAATGGAGAATAGGCTCAGAAGACGAAGAAGAAGAAGGAGAAGAAGAAGAAGCGGCGGCCGGGGTGTCATCGTTGATTCGCTTGCCAATGTTGTTTTGCAGCATCCTTCCTGATCTCAGCGTAGTCACGGCACTCACATTATGGTTTTGTTGTTCAAGAGCAACATGTGCATTATGTGGGTGACCGGGATTTGGCAGTGGCTGGGACGGAAGCTTCCCCTTCTCTCGCTCGCTCAAGGCCGCGTTCAGCTGTGCAATCTGGGCCTCGATGGTTTTGATGCTCTGCCCATGTGCGGCGGTGTGTTGTACTAAAGATTGGATCGAAGACTGGATGTTGGCGGTGGATTGAGTCGATTGTTTAACAAACGCCTCCAGACTTCGCTCGAGCGAGGAAACCTTATCAGTGTTTGACGGAACAAAGTTGTTATTTGGTGGAAAAGAATTATTTGGTGCGAAATTGTTCGTCTGGTTTTGGTAAGGTTGGGGTTGGAAGGGCTGCTGATACTGAGTTTGTTGTTGCGCTTGTTGTTGCGGTGGAGGGGCCCTTTGGAAATTGTTGCCTTGGAATTGATTCTGATTCTGATTCCAGGCGAAATTGGGGTGGTTCCTCCAACCGGGATTGTAGGTGGAAGAGTATGGATCATTCCTCGGTCTTTGCTGGAATGCATTAACCTGATCCTGTCCTTGCGATGGTGGATTGTAAGGACACTCTTCGGTCAAGTGGGAAGGATCGGAACAACAAGCGCAGATGGTACGAAGGGGGAGAACAGGGGCAGGAGAAGGAGAAGAAAATTTGCTCTCTATCGCTTCAAGCTTCCGTGTTATCGCAGCCATTTCAGCTTTCATCGCGATAGAGACATCGAGTTGGTGGATTCCTACCCTAGACTGACCGGTTGAAGTGGAGGTAGAAGAAGAAGAAGTCGGTCTTGTGCTCTCCCACTGTAGCGTTTGCTCCGCAAGATCGTCAAAGAACTGCCACGCTTCATCGTCAGATTTCGAGAGGAAGTGGCCCTGACAGATGGTTTCCAGCAACTGCTTCGTTGCTGGGTTCAGTCCCTCGTATAAGGTTTGGCAGAGTTGCCATTTCTCTATACCGTGGTGAGGACACTGAACCAGAAGGTCTTTGTACCGGTCAAAGCACTTCCAGAAAGGTTCAGAAGGAAGCTGGGAGAATTGGTTGATTTCGTTTCGAATTCTTGCGGTCTTAAGATTTGGATAGAATTTTTTCAGAAACGCTTTAACAAACTCGTCCCAGCTGGTGATTGAGTGGGAAGCGGTGCTATACAGCCATTTTTCTGCGAGATCGCATAAAGTGAACGGAATGACCCGTAGACGTATAGCATCGTCCGACAGCTGGGTGGTTTTCGTCATGGCACAGACATTTTGAAATTTGTTGATGAAGATATAGGCATCTTCAGATTCAAGCCCATGAAAACGTGGAAGCATGTTGATGAAATGGGGCTTAATTTCGAAGTTGTCCCCATTGGCCGGAGGAAGAGAAAGGCAGGTGGGAAGTGCAGAACGGGTGGGGTAGAAACGATCCTGGAGCGCAATTCGCTGCGGCGCTACAACAGGCGGAGGTGGTGGAAGATTGGTCTCCGTAGGGGGTGGAGCCATTCCAGCGGTGGTCAAAGAGATGTTCGGATTAAATCCCGACATCGCGGAAGAAGAGGTTGGTGAAGGCGAAGGTGAAGGTGAAGATGTGTGAACAGAATTCCGGTCAACGTCGGAGTTGGCCGGCAAAGGAAGGGGTGAAAGAGGAGTGGACGGAGTATCGACTTCGGAGTCGATCGCGTAGTCGGTCGCGACTAACGTAACGCGGACTAAACGGGCGCTAGTGTCCCGAGTCCAAGCGGACATACACTAAACGAGTTTAGTATAGTCAAAGCGGAGAAGGTGAGGGTAAGAAAACGTCAATGGAGAAAGGCGATGGGTGTTGGGTGAAAAATGGGTTTGGCGACAAAAGGGAAAGTTTTTATAAAAGTTTTTGATTTTTTTTTTTCTTTTTTTTTTTTTCAGAAAGATTTTTACAGAAGTATGTATGGAAATACGGCTTAAGCAATCACAAACAAGATATGCACAATCACACCTAGATCTACGGTCGCCTAGGTCTACTAGACCTGCTCCTGAACTTAATTTTCGAAGTTAAACAGTGTCGAGAAACAGGCTTAAAAATACACCGATCACGGGGCCAGGTAAGTGCAGAGATAAGGGGAGGTTGTCCAACGCTTTCGCGAAGTTCCTTAATTAAATAACCCTTTCTCTTTCGGCGGTTGCGCCTTTAACACTTTCCTAGACACCCCGTAAACAATGTACGGTTAAGCGAGGTTCTAAACACGGTTTATCTTCTCCTAATGAGCGCGAAGTCCTTAGGGCTGAAGTCTAGTATTTTTTAATTTACAATGGACAATGCATATGCTTAGTGATTTTTGGGGTCCTGGGAAGGGTGATGAAATCCCCACCCAATCTGGATTGGTTTCAAGCCCCTTAAGTCCGTATTAAAGAATGCAAAACAGTAACAATTCAACAGCAAACAATTTTTATTTGCGGCGCAAAGAATCCTGCACAAGAACAGTTTATTGGAAGGGGGAGAAGAATTTGCGCAAAGAAGGCTGCAGAAAACACAGTTCAGTGGAGTTCAGAGGAGTGGAGAGAGGCAGAGGGACTTACAGAGATTTTTACCGTAGACCGGATGCTTCGTTTTTGTCCGTCGCGGTGTAGCCGCGAAAATGTGGGTCTATCTTCCCACGTCTTTGGCACTGTACTTGAACTCCATATTTCCAACGTCTTTGGCGTCGATCTTGAATTTCGTATTTTCCTGCGCACTTGCACAAAAACTAATCAAGAATAACAAGATGGTTTTTTTTTTACAAAGTATGTATTTTTTATCGTTTTTTTTTTTTTTTTTTTCACTTACAAATTAACCCGAAATTTCACAAAGAAACAAACTACCGTCTCCCCGGCAACGGCGCCATTTGATCGCACGCCGATGGCGTGTCGGATGTTCAAAGAATTAAAGTATACCGCGATCAGGACGGTGTCGCTTTGCAGCTAGCCGGTTGAGCACGGGTCGGTCCACAGGGAGATGGTGGTATCTTACCTTCTTGTCTTAGACGAGTCAATAAAGAATCTGTGTGTTTGTTCGATTCTAACCTATGTGTTTTATCTGCAAGTATAAAGTTGTTAAGAAAAAGATACGAGATTATAAGCTAAAGAAATCCGTACTCAAAACCTTTGAGCCGAGTCTTGACCAATTGAAGCTAAGCAATTGGCAACAACGTGGATTAGGGGATTTAAGCGCGGTATTCGTGGAATCCGGCGTATTTACCCTTGTCCTTCCGTTCTTGTCTCTTGCTTTCGCCTCCGGCCAAACCGAACGCAACCGGTCGCGGTTAGGAATCACCGATACCTTGTCAGGGTACGGTGCCTAACGGAGCGCTTGCGTATGGTTTGGGCGGAGTTCAATGGAAAATACGGGAAAAGGAAATGGGCAAAGAAAACTTAATTTATAATACCGTATTTTATCTTAACAACAATAATTACATTCATTCACAAAAGAGAACCAAAAAGAGAGAACAAAAAGAAAAGAACAAAGAAAAGAAAAGATTACAAGTATTAAAGGCATGAATAAAATTGCAAGTAATTAAAGTGCATGGAAATAAATTGCAAGTAATAAAAGACAAGAATGAAAAATGCAAGAAAGTAATTACAAGAACCATAGAACTCAAAACAAGCATGGGATCAATAGCCAACCCTTAAACTTGCAAGCTCAATCAAGAGGTTGCAAGATCAAGGGAAGGGTAGAGAACGCATGTGAATTGAAGCGCTAAGGAGAGAACGAAATGATACAACCCCTTGAGACCAATGACCAAAACTTAAACTTGCAAGCTCACTTAAGAGGTTGCAAGATCAAATTAAGGTAGAGAGCTCAAGGGGGAAGCTAAACAAAAAGGATAATACAAAAAACCTTCATCTTTATTCACATCCACAAAAAAGCTTCTCACTTACAATTTCATGGAAGAGGAATGAAGAAGAAGAAGAAAAAGAACTAAATCCTACAAAAGAGGCTACAAGAATTAACAAAAGAATGACCCTTGGCTTTGGCAAGTTCTGCTGTATTTATAGGCAGGGAGTTGAAGATCTAGGGCAACCACCAGAGCACATGGGAAGTACCCAAAATACCCCCAAAAGACGACAAGGTGAGGACTCTACATGGCCGCGGATCCGCGGCCAATACCCCCTATTGGCCGCGGATCCGCGGCCCTATAGTGGGATTAGGGGCTGTGTTTTCTTGTACGGCCCTGATCTGCAGTCCCCTGTTGTCTGGTACACCTATTTTCTGAAAATACTTTCACAATTCTTCCAGAATTTCTGTTGAGGAAAGGTGGACTTTTTGTGGATGTTTTTGTCATGATTGCCTCGAGCTCCGCGTAGATTTCTTGGAACTTGTTGTTGCCATTGAGCCTTGTGCATGAAGGTGACATTGATTTGACATTTTGTCTTCCTAAACTGGTATCTGGCAACATACGGATGACGAGCGGAGACCGTGTTTTCTCAGTGGTTGGCAGGAACCCGGATTTTGTCGTGTTTTCCATGAATTTCACCGTTTTAGAACCGAGAACCTGTATCCTGCAAATATATAACAAACACGGATTAAAAGCACCTACCTATAAACAACCGAGCGTAAGAATGGACGGTATAAAATGCAGTATTCTGTGATGAACAGCTAACGAAAAAGGTGACAAAACATGGGATCAACGGCACAGGGGTTAACGAAGCAAAGGATAAAATTCTCCATCTCTCTCTCTGCTTTCTCCAGCACATCAAAGCGACGGTTCTCACGAGGAGTCGCTCCCCATCGATTGGTGCCGTGTTCGTCCGCAAAAGCAAACATAATAGCTCGCCGGGCCTTAATCTGGCCCAGCAGATGAATCGAGCAATCCTTCAAAGCCTGAGTAATCAGGCACGCTTCATGAAAGCCCTCGAGCTTTTCTTCTGTCGCGTCGAGCATCGCCAGGGTCATCTCCGCCGGGTGAGGAGGAATGTCGGCAAGCACGGCCGTGAGAATCATCCGGAGCCAGAGAGAACCCATCGGGAGGGGAGACCCTCTACGGATCGAGAGCTCGTGCATGGCCGAGTCACATTCGTTGTCAGAAAGGAGGGGGTCCACCAACCGAGCAGCAAAGCGGGGGATCATCTCCTCAAGAGGAACTTCCCACGGCTGTCGACGAGCATGAGGGCGATTACAAGCCATGGCACTCGTTTCTCTCTTAAAAAAAAATATATATATATATATATATATGATATGAATCTCTCTGTGAAAGGAGAAGAAGGCTATAGCCTCATATATAATGAAGTGCATTAAGTGCTGCGCGCGGAAAATCTTGCATGGTGAAATTATTCCCAAGGCCTAAAAAGGAAAAGGCACCGAAAATCAAGGAGATGGAACTATTTCCAAGGCCCTTTTTTCGGCACCTAACAGTGTGCACTGAAAATATGGCATGAGGAAAATCTTGTGAACAGCCACATCAAAGGATCCCACGTGTAAAACACGTGAGGCCTAAACCTGATGTGCATTTAAAAGGAAAATATGGAGTGGCACCCTGCATGTTAAAAAGCACAAACAACAATAGTAGCAAAATAATAAAATCTCAGAGAAAAGGCGTGCAAACATACAAGGACACAACAAAACTTATCATCCAGACTTCAAGAAGGGGATACAAAATAAAAAATAAAAAAAACTTTTACAATGGTAAGGCTTCAGACGCGGGGCATGGGTTGAGAAACTCGAAATTAACTTTATTCAAGATCTTCCAAGCATTTCGAACCTCCCGAGTATGCTTTCTCTCACGGTCACAAGCATCGGGGTCCCCGCGGATGTCCTCTACCCTCCGGTAGGCGCCCAGTATGGCTGATTGCTGAAAAATCTGATGAAGGAAATCAATGAGATTATCCCGCCATCTCTTTGAGATCAAGCCCATAAGGTACACCGAATGCACCTTGTCCTCGGCAGTGTCCAAGGCCCCGAGTGGTATGCCGGCACAAAAGAGAGGAAGAGCCTCTCGGATCGCCAGCACGATCAGCCTCAGAAGAGAAGAGCGACGGGGAAGTAGCCGATGGTTGTACTCATCAAAGCGGCTCATGATCTCGGCACACTGAGCATTGGTGAACTCCTGGTTCTGACTGCGGCCCAGCGCACGAATGTTCCCATACGAAATGATCTCGTCAAGACGATACAGATGTGCGTCCATGATACCTGAAATAAAAGTCACGAGAATCATTACAAAACCCCCGTTGCATTAGTGACATGAAGAACCGCCTAGGGCCAAGAGACCTCAGGAAGCCTCCATGCGAAGAAACTAAGTTCTTCATAGGAACTAAATTCCTTATTAAGAAAAAGGGAATTAAATTCCCAGAAACATCTTGGAAGGAATTAAATTCCATGGAGTTGAAACGCCATCATCATTTCCCCAAAGATCATCTAAACCCTAAGAGATCTACAGTTTGAAGGTTGAGCGGTTTCATGTTCTTATGGAAAATATGAAGAAAAAGGGGTGAAAACCCTCGTTTTGGATTTAAAATCCAGGGAAATGTGAAGGCCCATCGTTGTCCAAGAACATTACCCGAGAAGGAGGGTTCTTTTCGAACAGAGTTAAACTCTGGAGATTGTTTCAAGACAGAGAACTAAGCTCTGGAAGCGAGAATTAAATTCTCAAATTGGAAGTTCTCAGAGAAGAAGATAAGCAAAGTGAAGGCTCCTATGAAGAGACATCGGTATTTAAAGAAGACAATGGAAACGTTTCATCTCCCGATCCCTAGAGGAATCCAACGGTCGCAAGAGGTGACAGCGTTGCACTCACGTGCGGACACGTGAGAACAACGCTGTGGGGGCATTTGTTTCCTGATTTAAAATCAGAAAAGCTTATGAGAAAAGCTTCAGAAAGAGGGGCCACGTGCTCACACGTGACCAGCAGTCACGTATTGACATGTGACCTATGAAAACAGCGGAAAAGGCTCATGGGTTCCCTTATCAAGTGAAGGAAAAGGTCCACTGATCAAGTCAAGAAAAAGGGCTTCAGATGAGGTCACGTGTTGGCACGTGACTCTCAAAGGAGAGGACTCGTGCTACAGTTGAGTCAAGGAAAGGGGCTCCTAACAGGGGGTCACGTGTTCACACGTGACCAATGGTCACGTGTTAACAAGTGATGGCTAAAACAGCAACCAGAAAACAGCGCAGAAAGAAAGAGGATCCTTCGTCCCAAAGAGGGTCACGTGTCTACACGTGACCATGGGTCACGTGGTCACACGTGACCGGCTTTCAAAGCCCATTTTTGACGACAGAATTAAATTCTGAAGGAAATTTGAATCTTTCCAAAGGAAAGTGATCATCTGGGACCAATCAAATTAAAGATTCAGAGATGATTAAATATCATCTATCTATGGAAAATCTCGGGTTTGGAAAGATTTCCCCCTTAAATCTAACCAAAATAACAAGGGGGAATCTCTGGATTTAAAATCCAATGGTGAATAAAATTCACCTAATAATCCAAAGGTCCAGAACGAATGAAGGATGCAAATCAAATATCTCATGAAGATTCGTCAAAAACTAATTGATTCGGCTGCTTCTCCTATAAATAGGAGCCTGGAGACACAAGGGGGATACACATGCGCAGAGAAGAAAAGAAAGAAAAAAGGAGGAGAGCTTTGATACTTTGAAAAGACTCGGATCTTCTGCAAAAGCCCTAGGTAAGAAAGGGAAGGCCTTTTGAAAGAAAGAGAATTTAATTCTCAACAGAGTTTAACTCTGATACATAAAACAGAAGAGCATATTTCTTCTCTCTTTGATAGAGGATCTGCAAAGTGCACATCTCCCCTTAAGGTTGAGAATTTAATTCTCAATGGGTCGAGATCCTGCCATGCAGATCCAAAACATAGAGAAGGAATGCAAGCATGAGAATTTAACTCTCACAGAACTATAGGAATTTAATTCATTTAAAACAAAATTAGGGCTCGACCCTGTATCATGGGAATTTAATTCCTTCAAAACAAAAGAAACAGGGTTGAACCCTAATTAAGAACATAGTTCTGTTGAAACAGCGGGAATTTAATTCCTTTAATCATAATTCCCTGAAATGGGAGTTTAATTCCTTAAAAGCTTTTGTTAGGGTTTAACCCTATTTGGATCTTCACATATATGAGGAATTTAATTCCCACAGAAAATTCAGAGTTAAACTCTATTCCAGAATACAAGTCTTCGAAAGGAAGTAGGAATTTAATTCCTCGGAAATTTGCAGCTCGAGGAATGTAATTCCTGAAAAAGATTAACAGATCCTCTAAAAACATACATAGAGGCAGGGTCACGTGTTACCACGTGACCCCCCAAACAGATCTACAGAAAGTCCCTTTGAGGCAGCACCCCACGTGATCCACGTGACCCTTGATAGAAGTTCTAATACATAGGCATTTGAATGCCCATCACGTGATGGCACGTGATGCTCTGAAAGACGCGATAATTTCAGCAGAACAAACGAAGGGAGGGCGCTCTCACGTGCTGCCACGTGACCCCTCTTGCCTTAGTGTTTAACACTAAATTAAAACTCTCAAACCCAGTGTTAAAACACTATTGGGCCTTAGCATTCAACACTGATTAAAAAGCCTTATTTGCAGTGTTCAACACTGAGCTGTCTTAGTGTTTAACACTAATTTGAAAAGCCTTGTTGCTGGTGTTTAACACCAATTATCTCTTAGTGTTAAACACTAACTTGTCAATCTCATTCCCAGTGTTCAACACTGACTACTCTGTAGTCTTTAACGCTAGGCTTTGACCCAATTGACTTAAATAGATAGAGGCAAAGCCTCTCCTGATTGGACTTAGCCCAAGATGGCCATAAGTCCTCAATTTGTGATTAATTGGGCCAATGGACTCATAACATAATTAATTCGTCTTGACCCCAAATTGGGCCAAGGACTATTTAAGCCACTCCGGTTCTAAGGTACATCTCTTCACTCCTTTGATACTTGGCATTGTAATCCCTCAATGTCTTCAAAGAGGTGATGGGTCCCGAGGACCACACATTGATATGGACTGTGGGGTCCTTAAACCCATGTCTAATGCAAAATTCCTTGTTACGTGGAACGCGGATAACGTCACTCTTTGACCCCGTGGAAAACGTCCAGAGCGGAGCCTAGTCCTCGCCGAGCACGGCAGTGAACCCGTGTGAAGCATCTAGTGCAAAATTCCTGGTCACGTGGAACGTGGATAACGTCACTCTTTGACCCCACGGAAAACGCCCAGAGCGGAGCCTGGTCCTCGCTAAGCACGGCAGTGAACCCGTGTGAAGCATCCAGAGCACATACCGGACTGTGGAGTCCTTAAACCCATGGACTATGACGTCCTTAACCTTGACCGAGATGTCTTAAAACTAACAATGGACCGCAATGTCCTTAAACTACCCATGGACCGCAATGTCCTTAAACTACCCATGGATCGCAATGTCCTTAAACTACCCATGGACCGCAATGTCTTTAAACTATCCATGGACCGCAATGTCCTTAAACTACCCATGGACCGCAATGTCCTTAAACTAGAACAATAGAGCCCCATATGCTCTTTTGTCGGATCTAAACGGTCCCGTTTAAGTTGATCTTAGCCTTAAAGATGGCTAACGAATCCTTAAACCTTCAAGCAGACTGGACTACGAATCCCCCCAATTAACTCTGGCTCGAGGGTACATCTCTGAATCCCTCTGACACCCGTCGTTGTAATCCTTCAACGTCGTCAGAGAGGTAACGGGTCCCGACGGCCATACACATACGATGGACCACTATGTCCCTAAAACTGGAACAATGGAGCCCAAACGCTCTTTTGTCGGATCCGAACGATCCTGTTAAGTTGATCTTAGTCTCAAATCGGACTAACGTCTCCTTAACAAACGTTTGAGTTGATCTTAGCCTCAAGCATGGCTAACGTATCCTCAAACCAAACCCCCAAACCCAAATCTAAGATAACTCGGATTTGGACTAGTCCACGCCCTACGGGCGACGACATAACTTAGTCTCCGTAAACAATCCACGGGCAACAAAACATAAAACAAACACACACGACACGAAGTGACCATCTGGAGAAGGAGAAAGTTGTTACCGCAATGCGGTAGCGTAATTAACTGCAGGGGCTTGCGCCTGCTGGGAAGAGCGTCCCCACAATCAAAAACCCCTCAACGAGGGGGAATCTGAGGAAGTCTGCTACATCGGTCGCATCGGCTTAAACCTTCGATACATGGTGCCATAAACCAACTTGGCATCTTCGGAGAGGTGAACGGATAGCACCAATTAGCATCTGCCCCGAATCTCAGTGCCAATACATCGCAGCCTTGCGCGCCGTCTTTCGGAGGGGAACAGGTGACTCCATCACCTGCAGGTATACTACCGTGCCAGGAGTCGTCCATTCTAAAGACCTTTAGAATGCTGTCTAAGCACCCAGATTGGGAAATTACCTAAATCTAGATCTAAAACCATAGATCTAGTATCAAGAATATCTGATATAATATCCATATCCTATGTGGAGAAACCACTGCGTGATAACTAAAGTATAACCGATTGTAGTATAGGAATTTCACTTCCTACTATGTGTATGTCATCCAAATACCAGGACATCACACCCTAATACCTTCTTAACAGATCCATCCCCTATTCTGGTGAAGTCAAACCTATGACTGTCACTTCAGAAATGGATGATCTATCTCCGCTATCTCTGCTTTGGTCAATAAATAGACATAAGACACTTGTCCACTATGCTTCCGCTGCTCCCACCGACTATGACAACCCTCTGGCAGAATAATATACACGTGCACTTCTAAAGCTAGTTTAGAATGACGCTATACTCATCCTCCTGCCGGGTCTCACAGTCTGGAACAACAACAATGGCAAGTCTGGGTAAATAAGAACCTCCCTGTCACCGTCCTTGAGGCTACCGTAGTACCTCTCGGGTGCTTGAGGTTACCCACCATATCTGCGGAGTGGCCAATGGAATGTCAAACCAGATTGAATCTTTAGGTCCTATTAAATTTTCAGTAATCGTTTGCGGTTCAGAAATCACTTCCAGTTCTACCATACTCCCACTATTGTTTTCTGAAAAAAAAAACCATTTTACTAAAACTGTGGCGAGTCAATAACAATATTACTATTGATCTTCCAGATGGTAGAAAGTCAACCCTCATCATAGCCCCGGTCAACCCACAAACAGGTATTACAGAAACGTGCCTTGAGTTATCCAGAGTCTGGTTTTAAGCAGAAGCCGGAAAACTCCCCGTACCTTAACATTGTTAAGATATGAACTATTCTATATCAAATATAAAAATAGAGGCACTGATTTAAATGAAAGCAGATTCAAATCGTGCAGCTGTCTCCAGTGCATGTCAACTAAATGGAGAGAGGCCGATCAGCATTACTCAACTTAGGAGTGCTTCCAATTATGAGTAACCTGAAAGAGAAGCAAGTTCTCTTAATCATTACTATCAACTGAATACCACGCACAAGTATCTACATCTTCGATCACCTTGAAGAATCCTGATACTTGCAACGCCTGGTTCTTTACTTTACTCTTATACCTATAACTTCTCAAAACTTGGACCTTGTGTTTCTACGAAACACTTGTCTAAGAACTAGAGAAGTCATAAGTAAACAACCCCTCTATCCTAATGGACACTGGACAATATACAATACTCTGTATAAGTCCCCTGAGTCTAATAACCCATTCCCTCTATGTCGTAGGTTGAAAACTGCACTTATGGTTAAGAAGAATTACACCACTGTTTAAGGCTCCTTACCTAACCATCATCTGATATAGGTAAATTTCATCGACATAATTTGAAAAGTTATATCTCACTTTATAAAAATAAACGTACAGATATATCAATTTGAAATTGGTGCATAGCAATGGATATTCAAAACCAAATATTCGTCGTCCGGCAAACAACCCAGGCGATTTCCTCAAATATCACCAATTACAACGAATCCCGATATAATGAGGACGATCACCCAATTCCCAATAACTTACTCCCTCTCATCATCTGTAAAACCATACAGATGTGAGAATCAAACCTGGTAAATACTTACCCTGGTGCAAGGGCTAATTGGGAAATCAGTTTTCTTTTAACAATACACAGTGAAACAAAAACATATAAATGTTTCGAAGGGGTATCCGGGTATTCCTACTAATTCCTCTTCCATTATCAGATTCACAACTGTAACCGTATATTTCTTCTCCATCTCTCCAAATCTCTTTATATGTCTTTAGTCACTACCTTCTGTACACCCCTTTAGGCCAAATGGTTTTCTTCCTTCCCTACCGTTTGGCACCAGCCTATGGTTTGGAAGAAGACTATCCAATAGGCTTATTAGGTGTACTGTCCTAATCCTAGGAGTACTCACAACCCAAGAGAAGGTAAAGATAAAAGACAACAGAATAAACCTTATTCCTATTTCTTCTGAACCAGAATCCTTCTCCGAACTGGAACAACTTCCTTCGAGTTCGTATATAACCATACGATGGAGTATCCAAATAACTATGGATCTTCATAGTGATACGGAGTGTTCTGGAGAAATACAAAGGTGAAGTAGGAGTGGCGATGAAATACTTGGTTTGGTTGTGAATAGCAGTCGCAGTTTACATTGCCCTCTTACTAATCCCTTTATTTGTCTATACTTAATACCATCTGTACACCATCGTTAGGCTAATTGGTTTTCTTCATTCCCCACCGTTCGGCACCAGCCTATGGTTTGGAAGAAGACTATCCATTTAGCGTAATAGGTGTACTGTCCTAATCCAAGGAACACTCGCAACTTGAGAGAAGGTAAATGGAAAAGACAACTGAATAGTCCTATTCGTTTTCTCCAGAACCGGAAACCATCCTCGAATAAATTCCTTCGAGTTCGTATATAACCATACAATGGTTTTATCCAATGGAAGTGGATGTTCATAGTAATACAGGGTGTTCTGGAGAAAAGGGTAAAAGTAGGAGTGGCAATGAGTTATGCAACTCTGACAATCCAAAAGCCAGTGTTTTAAGAAGGTTCGGTTAACTTGGTTGCTGAGTCATAGTCAAGGGTCGGGTCATGGTCGCTGCCAAAGAGTGAGAGAAAAGAAACACTCAGCGTGCACTCTAACCTAAATCAGAATGGTTATCAATTTATCTGATCAAGAAACCTCCCACTGTATCCTCAAATTCTCCTCCAAACCTAAAAGAAGAATTAGTCGGGATCACCCGAGGAGTAAACCAACTCATCAGTGGGAATCGGGATCCAACTATCATCGCATGATAGCGTGATGGAATCCACTCACGTTATCACACTCCAGAAGGTATGCGCATATCTGGCAAGTTTCAGTTTCTTTAGAAACTCCCGATGTGATTTTTACCCCTAGCATCCAAGTGATCTTGACTGAGCCAACATATCAAAGAATCCTAGCCAAGTTCAACCCGTCATTATCTTGATTTCATTAGACCCACCCGCACGTGTCCTTGACTGAGCAAAAATGACTGTACGACTGTCCTAACCAATCACATATCCATAAGACAGAAAAGCATTACAGAGCTACCGCACACTACGCCTCGGCTGAGCACGAATACTATGCAATACTAATCTGAAATGACGGAGGGCTACGGTTGGTTTTTGGCGAAAAACATTTAACGTAATGAACTTGATATCGTTGAAGGAACCAGATAGCTTTTTATAAAAATATAGTGGTGAAAACCTTTGCTAAAGAGGTCACTCCCGGTGAAGGGATCTCGGCTCTTTCCCCGTAGAATGAGGTGCAGTATATTCCAACTGAATAGCTCGATGCAAAGCAAAAAGGCAATCGGCTATAGTGAAGTTATTACCCTGACACAAACTTCTGTCCAAGGGTTCACTCCCGGTGAAGGGATCTCGGCCCTTGCCTCATCGACTGAGGTGCAGGATATTCCAACTGAATACCTCTGTGCAAAACAAAAGAGAACGTCATTGCAATAACAGCTTTTTTTGAAAATTGTTCCAACAACATCAGAATAGGTTTTTTTAACTTGCATTGTTCCGAATCAATGCAGTCCCATCAATTGATCACACTAATAAAGAACGAAAATATGATGTACGTATATGCCATCCGCATTCGCCACTGGGTCCCGTCATCACCCGTTAGGTTACTTAACTAACGACAGAGCGGGGACTGGACTAGCGTGGATGCAAAACATATACAACATCTACTAGTATATATATCAATATATAATATTCGCTCATGGCGTGATAAAATGCAACATCACAGAAATGTAATGAGAATAACAGAACAATATAGATATCTGGGATCCCCGGGTTTCATAGAGCCTCTACTGAAACCCGACGTTCCCTTGGTCGTGTGGATAGCCTGTGCAATGAAATCCTAGACCCCTACGGGCGCGGCAAGTTACCCGCCAAAACCTGAAGCGAGGCAGCCCCCTTCAACAACGTGAATGGACTACCAGCACTTCACGGAATCCGGTAACTTGAGCACCCCTCCTTGGGTCAACCTATACCCCCTACGAGTGCGGCGAATAGCCCGCCAATTCTAGAGTAAAGCCCCCTCCATCTCAAAGCCATGAGATGCGGACCCGTTACCCTCTAGAACCCGGCTATGCGTGCACCCCACCGCGGGGTAATCTTAGTACAGAAAGTAAAATATACAACGGGTACATCGACCTCAGCCCGGTCGTTCCCCAAAAGAATAATATACAAACAGGCAGTGATGGCAGTCTACATGTCGGACGCTCGCCCCGCAATATCAAATGTACATATACAATCAAACTGTACTACCATTGCAACCAGGCTATCCACCACGACAAATCCTCAACATCACAGCACAACACATAACATCAACGTGAATGTCACGTTCGCAAATCCGTCTAAAAGGACTATAGCAATTAGACAGGATTTACCGATCGAATGACATTCACGGTCGCAGATATAATGTAAATACTGTGAACTAACATATTTAAATTTTCGATCGAAAAAATTTCCCTGAAGTGGGCCCCAAGCACAAAACCCAGCACTCAAAATAATCTGGGCCCAAACAGAACAACCTAATTTCCAAATCAGAAAGCACTGTAGAAATTTTGGTGCATTGAGGGCACAGAATGGCGGCGGAACCGTGGCCAAACGAGGGTTATTGCCGTGGTTCCGCGGCGGGACCGTACGATCATGCAACCAAAATTTCTAAAAACTCCTTAAAAACCCTGCACGAATTTCTGCAATACACCAAATAATTTTTTGACAACAAAAATTTTTTGACAGAAACTGCATATTTTGAAATCGCGGTTTCGGAATTTTTGTTCGATCGAAGTTCTATATATGTTAAAGCAAGATAGTAAAGGTTAGTGGCGTGGCTCTGATACCATGTTAGACTACGGTAGCGCCCCGGCCGTCTTTCCTCATGCCAAAATGCGGAACGAAAATTTTTCAAGACTAGAAACCGGCGCTATCGTATGCTTAAACCCGGATAGAACCATTAACCTATAACTAGCTATCTAGAGAGTGGGTTGGAAATCTATACCGATCGATCAATGTCCTTCGGTCTTTGGCCACCATCCCAAGCTCCTCGCGGCATCTCCAGTCTTGATCTCCTCGTCGGAAAGAGCACCACATCTACTAGTCTTTTTACGGGCTTCCGCTTCATCCGAAGCAACTCGGGCACGAAGTGTGCTAGCCGACGTGTCCAAGGTGTTGTAGATAATGTTTGTGATCACTTTGTTTCTTGCATCCATTGATTTGGATGGGGGTTAGAGAAGAAGCCATTGATAGAGATAATGAGCTAGAGGAAGAAGAAGGAGATGAAAACTTTTCTTTTGTGTTTTTTCAATCATAAAAAATAAGAGAGAGTTGAAACAATAATATGAGAGCTCTCCCCTCATGGCAGCCCCTCTCTCTCTCCTCTTGTCAAATCATCACAAAACCATCATATAATGTGACATTAGCACATAAAAAGAGGCCAAGAGTCACTAATGTGTCCATGCCACATTTAATGCATGTCATGATGAATTCTAGCTCACTATTTTCACCAAAGTAAACATTAACCCAAATGTTTACAATAATAAAATAATACGGCAACATCTAAAGTAAACTCGTGACGGATCACAAGGATACCCCTCACCTGTATATACATACATGCATCCGCATTCCGACTGAATTCTAATGCGATGAGACTAAAGTAATCCAACAAATCTAATACTAGGATCCGGCTTAAACCAAAGCCCACTAGTATGATCCATCTGATCATGATCCGTGCAATACCGCACGTATATTATCGAACCTTGCTATATATCATATGATCTCTACAACGTTTCGCCCGAAACTTGAGAAACAGTCTGTGGGGGACTCTAAAGACTCGTCAATATGTTGCCTGTGGATTTAACCACTAGCTCGACAGTGGTACTAGCTGTACGTAACGGGCAACAAGATATTGACCACAAGGGAGGTCGATGAGCGAACTCATTCTGACACCCTACTGAGCCTGTCAGTGACAATATCCGTACAGTCCAGTCCGTTCGTATCGCATGTCGGGCCTTGGGGTTGGTAAAAGTCAGACCCCCAAGAGCGGTACAAGTCGTGTCGGAATGTAGCCCAGAACACCCAGTAAATCTCCTGCAATACCTACCAGTAAATCTCCTGCCTCGGCCGAGGGCTTTGTGTAATGGCTCTCCTAGACACAGCGCGATCTCACCCCCAATACCGGGAGAAACGAAACCCATGTCGATCCGCTCACTGCCTCCATGTGGCTCGGGACTGTACCAAACTAAAACCTGTTTGCACGACTCCTTTGAGCCGCGGTAGTGTAGTAATCAAAGCACAGTAGGAACTCAAACGAGATAAATGACGATCTCAGGTCGATGAACTAACCTGTACATATGTCACCAGGGAACTGCTATCTGACGTCAGGTATAATACCAACTAGCATGTTCCCGGCGAGTAATGTCCGGTGTACTCATAACCCAATGAGCACCTGTATACATCTTAGATGAACCAACTGACACCAATGGCTTGTGAGACCGGCCACCGCCTCTTGTCGGGGTCTCGACTGTATACACTAGTCTAGTGATGGAGTATCGATGCCCAGTCTTGAAACTCCCACGACTAGGGATCTTTTAAGGATGTTCTTATAGACCACAGCTCCCACGTATTTGATCGCCATCATACTGCTGGTAGTCAAGCAAGAATTCTAAGGGCTCTATCAACGTGCAATAGTGATCTGTAGCATCACCTAAAACTGTACACGATGATAAAGATAAACCAGATAGTATACTATTATCTATCAACGCGTAATAGTGAACTGCAATGTCACCTAAAGCATGTACATGATGATAAAGACAATCCAGATAGTATACAAACCTCTCGAGTAAGACTGTCCTACCGGTATAGGTCCTCCCTCAATCATTGCAATCACGTGCCTGTGATCCAATAATTGACTCGGAGGGCACTATATCCAACAAGGTAGACACCTCATTTTGGTTTATCCATTTATTAAATTAAATGGAAATGAGGTGTAAAGGTAAAGAAAAGAGTATGGTGAGACCCATGCTTGAATAATGTTGACAAATGAATTGTTAATTCATTTATGCTCACTATTCAAGTATGGTTGCAATATTATATTTGGAAAATGTGTTTTACAAAGCCATGCTTGATGTTTGTCTCTCTAGAGTTTTTGCTCACTTGTTTTTTTCCACTTGAGTTTTTACTCACTTGAGTTTTCTTCACTTGAAAGTCTTGCATGGTTGGTTTTGGAAACACTCTCACCATTTGCTTCTTCTCTCTTCACTACCTTTCTTGAGCTCCTCCTCCTTCTTCTTGACCTTTTACCCTACCATCTCATGTGTTGAGAATCAAGGGTAGAAGTGAGATAGATACACACTTAGAGCTACTCTCTACATCTCTAGGCAGTCTGGATTAGCAACCTAGAGTCCCTAGTTGTTTCACTAGATTCTTTATGTGGAGCTAGAGCCTGAGCTACATCCCTTGGGTGGATCATATTCGACGGAGGAAGACCAGAGGCCAAGCTCGATCGAGGACATCTTAAGGAGCCAAAGAAAAGGGTACAAAACCGAAGGACACGAATCATTCGGTATAACACTTCTATCTTTTGTAGCTAGTTTTAGGTTTATGGTTCGATTCTAGGACGGGGTTTTAGCACCAAGTTTTTTAAACACCATTTTTTGTTCCGCATCGGCCACGGCAGACTGCCAGGGCGCTAGCAAACCCCAACATGGTATCAGAGCCAGCCCATAAACCTTTACTTGCTAGTTTACATAAGGTTAAAATATCGGTCGACCAAATTTTCTGAATCACAATTCCATTTTGATATGCTTGTTGTTGATTTTAAAACTTGTTCAAAAAATTATTCATACTGTCTTAAAAATACGTGCAGTCATTTTTAAAGCACCTCAAGAAATTTGGGAATGTGAGCCAACTATATGGCCGAGGAACCGCCACATAAAATGCTCATTGGCGGCGGTTCCACGGTTGATGTGTGGCCATTGTGCGCCAAATTTCTTCTAGCACTCTATTATGTGGAAATGTGATTTTTGGAGTGTATGATTTTAGCCCAGATTTGTTTGAGTGCTGGTTTGCATTTGGGGCAAATGTGGAAAAGTTTTAGTCAATTGAAATTTTGGATACGTGTTTATCAGTGCATATGTTTATATCTACGACCGTGAATATCATTGAGCGGTACAGCTCGACTAGTTGCTATATGTTCAACTAAACGGATTTGCGAACATGGTATTGACGTTGATGTTCTGTATTGTGCTTATATTGTGGGTGGATTGTCGTGTTGGATAGCCAATGGTACAATGGTAGTAGTACAGTTCAGATTCAGATTGTATATTCGTTATTGCGGGGCGAGCGTCCGACATGTGGACAGCCGTCTCTGCCAGATTGTATATTCTTTTATTGGGGCACGACCGGGCATGAGGTCGATGTCACCATTGTGTATATACTTTTCCTAGGTTAATCATAGTAAAGAAATGAAATCTATACAATGGTGATATCGACCGCATCCTAGTCGAGCCCTAATAAAAGAATATACATAATACGGAAACGGCGACCACGGGTTGGAGCTCGTTCCGAAAAAATGAATACAACAAAGTAAATCAAAACTGTAGAAGCAACGCATGAGGGGCTATCGACACGACAATCTGACTAAACCATAAAACTAGATATATATCACCATAGAAACAAGTAAATGAAATAAATGTGTGATCCCGTCTAATTGAGCATATAGAAATTATACGACATTAAACAACACATATACATAAATACGAAAACCATGACCATAGAATTCGTCACACACGAAGCGAACACTTAAAATTTTCCAACACCGAAAATCATGTGCACACTATACGGCAGAATAAACTTGATATATTTTTGAAAAGAATGTATTCCCTAGACCCCACGGGTCACCCTAAATACCCTACGGAGTCCCTGTTCCAAAACGAGGGTTCCGGACATCGAGTACCCACACGAAAACACAAGTTTAGTGGCAATAGGCACAGTTTTGGACAGCAAAACAAAAACAGTTTTTAGCTCCGAAAAACAGCGACAAAATATGATATAACTTTAAAAAAACGGATCCCCGAGACTTCCCGGATCACCATCGAACCCCTTCGGAGTCCCCATTCCAAAATAAGAACTCTAGGGATCGAATACACACATGAAAACACAAGTTTAGTTGCTGGTTTTGGCTGGCCAGAAAAAAACAGTTTAGAAAAATGGAGTTTGCGACGAATTCTTCGGTCATGCAAGTAAGTTTTGGTGTATGGTTAGCTCTGATTCCAATGTAAGTGTGTTGTGCTGACACCGCGGAAGCTGCGGCCAAGGCGGAAGCGAAAACAATGATTTTTAAGCAAGAACAAAACACATATTCCTAAGGAATCAAACCATACACCGAAACTAGCAAACCAAGCATACAAAGATACGGAATACTACCTTTGACGCGTGTCCAACCAATCGTGGAAGACCCCTCCATGCACCGTGTATGCTGTCCGAATTAAGCTTGAGTGGCGACCGCCCTTGCCGAAGATGATCCACCTGAGGGAAACTGATCCAAGCTCCGGTTTTACCTAGTGAAGCGACAGACGCTCCAAGCTCGCTACGAATGGAGAGTGGGGATGTAGGAATATTGTCACTATCTTTTCTCTCTTTTCTAAGCTCAAGTGAGCTACCTACAAAAAGGAGGAGGTGAAGAAGAAGAAGACATAGAAAATGGCTAAGTGTTTTATGAAGAACAAGGCAGCAAAGGAAAATGGCTAAGTCTTTTTGCAACCATCCAAGAACAGTATTCACAAATGAAAATACTATATAATAATCAACCCATACCTCTCTACCATGCTGCAAAACACCTCATCCTCCACCTCATTTTTGATTTTCTATAAAAGAAAAATCAAGAAATGAAGTGTCCATCTTCTAGATCAAATTCTGTATAAATACGGAATACAACCCGGTATACGTATCGAAATACATATATGCGTATTCATACAAAAAATACGAACAACCAAGAGAGAGAAAATGAATAGTAAACAATAATACTAGAATATACATATTAAATATATATATAAATTATTAAATCAAAACCTGATTTAATAATCCGGCTTAATCCTAAGCCGCTAGTATTATCAACGGTCCGATTAAAGTACGTGTAGCCTGTACACGTATTAAATCGGACACCATGTATGCACCAATATACGTTATCTACATCTTATCTCCTGAACCGAGAAAACCCTCTGTATGGGACTTTAAAGACTCAACAATACACTGGCAGTAATTTACTGGATAAATCCAAAAACCATAAGCACATCAGCGGCACTAGCTGTACGTAACGACTGTCCAGGTATCTGTCAAAAGGGAGGTCGACAATCAAGTCCATCCTAACCCTACTGAGCCTGAATGTGACAATCTCTGTACAGTCTGGTCTCTTCATCTGACATACTGGGTTTAGGGATGGAAACGTCAGACCCCTAATAACCCGATAAGTCGTGTCGGAGTCAAGCCCATCTCATCTACCGTAGCCACGGATTTAGGGTGATAGCTTACCGAACAAAGCAGGACAACGACTCCTAATATCAGGAGAGACGAATCCCCGACAATCGCTCACTACCTCCATGTGGCTTGGGACTGTACCTAACTAAAACCTGTTTGCACGACTCCTTTGAGCCGTGGTAGGGTAGTAATCAAAGTACATTGGGAACTCACATAAGACAAATGACGATCTCAGGTCAAAAGACTAACATGTACTAATGCCGCTCGAGAACTTCCATCTGACGATAGATATAATACCATCTAGAAGTTCTCAGCGTGTCCGTCCAGTATACTCACCTCCAGTGAGTACCTGTATACTATCTTAGGTGACATAACACTAATGGCTTGTGAGACCGGCCACCGCCCCTCGTCGGGTTCTTGAAACGTATGCACTAGTCTACTCCAGAATATCGATGCCCAGTCTCGATACTCCCACGATTAGGAACATTTAAGGGTGTGCTTATGGACTATTCAGCTCTCACGTATACGATCGCCATCATAATGTTGGTAGTCAAGCAAGAATCCTATGGGCTTCATCATTATATAATAGAGACACGTAATAACAAGTAAAACGTGTACACATCTGTTGGGACCTCACACGCACACGTCTTTTTGTGGTTTTGAAAGAAATGGTTTTTAGAAATAGTGAGCACGCTAGCTCAGTCTCGTTTCAAAAATTATAAACCGCAAGTACACGGCGCGTTGTAGAGAGCCGTCAAGTACGGGTCGATCCACAGAGAATTCGTGATTAGAGATTGTTGTTAAAAGTTCAAAGAGAAATAATTTGGGTTTGTCACGAAATTAAGAAAAATACGAAAATATAGCACAAGGTTAAGAAAAGTGGTCGTGGCTCCGGTTCGGATGGTTGAATTGCGGCAATTTATTCGACGCTCCGTTGATCATAAATTGTTTCCTCCTTATGTTGATTCTGACATGAAGCATGGCTTGTCAAAGCGATAGCGAAGCACAAACCATCAAGATATCGAAGTTGCAACGCGTGGAATGAAACTAGTCCGTTACATTCTCACTTACCATTTGTATGTCCAAGCATGGTGTATCTATAGGAATGCCTAGTACGACAGCAAGGTTTCGGGAGGTATCGTCCATGCCATTTTCAAAAATTTGCCATGCTAAACAACCCTAACCCTTGAATCTTAACTTGATATTTAGACGAAACAACATGTAAAAAACTTTACATCTAAGTGAATATGGAATACAACCTTTCTAGACCGGTCCTTCACTTCGATAGCTCCGTGTAGTTGTCCTTTCGCTCCAAGTAGTGATCATCCGGACATTAGAATGGCTCCACAAGATGAAAGAAACAAGCTTGCACGAAGTCTTCGAGGCCGAAGATGATCTACGTCGAGGAGACACCAACTCAAGCTACCTCTTCAATAATTATGAAGCTAACTCCCTAAACTAAATGGCTAATCTAGTAGAGGATGATGACGTAGGATTTTTGCTCACTATAGAAATCTTTTTCTCAATAATTTTCCACACCTCTCCAAAACCTAGAGAGCTCTCTCTTGTTGATGAAGAAGATGAAGCCAATAATGTTGTGGTAACCATGGGTGAGAAATATCTCATATAACACATGTAGAGACTTTACCATGGGTGTAGATAATGGTTAGGTTAATAAATATCTAAGGTAAGACAAAACTAGTGGACTAAGTCAATGGGTCTACAAGCTTCTCCCATGTGACTAATTTCCAACTAATTTGGATTTACTTTAAATAAATAAATCTTACATTATCATGAGCATGGTGTGAGTCTCATACACCCATGTATCATGTATCATCAAGCATGACACAAAAAGAAATACAATTAATATATATCATATATATATTAAATGCAAAAGTGAGAAAAGAAATGCTTAAGTGAGCTAATATTAGTTAATGTAAATTAATATGTCAAATATATAATCATACATTAAATAATTAAATCAAAACTTGATTTAATAATCCGGCTATATCTCATATGACCGACTAATATTATTTGTATCAACTTATTGAATCAACACTTGATTCGATAATCCGGCTATATCTCATATAACCGACCGATATATTATAAATCGCGAGAATAGAATAAGATATCACATACTCGTATTAATCTCGGTCCAGTACATATCACATATGTGCTCCTACTTCATTTTGACGGAGCCAGTAAACCTCTGTGTAGGACTCTAAAGACTCATCAATACGCCGGCAGTAGGTGATGATCATATCAGGCACCCACAAGCCGTCAGCGGTACTGTCTGTACGTAACAACTACTTGGGTATTGAGAGATCAGAAGATCAACAAGCAAGCCTGCTCATACTCCTGTAAAGCATGTCAGTAACACTACCGTACAGTTCGGTCTCTTCGTCCGATATGTCGCATATCCAGTCTACGGGTGGTAAACGTCAGACCCCAGTAACCGATAAGTCGTGCCGATGTGAGGCTCATAACGGGTCAAGAAACTACTGATAGCATTTACCAGCAAATCTCCGTATCAGCCCCGGCCAGGGACTTCCTGTTATTGCCAATCGAGCACAGCGCAACAACAACCCCCCAATACCGGGAGAGACGAATCCCTTCCTTTCGCTCATTGCCTCCATGTCATTCGGGACTGTACCCAAAATCCACCGTTTTGCATGTTCTCTTGAACGTGGTAAGGTGGAAATAAAAGCACAGTGGAAATCACACAAGACTCTATGACGATCTCGGGTCTACAGACTAACCTGTACCAGTGTCATAAGTGAACTGCTATCTTACGCTAAGTATAATACCAACTAGGAGTTCTCGGCGAGTCCGTTCAGTGTACCCAGTCTCCACCGAGCACCCGTATACCATCTTTGATGCCAAACACCAATGGATGTGAGCTCATCCATCGCCCGTCATATGGGTCAAGAAGTGTATACTCTAGTCTACTCTGGAATATCGATGCCCTGTCTCGATACACCCTCGACTAGGAACAATTAAAGGTTGTACTTGTGGACTACCCTGGCCCTACTAGCATGATCGACATCATAGTCCTAGTAGTCAAGTACTCATCCTAAGGGCTTTATCAATATGTGAGAGCAAGAAAGTATCACAATACAAGTCTACATGTTAAAACAAAGAGCAACCAGATAGCATACTATCATGCCGAGAAAGAAAGTCCTCTCTCTATATGTCCAAGCATCTACTATAATATACATCATATGTAAAATAATGGCCTCTAGGGAATACACATAACTAACAATCTCCCACTTGCACTAAGGCCAATTGTTGTAGTATCTCATACCCAACATCCCGAAGAGTCTCTCAAATTGTATCTAGGGCATGGCCTTCGTGAGTGGATCCGCCGTGTTGTTCTTCGTGTCAACTCTCCAGACCTCGATCTCCCGGCGATCAACTATCTCCCGGATCAGGTGATACCGCCTCAGAATATGCCTGGATCGCTGATGGGATCTGGGTTCCTTGGCCAAAGCCACAGCTCCATTGTTACCATAATACAAAGGTATTGGATGCTCGATGGAAGGAACCACACCAAGTTCGTTTATGAACTTCTTCATCCAGACAGCCTCTTTGGCATCATCGTTGGCAGAGATCTATTCAGCCGCCATCGTCGAGTCTGCCATGGTTTCCTGCTTGGAACTCTTCCAACAAATTGTCCCTCCATTGAGGGTAAAGACAAATCCCGAGACCGACTTAAAGTCATCCATATCAATCTGGAAGCTCGAATCGGAAAAGTACTCCACTTGGAATTCACCGTTACTATACACCAAGAACATCTCTTTAGTCCTTCTCAAGTACTTGAGAATGTTCTTCACAGCTGTCCAGTGATTCTATCCTGGATCTGCTTGATACCTACTCACTACATTTAGTGAGTATGCTACATCGGGTCTGTTGCATAGCATCGCGTACATGATAGAGCCTACTGCCGAAGCATAGGGTATCCCTTGCATGCGAGCTCTCTCCAAATCAGTCTTGGGAGACATCTCTTTGGAGAGAGTGAGTCCTGAGATCGTGGGCAAATTCCCATGCTTGGAATCTTCCATACTAAACCTCTTTAGTGTGGTGTCAATGTACCTGGATTGGGATAATCCCAGTATCCTCTTAGATCTATCTCTATAGATCTTAATCCCCAAGATGTAGGAGGCATCACCTAGATCTTTCATTGAGAATCTTTGTGATAAGAAGAGCTTGACTGTGTGCGGCATAGGGACATCATTTCCTATCAAGAGTATGTCATCCACGTACAATACGAGGAAGACAACCTTACTCTCTGCCACCTTCTTGTATATACAAGATTCATCTACGTTTTTGATGAAGTCAAACTCTTTGACTACCGCATCAAAACAGATGTTCCAACTCCGCGATGCCTGCTTTAACCCGTAGATGGATTTAAGCAACTTACATACCTTTCCGCTGCTCCCAGTGTCCACGAAGCCGTTTGGCTGAGTCATGTACATGCTCTCTTCTAAATCACCATTTAGAAAGGAGGTCTTAACATCGATTTGCCAGATTTCGTAGTCATGGTATGCAGCGATGGAAAGTAGGATCCGGATGGACTTATGTATAGCCACTGGAGAAAAGGTTTCATCGTAATCAACACCTGGTCGTTGACGAAAACCTTTTGCAACAAGTCTAGCATTGAAAGTCTCAACTTTTCCATCTACACCAAGTTTCTTTTTAAAGATCCATTTGCTCCCAATGGGTTTTACCCCTTCAGGAGCAACTTCCAAAGTCCATACATTGTTGGTGTATATAGATTCCATCTCAGATCGCATTGCATCCAGCCATTTCACAGAGTGCCCACTCGTGATGGCCTGCTCGAAGCCAGTTGGGTCATCATATTCCATGATTCAATCCTCGCTCACACCATCAATGAGAAAACTGTAGTATCTCTCAAGTGGATGAGGAAACCTACTAGATCTGCGGAGAGGCTGAGGTTCGTTGGGAACTATCGAACCCTCTAGTTTCGCTAAATCTTCTGTTGTAGTTTGTGCCGCTGGAACTTCTTCCAGCTCTACCACTTTGCCACTAATTTCTTTTACAAGAAATTTCTTTTCCAAAAAGGTGGCGAATTGAGAAACAAACACCTTTTGTTCCTCAGCGTGGTAGAAAATATAACTATGTGAATTCTTTGGATATCCAACAAACTTACAAAGAACTGATCGTGCTTCGAGTTTGTCCGGATTTTGTCTTTTGACATAGGCCGGACAACCCCATATCTTAACTCGCTTAAGAGATGTGTTTGTGTATATGCCCTAGAGGCCATTACTGTATCATACTAGTTTGTATATTACTTAATGGAAGCTTGGGATATTCACCTTGTATAGAAAATCTTGCTCAATATAGTAGTATGCTACTTGGTTTGTTTCTGCTTTAATGTGTACATGTGTTTATTTTAGTATATCACCTATACAAATTAGTGGAGCCCTTAGGAACTATGCTTGATTACCAGCGTTGTGATGGCAGTCACACTAGTGGGCGCTGGGTAATCCACAAGAACATCCTTATGTAGGTCCCTAGTCGTAGGACTATCGAGACAGGGCATCGATACTCCAGAGTAGACTAGCGTATGCGCTTCTCATCCCAGTATGGGAGACGGTCTGTCCCACAGCCGTCAGTACGTTGTACTTGAGATAGTATGCGGGTGCTCGTTAGGTTACGAGTACACTGGACATGACTCGTCGAGAACTGTTGGTTGGTACTATACCTATCGTCAGTTATCAGTTCCCAGGTGACATGAGTACAGCTTAGTCCGCTGACTTGACACTGTCACTTCGCCTCGAGTGTGTTCCCACTGTACTTAGATTACTACCCTACCATGGCTCAAAGGAGTCGTGCAAACAGGTAGTAGTTGGGTGCAGTCCCGAAGCACTTAGAGGCAGTGACGGTTAGACAGGATTCTTCTCTCCCGGTATTGGGGGTTGACATCGCGCTGTGTCTAGGAGAGCCATTACACAAGTCGTCCCTGGCCAGGGCAAGCGAGATATACTGGTAGGTTTCCAGTGTTATCTCAGGGTGTTCTGGGCTACACTCCGACATGACTTGTACCACTATTAGGGGACTGACGTTTACCGCCCCCTAGACCCTCTATGCGATGTTATCAGACGAACAGACCGGACTGTACGGAGATTGTCACATCCAGGCTCTGTAGGAGTTCAGATGGGTTTCACCTCGTCCGTCTTCTTATCGGCATCTACTTGGGGGCCGTTACGCACAGCTAGTGCCGCTTGCGGTCTGTGGTTAAATCCACTGCCAGCGTAGTGTCGAGTCTTTAGAGTCCCACACACAAAGTTATTCGCCTTTAGGCAAAAGAGTTGTGGTCGCATAGTTTTGCGACAGGTCGCATGGTTTTGCGACAGGGTTCGGTCAAATCCGTACACTTGTGCACGTTTAGTGTCCGGACAGTTAACACTAGCGGGCTATGGTTTAAGCCAGATTCTAGTGTACGTTTTGGGATTGGTTTTATCTCGGTTGTATTCGTGTTCCTCAGAACGCGGATGCGGGTGTGTATGCACAGTTAACATAGAGACAGAGGCAGAGGATTCTCATTGGGGTTGTTGACTGTTGACTGTTGACTATTGACTTTTTGCTAAACCCTAATGAGAATAAGCAATATGATTAACAATAATATTAATTAAGTATTATAGTGACATGGTTGTTGAGAGGTTGACTTTGTTGACCTGTTGACTTTGTTGACCGGTTGACTAAGTTGGACTAGTTGACAATCATCATTACAATGGCTATCATTTCATGGCAAAGACTTTTGCTCGCTTGTTTCTTTTTGAAAAATGAGTGCATGAAATGATATGGCCATTTTGACTTGAACCATCACATAATACTTGATTACTATTTTTTGTTATGATGATTTTGGATTATGAGAGCTTGGATGGCAAAAGAGTTACTCATTCTCTTATTTTGCTTTCTCTCTCTTGCTTGAGCTCTCCCTCTTGCTCTTGCTCTTGCTCTCTCTCTAGCTCAAGGCAACTCCCTCTCATGATTTGAGAAACATTGCCTTAGAGATAAAAGAAAACCCATATCACTTCTCTACTCATCCTAGTTCACAAGGTTTAGCAAACCAAGTGTTCTAGTTTCTTCTAGTTTGATGAGAAGCCAAAGGTAGAAGCTTTCAGGTGGATCCATCTTCGACGCAAGGAGACGACGAGGTAAGGCCGATTCGTACACCGCAAAGAGTTGAAGACGAAGGAGTTCAAGAAAGGTATAACCCCCTAACCGAGTAGGTAAAACTCATGTTAGGTTTGTCAGATTGTTGTTTAACAAAGATCCGTATTTTGAGTCTATGTTACCACCTCTTGAAAAATCATTTTTCATCATTTCCGCAAGCCCGTAAGTACCGGGAGAGGTAACGTTTACTTACAGTGGTATCAGAGCCAAGTTAAACACTATCTAACATGTAGCAAAGTTACTAGAAGTTCGATCGGAGAAAAAGTCGCGAAACATGCCCGAAAAATCAAGTTTCTGCCGATTCTGTTTTCTGTTCAAAAATTAATAAATCTGACACTAAAAATCGGCTCAGGCTTTTTAAAACCCACACAAGAAATTTGGTCCACCGACTCGGTCAAAGCGCCACGGAAACGCGGCGGGAGCATGCTCCCGTCGCGGAAACACGGCCGAGTTGACTCGGTCGTGGAACAAGTTTCCTGCAGTGTTTTTTTGGGGCTGTTTTTGGATTTTTGGGATATGTTTTTTCTGCCCAGATTTTACAGAAAGAAAAATTTGCTTTTGGGGTCTAAAAATCCGTATTTTGATCGAACTTATAAAGACTTAAGCTGACGAGTATATATCTGTGATGTGTTATATGTATTGAACTTCTGCTAATTGCTATACGTCGATTAGTGAGGGTTATACATATCTGTGATCTGTAATTTTGATGGTATGTGTATATGAATTCATTGGATTGTCGCGGATGAATAACCGGGGGGTTGTGAGATGAGAGTTTTCTTTTTCTTTCAATTCATGTAAATTTGTAATTGATGTAATATTATTTATATGGCCGCACAACCGGGATGGGGTTATAGCCGTCATTGTATAATTTCTTTTACTGTTTTTGCTCTTAGGATAGACCCATGGTGGGGTGCACAAACTACCGGGTATCTCGAAGTGCCGAGTGGCCTACTCACGGTGTTGAGGGAGGTTGCTTCGCTTCGGGTACTTGGCAGGTAGTTTGCCGCCCCCGTGGGGTCTTGGCTATTCATCGCGACCGTGTAATCCGCTTTTCGTTACAGGCTCGTACGAATTACGGATTCCCAGTATATCCAATGTGTTCATCTGCGATCTGGAATGGCTATCATTGCAATATATATATGATATTATTTAGGCGTTGCTTATGTTTTGCATCCGCGCTAATCCAGCCCCCGCTCTGTCGTTAGTTAAGTAACCTAACGGGTAATGACGGGGCCCCGTGGAGAATACAGATGGCATAAGCGTACGTCATATTTTGGTTGTTTTCTGCAATGGTAGGATTAAATGATGGGACGCATTAAAATTAATGCAAGAAAAATAAACCAAGTAAAATTCGTTGGAACACTTTGAAAAACCACTCGGTTCTTTTCAAAATCAAACTTTTAAATGCGGAGCTTGAACCACTCCTTTTGAAAGCTATCTCGTTCAATCGATTATATCAAGTTCAATACGTTCACGGTTTCGCCAAAACCATTCGTAGCCCTCCGTCGTTTCACATGAATGGTCAATAAGTATTCAAGCTATTTATGTTGGCCAAAGTCAAGGCATAGTGATTGGTAGCTATTGGGTATTCATGTGCAGCATAGATAGATGTGTTGGTTTGGGACAGTCGTACTGCCATGTTGGCCAAAGTCAAGGGTAGGTACCGGTGGGTTCAAATTAACCTGGAGAATGACGCGTAGAACTTGACATGTGACTTATGATATTTTGGCCAAAGTCAAGGTCATAAGAGCATGGGGAAAAATCCACATCGAGAGTTTCAAAAGAACTGAAACTTGCTAGCACTGCATACCATTTAGAGTGTGATGATTCTGGTAAGATTCCTTCAGTTTTGTCACGCGATGATATTTGGATCCCGATCCTACTGTGAGTATATGCTACTCCTCGGGAAATTTCTCACTTAACGATCAATGCTATAAACCAAGTAGGTGTCTAGAAAGGTGTTAGCGGGGCTACGCCCCCAGGGAAAAGAAGTTATTTAATTAAGGAACTTCGCGAAAGCGTTGGAAAACCTCCCTCGAAGTACCGACACTAGCCTGGCTGAACGGTTAAGTAAGTATTGTACGGTGAGATTGATCCTGACTAATTCTTCCTTTTTGGTTTGAGGAGGGATTCTAGAGACAGTGGGAGCCATCCTGTTTAGACAAATTAAAAACCACTCTAAACTTGCAAGAGAATCATGCTAAAGTGTTTCTTCTCTCTCTCCTAATTGCAGCGACCAAAAATCATGACCGGACTTATGTTACTACTAGATAAAAACATACTGACAGGGCCAAACTACAAAGATTGGCTCAGGAATGTCAAAATGGCAATCACTTATGACAAGTTGGGGTATCTCCTTACCCCCAAAGCTCCCCCTGTCCCAGGTCCCAAAACCAGCGTCGCGGATAGCGAAATCCATAAGACCTGGGAAATCGATTGTAAGAAGGCCAAGTGCCTCGTGCTTGCCTCTATGGACAATGAACATCAGAGGAGGCACGAGAATATGGACCTTGAATCCATATTTCTCCATACAAAAGAACTGTATGGAGAGCAATCTCGTATCGCCAGATACGAAGTCTCGAAGAAGCTGTTTTCGGCGAGATTGGCCGTCGGATCATCGGTAGCGGAACACGTGCTTAAGAAGATTGGCTTCATAGAGGTGCTCGCGGACCTAGGGACCACGTTAGAAAACGAGCTCTACACGGACTTGATTCTCCAGTCATTTCCTTCCACTTACGCCCAGTTTATCCTGAACTTCAACTTGCAAGAAAAGGAATTTGAACTTTCAGAACTCCTAAACATGCTGAGGAGTGCAGAGGGCACCCTACAGAAAGGTAGGGAAACATCCACTTTGTTTGTAGAAGGATCTTCCTCTTCTAGGTCCAAGGAGAAAGCCAAGGGAAAGAAGAAGAAAGCCCCCGCCAAACCAAGGGGCGGTGTTAGTAAAGTGGATACGAAGGGAAAGGCAAAAGCAACAAAGATAGCGGGGAAGCTTGTGGGGAAGGAAGAGTGCTTTTACTGTCATAAGTGTGGACACTGGAAGAAAGATTGCAGGGCTTGGAAGGCCAGAACACAGGATCTGAAGCAAGTTGCTGCTTCAGCTTCAGGTGTGTATGTTATTGAAAACTGTCTATCAATAAACTCTACTTCCTGGGTATTGGATACCGGATTAGGATCTCATATCTGTAATTCTTTGCAGGCGTTGAGAAAGCGTAGGTTTTTGAAGGCAGGTGACATGACCCTCAAAGTTGCAAACGGAGCTAGCATGGATGCTAAGGCCGTGGGGGACTATCACCTGGGAATGTCAGATGGACAAGTTTTGGTTTTACGTAATTGCTTTTTTGTACCCAACGCAACTTGTAATATCATTTCTGTATCTTTAATATCTAAAGAAGGTTATGAATTTGCGTTTGTAAGTAATGTTGTTAACATTCACCTTATTCAAGTTCTGATTTGGTCAGGTACATTAAGCAATGGTATATACGTATTAAACCAACCACAGATTTTCAATGTCCAGAATACACACAAAAGAAAATCTCCGGAAACAAATCAGGCTTTCTTATGGCATTGTAGACTGGGTCACATCAATGAGAGAAGGTTGACGAAGTTACATACAGAAGGATATTTGGATCCGTTCGAATATCAATCATATATAACTTGTCAATCCTGTCTCAAAGGAAAGATGACAAAGACTCCGTTCACTGGACACGGAGTAAGAGCGAGCGAGCTCTTGGGACTCGTACACAGCGACGTGTGCGGTCCAATGTCTACGCATGAACGAAGCGGTTATTCTTACTTCATTACTTTTACGGATGACTTTTCAAGGTACGGATAATTCTTCTTAATGAAATATAAATTCGAAGCCTTTGGAAAATTCCAGGAATATAAGAATGAAGTAGAAAAACAAACCGGTACAAGTATCAATACACTAAGATCTTATCGAGGGGGTGAATACTTGAGTGCCGAGTTCCTGGATTACTTAAAAGAGAATGGAATTCTCTCTCAGCTTACTCCTCCATACACTCCGCAACATAACGGTGTATCGGAGAGACGGAACCGAACCCTTTTGGATATGGTACGGTCCATGATGAGTAACGCTGAGTTACCGCGATCATTCTGGGGATATGCACTAGAATCAGCTGCATAACTATTGAACCGAGTTCCAACTAAGACTGTGCCTACTACACAATATCAGATGTGGTGTGGGAAGATACCCTATCTTAATTATATTAAGACATTGGGATGTCCAGCTTTTGTCAAAAAGCAGCATGCGGACAAACTCGAGGCACGCTCAGTACAGTGCAAGTTTGTAGGATATCCAAAGAACTCCAAGGGATATTTCTTCTATTGCGAAGAGGAACAAAAGGTTTTTGTTTCTCGTCATGCCCACTTCTTGGAAACTCAGTTTTTGGAAAAACAGATAAGTGGGAGCGCAATAGAACTGGAAGAAATTCCAGAACCACGAGATATTACTGAAAGCTTAGTAGAACCAGAGGGTTCAAAAGAACATGACATTCCTACGCCGCTCCGCAGGAGTAGTAGGCAGTCTCATCCGCCCGAGATTTACTACGGTTTTCTCATAGACGAGGATAGAGAGGATTCCATCATTGATAGTGATGAGCCGACTAGCTTCTAGCAGGCCACTCAGAGCGTTGACTCGGTAAAATGGCTGGATGCAATGCGGACCGAAATGGAGTCCATGTACACCAACAAAGTATGGACGTTGGACGTTGCTCCGGATGGGGTAAAACCCGTAGGATGCAAGTAGATCTTCAAAAGGAAGATTGGTGTAGATGGACAAGTTGAGACCTATAAATCTAGACTAGTTGCAAAGGGTTTTCGTCAAAGACCTGGTTTGGACAATGACGAGACCTTTTCTCCAGTAGCTATGCTGAAATCCATTCGGATCCTTCTTGCCATTGCTGCCTTCCACGATTATGAGATTTGGCAGATGGACGTAAAGACCGCTTTTCTGAATGAAAATTTAGAGGAGTGTGTCTATATGGACCAGCCAGAGGGTTTTATTCAGAGTGGGAGCAGTGGAAAGGTGTGCAAGCTGCTTAAGTCCATCTATGGACTAAATCAGGCATCGCGTAGTTGGAACATCTGTTTTGATGAGATGGTCAAAGATTTTGGCTTTATCAAAAATCCAGATGAACCATGCATCTATAGTAGATTTGTAGCAAGAACTATCGTATTCCTCGTATTGTACGTGGATGACATTCTTTTGATAGGAAATGACATTCCTATGCTACAATCTGTCAAGGAGTTCTTATCGCACAGGTTCTCCATGAAAGACCTGGGTAATGCCTCGTACATTCTGGGGATCCGGATCTTTCGTGACAGATCCAAGAGGATATTAGGACTTTCATAGTCTAGGTACATCGACACAATACTGAAAAGATTCAGTATGGAAGATTCCAAGAGCGGTAATCTGTCGGCTTGTCACGGGATCACCCTCTCCAAAGAGATGTCTCCCAAGACTGATTTGGAAAGGGATCGCATGTCTATTATACCCAACGCTTCTGCGGTAGGCTGTATAATGTATGCGATGTTGTGTACCAGACCAGATGTAGCTTATGCACTGAGTGTGGTAAGCCGGTATCAGTCAAACCCTGGGGAGAAGCACTGGATAGCGGTAAAGAACATTCTCAAGTACCTGAGAAGGACTAAGGAGATGTTCTTGGTGTATGGCGGAAAAGACCACCAGATCGAGGCCTTTGCTGACTCCAGCTTCCAGAGTGACAAGGATGATTCCAAGTCCATGTCGGGTTATGTCTTTACCCTCAATGGAGGGGCGGTGTGTTGGAAGAGTTCCAAACAGGAAACCGTTACTAACTCAATGATGGAAGCGGAATATATCTCTGCTGCAGATGCCGCAAAAGAAGCCGTCTGGATAAGGAAGTTCTTAACTGAACTTCAGGTGGTTCCGTCCATTGTTGATCCAATACCTCTGTATTGCGACAACAACGGGGCTATAGCTTTAGCGAAGGAACCCAGGTCCCATCAGAAGTCCAGACACATCTTGAGGCGGTATCACCTGATCAGGGAGATTGTGGGTCGCCAGTAGATAGAGGTTCGTAAAGTTTCTACGAAAGATAACACTGCTGATCCACTCACGAAGGCCTTACCCCAGACTCAGTTCGAGCGGCTGATCGAGATGATAGGTCTTCGATACGCCAGTACATGGCCTTAGTGCAAGTGGGAGATTGTTAGAGTATATGCCCTAAAGGCCATTACGGTATCATACTAGTTTGTATATTACTTAATGGAAGCTTGGGATATTCACCTTGTATAGAAAATCTTGCTCAATATAGTAGTATGCTACTTGGTTTGTTTCTTCTTTAATGTGTACATGTGTTTATTTTAGTATATCACCTATACACATTAGTGGAGCCCTGAGGATCTTTGCTTGATTACCAGCGTTGTGATGGCAGTCACACTAGTGGGGGCTGGGTAATCCACAAGCATATCCTTATGCTGGTCCCTAGTCGTAGGACTATCGAGACAGGGCATCGATACTCCGGAGTAGACTAGCGTATGCGCTTCTCATCCCAGTGTGGGAGACGGTCTGTCCTACAGCCGTCAGTACGTCGTACTTGAGATAGTATGCAGGTGCTCGTTAGGTTACGAGTACACAGGACAGGACTCGTCGGGAACTGTTGGTTGGTACTATACCTATCGTCAGTTATCAGTTCCAAGGTGACATGAGTACAGCTTAGTCCGCTGACTTGACACTGTCACTTCGCCTCGAGTGTGTTCCCACTGTACTTAGATTACTACCCTACCACAGCTCAAAGGAGTCATGCAAACAGGTAGTAGTTGGGTGCAGTCCCGAAGCACTTGGAGGCAGTGACGGTTAGACAGGATTCGTCTCTCCCGGTATTGGGGGTTGACATCGCGCAGTGTCTAGGAGAGCCATTACACAAGTCGTCCCTGGCCAGGGCAAGCAAGATATACTGGTAGGTTTCCAGTGTTATCTCAGAGTGTTCTGGGCTACACTCCGACACGACTTGTACCGCTATTAGGGGACTGACGTTTACCGCCCCCTAGGCCCGCCATGCGATGTTATCAGACGAACAGACCGGACTGTACGGAGATTGTCACATCCAGGCTCAGTAAGAGTTCAGATGGGTTTCACCCCGTCCGTCTTCTTATCGGCATCTACCTGGGGGCCGTTACGCACAGCTAGTGCCGCTTGCGGTCTGTGGTTAAACCCACTGCCAGCGTAGTGTCGAGTCTTTAGAGTCCCACACAGAAAGCTATTCTCCTTTAGGCAAAAGAATAGAGGTCGCATGTTTGTGCGACAGGTCGCATTGTTTTGCGACAGGGTTCGGTCATATCCATACACTTGTGCACGTTTAGTGTCCGGACAGTTAACACTAGCGGGCTTTGGTTTAAGCCAGATCCTAGTGTACGTTTTGGGATTGGTTTTATCTCGGTTGTATTCGTGTTCCTCGGAACACGGATGCGGGTGTTTATGCACAGTTGACAGAGAGACAGAGGTAGAGGATTCTCATTGGGGTTGTTTACTGTTTACTATTGACTTTTTGCTAAACCCTAATGAGAATAAGAAATAAGATTAACAATAATATTAATTAAGTATTATAGTGACATGGTTGTTGAGGGGTTGACTTTGTTGACTTGTTGACTTTGTTGACCGGTTGACTAGGTTGGACTAGTTGACCATCATCATTACAATGGCTATCATTTCATGGCAAAGACTTTTTCTTGCTTGTTTCTTTTTGCAAAATGAGTGAATGAAATGATATGGCTGTTTTGACTTGAACCATCTCATAATACTTGATTACTATTTTTTGTTATGATGATTTTGGATTATGAGAGCTTGGATGGCAAAAGAGTTACTCATTCTCTCATTTTGCTTTCTCTCTCTTGCTTGAGCTCTCCCTCTTGCTCTTCCTCTTGCTCTCTCTTTAGCTCAAGGCAACTCCCTCTCATGAGTTGAGAAACATTGCCTTAGAGATAAAAGAAAACCCATATCACTTCTCTACTCATCCTAATTCACAAGGTTTAGCAAACCAAGTGTTCTAGTTTCTTCTAGTTTGAAGAGAAGCCAAAGGTAGAAGCTTTCAGGTGGATCCATCTTCGGCGCAAGGAGACAACGAGGTGAGGCCGATCCGTACACCGCAAAGAGTTGATGACGAAGGAGTTCAAGAAAGGTATAACCCCCTAACCGAGTAGGTAAAACTCATGTTAGGTTTGTTAGATAATTGTTTAACAAAGATCTGTATTTTGAGTCCATGTTACCACCTCTTGAAAAATCGTTTTTCATCATTTCCGCAAGCCCGTAAGTACCGGGAGAGGTAACGTGGACTTACAAGATGGTCTCATTCCCCTCCATATCTCATATGGAGTATTTGGCACAGATTTAGATGGAACTTGATTCAATAGGTATGCTGCTGTCTCAAGCGCATAACCCTAAAAGGAAATAGGTAACTCAGCGGTGCTCATCATAGAGCACACCATATCTAATAGGGTGCGATTCCTCCGCTCCGATACTGCGTTGTGCTGTGGTGTATACGGAGGAGTAAGCTGAGAGAGAATCCCATTCTCTTTTAATAGTCCAAGAACTCATTGCTCAAGTATTCTCCTCCTCGATCAGATCGAAGGATTTTAATACTTTTACCCGTCTAGTTCTCAACTTCATGGTTATATTCTTTGAATTTCTCAGAAGCTTCGGACTTGTGTTTCAACACGAACACATGTCCGTATCTTGAGAGATCGTCAGTGAATGTAATGAAGTATGAGGAAGCATTCCTGGTATGTGTAGACATAGGACCGCATACATCACTATGTATCAGTCCCAAGAGTTCCATAACTCTTTCTCCGTGTCCAGTAAACGGAGTTTTGGTCATCTTGCCTTTGAGACAAGACTAGCAAGTTTCGTAAGATGAAAATTCGAACGGATTCAAATATCCACCCTTATGTAACTTAGCTAGTCGTACCGCATTGATATAACCTAGTCGACAATGCCACAAGAAGGATTCGTTCATTTCTGAACCCTTCCTCTTGTGTGTTCTGTATGTTAAGAACTGTGTTTCGATTCAGAACATATAAACCGTTACATAACGCACCAAACCCAATCAACACTTGATTTAGGTAAATGTTCATAACATTATTCTCGACTACAAAGTTATATCCTTCTTTATCTAATAAAGAAATTGATATTAAATTTCATATCATAGAGGGTAAGTAATAACTGTCGTTCAAGATCAAAGTATTCCCATTTGGTAATACAAGGTGATATTCACCAACTGCTTTGGCTGCAACACTTGCACCATTCCCTTCTTTTAGAGAATGATCACCTATTCCCATTTCTCTACCTTTCCTTAGTCCATGTAACATATTACATATGTGGGATCCCGATCCGGTATCTAATACCCAGGACGTAGAGTGTACTGAGAAATAGTTCTCGGTAACTAACACACCCGAAGAAGATGCATCAACATGCTTATTCTTCGTTTGGGTGGCATGGGAATCTAGATGTTCCCCTATATCCTGCTCGGACTTATAACAATTATAAGTTGGAGCGGAACCAACGTTCCCCAGCTTAGTATAAAAAGCGGGTTCGGTCAATACATCCATATTATTATCTTGATTAAGGCCTGACATGGTCGCTAGCTGGAGAGAGCGAGAAGAAAACACTTAGCGTATGCTCTTACAAGATTAGATTGGTTATTATCTTATCTACTCATGATGGCTCCCACTGTCTTTTATCAAATCTTCCTTCAAATCCTAAAAAGTAAGACTAGCCGGGATTAATTACACCCTACAAGTTCGCCAATCTTTCGGCCAGGACAGTGTTGGTACTTAGAGGGAGGTTCCCCGTGCTTTTGCACGGACCTAATTAAAATAAACCTCATTTTCCCAGGGGCGTATCCCCGTTAACACCTTTCTAGACACCTACTTGATCGGGTAATTGTGATGTGTAAAACTCTTCCATGAGTAACTCTTACTCGCAGTAGGTATTAGGATCCAACTATCTCATAGAAGGTATGCAATCTCATTGCAAATTTCAACACTTGAAATTCCCGATAATCTTCTGCCCCTAACTACTTATGACCATAACATGGTCAACAAATCATAAGCGCCAGCCAAGTTCAACCCGTACATTTCATGATTCAATTAAACCCACACGTACGACCGTTAACATGGTCAACAAAGTCGTATGACTACCCTAATCCAATCGCATCACATGCTTAGAAGTTAAGCACTAATTAGCTACCGCACACTACGCCTTAACATGGTCAACAAACGTAGCATGAATACTAAGTAGCACTTATCTCAAATGACAGAGGGCTACGACAGGTTTTTAAGAAAACCTTTTAAATAATGAACTTGATATCGTTGTAGAATTGAGTGATTTTTAAAAGGAGTGTTTTTTAGGCTTTTACTAGTTTTGCTAAAGAGGTCACTCCCGGTGAAGGGATCTCAGCTCTTTCCTCATCGAATGAGGTGCTGGATATTCTATAAGGAATACCTCTATGCAAAGCAAGAGCTATAGAAGCAATCAAAATACAAAACCGAGTGGGTTGTAGAATCTGCTTGTTTCGCTAAAGAGGTCACCCCCGGTGAAGGGATCTTGGCTCTTTCCTTATCAAATAAGGTGTTGGATATTCTACAAGGAATACCTCTATGCAAAGAAAAAACTAGAGCTACCTTTTTTGAAAATTTGATTCCACAATATCTTTTAGGTTTCTGTTCTTTCATTAATCTCATTAATCAAGTCCCATCATATATGCTTTCTAAGCATCACAGAAGAAACAAAAATACAACGTACGCTTATGCCATCCGCATTAGCCACGGTGTCCCGTTATGCACCGTTAGGTTACTTAACTAACGGCATAGCGGGGTGGGACTAGCGCGGGTGCAAAACATAAGCAACGTTTATTATATATCATATAAATAATAATAAAATATTTTTCTCAAGCATATAAAGTGATCACATCACAGAATATCAGCAGCAGAAGTCGACATATGAAATATTGGATATACTAGGATGTCCGTGTTTTATATCAAGCCAGCAAAAAACAAGGATTCCACGGTCGCGATGAATTGCCAAACCCACATCCCTAGCCCCCTACATGAGCGGCAAGCAACCTTACCAATTCTAGAGTTAGGAGACCCGGTCTTGACTCCTCTAGATGGTCTCTGAAGGGTGCCGGCAGCTCCCCGGCCAACGAAACGCGGCCAAAATGCGGAACAAAAATTTCTAAAACCGTCGCTACCGCTACCCGAATCCCGGATCGACCTTAAACCCTAAACAAGCAAATTTAACTAAGAGTTAGAATTGTTAAACCGAGTTGATCCAAGTCCTTCGGTCTTCATTCCAAGCTCCTAGCAGTTCTTTGACGATGTTTGGTTGCCGGTCTTCCTCCATCTCCGATGATCCACCCGAGGGAAACGGCGCAAGCTCCAGCTCGACGATCGAGGCAACCGACGCTCCAAAGTTGCTAATGATGGGGAGTCGAGGTGTAGTAATGTGTCACTATGTATTTCTCTTTACCCTTGAGCTCAATGAGAAACTCAAGAAGAAGATGAAGGAGGTGAAAGCTTTTGGCATGAACTAGGAAAAATGGCAAAGTCTTTTTGTTGGCATGAGAGAGTGAGCTAATATAATCAATCATGTAAATGAATCCCCACCCAAAATTGTGGCCGGCCCCCCCTCTCTCATCCCACCAAAAAATATCATTTTTCCAATTAATCAAATAAACAAATCCAACCATACTTTGCACCATGCTTTGACTCATGCCCATTCCTTGTCACCTTTTCCACCTCATCAATAAAACAAATGAATTTCCATAAATGGAAAATCATATTAATGAGGTGGCATCTTCTAGAAGCTATTCCGTATAAAATACGGAATACTTCCCGGTACATGTATCGAAATACATATATTCGTATTCGTACCAAAATACGAATAACCAAGAGAGAAAACGAATATTGAACAATAATACTAGAATACGTATATACAAATACATATATCAATTATTAAATCAAAACCCGATTTCATAATCTGGCTTAATCCTAAGCCGCTAGTATTATCAACCGTCCGATTAAAGTCTGCGCAGCAAGTGCACATATTTAATCGAACACCCGCATGTACCAACATACGACATGTACACCATATTGCCTGAACCGTGAAAACCCTCTGTGTGAGACTCTAAATACTCATCAATACGCTGGCAGTGGGTTTAACCACAAGCACGTCAGCGGCACTAGCTGTACGTAATGGCTACCCAGGTATTGAGCCAAAGGGAGGCCGACGAGCAAACTCATCCTGAACCCCTACTGAGCCGGTCAGTGACAATATCCGTATAGTCCGGTATGTTTGTCTAAGAGTATCGCATATCGAGTATAAGGGTGGATAAAGTCAGTCCCCCAACAACATGATATTTAGTGTCGGTATGAAACACATCACCACCTGAGAAACTATCGATCCTGGATCGATAATTCTCGTCCACCGTGGCTACGGATTTATGGTGATGGCCATCCGTACACAATGCGACATCAACCCCAAATACCAGGAGAGACGAATCCCCGACGATCTAATCATTGCCTCTATGTGGCTCGGGACTATACCCAACTAAAACCTGTTTGCACGACTCCTTTGAGCCGTGGTAGGGTAGTAATCAAAGCACAGAGGGAACTCACACGAGACAAATGACGATCTCATGTCGACAGACTAACCTGTACACATGTCACCTGAGAACTGCTATATGACAATGGGTATAATACCAACTAGCAGGTTCCCGGCGAGTCCGTCCAGTGTACTCATAACCCAATGAGCACCTGTATACTATCTTAGGTGAACAAACTATCACCAATGGCTTGTGAGACCTGGCCACCGCCCCTCGTTGGGGTCTCGATCAGTATACATGTCACGACCCGAAAGAGCACGTGACTGGCCCTTGAATCCGATGAAGTTTATAGGACCCCATCTGATCCAAGTAAGCCAAAAGCCCAGAAATCTAAAACCATTTTAAGGAGTAAATAAAGAAATTGGTTTTTAATAAGTAAAGAAAGCATGTTTGATATCAAAGTTTTCAAATAACTAAGCCGAAATGCATTTTTAAAAAAATGTGTATTCTTTTCTGAAAATTTCGGCAGAGTTTCCTTTGTAAACACTGTCCCCAAACGGAGTACAACAAGAATAATATATATGAAGTGATAAAAGGCATCCCCAAGCTGGAGCTAGCTCTTCATCAATCGACGGTCACAACTGTTAGTTTTATGTATGCCCTAGAGGCCATTATTGTACATTGGATGTATATTGTAATGGATGCTGGGACATATATAGGTAGGACTTTCTTGCTCGACATGATAGTACGCTATCTGGTTGCTATTTATCTTAACATGTAAACTTTCTGTCTCTCTGTTACATGTTGATAAAGCCCTTAGGTTGTGTACTCGACTTCCACGACTATGATGCAGATCATTCTAGTGGGGCCTGGATAGTCCATGAGTAAATCCTTCAATGTTCCTAGTCATGGGAATATTGAGACGGGGCATCGATATTCCAGAGTAGACTAGCGTATATCTTCTCGACCCATGTGATGGGCGATGGATGATCCCATATCCATTGGTGTTTGACATCAGAGATGGTATGCGGGTGCTCAGTGGAGACTGGGTACACTGAACGGACTCGCCGAGAACTCCCAAATGGTATTATACCTCATGTCAGATGGCAGTTCTCTGGTGACACTGGTATAGCTTTGTCTGTCGACCCGAGATCGTCATAGAGTCTTGTGTGTCTCCCACTGTGCTATGATTTCCACCCTACTACGGCTCTACTGAGTCGTGCAAACAGGTGGTTTTTGGGTACAGTCCCGATTCACATGGAGGCAATGAGCGATAGGAGGGGATTCTTCTCTCCCGGTATTGGGGGTTGATGTTACGCTATGCTCGACTGGCCATAACAGGAAATCCCTGACCAGGGTTGCAGTGATATACTGGTAAGAGTTATCAGTAGTTTCACGAATGTTATAGACCCTATGTCGGCATGACTTATCAAGCTACTGGGGTCTGACGTTTACCACCCCTAGGCGAGATATGCGACATATCAGACGAACAGACCGGACTGTACGGTAAGTGTTACTGGTTGGATTCACAGGAGTGTGAGCGGGCTTGCTCGTCGATCTTCTGATCGCTCAATACCCGGGTGGCCGTTACGTTTAGCAGACCGCTTGCGGCTTCTGGGTGCTTGATATGATCATCATCTACTGCCGGCGTATTGACGAGTCTTTAGAGTCCTACACAGAGGTTTCCTGGCTCAAGCGAAACGAAATAGGAGCGCATATGAGATATGTGCGGGACCGAGAGTAATGCGTGTATGTGATACCGTATTCTATTCTCGCGATTAATGTATCGATTAGTTTTATGCGATATAACCAAGTTATCGAATCAACGATTGATTCGATAAGTCGATACATTGGATACTAGTCGGTTATATGCCACATGACCGGATCATTGAATCAAGTGTTGATTTAATGATTTAATGTATAATTATATATTTGATATATTACTTTGCATTAACTAGTATTGGTTCACTTTAAAAAGGATTTTCTCACTTGATATGCACATTGTATTTGTGATATATTTTTGTGCACTTGATTGTATCATGTTTGATGATACATGAATGTTTGTGTGTATGATTAAACCATGGTTAGGGTTTTCATTTTCTTATCTATTCATTTATTTATTTATTCCTTTTTGCATAATAAGTCATGGTGGCTTTCTTTGTTTGCTTGTTGAAGCTTCATGAAGCTTTGAACAAGTCCACCATTCTTGTCTCATGCTTAACCCTAACCATTCAAACTAACCATGGTCTATTCTCTACACCTAACTATGGTTGCTATATGATAAATATTCATTTATTTTCTATTTTGGAATAATACTTATCATATTCCTTCTTCTTCTTCTTCTTCAACAAAGAAGAAAGCTTGTTTCTATCAATGGCAACTTGAGAAAAAGAGTGAGAAATCCAATTCTAAAGTGAACCCACTTCCTATTTATTCATCCTCTACCACTTGCCAAGTAGTATAGGTTGTTTTCTTCACAAGTCTCATCGCTTGGTGAAGTTGGAGCTTGATCTTGTGTTGCCTCGACGTAGATCATCTTCGGCATCGAAGTCGGCGACCTAGCCCGCCCATTTCTCCGATGAAGCCGATGCTAGAGTCCGGTATTCGATATGGACAGTGGATGGACGTCATCACGGAGCCTAGGAGGTGGAGGACCGGATCTATAAAGGTTGTAGCCGCTTTCCTTTTAAGTTAAAGTTGTTTATTTGCATTGCATCGTCTATAAATCTAGTTAACGATCCGTATTAGGGTTTGTAGGCACATGAAATTTTTTGAATTGGGCATGTTTGATCACTTGTGGGACCTCATTAGTGTGCCTAGGAACCCTACAGTGGTATCAGAGCCTAGCTAGAGCCTTAGGCGATGCGTAGACGGAGTTAGAAGTCTAATCGAACCGAAACCCTAACTCCAAAATGCTCTCTGGACATTTTTCAAAAACTGGGTTTTTTCAAGATTAAAAATTCTTAAAAAATTCAGCAGGAAGATCTAAGAATTATGGTGCAAAACGAGATCCTGATTCAGCTAAACCGCCGCGGAACAGCGGCAGAAGCATGGCTTCTGCGGCCGTTCAGCGGCCGTATGGTCACATAGCCCAATAATTTTTTCACTGTAATTCCTTTATTTTGGTTCTGGTTTTTCTGGAATTTTTTAAATATCACTCAAGAGTTGAGTTTTCTGGGTTGTATTAGGGACTCGGTGTTTCGATCGGATTGTCTAATTTTGTCTATGTGATTTTCCGGGTAATTTTCGAATATGTTAAAAAGTTCTACCGGATATAAATACCCAATTTTTCCCCTGCCGGAAAATTTCTAATTGTTGGAATTTTCCGTAGTTTAACGACGTTCTAAGTAGTGCAAGTAACGCGATGGTCCCTCTAGAAGGCAACAAACCTTAACTCGATTATGTGACCGTCTTGAACTGCCCTTTGAACCCTAGGGTTTGGGACAGTACGGCGTGCCACATATGAGGCGTTGGCTTGACCCTTCTACGGCTGGACCGTTGGTACTGAGGCATGAACTGAATGTTTTTAGACTTATTTCATGAGTTGAGCTGTATCGGGAAAACTTGGGTGTTCTCTTGTTCGATCGGAAAGTTTAACATTTTTCTATTTATCCGGAATGTGATACAATATTTGGAATTCACAAGTAGTTATGAAATAACTGAATGAAGTTATAAACATAGCAGTTTTGTCTCACTTGATCGGTTTCCACGGAATTTCGATGCGATTGAAAGTCCGTCGCAATCACGTAGCGTACGCGGATACTCGCCGGGTAAACTTAATAGACAGCCTCACTCCATAGCCCCGACCAAGTGACTGTAGGAGAACCCCGTCGCCGAAAGCATCCGTTCGGGTGCTCGCGGAAGCGGTGTTCCGCCTTAGTGCACTTCGTCGACGGTATCAAGGGTGCGGCCGCCTACTAAAGTTTGCGACGAGCATTCGATCAGTTTTTCGGGAATCTTGTTGAATTGCCCGACTTGATATTGAAAAGTGTTTTCGATAATGTGACTAAAATGCGGGGTTTATAATTGTTAGGCATGCGATGTCTAAGGAATTCATTTGTTTAGGCATGCGATGTCTAAAGAGTTTGCGGATTCCAACTGTTGTAGTTTTACACTTTCTTTTCTGTGACCGTAAGTGTAATATGTGATATCGCCGGTTTCGTTGCTATATGTCAACGACAATTGGGATGCGCATATTTACTTACGTTGATGGCATGTGATGTTATGTGTTGCTGGATATATTATATTGGATCGTCGTGTTTGAATAGCCGGGTTTTTTTTATGTGAGATGAGTGTTTTTCCATTTTCATTCATGTAAAAACTTGTATGTAATATTCTTTTATTGGTGCACTTCCAGGTTGCGGATGATGTCACCATTTGTATATTATTTACTTTTCCGCATTAGGATAGACCCAAGGAGGGGAGCACAAGTAACCGGGTTCTAGGGTCCAGTGGGAGACCATCTCGAGGAGTCGAGTCCGGGTCTCCTAACCCTAGAATTGGTAGGGTTGCTTGCCGCTCTCGTAGGGGTCTAGAGGTGTGGGATTGGCTATTCATCGCGACCGTGGAATCCGTGTTTTATACTGGCTCGTATTAAAAATACGGACGTCCTAGTATATCCAATATTTCATATGATATTTTCTGCTGCGTTATCTGTGATGTGATCATGTGATTTGTTCAGATAGATATTGTATATAGTATATATGATATATTATATAGATGTTGCTTATGTTTTACACCCGCACTAGCCCTGCCCCGCTCTGCCGTTAGTTACCTAACCTAACGGTGCAGACGGGACATCGAGGCGAATGCGGATGGCATAAGCGTACGTTATATTTATCTGTGATGTTTAGGTGGACTTAAATGATGGGATATTCATTAATGAGATTAATGAAAGAAAATAAACCTAATTGATATTGTGGAATCGAATTTCAAAATAAAACAGGTAGCTACAGTTCTTGCTTTGCATCGCGGTGTTCCTTGTAGAACATCCTGCACCTTATTCGATGAGGAAAGTACCGAGATCCCTTCACCGGGAGTGACTCCTTTAGCAATAACTGGCAGATGCTACACACTCGGTTTGTCTTTTGATTGCTTCTATAGTTTCTGCTTTGCACAGTGATATATATGATATATCCCGCACCTCATTCGACGAGGAAAAGGCCGACGATCCCTTCACCGGGAGTGACCCCTTTAGCAAAACTAGAAAAGCCTCAAAAACATTCCATTTAAAAACCATTTGATTCCGCAATGAGATCAAGTTCAAAGCGTTAAAGGTTTTCATAAAAACCATTCGCAACCCTCCGTCATTTTAGGAAGTAGAGTACTTAGTATTCGTGCTGTGTTTGTTGACCATAGTCAAGGCACAGTGTACGGTAGCTAAGTGATGTCTTCCTACACCGCATATGATGCGATTAGTTAGGACAGTTGCGTGACTTTGTTGACCTTAGTTAAGGGTCGTGTGGGTGGGTCTAATTAATCACGAAATGACGGGTAGAACTTGACTAGTACTTATTATTTGTGACCATAGTTAAGGTCATAAGTGCCAGGGGTAAAAATCTTTATCGGGAGTTTCAAGTGTTGAAATTTGCAATGAGATTGCATACCTTCTATATGATAGTTGGATCCCGATACCCACTGCGAGTAATTGTTACTCCTGGGAGAGTTTTGCACTTTGCAATTAGCCGATCAAGTAGGTGTCTAGAACGGTGTCAACGGGGTTATGCCTCTGGGAAAATGAGGTTTACATTAATTAGGTCCGTGCGAAAGCACGGGGAACCTCCCTCAAAGTACCGACTCTGGCATGGCTGAAAGATTGGCGAACTTGTAGAGTGTAATTAATCCCGGCTAGTCTTTCCTTTTAGGGTTTGAAGGAAGATTTGATAAAAATAGTGGGAGCCATCCTGATTAGATAAAATAAATAACCAATCTAATCTTGCAAGAGCGCACGCAGAGTATTTTCTTCTCTCTCTCTCTCCAGGTAGCGACCATATCACACCTTAATCAAGATAATAATATGGATGTATTGACCGAACCCGCTTGTTATACTGAGCTGGGGAACGTTGGTCCCGCTCCAACATATAATTGTTATAAGACAGAGCAGGAAATAGGGGAATACCAGAATTCCTATGCCGCCCAAACGAAGAAAGTGCATATGATGCATCTCCTTCGGGTATGTTCATTACAAAGAACTGTTTCTCAGTATCCTCCGCATCCTGGGTATTTGATACCGGATCAGGATCCCAGATATGTAATCTGTTACATAGGGCTACAAAAAGGTAGAAAAACTGAGAACGGGTGATAAGTTTCATGAGACAGAAAACGGGGCAAATGTTGCAGCCAAGTCTGTTGGTCACTATCACCCTGTATTACCAATACATTGATTCTGAACAAATGCTATTAGATACCGAACCTGATATACAAAATCATATCAATCTCTTTATTTATTAAAGTAATGATAAAATTTTGTATTGCTGGATAATGTTTTGAACATTTCCTATATCAAAAGTTGATCGGTTCAAGAACGTTATCTAAAAGCATTGACGTTCTAAATCAAACTACAGTTCCTAGTATACAGAACACACACAAGAGGAAGAGTTCAGAAATGAACGAATCCTTCTTGAGGTATTGTAGACTAGGTCATATCAATGTGACCCGACTGGATGAAGTTACATTTTAGATGAATATTTAAATCAGTTTGAATTTACATCTTGTGAAACTTGCCAGTCATGTCACAAAGATTAGATGACCATTGCCCTGTTTATTGGAAACAGAGAAAGAGTTAATGAACTCTTGGGACTGATACATGATGATGTATGTAAGGTCTCCTGTCTACACATGCCAGGACTGGTTCTTTATACTTCATTATATTCTCTGATAATCTCTCAAGATTCAGTCATATGTTTTTGTTGAAATATAAGTCCGAAGCTTTTGAGGTATTCACAGAATATAAGTTAGAAGTAGAGAACCAATAACCGGGTATAAGTATTATGTCCTATGATGAGATCAGGGAGGAGAATACTTGTGCATAGAATTCCTGGACTATTCTAAAGGAGAATGAGATTCTCTCTCAGTGTTACTCCACTGAATACACCACAGCACAACGGTGTATCGGGGTGGAGCAATCGCACAATATTAGATATGGTGTGCTCTATGATGAGTACTACTGAGTTTCCTATTTCCTTTTGGGAGTTACGCGCTTGAGAAGCTGCATACCTATTGAATTTAGTTCGAATCAGATCATTGCCTACCATTCCATATGAGATATGGTATGGGAAGAGCCTATCTCTTAAGTAAGTTAAGATTTGGGATTGTCCGGCCAATGTCTAAAGCAAAATCCGGACAAGATCGAGGCAAGGTCAGTTCTGTAGAACTGGAAAGGTTCCAGCTATACAAAACTGCAGTTGATAATTTGACAGAACCAAAGGATTCTATAGTCCCCGACGAACATCAGCCTCTCCGCCGATCTGGTTGGGTTCCTCACCTGCCTGAGAGATATCTCGGTTTCTCGATGACAGTGGGAGCGAGGAATGCATCATGAGATGATGAGCCAACTAGTTTCGAGCAGGCCATCAAGAGTAGGGCCTCTGTAAGAATGGCTGGATGCTTAGCGATCTGAGATGGAATCCATGTACACCAGCAAAGTATGGACTTTAGCTGCTATATCTGAAGGGTTAAATCCCCATCAGGAGCAAGTATATCTTCAGAAGATTACTTGGTGTAGATGGAAAGGTTGAGACTTTCAAAGCTAGACTTGTTAAAGGTTTTAGTCATCAACCAGGTGTGGATAATGATAAAACCTTTTCTAGGGACTATGCTTAAGTCCATCCAGATCCTACTTACCATTGCTACATACCATGACTAAGATATCTGGTGGTTGGGTGCCATGACTACTTTTCTAAATAGTGATTTAGAAGAGAACGTCTATAAGAACACAGCCGGAGGGCTTCGTAAACAGTGGGAGCAGCGGAAACGTGTGCAAGTTGGTTTACAGAATAAAGCAAGCATCGCGGAGTTGGAACGTCTGTTTTGATGCGATAGTTAAAGAGTTTGACTTCATCAAAATGGTAGATGAACCTTGTATATACAAAACGGTAGTAGAGAGTAAGGTGGGCGTCCTCGTATTGTACGTGGACAACATACTCTTGATAGGAAAATAGTTTCCTATGCTACGCTCGGTTAATCTCCGCTTATCACAAGGATTCTCCCAATAGGATAAAGGTGATACCTCCTAAATCCTGGGTTTTGGATCTATGAGATAGATCTAAATGGATGTTAGGATTCTCACTAAATATAGTGAGATAGTATCAATCGATCCTGGGGAGAATCACTGGAAGGGTTCTGTTCAGTTGATAAAACTGCACATTTGTATTACATTTTTCCTACCATTTTCATATTAAAAAAGGACTTTATTATGATATATTATACATATGAGGGTTTATGTGTAAAGACACCATTTTCCATGTGTTAATATATTTTAATTAGTATTTGGTAGAAAAATGTATGCGAATAAATTCATTGACCAAATCCTAGTAGAACTAAGTCTACTAAATATTATTTGAGATTATTGTGCAGAATTTTTCAAGTTGTTATGCAGAATTTAGCAAGCAAATCAAGTTATTGAAGAAGACTTGCCTAATTAAGAATTAAAACCTGGAGACCAAGTTTGGAAGCAACCGAGAGAAGATTTCTGAATTCTGAAGGTGCCTAGGATTGCCACATGTCCCAAAGACCAAGCCCCAGAAAAATGATGGAGGGATGAGATCAAATGGCCGCGGATCCGCGGCCATACCACCCCTTTGGCCGCGGATCCGTGGCAATCTAGAGGGATCATTTGCTAAGATTTTGTGGCTTAAATCTCTGCTATATTTTACCAACTTTTGAAGCAAAAGATTGTTGCTTTGGACTATAAAAGGGCACCGAGAGCCTCTTGGAAAAGTTATCAAGCCGACGAGATCACGAAGTCCAAGACGGCTCACGCATCCAGGCTGATCATCAACGGTTTATCTACCTCCTTAGAAGAGATCGAGAAGCAAACTAGGTTTTTTTAATCATTTTCTAAGGAATCAAAATGTACTTGAATCTTGTTGATTAATAAAGGTAGTTCTTTTTCTTATTCTATTTCTTTGTAGTTTAATTTTGCATTTTCTCTCCATCTCTTTTTCTCCCAAATGCGCGAGTAATTCTCCGCTTGTTAGGGTTCGTAGGATTAGGGTAGGCTAATGGATGATGAACATCCCTAAACCCTTTTTAAGTCCTATAAAGTTTATGAACTTTATCAAAAGAATCATTAAAATCCTAATCGGGCGCGCTAGCAATTCTTTGCTAGTTCCGACCGCGATTAGAGATTAGATTAATGATTGTTTTGGTAAAGGCTAGATATGAACGGAGTTCCGTGTCGAGATAAGGGTTAAGAGTGGGATTACTTTTCCCTCTAGAAACCCTAATCTATACGCATCACCGTCGTTCTAGTTATAAATCTATTAAAGGATAAAAAGGGTAACTTTTAATTAATCGTCCATGACTACTAAATCCTAACGAACCCTACAAGCCCTTCTATTATATTATCTACATCTCTAAAATAATCTAGATCTATATTTTTGCATTCTTGCTTAACGTAGATCTAGAAACTTTTCACAAAATTCTTATTTCCTTCTCTCTTTTTCAACACATCTAACGTAAGAGTAAAAAGTTCAACGTTTCCCTGAGGACGACCCGTACTCATCTCGGTCTAGCTACGCGCGACACCGTTCTGATTGCGGTTAAACTACTACAAACAAACACTCTTCACAGATCAATCAAATGGCACCGTTGCCGGGGATCCGTGCGTAATTTTTTATTTTTACTATTTGTGTTGAATTCTTAGACGAGTCATATCATTATTAACACAAAACTGCAAACTGCATATTTAACGATTTGTGCGTGAATTTTTGCAAGGAGATCTGGAGTCATGTAATTAAGGAGAACAGGAACAGAGACATTTTTAGAGATCCAGAGAAGCACAGAAGGCTATACAAAAAATTTCATCAAATGTTCCTTCTGCCAAGCGGCGGTACCGCGGCAAAATCACCCCTTCTGCGGCGGAATCGCGGCATGTTGGAGGAATTAGGGCTTCAATCTTCTCTGGTATCTTTCTTAACTCCTTTTCTCTCTCCTCGAATCCAATAAAATCTATTTTTTGCAGGATTCTTTGCAAAATTGCGCCGCTAAAAAAAAAACTTTTTGCAAAATTTTTGTGATTGGTTTTGTTTTGCATATTTAATACGGACTTTAAGGGCAAAGACAAAATCAAGATTAGGTGGGGATTTCATCACCCTTCCTAAGCCCCACAAATCACAAGCCGAGCATATAGATCAACCCTTCATTAATTTAAAAAATATCTAGACTAGACTCTAAGGACTGTCGCGCTCAATAAGGACAGAGGAAGGTCGTGGGTAATCTATCGTTTATCCGCATTACTTTTGTAGTGCCTAGGGAAGTGTGACAAAGGCTAGTGGTTTTTAATTAGGCCCACGACGTGGTTCCTTCCCACTTACCTGGCACTTACCAGGCTACAAGGGTAGTACGGAGGCGGTAGAGGATTGATCCTGCGGCTTGTCCTTTGGAAGTCTAGGAGCGGTCTAGAGACTGGACCTAGGTGACCTCAGTTCTAGGGTTGCTTGTGCATCTTAGGGTGATTTGTCTTGAGTCCCATTTTTTCAAAAACAAGCCAATTTTAAAATCACACACACGCTGCCACTTGCACTAAACCCGCTTAGTGCATGCTCGGCTGGACACGGGATCCTGGTGCCCGTCTTGTCCGCGTTCCTGCTATCGACGCCGAAGTCGGTACTTCTTCATCTTCTTTTCCCCCACCATACACCACATCGACCGTGATGGACGGCACTCCATCTAATTATAACACCACGCTGCCACCGCCCGCAGGTGAGCAGAATCCACCGCGCATCTCTCTCCAAGAGAGATGCTATCCTATTCGTGGTCCTCTTCCTACTTGTTTATCTCTTCCACCACCTAACGGGGATAATTTCGAAATTAAACCCCACTACATCAATCTGCTGCCTAAATTTCATGGGCTTGAGTCGGAAGATGCGTACGTTTTCATCACCAAATTCGAAAACGTATGCGCAACGATGGGTACTTCATAATTGACTTTAGATGCTATGCGCTTATGTCTTCTTCCATTCACACTGTGCGACTTGGCAGAAAAATGGCTTTATAATACTGCCGCACACTCTATCACTAATTGGGATGAATTCGTCTTAGCATTTCTTAAGAAGTTTTACCCAAATCATAAGACTGCACATATTGGGAGCGAGATCAACCAGTTCACCCAGCTTCCCAATGAACCATTTTGGAAGTGCTTTGAACGTTTCAAAGATCTGCTTGTCTAATGCCCCCATCACGGAATACAAAGATGGGATTTATGTCGGATTATATATGAGGGCATTAATCCAGCGACAAAGCAGATGCTTGAAACAATGTTTCAATGCAATTTCATGTCTAAAGATGACGGTGAAGCTTGGAAATATCTGGAAGACCTTGCTGAACACACGTTGCAGTGGGAAAGAGTAAGACCACCTTCAACTAAGGGAGGTATTCACCAGCTCGATATTTCTATCGCAGTAAAAGCCGAAATGGCAGCGATTCAGAAGAAACTCGATGCTATTGAAAACAAGTTCTTAACATTCTTCCTAAATCAGGTCACGCTTCCTATGACCGTCTGTGGTTGCTGTTCGGATCCTTCACACTTAACGGAAGAATGTCCTATGAATGCATCGTTTCAAGCTAATGCTGCTTTTCAGCAGCGACCTAGAAATGATCCTTATTCTTCCACATATAATCAAGGATGGAGGAATCATCCTAACTTTCCTTGGAATCAAAACCAACAGAGTAATTATCAAAGACCTCCTCCACAACAACCACAACCACAGAATCAGCCCCCCCTTTGAGTCACAAAATTTCCAAAATCCAGCCAACATTTCTACACCACAAGTGGCCGGTACTGACAACTCACTTGCACAAACTTTGGATATGTTCATGAAACAATCCATGCAAATTTCGGCTGAGATGAGGTCTTCTATTGATACCATAACGAAAAACTCCGCCTCCCATGGTGAGAGTATTAAATCATTAGAAAACCAAGTCGCACAGTTAAACGCCGCAATGAGTGCAAGAGAGAAAGGAAAACTCCCATCTTAACCCCTACCGAATCCTGGCCATTCACAAAATCATAATGTGAATGCCGTTACTACGTTGAGATCGGGGAGAGAGCTGAATAACCAAGTGGGTGAGCAATTTGATGTTAGTGACACATTTGATACCCCATCTTCCTCTTCTTCCCCTAATTCGTCTAGTCTTCCACCTTCACCCAAGCCTATTCTCCGTTTTCCCCAAGGCTCGAACATTTCGCCGAATCTATCTAAGTCGATTCCCACTCCAATTTTGGGATCGAATCCGTCCCCACAGTCTTCTCCACAAACTTTGGACCCAAAACTTATTGATCAAGCACCTTATCCAAACAGGTTAAGGGGCAACAAACCAAGTCCCCAAATGGAGAAGATTGGGGAAATTTTTAAGCAAGTTAACATAAACATTCCTCTCCTAGATGCTATTCAACAAGTTCCGTCATATGCGAAAATCCTAAAGGACTTGTGCACTAGGAAGAGAAAAGTTCAAGTACCTAAAAAAGTTTTCCTTGCGAGTAATGTGAGCACAGCTTTTACACAACAACTTACCAAGAAACGAAAGGACCTGGGAAGTCCTACAATTTCAATTTCTATTGGGGGTAAAAATATCAATCGTGCTCTACTCGATTTAGGTGCTAGTGTTAACTTGATTCCGTATTCTCTTTATGAGCAGTTAGGGATCGGAGAGTTAAAGCCGGCGCATTGCACTCTTCAGATGGCCAATCGATCTATCACCCAACCTAGGGGTGAGGTAGAGGTTGTGTTAATCAATGTCGGGGAATTCATATTTCCTGTGTACTTTATCGTTATTGATACACAACCTGTGGCAAACCCACGCAATCAAATCCCGGTGATACTCGGTCGACCCGTTTTGGCCACTTCCAATGCAGTAATTAATTGTAGAAACGGCTCTATGACCCTATCCTTTGGAAAGAAGTCAATTGAGCTTAACATTTACAAGTTGGGAAGTGAACCCTCCGAACCCTATGCTCATGTGTGTTCTGTCGAATTAATGGATGTCGACAGTAGCGAATTTGATCAACCTCATAATTCTGACTCTTTTCATATGTCGTTGTTTGACACGGACTCTTCCACCGAGTTGTCCGGGTCAACATCTAACGCTGATGAGCAACTTTTTATAGAGTTGGACGATCCCTCCATTTTTTCTAATGACATTATTCTTCGGGGTATCGATGAAAGCTTTGAGGTAATTTTCGCTGATGAGCTCGCATTTTTAGAAGACACGGGTGTTGAGATAAATCAAATCCAAGATGAAGAAATTGGACCTCCACCCCTTCTTTTGGACAATCTGGATAATGCGAGAAATCCATCATTACTATCACTGTGTCGTCTCTCCAAATTGAGACGCAATTCTTTTCCATTACACCTCTTATCACCTCCCCGCTTCTTCTTGTCGAAAGGTGACATGTTCTTCCACCAACCTTGGTTCTTCATCGATAAAATTTTTGATTGGTTGGTGTTGACCTTCGGTCTTTGCAAATCTTGGCATTGACCAATAACCTCGATCCCCTCTTATGATTTTAAAAGATTAAAATTGTTTAACTCATGTTTGGGGGAGGTGGTATATTTTGGATCTTGAAAGAAAATGATTTTTACAAAATTGTGAGCCTAAAATAAGTTTGGGGGAGGATTTTCACTTTCATATATTCTTTCCCCCATTAATAATTTCCTCCCAAGTCTTCAGGTTTTTTGGGCTTAACGGATGACATCAGTGAGGAAACTGCTGTAAACAGGTTTGGATGAGGTTTGTGCTTATTTACACATCAATTTGCATCATATTTTGCATAAGCACAACATTTTCAAAAATTTTAAAAAATTTTCTTTTATAACAAAAGAGTAGAAAATGAAAAATTACATCCAAAAGAAAGGAATAATTTAAGAAAACCAAGAAAATTAGAAGTTTTCTTAAACGAACTAGTAATAAGTAGTTATGAGTTGTTGTCCCAAGGGTTAGTAAGATGTAGGAAGTCACTAATCTGAGGATAAAAATAAGTCTAAAAAATAGTTTCTATTCTGGAAGCCAAACATTTGAATGTTGATACCCTACTACATGCACTTACACACGTCTTGAAACTCGGGATAGTAGAGGATACCTTGAAATGCTCTTGTCTAAAAGCCAAAGTATGAAGGAAATGAAAAAAAAATGAAGAAAATATAAAAAAGGTGAAAAGAAAAATGAACACTTGTTTTGTTATCGCCAAGGCAGCAATAAAAAAATATAGCGAGGGTGCCTCTTCACCTAGTGCCCTAAGGCCAACTGGTCTAGGAGTCACTGCTAAGCCTTAGGTGGTGCAAGACGAGGAAAATATTATCACCGAATTTGCAAGCACATGAGTAATCGGTCGGTTAGTACCTCAAGAAGTATTAACGGTCGCATGAAAGTGTGTGAGCAACCCTAAATATTCATCAAATTAAAAAGTACTAAGGTAGATGGACAAGAGTATGATAGGTTGAATTGAATTCTCCGAGTGTAGGGATGTCCATTACACACACGTAGGGGTATATGATCGATGTTTGGATGAAAGGTAGGAATGAAGAATAAAGATGATGTTTTATTAAGGGATAATGTGATTTCTAACATCTTTTCATGACTATTAAGATAGGGCTAATGACAACTGAAAAGCTAGTATAGTTGGAAACTCTAAATTTTCAAAGTATTTCTTTTACGGTTCTTATCTTTATATGTAAATTTCACCATCTCTCTTTTATTATGGGATTTTGTGGGTGTAATCCGCTGAAAACCCTTAGGAGACAACACTCCTCCTACTAGGGACACCTAGAGGTTTAACGGCTTGTTGCACGTGCTCAGTGCAATCGTGTCTGCCTACGAAAGTGTGCTTAGTTTTCTCCTTTCTTTTTCTCCTACTGAATAAACTAGTTCGCTCGGGATGATAAAAGATAAGTTTGGGGGTATTTGTTCAGTTGATAAAACTGCACATTTGTATTACATTTTTCCTACCATTTTCATATTTAAAAAGGACTTTATTATGATATATTATACATATGAGGGTTTATGTGTAAAGACACCATTTTCCATGTGTTAATATATTTTAATTAGTATTTGGTAGAAAAATGTATGCAAATAAATTCATTGACCAAATCCTAGTAGAACTAATTCTACTAAATATTATTTGAGATTATTGTGCAGAATTTTCCAAGTTGTTATGCAGAATTTAGCAAGCAAATCAAGTTGTTGAAGAAGACTTGCCTAATTAAGAATTAAAACTTGGAGACCAAGTCTGGAAGCAACCGAGAGAAGATTTCTGAATTCTGAAGGTGCCTAGGATTGCCATATGTCCCAAAGACCAAGCCCCAGAAAAATGATGGAGGGATGAGATCAAATGGCCGCGGATCCGCGGCCATACCCCCCCTTTGGCCGCGGATCCGCGGAAATCTAGAGGGATCATTTGCTAAGATTTTGTGGGTTAAATCTCTGCTATATTTTACCAACTTTTGAAGCAAAAGATTATGGCTTTGGACTATAAAAGGGCACCGAGAGCCTCTTGGAAAAGTTATCAAGCCGACGAGATCACGAAGTCCAAGATGGATCACGCATCCAGGCTGATCATCAACGGTTCATCTACCTCCTTAGAAGAGATCGAGAAGCAAACTAGGTTTTTGTAATCATTTTCTAAGGAATCAAAGTGTACTTGAATCTTGTTGATTAATAAAGGTAGTTCTTTTTCTTATTCTATTTCTTTGTAGTTTAATTATGCATTTTCTCTCCATCTCTTTTTCTCCCAACATGCGCGAGTAATTCTCCGCTTGTTAGGGTTCGTAGGATTAGGGTAGGCTAATGGATGATGAACATCCCTAAACCCTTTTTAAGTCCTATAAAGTTTATGAACTTTATCAAAAGATTCATTAACATCCTAATCGGGCGCGCTAGCAATTCTTTGCTAGTTCCGACCGCGATTAGAGATTAGATTAATGATTGTTTTGGTAAAGGCTAGATATGAACTGAGTTCCGTGTCGAGATAAGGGTTAAGAGTGGGATTCCTTTTCCCTCCAGAAACCCTAATCTACATGCATCACCGTCGTTCTAGTTATAAATCTATTAAAGGATAAAAAGGGTAACTTTTAATTAATCGTCCATGACTACTAAATCCTAAAGAACCCTACAAGCCCTTCTATTATATTATCTACATCTCTAAAATAATCTAGATCTATATTTTTGCATTCTTGCTTAACGTAGATCTAGAAACTTTTCACAAAATTCTTATTTCCTCCTCTATTTTTTAACACATCTAAAGTAAGAGTAAAAAGTTCAACGTTTCCCTGAGAACGACCCGTACTCATCTCGGTCAAGATACACGCGACACCGTTCTGATTGCGGTTAAACTACTACAAACAAACACTCTTCACAGATCAATTAGGTTCCAGGGTGATAAAGAAGACTGAATGTCAGTCACAGGCATTGTCTTTACCCTCAGTGGAGGGACGGTATGTTGGAAGAGTTCCAAGCTAGATACCGTAGCAAACTAGACGATAGAGACTGGTAACATCGCTATTAAAGATACTGCCAAAGAGGCAGTTTGGGTGTATATTGGTTCATAAGATGAACTTGGTTCCTACCATTGTATGACAATGGATGTGTGGCTTTTGCCCATGAACCATGGTCCCATCAGTGACCCAGACATATTCTGAAGCAGCATCACCTGATCATGGAGATAGTTGATCTCCAGGTTGATCGAGGTTAGGAGAGTAGACTCAGAGGACAACACGGTGGATCCACTCACGAAGGCCTTTTCCCAAAGAGAGACTTTTAGGGGATGGTTGAGTATTAGATACTACAACTACTGCTACAGATGACCCTAGTGCAAGTGGGAGATTGTTAGTTATATGTATGCCCTAGAGGCCATTACTGTACATTGGATGTATATTGTAATGGATGCTGGGACATATATAGGTAGGACTTTCTTGCTCGACATGATAGTACGCTATCTGGTTGCTCTTTATCTTATCATGTATACTTTCTGTCTCTCTGTTACATGTTGATAAAGCCCTTAGGATGTGTACTCGACTTCCAGGACTATGATGCAGATCATACTAGTGGGGCCTGGATAGTCCATGAGTACATCCTTCAATGTTCCTAGTCGTGGGAATATCGAGACGGGGGATCGATATTCCAGAGTAGACTAGCGTATATCTTCTCGACCCATGTGATGGGCGATGGATGATCCCATATCCATTGGTGTTTGACATCAGAGATGGTATGCGGGTGCTCAGTGGAGACTGGGTACACTGAACGGACTCGCCGAGAACTCCCAGATGGTATTATACCTCACGTCAGATGGCAGTTCTCTGGTGACACTGGTACAGCTTAGTCTGTCGACCCGAGATCGTCATAGAGTCTTGTGTGTCTCTCACTGTGCTTTGATTTCCACCCTACCACGGCTCTACTGAGTCGTGCAAACAGGTGGTTTTTGGGTACAGCCCCGATTCACATGGAGGCAATGAGCGATAGGAGGGGATTCGTCTCTCCCGGTATTGGGGGTTGATGTTGCGCTATGCTCGACTGGCCATAACAGAAAATCCCTGGCCAGTGTTGCAGTGATATACTGGTAAGAGTTACCAGTAGTTTCACGGATGTTATGGACCCTATGTCGGCATGACTTATCAAGCTACTGGGGTCTGACGTTTACCACCCCTAGGCGAGATATGCGACATATTAGACGAACAGACCGGACTGTATGGTAAGTGTTACTGGTTGGATTCACAGGAGTGTGAGCGGGCTTGCTTGTCGATCTTCTGATTGCTCAATACCCGGGTGGCCGTTACGTTTAGCAGACAGCTTGCGGCTTGTGGGTGCTTGATATGATCATCATCTGCTGCCGGCGTATTGACGAGACTTTAGAGTCCTACACAGAGGTTTCCTGGCTCAAGCGAAACGAAATAGGAGCGCATATGAGATATGTGCGGGACCGAGAGTAATGCGTGTATATGATACCGTATTCTATTCTCGCGATTAATGTATCGATTAGTTTTATGCGATATAACCTAGTTATCGAATCAAGGATTGATTCGATAAGTCGATACATTGGATACTAGTCGGTTATATGCGACATGACCGGATCATTGAATCAAGTGTTGATTTAATGATTTAATGTATAATTATATATTTGATATATTACTTTGCATTAACTAGTATTGGTTCACTTTAAAAAGGATTTTCTCACTTGATTTGCACATTGTATATGTGATATATTTTTGTGCACTTGATTGTATCATGTTTGATGATACATGAATGTTTGTGTGTATGATTAAACCATGGTTATGCAATGGTTAGGGTTTTCATTTTCTTATCGATTCATTTATTTATTTATTCCTTTTTGCAAAATAAGTCATGGTGGCTTTCTTTGTTTGCTTGTTGAAGCTTCATGAAGCTTTGAACAAGTCCACCATTCTTGTCTCATGCTTAACCCTAACCATTCAAACTAACCATGGTTTATTCTCTACACCTAACTATGGTTGCTATATGATAAGTATTCATTTATTTTCTATTTTGGAATAATACTTATCATATTCCTTCTTCTTCTTCTTCTTCAACAAAGAAGAAAGCATGTTTCCATCAATGGCAACTTGAGAAAAAGAGTGAGAAATCCAATTCTAAAGTGAACCCACTTCCTATTTCTTCATCCTCTACCACTTGGCAAGTAGTATAGGGTGTTTTCTTCACAAGTCTCATGGCTTGGTGAAGTTGGAGCTTGATCTTGTGTTGCCTCGACGTAGATCATCTTCGGCATCGAAGTCGGCGACCTAGCCCGCCCATTTCTCCGATGAAGCCGATGCTAGAGTCCGGGATTCAATATGGACAGCGGAGGGTCGTCATCACGGAGCCTAGGAGGTGGAGGACCGGATCTACAAAGGTTGTATCCGCTTTCCTTTTAAGTTAAAGTTGTTTATTTGCATTGCATCGTCTATAAATCTAGTTAACGATCCGTATTAGGGTTTGTAAGCACATGAAAATTTTTGAATTGGGCATGTTTGATCACTTGTGAGGCCTCATTAGTGTGCCTAAGAACCCTACAACAACCACGCAAGAAATAATAATATACAACGCCAAGGGCGAGGATCAAAACCTAAAAAGAAACTCAAAACAGCCAGAAAACCATAATACTACAAGCGCGACTCTAAGGTCGAAATAATTCATCACTATCTCTAAGTCTGAAACAATATACATGTTTTGGTTGATGGAATGTCTAGATAAAATGAATAATACAGGAACAATGTCGGTTCTGATACAAAAGAACCCACTTACCAACGCAAGTCACCCATATGTAAGCAGTGTGCCAGAAATGCCGCTATGGAATCTGTACGGCAAAAACCTGCAAGGACTGTGGCACAACGGGGGTGAGTTGCCAACTCGTGAATAGAAAATATCTACAAGCAGAGATCGAATGTATGACCCATCCTAGGTCAATACGATCAGATATAAATAAACCTCAATATGAATAAGTCTGAAGCATGCTAAACTGGCAATGTAATCTATATACATGAGTGTAGTGAAAAGTGCTCGTGCCAGTGCCTCAGGTAATAGCATATCATAAATGTGAGGTATAATCAATGAAATCAATCTGCATGTACGTGGATCCCATCCACGCGTCACCTAATGACAAAACCATCATGAATGTAAATATCATCAGCATATGCATGGAAATATGAGGATATAAACCACCTGTGTCCCTCGCGACACGTCAAAATCATGGAACCGGAGTGCCCAGCTTCGATACTCGAAAACATCATGAAAACTGTGTCCAACATCTGCTCGTAAATCCTCATATATCGGGCTTCGTCAGTCCGGATCAGCCCACGGGTTCCGTCTGCGGAATCGGCCCTCGGTTCCAGCAGTACGCCCATATCCATCTATCGACTCTGGTCAGTATCCTCAGGATAACCACCAGGTCCAACCAATCACCGGTAAGTACTCTCCACCCTGCTAGTCTCATCGTCTACTCCATGAAAAACATTTCTGGCCCAGGGGAACCATACCGGGTCCACCATGTACCCGCAATCGGTCTCATCCGCCTCCTCGAGTCGGGTTTCACATGTCGCTCTCAGCACCGAGAAAACACATGGTGGACGCACTGAAATATCATATCAAGGGTAACCGGGTTTTTAAAATAATTACATATTCTCTTTTGAAATACCCGCGGTTCCCAAATCCAGAAATATTATGGAAACAACATATCTCAATGCGTATAATCAAACATGATGTATGCGACATGTAAAGAAAGGTAAGCATAATAGTTAGTCATGAAACATGGAATAGTAATGTGCATATGTCGAGGGAAACCGCTCTTTTTAAAAGGAATCAGTTTTAAAGAATATCTTGCGGTCCTCAAATCTCTAATCAAGTCAGAATCATCTATGTATGTGTACAGGAATAAGTGTACAATATGCTATGCAAGAATAATATCAGAAATGCAACAGTTCTACTGTGTAGCAGCATGGCCATTATCGATGATGATGTGTGTGAGCCGGCAAATAGTGTACGTGGAACATACGCATCATCGATAATAGTGCTGGTGTCCTAACGGCATGACTGTAATATATCAATAAACACAAGCAATGCAATGCAAATAGCATGAGTATGCGGAATCGAATAATCAACGCAATAGTACAGACTCTATCTCAATAAATATATCATGCAACCTTGCCTTTTGAAATAAGACGAATCAGGGTTTTTGGTAAAATAAGGGCTACGGTGTTTTATGAAAAGATGTGTCGTTTGAAAATATCCGTAGAATCCCTTTTGCCTATCTTCAAAATATCCCCGATTCGGTAGTTTTGAAATAGGTATGACTCGGGTCTAGTCTAACGCCTACTATGCGAACTACGGACCCAACAATCAAGTCAATCAGGAGGGGTATGAAAACCACCTAAATCTGAGTCAATACATACATTATCTCATCACAAATACGAACTCTGTCATATCGCCGAATCTCATGGCCTCAATCGAACCTCATCGACTCATCTCAATCCCGCGTATCATCCACAATCCCGTATATGAACACATAGTCCCATACCCATGTGTACATATACACACCTCCATATGCGCACAAATAAATGAAAGAATGTATGCAAGTATATGTGTACGTGTATGTGTGAGTGCAACCACTACACGAGGGTTCGCACTATACTAAACCAATACATACTTATCATCAATAATTCCATTATTATCATCAATAATTCCATTATTATCATCAATAATCCTAACAACACATAATAAATATATGTATGTTTACGTATTCGTATACATCACCACGGACTGCGGGGGTGCTATACGCCATCCACCCGACTTCTCCCCGTAGATATAAATCTACTCACCTTGCTTCTCATGTGCCGATGCCGATGTTGCCATCTTCATCTTCTTCGCCTGAACATCACGTAGGGTACCTACAAGTATATCACAACGCTAAAGCACATGAAAATCACATCGAAAACCAAAATAGCACACGCTACTCGCATAGGTAAAAACCTATCGTCTCGCATGTAAACACGTTCAATATCCACTTGTCGTTGACGTCCAAATGCCACCCGACAGAAACGAATCAGCAAATTCCTAAATCCATGCTAAAACAAGTCGTAAATCATACGCCAACTCAAGAAAATCAACCCAGATTTTACCCTAACTGGAATCAGTCAAAACTAGATATACCCAGGGTCAATACTACTGGAAATAGGGCCATGCACCAAAATCGAGACGGTTCCCTCCTGCTCTGGCCGCAAATTGCGGCCAGAAGGAATTAATTGGCGGCCGGGGTTTGGATTTGGGGGCTAGGGTTTGGTGTGGTGGTTCCACGGTGCCTGCACATCTCACTGTCAACTCAGTTTTATTTTTGGAGTCTCGGGGTGATAGCAGATTCCTAAATACGATCACAGATTCACAGTTTTTCTCTGACATCGTCTCATAAATCCGTATTCTGGTTTCAAGTTCAGGTTTGGGTCCAAATTAGTATCACACAAGGGGTTCTAAGGTCACAACAAGCCTCAATTTCACTTTGATTTCAGATCAAACCCTAAACCTTAACTTGATGTTTCACAAATCCACCAAACAACACCATATCGATATGAAACTAGTATTGATGCACAAGAAATGAGATACTACTCTGATAGGTGCAGAAATTACCTCCTTTGGCAACTCAAGAAAATTCTTGAGTTGCTCAAAGTCCTCCAAATCCAATCTTGCTAGGTTCAAAGTGTAGCTAGTGAGCTTGGGAGCAAGTTTTGTGAAGTGGGAATGGGGTTTTGGAGTAGATTTCATTGTGGATCTAGGGTTTCATGAAGAGGGAGAGAGAAGGAGAAGGGCAGCAGCAGCTCAAAGAGAGGGAGAGGAGAGAGAATGAGAAGGGGAAAATGATGGGAGTATGGTTCATAAAGTGGGGGCTGACTTGGTCTCTCTCTCTCATAATTATTCCAACCTTTTTCTTTCTTTTCTTTTCCCTTTCTTCTCACTCCAATAGTGAACCCAAATGAACAACCATGGCAGTAGAAATGTAACACAAGTATAACAAGTGTGGAAAATAATATGTGCTCATTTTTGCACAAAAATGCCAAAAATCCGTTTAGCGATTTTTAATCGCGATTAGCACTTTTTAATCGCGATTAGCACTATATAGCATATAACTAAACCAAAAAAACTTAAAAATGGCATAATTCCATAAAATACCCTATTTTAGAATATTCCATAATTTTCCCTCATTTATTTGTATTTAACTATACCCGAATATTAAAATATTCATTAAAATAATATTAAATTATAAAAATTCCCAAAAATCATATTTTATTATTTTGAAACGTTACAATCTACCCCCCTTAAAGAAATTCGGTCCTCGAATTTAAATTTAAACCCCCAAATACAAAAATATTTCAATACAACTTCCAAGTCATCGGGCCTCCGAAATCATCAATACATAAAAACATCATAGCGCAATGCATGCGCATGAGTACTGAGCAGATAACTCAAAAGAAAAACTCCGTCAAGCATCTCACAATCATCGGAGTCATGGTAAAGGCACAAATGTCAAATTCAATACAAAACCAATATGATATAGATCAGAACTATACATGTAGACATCCAGTCTATACATGTGAATAGCTGATGTAAATGCATTCCAAATCTTTTTAAATCGTCGTGCGATGCACGTAACACTGCACAGTGGCGGACGTTTTTCATAAGAAAATAACTATATACGTATATATCCTTTGTTTAATAGGTACGTTCCGCCGTTTTGAAAACAATTTAGAAGGGTTTCCTTGTTTTTAAAACGGTTCGTGTCATATCGGACACGTAGGTATATATATACCGAGACCATAGCTCACTCTTTGGAAATACCTTCGATAACTATCAATGCATGCAAAATATATCCAGGTACTGTCCTCTAACTAGTCCTGCTCAGTATGAAAATAAATATCCAATATCATAAAAATGTACTGCTCCAAAAGGAATAAATCCCAAAAATGCACATAACACCACCCTGTGCGTCTGGTGCGCATGGAAATCAAAATCATTATATGTGTCATACAGGTGTACAAAACAACATCTAGGTGCAACGGGTGTGCACGAAGTATCTGTCATAGGCAACGCGTGTGCCTGACAGCCAAATCAGGTGCAGCTGGCATGCACGAAGAATCTCGATTTTGTGCATCTGGTGTGCACCAAAATCGTATCTCAAAACATGCGCCCAACATGCGCGAAAATCCAAATCGGTGCATCCATCGTGCACGAATGAAAATCTAAACCCTGGGCACTCAACATGCACGGAATCATAAAATCCAATAGCAACGCCGAACATGCGCAAGTCCAATCAAAGCACGGAGTGTAAGAATCAATCATCAATATCAGGGTCAAAATCGACATATCGAATGACATCAAATCGAAGTCCGGTGCAACCGTAGAGCACAAAATATAAATCCGGTGCAACAAAGGCACGAAACAATATACAATGCGGCTTAATCAAAATCAGGTGTACCGCGATGGAAAATCTCACAACTGCGTGCATCAGCGTACACAAATCAAATCAAAACACTAAAAGTACATGAAAACTATGCTGGCGTAAATCAAATCATCGGCATAAAGTAGGCATGAAGTCACAATCAATACCTCAAGAGTAATAACTATGCGCAAGGTATAAATACCCAGTAGGTGCAACCATGGTGCAAGAAAACAAATACCATGAAACTCAGTCATCAAGACTAAATCATGCGAATAGATCGCCTAAAATACCGAAATCCAAAGTGACGGATACGTGATAGTCAAATCACAAAATCACAAATCATAAATACCGCCGTCGGTATATCTTCCTTCGAAGTCGAGAAGGTGTCGGTACATCCAATGCTAGTGGCGCAAGATATCTACTTGCCTCTTGCCCGCGGCTGGCGTCCTCTGCATCTGGTTCCTTATCTTCCCTGTGGATTACCAATCTCGCAATCCATCGGCTCATCGGCCCGGTCAGGTGTGCTAACAGGAACAATTCCGTTCTGGCACATTTCAGGTCATCTCTCGATCAATCCTCATGACCGCTCGTAAAGCAGCACATCTATGGCGCCGACCTCGGGTCCTCTGAATGCACATTACACATCTGCTCCTGGTGCAAATCTTATTGCAGCAGTGTACTGGAAGGAATCCTGCTCAAGGTCTCTTCTGATCTCGCCTAAACCAAACTGTACGGAGGCTGGTACTCTGGCGTAATCTTTCCTCGCTCTCTGGACATCTGCGTCCTTAGTACGACATCTACTCGAAAGATGGTCGCACCACTGCGCCTCTGTATGCGTATCCGACCTTTAATCTTAACAGGGTGTAATAATAGCTCGTCGGCATCTCACACGAACTTTTTGTCCCGCTTGTCTGTATCATCGTCCATTTCGACGTCGCGTCTCTATCCGCGCACTGCAATGCCCTCGGCTACGGTCTATCCGAAGTCCCTCACACGGACTCGAAATCACGAACTCGGCATCTTCATCACTCAGCAGAAGATATCTAGCCGAACACATCCTTAGCGTGCATATCGCATCTCTGATGTCAGCGGAGTGGAATGTCATCTCGTCGAAATCTCATGCGAACTCTTTAGTCCACTCTGCTTCAATATCGACTGATCCGGACTCATGTCATCGTGGCTACACAGACTGCGCTCCAACGGCTATGCTCGTATCTGGAGTCTCCCAAGTAGTGTCCCATCACATGATATCCGAATGATGTCGAATCGTCCGATCAACTCGTCAGAACCTCATAATCCCCCAAGAGCTCAACATCTCGGGTACAGTTTAATAGTATCGAGTACATACCACAGCATCGGTGGTCCAGCCGTAGAAGGGCAAACCCAAGCCTCACTAATGGCGCCGCGGAACTGCCGTAAACCCTAAGGTTCAAAGGCTTTCGCACGGTCATTATGTCGAGTTAGGGTTTCATTCTTCTTGAGGGTCCATAGAATCTCTTACATGTCTTTCCGAATACTTTAAACTTGGAAAATGGGTTCCTGACATTCGATCGTCTCAATCGACTCTCAACGAATCTTCGTGAAGTCGCCTCTAGCTGGAATCAATCTACTTGATGACCTCGCATCGGGGTAAGCGAACGAACCACATGTCCTAGTCACTCATCCTCGATGACTAGCGACTCACCAACATATCTCTAAGTATATGTTCATGTTGCAGTAGCTCCAATCATCTGGGCGATATCTCATCACTCGCAGCAACAACTGGCTCATTCGTCTATACGCTAAACAACGCCTCAATTGTACTGGATAAGCGATATATCAATGGTCATCACATCCTGGCTGGCCTCTATCAATGGCTCAATCCTCTGGTGCCGATCGGCACATCCGGGAAATCTCGTAAAAGCGATCAATCCAAAGCTCATGGCGCGAAAACCCAATAAGACGATGCCTCAATATGCAATCGTATGTCTCTGGAATCACGCCTTGGTCAGTCCTCGTCCACGACGAGCTCATGCTGACGCAACTCGAGCCGTAGCTCACTCTGCCCATGCAATCGTGGAAGAAAAACCATAACCAGTATGGATAAGGATAGATCATAGGAAGGAATATAATACGGTGCAAGGAAATGTACATCCTAAGGTTTCTTAAGCGGAGTGGCGTGTCGTAAGTATGCCGCGGAACATACGTACGGTACGTCCCACTACTCAAGCTACCTACTCCATCAACGAAGGGTCATCCTATGCGACGAAAGTTCGGGTATAATACCCCTTCGACTAAGTCTAAGTTCCGTACGGTCAAGCCTAAGTTCCTTATATATATAAACGCCCTAGGCCCCATATAGTCAAACTTACACTCGAACCAAGGTCAACCTAGCACTCTGAAACCAACTTTGTCACGACCCGAAAGAGCACGTGACTAGCCCTTGAATCCTATGAAGTCTATATGACCCCATCTGATCCAAATAAGCCAAAAGCCCAGAAATATAAAACCATTTTAAGGAGTAAATAAAGAAGCTGGTTTTTAATAAGTAAAGAAAGCTTGTTTGAAATCAATGTTTTCAAATAACTAAGCCGAAATGCATTTTAAAAAAAAAAGTGTTGTCTTTTCTGAAAATTTCGGCAGAGTTTCCTTTGTAAACACTGGCCTCAAACGGGGTACAACAAGAATAATATATATGAAGTGATAAAAGGCATCCCCAAGCGGGAGCTAGCTCTTCGTCAATCGACGGTCACAACCATGCAAGCAATAATAATATACAACGCCAAGGGCGAGGATCAAAACCCAAAAAGAAACTCAAAACAGCCAGAAAACCATAATACTACAAGCGCGACTCTAAGGTCGAAATAATGCATCACTATCTCTAAGTCTGAAACAATATACAAGTTTTGGTTGATGGAATGTCTAGATACAATGAATAATACAGGAACAATGGCGGTTCTAATACAAAAGAACCCACCTACCAACGCAAGTCACCCATATGGAAGCAGTGTGCCAGAAATGCCGCTATGGAATCTGTACGGAAAAAACCTGCAAGAACTGTGGCACAACGGGGGTGAGTTTCCAACTCATGAATAGAAAATATCTACAAGCAGAGATCGAATGTATGACCTATCCTAGGTCAATACGATCAGATATAAATAAACCACAATATGAATAAGTCTGAAGCATGCTAAACTGGCAATATAATCTCTATACATGAGTGTAGTTCCAAGTGCTCGTGCCTGTGCCTCAGGTAATAGCATATCATAAATGTGAGGTATAATCAATGAAATCAATCTGCATGTACGTGGATCCCGTTCACTCGTCACCCAACGACAAAACCATCATGCATGTGAATATCATCAGCATATGCATGGAAATATGAGGATATAAACCACATGTGTCCCTCGCGACAGGTCAAAATCATGGAACCGGAGTGCCCAGCATCGACACTCAAAAACATCATGAAAACTGTGCCCAGCATCGGCACGTAAATCCTTATATAACGGGCTCCGTCAGTCCGGATCAGCCCACGGGCTCCGTCTGCGGAATCGGCCCTCGGCCCCAGCAGTACGCCCATATCCATCTATCGTCTCTGGTCAGTATCCTCCGGACAACCGCCAGGTCCAACCAATCACCGGTAGGTACTCGTCACCCTGCTAGGCTTATCGTCTACTCCACGAAAAACATTTCTTGCCCTGGGGAACCATACCGGGGCCACCATGTACCCGCAATCGGCCTCATCCGCCTCCTCGAGTCGGGTTTCACATGTCGCTCTCAGCACCGAGAAAACACATGGTGGACGCACTGAAATATCATATCAAGGGTAACCGGGTTTTTAAAACAATTACATATTCTCTTTTGATATACCCGCGGTTCCCAAATCCAGAAATATCATGGAAACAACATATCTCAATGCGTATAATCAAACATGATGTATGCGACATGTAAAGAAAGGTAAGAATAATAGTAAGTCATGCAACATGGAATAGTAATGTGCATATGTCGAGGGAAACCGCTCTTTTTAAAAGGAATCAGTTTTAAAGAATATCTTGCGGTCCTCAAATCTCTAATGAAGTCAGAATCATCTATGTATGTGTACAGGTATAAGTGTACAATATGCCATGCAAGGATCATATCAGGAATGCAACAGTTCTACTGTGTACTGGCATGGCAATTATCGATGATGATGTGTGTGAGCCGGCAAATAGTGTACGTGGAACATACGCATCATCGATAATGGTGCTGGTGTCCTAACGACATATCATTAAGCACAAGCAATGCAATGCAAATAGCATGAGTATGCGGAATCGAATAATCAACGCAACAGTACAGACTCTATCTTAATAAATATATCATGCAACCTTGCCTTTTGAAATAAGACGAATCAGGGTTTTTGGTAAAATACGGGCTACGGTGTTTTATGAAAAGATGTGTCGTTTGAAAATATCCGTAGAATCACTTTTGCCTATATTTAAAATATCCTCGATTCGTTAGTTTTGAAATAGGTATGACTCGGGTCTATTCTAACGCCTACTATGCGAACTACGGACCAACAATCAAGCCAATCGGGAGGGGTATGAAAACCACCTAAATCTGAGTCAATACATACATTATCTCATCACAAATACGAACTCTGTCATATCGCCGAATCTCACGGCCTCAATCGAACCTCATCGACTCATCCCAATCCCGCGTATCATCCTCAATCCCGTATATGAACACATAGTCCCATACCCATGTGTAGATATACACGCCTCCATATGCGCACATATAAATGAAAGAATGTATGCAAGTATATGTGTACGTGTATGTGTGAGTGCAACCACTACTCGAGGGTTCGCACTACACTAAACCAATACATCCTTACCATCAATAATTCCATTATTATCATCAATATTACTAACAACACAAAATAAATATATGTGTGTATACGTATTCGTATACATCACCACGGACTGCGGGGGTGCTATATGCCATCCACCCGACTTCTCCCCGTAGATATAAATCTACTCACCTTGCTTCTCATGTGCCGATGCCGATGTCGCCATCTTCATCTTCTTCGCCTCAACATCACGTAGGGTACCTACAAGTATATCACAATGGTAAAGCACATGAAAATCACATCGGAAACCAAAATAACACACGCTACTCGCATAGGTAAAAACCTATCGTCTCGCATGTAAACACGTTCAATATCCACTTGTCGTTGACGTCCAAACGCCATCCGACAGAAATGAATCACCAAATACCAAAATCCATTCTAAAACAAGTCGTAAATCATACGCCAACTCAAGAAAATCAACCCAGATTTTACCCTAACTGGAATCAGTCAAAACTAGACATACCCAGGGTCAATACTACTGGAAATAGAGCCATGCACCAAAATCGAGACGGTTCCCTCCTGCTCTGGCCACAAATTGCGGCCAGAAGGAATTAATTGGCGGCCAGGGTTTGGAGTTGGGGGCTAGGGTTTGGTTTGGTGGTCCCATGGTGCCTGCTCATCTCATTGTCGACTCAGTTTTATTTTTGGGGTCTCGGGGTGATAGAAGATTCCTAAATACGATCACAGATTCACAGTTTTTCTCCGATATCCTCTCATAAATCCGTATTCTGGTTTCAAGTTCAGGTTTGGGTCCAAATTAGCATCACACAAGGGGTTCTAAGGTCACAACACGCCTCAATTTCACTTTGATTTTAGATCAAACCCTAAACCCTAACTTGATGTTTCACAAATCCACCAAACAACACCATATCGATATGAAACTAGTAATGATGCACAAGAAATGAGATACTGCTCTAATAGGTGCAGAAATTACCTCCTTTGGCAACTCAAAAAAATTCTTGAGTTGCTCAAAGTCCTCCAAATCCAATCTTGCTAGGTTCAAAGTGTAGCTAGTTAGCTTGGGAGAAAGTTTTGTGAAGTGGGAATGGGGTTTTGGGATTGATTTCATTGTGGATCTAGGGTTTCATGAAGAGGGTGAGAGAGGGAGAGGGGCAGCAACAGCTCAAAGAGAGGGAGAGGAGAGAGAATGAGGAGGAGAAAATGATGGGTGTATGGTTCATAAAGTGAGGGTTGACTTGGTCTCTCTTTCTCATAATCATTCCAACCTTTTTCTTTCTTTTCTTTTCCCTTTCTTCTCACTCCAATAGTGAATCCAAATGAACAACCATGGCAATAGAAATGTAACACAAGTGTAACAAATGTGGAAAATGATATGTGCACATTTTTGCACAAAAATGCCAAAAATCTGATTAGCGATTTTTAATCGCGATTAGCACTATATTAGCATATAACTAAACATAAAAACTTTAAAATGGCATAATTCCATAAAATACCCTATTTTAGAATTTTCCATAATTTTCCCCCATTTATTTGTATTTAACTATACCCGAATATTAAAATATTCATTAAAATAATATTAAATTATAAAAATTCCCAAAAATCATATTTTATTATTTTGAAACGTTACAATACACTAGTCTACACTGGAGTATCGATGCCCGGTCTCGATACTCCCATGACTAGGGACATTTAAGGATGTGCTTATAGACCCCCAGCTCCCATGTATGTGATCGCCATCACAATGCTGGCAGTCAAGCAAGAATCTCATGGGCTCTATCAACATGTATATGATGATAAAGACAAACCAGATAGCATACTATCATCTTGAGTAAGTCTGTTTCATCGGTATAGGTCATGCCTCAATCATCATAATCACAAGTCCGCGACTATGATAATTGGCTTGAGGGCACTATAGCCAACAATCTCCCACTTGCACTTAAGGCCAATTATTGCGATGTCGCATACTCACAGTCCGTGTGATACCGAACACCCAACTTCTCTACTAATCAGTTTCGCAAAGCCTGTTTGCGAAAATGATTGCGTTCGAGAAATAGCCTCAGTGAGTGGATCTGCTCCAATGTTTCTTTCTGTATCTCTCTCAATCTCAACTTCGCGGAGAAAACTATCTCCCGAAATGAGCAATACTTGTCTTAGAATTTGACTGGATATCTGATGGGACCCATTTCACAATTGAACTCCAAATCCAGCAAACTACTTAGACTGTATCGTCAACTGAATTTAATCAGTATCCTGCGCCTTGCCTTTCCTCAGTATCCGCTTGGACCACCTGTCCAACATACCGTCCCTCAAAAGAGGGAAAACTATAACTCTGACAGTCACTCTGTCATCCAGGTCACCTTGGAAACCTGAAATGATAATCGTCTCCTGAAGGAGACTGTCATTACCATATCCATAGAACATTCATTTATGTTCATAAACTGCTTCCCAATGTTTCTCCCGGATTAGAATAGTATATTTACTTATTGCATCTAGTACAAAAGCAATATCTGGTGTGGTACTTGACATTTCATGATCAACACAATTGCCTAAGCGAGTGGTATGCTAATCATGCAGATCCCTCTCCCTTTTAGTATGTAAGACACCTTTAGAGAGGGTGACTCCATCACCTGCAGGTACACCACCATGCCAGGAGTCGTCCATTTAATGTCAAAGTACCCAGATTGGGATACTTTCCAAATCTAGATCTAAAACCATAGATATAGTAACAAAAAAACCTTATATTATATCCATATCCTATGTGGAGAAACAACTTTGTGACAACCATATTGCAACCGATCGTAGTATAGGAATATCTCCTCCTATCAAGTGCATGTCATCCTAATACCTGGACATCACTCTCTACTACCTTCTTACCATATCCATCTCCTATTCTGATGAGGTCAAGACCTATGACTGTCACTTCAAAAATAGATGATCTATTTCCGCTATACCTGCTTTAGTCTATAAATAGACACAAGCTACTTGCCTACTATGCTTCCGCTACTCCCACTGACTACAACAACCCTCTGGCAGAGGCATATACACGTGCGCTTCTAAAGCTAGTTTAGAATGACACTATACTCATCCTCCTGCCGGGACATATAGTCTAGAACAACAGCAATGGAACGTCTGGGTAAACAAGAACCTCCCTGTCACCGTCCCTGAGAAGACCAAAGTACCTCTTGGGTGCTTGAGGTTACCCACCAAATCTGCGGAGTGGCTAATGGAACGTCGAAAACAATTGAATCCTTAAGTTTTATTAAATTTCCAGTAATCGTTTGTGGTTTTGGAATAACTTCCAGTTCTACCATACTCCCACTTCTGTTTTCTGGAAAAAAATTTCCATTTTATTAAAACTGTGGCGAGTCAAGAACAATATAAATATTGATTCTATATTAAAAAAATCCATTGTAGAAAGTTAACCCTCGTCAAAGCACGGGATAACCCACAAACAGCCATTACTGAAACTTTCCTTGAGTTTATCCGGATTCTGGTTTTAAGCATCGGCCGGAAAACTCCCTATACCTTAACATAGTTAAGATATAAATTGATTCTATATATATCTAATATAGAAACAAAAGCACTAATCTAATTTGAACCAGATTCAAAAACATGCATCTGTCTCCAGTGCATATCAACTAAATGGAAAAAGGACAATCAGCATTACTCATCTAGGAGTGCATCCATATATGAGTAACCCGAAAGAGAAGCAAGTTCTCAAAACCATTACTATTAACGGAATACCAAACACAAGTATCTACATCTTCGACTTCCTCGAAGAATCCTAATACTTACAACAAATGGTTCTCTACTTTATTCTTATACCTATAACTTCTGAATATCTGGACCTTGCATTTCAACGAAATACATGTCCAGAACTAGAGAAGTCATAAGTAAACAGAATATAGTATGAGTACCAACCCTTTTGTCCTAATGGACACTGGACAACATACAATAGTTTGTATAAGTTCCCTGAGTTCAACAACTCAAACCCTATGCGTCGTAGGTTGAAAAACTGTACTATGGTTAAGAAGAATTACACCGTTGTTGAATGCGCCTTACCTAATCACCAGCTGATATAGGTAAATGTCACAGACATAATATCAAAAAGTTATATCTCACTTTTATAAAATAAATGTACAGATATATGAGTTTGAAATTGTGCATAACAACGGATATTCAAAACCAAATATTTTCCATCCGGCATAATCGAGATGATTTCCTCAAATATCACCAATTACAACGAATTGCGATATAATGAGGATCTAATCACCCAATTCCCAATATCTTACTCCCACTCAACATCCGTAATAACATGCAGATGTGAGAAACTGATCTGGTAAATACATACCCTGGAGTTAGATTCCAATTGGGAAAACAGTTTTCAATTAACATCGCACAGTGATACTGAAATATGAAAATGTTTCAAAAGGGGCTAACTGGTATTCCTAGTAACGCCTCTTCCATTATCCTGAATCATGACAGTAACCATATACTCAACCTGCCCTCACTCCAATCCCTTTATTATGTCTTTACTTATTACCTCCTGTACACCTTCTTTAGGCTAATTGGTTTTCTTCTTTCCCTACCCTTCGGCACCAGCCTAAGATTTGGAAGAAGACTATCCAATAAGAGTAATAGGCGTACTCTCCTAATCCTAGGAGCCCTCACAACCTGAGAGAAGTTAATGGGAAAAGACATCTGAATAATCCTATTCTTTTTCTCCTGAACCAGAATCCATCCTCGAAAAAGTTCCTTCGAGTTCGTATGTAACTATACGATGGATTTATCCAATGGAAGTGGATATCCGTAGTAATACAGAGTGTCCTATAGAAATGCAAAGTGGATATAGGAGTGGCTGGGGTATACCCAGTCTTTGTCCTGAATGATGGTGATCGCAATTTCCTCTGCCATTGTTCTAATCCCTTTATATGTCTTTACTTATTACCTTCTGTACACAACAGTTAAGCTTGTTGGTTTTCTTCTTCCCTACCGTTCGGCACCTGCCTATGATCTGGAGAAAGACTATCCAATATGCTCAATGGGTGTACCCTCTCCTAATCCTAGGAGCCCTCACAACCTGAGAGAAGGTAAAGAGAAAAGACAACCGAATAATCCTATTCAATCTCTCCAGAACCAGAATCCATCCTCGAATCGGATCCATCGAGTTCGTATATAACTATACGATAGATTTATCCAATGTAAGTGGATGTTCGTAGTGATACGGGGTGTTCTGGAGAAATGCAAAGGTGACACAGAAGTGGCAATGATGTATTCGACACCGTGACATTCCAAAAGCCAAATTGTTTTAAGAAGGTTCGGTCAACTTGGTTTTATGAGTTTTAGTCAATGGTCGGGTCATAGTCGCAGCCATAGAGAGAGAGAGAAGAAACACTCAGCATGCACTCTAACCTAGATCAGAATGGTTAATCTCTTTATCTAATCTTGATGGCTCCCACTGTTTCCTCGAATTCTCCTCCAAACCCAAAAGAAGAATTAGTCGGAATCACCCGATGAGTAATCCTACTCATCAGTGGGAATCGGGATCCAACTATCATCGCACGATAACTTAATGGAAGCCACTCAAGTCACCACACTACAGAAGGTATGCGCAAGCCTGGCAAGTTCCCTGTATGTTTGAAACCCCCGATATGATTTTTACCCCTAGGACCAGAGTGACCTTGACTAAAGATCAAAATGTCAAAAGGTCCTAGTCAAGTTCTACCCGTCATTATCTTGACTGCATTAGACCCACCCGTACGGGTCTTGACTAAAGATCAAATTAATCGTACGACTGCCCAAACCCATCGCATTATCTCTGCAACAGAAAAGCCCCACATAGCTACCGAACACTACGCCTTGGCTAATGCACGACATACATAGCACGAATACTAAGCATTACTGGTCTGAAATGGCGGAGGTCTACGGCTGGTTTTTGGCGAAAAACTATTAACGTAATGAACCTGATCTCGTTGAAGGAATCCAAGTGGTTTTATAAATATATAGCGGCGAAAACTTTTACTAAAGAGGTCACTCCCGGTGAAGGGATCTCGGCTCTTTCCCCGTAGAATGGGGTGCTGGATATCCCAAACTGAATACCACGATGCAAAGCAAAGGTGAACGGCTATAGTGAAGTTATTACGTTGACGCAAACTTTTACTCAAGGGGTCACTCCCGATGAAGGGATGTCAGCCCTTGCCACATCGAATGAGGTGCAGGATATTCCAAACTGAATACCACTGTGCAAAGCAAAAGAGAACGTCTGTAATGTCAGTTTTTTAAAAACTTGGTTCCAACAACATCATATATATAGGTTTGTTTTCCTTGCATTGATAAGAATAAACGCAGTCCCATCAAATAATCACACCAGAAAAGAACGAAAATAAAATGTACGTATATGCCATCAGCATTGACTACTGGGTCCCGTCATCACCCGTTAGGTTACTTAACTAACGACAGAGCGGGGACTGGGCTAGAGCGGGTGCAAAACATATACAACATATATTAATATATAAAAATATATATATAACAGTCGTCCCAGGCATGATATAAAACAACATGACAGAAATATCACAGAAGCAACACAGAATGGTGGATAATCTGGAGCCCCGGGTTTCACTTGAGCCGCAAGTGAGACCCGACGTTCCTTATCATGTGGATAGCCTGTGCAATGAAAACCAAGACCCCTACGAGCACGGCAAGTTACCCGCCAAAACCAGAAGTGAGGCAGCCCACTTCAACAACGTGAATGGACCACCCAACACTTTACGGAATCCGGTAACTTGAGCAACCTTCCTGGGTCACCTATACCCCCTACGAGTGTGTCGAATAGCCCGCCAATTCTAGAGTAGGTATCAGGATCCAACTATCTCATAGAAGATATGAAATCTCATTGCAAATTTCAACACTTGAAATTCCCGATAATCTTTTTCCCCTAGCTACTTATGACCTTAACATGGTCAACAAATCATAAGCGCCAGCCAAGTTCAACCCGTACATTTCATGATTGAATTAAACCCACCCGTACGACCCTTAACATGGTCAACAAAGTCGTATGAGAACCCTAATCCATTCGCATCACATGCTTTAGCAGATAAGAACTAATTAGCTACCGCACACTACGCCTTAACATGGTAAACGTAGTACGAATACTAAGTAACACTTATCTGAAATGAAGGAGGCCTACGACAGGTTTTTAAAAAAACCTTTTGCGTAATGAACTTGATATCGTTGTAGAATTGAGTGATTTTGAAAAGGAGTGTTTTTGAGGCTTTTACTAGTTTTGCTAAAGAGGTCACTCCCGGTGAAGGGATCTCAGCTTTTTCCTCATCGAATGAGATGCTTGATATTCTACAAGGAATACCTCTATGCAAAGCAAGAGCTATATAAGCAATCAAAATAAAAAACCGAGTGGGTTATAGAATCTTCTAGTTTCGCTAATGAGGCCACTCCCGGTGAAGGGGTCTTGGCTCTTTCCTTATCGAATAAGTGTTGGATATTCTACAAAGAATACCGCTATGCAAAGCAAAAACTAGGGCTACCCTTTTTGAAAATTTGATTCCATAATATCTTTTAGGTTTTTGTTCTTTCATTAATCTCATTAATGAATTCCCATCATATATGCTTCCTAAGCATCACAGAAGAAACGAAAATACAACGTACGCTTATGCCATCCGCATTAGCCACAGTGTCCCGTTATGCACCGTTAGGTTACTTAACTAACGGCATAGCGGGATGGGAATAGCGTAGGTGCAAAACATAAGCAGCGTTTATTATATATCATATATATAACAATAAATTATTCGTCTGAAGCATATAAAGTGATCATATCACAGAATATCAGCAGCAGAAGTCCACATATGAAATATTAGATATACTAGGATGTCCGTGTTTTATATTAAGCCAGCAAAAAACACGGATTCCACGGTCGCGATGAATAGCCAAACCCACATCCCTAGACCCATACATGAGCGGAAAGCAACCCTACCAATTCTAGAGTTTGGAGACCCGGTCTTGACTCCTCGAGATGGTCTCTGAAGGGTGCCGGCAGCGCCCCGGCCGTCGAAACGCGGCCAAATGCGGAACAAAAATTTCTAAAACCGACGGTACCGCTACCCGAATCCCGGATCGACCTTAAACCCTAAACTAGCAAATTAAAATAAGAGTTAGAATTGGTATACCGAGTTGATCCAAGTCCTTCGGTCTTCATTCCAAGCTCCTAGCGATTCTTTGACGAAGTTTGGTTGCCGGTCTTCCTCCATCCCCGATGATCCACCCGAGGGAAACAGCGCAAGCTCCAGCTTGACGAACGAGGAAACCGACGCTCCAAAGTTGCTAACGATGGGGAGTCGAGGTGTAGTAGTGTGTCACTATGTATTTCTCTCTACCCTTGAGCCCAACGAGAAACTCAAGAAGAAGATGTAAGAGGTGAAAGCTTTTGGCATGAACAAGGAAAAATGGCTAAGTCTTTTTGGTGCCATGAGAGAGTGAAATAATGTAATCAATCATTTAAATGAATCCCCACCCAAAATTGTGGTAGGCCCCCCTTTCTCATCCCACCAAAAAATATTATTTTTCCAATTAATCAAATAAACAAATCCAACCATGCTTTGCACCATGCTTTGACTCATGCCCATTCCTTGTCACCTTTTCCACCTCATCAAAAAAACAAATGAATTTCCATAAATGGAAAATCATATTAATGAGGTGGCATCTTCTAGAAGCTATTCCGTATAAAATACGGAATACTTCCCGGTACATGTATCGAAATACATATACGCGTATTTGTACCAAAATACGAATAGCCAAGAGAGAAAACGAATAGTGAAGAATAATACTAGAATACGTATATACAAATACATATATTAATTATTAAATCAAAAACCGATTTAATAATCCGGCTTAATCCGAAACCGCTGGTATTATCAACCGTCCGATTAAAGTCTGCGCAGCAAGTGCACATATTTAATCGGACACCCGCATGTACCAATATACGACATGTACACCATATTGCCTGAACCGTGAAAACCCTCTGTGTGGGACTCTAAAGACTCGTCAATACGCTGGCAGTGGGTTTAACCACAAGCACGTCAGCGACACTAGCTGTACGTAACGGCTACCCAGGTAGTGAGCGAAAGGGAGGCCAACGAGCAAACTCATCCTGAACCCCCACTGAGCCTGTCAGTGACAATATCCGTACAGTCCGGTCTGTTCATCTAAGAGTATCGCATATCGAGTCTAGGGGGTGGATAAAGTCAGACCCCCAACAACGCGACATTTAGTGTCGGTATGAACCCCATCACCACCTTAGAAACTATCGATCCTGGACCGAAAATTCTCGTCCACCGTGGCCACGGATTTATGGTGATGGTCATCCGTACACAATGCGACATCAACCCCTAATACCGGGAGAGACGAATCCCCGACGATCTAATCACTGCCTCCATGAGGCTCGGGACTGTACCCAAGTAAAATCTGTTTGCACGACTCCTTTGAGCTATGGTAGGGTAGTAATCAAAGCACAGTGGGAACTCACACGAGAAAAATGACGATCTCAGGTCGACAGACTAACCTGTACACATGTCACCTGGGAACAGCTATCTGACAATAGGTATAATACCAACAAGCAGGTTCCCGACGAGTCCGTCCAGTGTACTCATAACCCAATGAGCACTTGTATACTATCTTAGGTGAACAAACTAACACCAATGGCTTGTGAGACCTGGCCACCGCCCCTTGTCGGGGTCTCGATCAGTATACACTAGTCTACACTGGAGTATCGATGCCCGGTCTCGATACTCCCACGACTAGGGACATTTAAGGATGTGCTTATAGACCCCCATCTCCCACGTATGTGATCGTCATCGCAATGCTGGCAGTCAATCAAGAATCCTATGGGCTCTATTACCATGTATATGATGTTAAAGACAAACCAGATAGCATACTATCATCTTGAATAAGACTGTTTCATCGTTATAGGTCCTGCCTCAGTCATCATAATCACAAGTCTGCGACTATGATAATTGCCTTGAGGGCACTATAGCCAACAGTCTCCCACTGGACTCTAGAACCCGGTTACTCGTGCTCCCCACCATGGGTCTATCCTAATGCGGAAAAGTAAATAATATAAAACAATGGTGACATCATCCTCATCCCGGAAGTGCCCTAATAAAAGAATATTACATACAAGTTTTTACATGAATGAAAATGAAAAAACACTCATCTCACATAAAAAAAACCCGGCTATTCAAAACACGGCGATCCAATATAACATATCCCAGCAACATATAACATCACATGTCATCAACGTAAGTAAATATGCGTATCACAATTGTCGTTGACATATAGCAACGAAAATGGCGATACACCACATATTACATTTACGGTCGCAGAAAAGAAAATGTCAAACTACAACATTTGGAATCCACAATCACCTTAGATATCATAAACCCGAAATATAACATACTTCGGATTTCATGCCTAACTCTATGAATTCCAAATATTGTATCACATTTTACAGATAGCTAGACGATGTTAAAAATTTCTATCAAATCAACAAACACCCAAAATATCCCAAAGAATTCAACACTTGAGCACAGTTTTAAAATTACTCAGAACATGCCACAATACCTATGGACCAACCATAGAAAGGCCAACCCTTGCCTCACCTATGGCGCCGTTGAACTACCACAAACCCTAGGGTTTGGCGGATGTTCTGACGGTCATAGAATCGAGTTAGGGTTTCGTTCTTTTAGAGGGTCCATCAAAATACTTGCATGATTTTTGAATGTTTCAAACTTGGAAAAAATCCAACTCTTGGAAAATCTCCATCGAGGGAAAAATTGGGTTATTGATATTCTTTCTAACTTTTTAACGCCGTCTAACTAACCCGAAACAATGTTAGAATTATGACTAAAAAACACTCTAAATTGTATTTACAGAAAGTTAACATCACATGCAATTTCAGCAAAAACAAGCAACACCTGAGACCAGAACACCGAACAAAAACGAACATGAAAAGGCAACTTGGAGCCGGCCAGGCCGGTTTATATGTGCATGTCACCGGGTTAAATCTGGCGAAATGGGTTCGTATTTGTCCGGTATTCATGTTACATCTCATATAACATTCTGCAGTTGCTTAAAAAAAATTTAGACGACTTAAAAATATCGACAGAAACTAGGTTATGGTTTCGAGTGTTTCGGAGTTGTTTCGGATTCATAATTCTACAAATATCGTCTAATTCTCTAGCTTAGCTCTGATACCACTGTAGGAATGCCCAGCACGACAGCAAGGTTTCGGGAGGCATCGTCCATGCCATTTTCAAAAATTTGCCATGCTAAACAAGCCTAACCCTAGAATCATAACTATAGATTTAGACGAAACAACATGTAAAAAACTTTACATCTAAGTGAATATGGAATACCACCTTTGTAGACCGGTCCTTCACTTCAATATCTCCGTGTAGTAGTCTTTTCGCTCCAAGTAGTAATCTTCCGGACACTAGAATGGCTCCATAAGATGAAAGGAACAAGCTTGCACGAAGTCTTCGAGGCCGAAGATGATCTACGTCGAGGAGACACTAACTCAAGCTACCTCTTCACTAATTGTGAAGCTAACACGCTAAACTAAATGGCTAATCTAGTAGAGAATGATGAAGTAGGATTTTTGCTCACTTTTGAAATCTTTTTCTCACTAATTTTCCTCACCTCTCCAAAACCTAGAGAGCTCTCTCTTGTTGATGAAAAAGATGAAGCCAATAATGTTGTGGCAACCATGGGTGAGAAATATCTCATATAACTCATGTAGTGACTTTACCATAGGTATAGATAATGGTTAGGTTAATAAATATCTAAGGTAAGACAAAACTAGTGGACTAAGTCAATGGGTCTACAAGCTTCCACAAGCTTCACCCATGTGACTAATTTCCAACTAATTTGGATTTACTTTAAATAAATAAACCTTACATTATCATGAGCATGGTGTGAGTCTCATACACTCATGTAGCATTTATCATCAAGCATGACATAAAAAGAAATACAATTAATATATATCATATATATATATATATATATATATATTAAATGCAAAAGTGAGAAAAGAAATGCTTAAGTGAGCTAATATTAGTTAATGTAAATTAATATATCAAATATATAATTATACATTAAATCATTAAATCAACACTTGATTTAATAATCGGCTATATCTCATATAACCGACTAATATTATCTGTATCAACTTATCGAATCAACACATGATTCAATAACCCGGCCATATCTCATATAACCGACCGATATATTATAAATTGTGAGAATAGAATATGGTATCACATACTCGTATTAATCTCGGTCCCGCACATATCACATATGTGCTCCTACTTCATTTTGCCTGAGCCAGTAAACCTCTATGTTGGAATCTAAAGATTCGTCAATACGCCGGCAATAGGTGATGATCATATCAGGCACCCACAAGCCGTCAGCTGTACTAGCTGGACGTAACGGCTACCCGGGTATTGAGCAATCAGAAGATCAACAAGCAAGCCTCATCATACTCCTGTAAATCCTGTCAGTAACACTACCGTATAGTCCGGTCTCTTCGTCTGATATGTCGCATATCTAGTCTAAGGGTGGTAAACGTCAAACCCCAATAACCGATAAGTTGTGCCGATGTGAGGCTCATAACGGGTCGAGAAACTATTGATAACATTTACCAGTAGATCTACGTATCATCCCTGGCCAGGGACTTCCTGTTATTGCCAATCGAGCACAGCGCACCATCAATCCCCCAAAACCGGGAGATATGAATCCCCTCCTATCGCTCATTGCCTCCATGTGATTCGGGACTGTACCCAATGTTGGGTTTCCTTAGCACCTACTTTAGAGTATGGAAGCATCACACATGCCACTTTATCATTTTCTAAGGTGCTAAGCAAACTAAACATGAATCTTTAACTAGAATGTTTAGGGTAACAAAATTTGTATCACATACGAAGAACATATTATCACTAAGTGAATAAATTACAACCTTTGTAGACTTCCTTTGGTGACTCCTTAGCACAATGAGAGTTTGAAACAGATCGATGGTGGCCTTCCTAGTCCACGATGATCCACCCGAAGTCCCTTTGTCCAAGCTCCTAGCTCCACTTGATCAAAGAAGAAGATGAAGCTAACACTCTAAACTAATTGGCTAGATTAGAGTAGAATTATGACGTGGTATGTTTTCTCTATTCAAAACCCAATCTTTTTAACTAACTCACACTTTTTGTAAATTTAAGAGAGGAAGAGAATGAGGAAGAAGATGATGGTGGCTAAGCTTGAGCTCAAAGTCTTTTGTGAATGAATAATGAGATGAGAATGAATAATCAATATTAACTCATTCTCTCCTCAGACCATGGTTAGTTAATATCTAGATATTTAACATTGAGTTTAAAAGCCAAAGGAGAATTAACTCATGGTTAAAAATTAGGTCAAGTGAGGTCAAGTGAGGATAAATATCAATCTTGAGTGAATTATCTTTTCTTTAACTCAAAATAATTAAACATATACATATTAACTACAATATGAGTCTTGCATTGCCACCATTTGTGTATCATCAACCATGATACACATCCATGTATGTATGTATGTATGTGTCCATGCACATCAACATGTGCATACATGCATGCATACATCAAATATAAAGAAAAGGGTTTAATAAAGAACTAAACTAAAAGTCAAATGTTAAATCAATACTTGATTTAACAGACCAGTCATATCACTTACGACCCGACCAATAGAAAAATGACCGACTAAAATACGATAACACATACACGCATTTAATCGGGTCCCCGCGCATATCTCATATGCACACCATATATTTTCGTCTGGGCTAGGAAACTCCTGTATAGGACTCTAAGACTCGTCAATACCCCGGCAGTAGGTGATGATCATATCAAACACCCACAAGCCACAAGCGGTCAGGTAAACGTAACGGCCACCCGGGTATTGAGCGATCAGAAGAAAACCAGCGATGATTTCAAAACTCACGTCGAGCCAACTGGAAACACTAACTGTATAGTCCGGTCTCTTCGTCAGATATGTTGCATATCGAGTCTAGGGATGATATCGTTGAACCCAATAACTCAATAAATCATGCTGGTGTATGGCTCATAACAGATCGAGAAACTACTGATAACATTTATCAGTAAATATCAGCAGCCCAGGCCAGGGACTTCCTGTTATAGCCAATCGAGCATAGCACAACATCAACCCCCAATACCGGGAGAGACGAAACCCCTCCTATCACTCATTGCCGCCATGTGCCTCGGGACTGTACCCAAAATCCACCTGTTTGCACGACTCAGTAGAGCCGTGGTAGGGTGGAGATCAAAGTGCAGTGGGAGGACACACAAGACTCCATGACGATCTTTGGTCTACACACTAATCTGTACCAGTTTCATGTGAGAACTGCTATCCGACGATAGATATAATACCACATAGAAGTTCTCGGCAAGTCCGTTCAGTGTACCCAGTCTCCATTGAGCACCCGCATACAATCTTTGGTGTCGCCACACCAGATGGATATAGGATCATCCATCGCCCATCATATGGGACAAGAATGGTATACGCTAGTCTACTCTGGAATATCGATGCCCCATCTCGATACACCAACGACTAGGAACAGTTAAAGGTTATGCTTAAACTACAGGTGTCCCACTAGTATCATCCACATCATAGTCCGAGTAGTCAAGCAAATATCCTAAGGGCTTTATCAACATGTACCAAATGAGTAAAATTCATGATCAAATGAACATGTCAAGATAAAGTTAACCAGATAGCATACTATAATGTCGAGCAAAAAAGTCATCTATATACATATATACATGTCCAAGCATCCACTATACATATAATGGCCTCTAGGGCATACATATATTTAACAATCTCCCACTTGCAGTAAGGCCAGTTATTGGCGTATCTCATACCCAACATCTCAAAAAGTCACTCATGCTGCGGCTGTGGAAGGGCTTTGGGGAGTGGATCCGCGGTGTTATTCTTTGTATCTACTCTCCGAATCTCGATCTCGTGGCGATCTACTATCTCCCGGATCAAATGATATCGCCTTAGGATATGTCTGGACTTCTGATGGGATCTGTGTTTTTTGGCTAACGCCATAGCCCCATTATTATCACAAAACAATGGTATTGGATCAACAATGGTTGGAACTACTCCTGGTTCCGCGATGAACTTCTTCATCCAGATGGCTTCCTTGGCAGCATCATTTGCAGCAATTTACTCAGCTTCGATCGTGGAGTCTGCAATGGTATCCTGTTTAGAACTCTTCCAACTAACCGCCCCTCCATTGAGGGTAAATACAAACCCTGAGATAGATTTGCTATCATCCTTCTCACTTTGGAAGCTGGAATCGGTAAAGGCCTCCATTTGGAGATCCCCATTACCATACACCAAGAACAATCCTTTTGTCCTTCGCAAGTACTTAAGAATATTCTTCACTGCTATCCAATGTTTCTCCCGTGGATTTGATTGGTACCTGCTTACTAAAGCTAGTGCGTAAGCTACATCAGGACGAGTACATAACAACGTATATATTATAGATCTTACGGCTGAAGCGTAGGGTATAATGCTCATGCGAGCTCTCTCTTCATCAGTCCTCGGATAGAAGTCCTTGGAGGGAGTGATTCCATGGCAAGCGGGCAAGGCACCACGCTTGGAATCTTCCATACTAAACCTTTTTAGGATGGTGTCAATGTACTTTGATTGGGACAATCCCAATAACCTCTTGGATGTATCTCTATAGATCCTTATGCCCAAAATGCACGAGGTATCACCCAGGTCCTTCCTGGAGAACCTTTGTGATAAGAATAGTTTGACCGATTGTAGCATAGGAATATCATTTCCTATCAAGAGAATGTCATCGACGTACAATACGAGGAATGTGACAGTATTCCCTACAATCTTCTTATAAATGCATGGTTCATCTATATTTTTGACAAAATCAAAATCTTTGATTGTATCATCAAAGCAGATGTTCCAGCTCCGTGAGTCCTGCTTTAATCCATAAATGGATTTAAGCAATCTACATGCTTTCCCGCTGATCCCACTGTAAATGAAGCCCTCTGGCTGATCCATATAAACGCATTCTTCTAAATCACCATTTAGAAATGCAGTTTTAACGTCCATCTGCCAAATTTCATAATCATAGTGAGCAGCAATAGCAAGTAGGATCAGAATGGATTTAAGCATTGCTACTGGAGAGAAGGTTTCATCATAGTCCAATCCGGGTCTTTGACGAAAACCTTTCCCTACAAGCCTTGCTTTAAAGGTCTCTACCTGTCTATCTACACCAATATTTCTCTTAAAGATCCATTTGCACCCAACAGGTTTTATCCCAGGAGGTGCAACGTCCAAAGTCCATACTTTGTTGGTGTACATGGACTCCATTTCGGATCTCATGGCTTCCAGCCACTTCACTGAGTCACCACTAGTGATAGCTTGCTAAAAACTAGTACGGTCATCATCATCCATGATGCAATCTTCTCTATCATCATCAATAAGAAATCCATAGTATCTCTCTGGTGGGCGAGAAGTTCTACTAGATCTCCGGAGCGGCTGAGGTTCTTGATTTTACTGCAACATCAGTTTCAACCAATTCGTCCTGAGTAATTTGTGTCACTAGAACCTCTTCTAGTTCTACCGAATTGCCATCAGTACTATTTGTAAAGATTTCATTTTCCAAAAATGTAGCATGTTGAGAAACAAACACCTTTTGTTCCTACTTGTGGTAGAATAGATATCCATACGAATGTTTTGGATATCCCATAAATTTACACATGACCGATCGTGTCTCGAGTTTATCTGGATTCTGCTTTTTGACAAAAGCCGGACAACCCCATATCCTAACTCTTTTAAGAGATGGTCTCTTTCCACACCATATCTCATATAGAGTGGTGGACACGGTCTTTGTTGGAACCCTGTTTAACAGATACATTGCTGTGTCCAAAGCATTCACCCAAAAGGAAAGCGGTAACTCAGCATCACACATCATGGACCGTACCATATCTAATAGGGTACGATTCCTCCATTCTGACACACCGTTGTGCTGTGGTGTGTAAGGAAGAGTGAGCTGAGAGAGAATCCCATTCTCTTTTAAGAAATCTGAAAACTCTGTACTTAAATACTCTCTACCTCGATCCGATCGAAGTTTCTTGATACTTAAGCCTGTTTGTTTTTCTACTTCAAGTTTGTACTCCTTGAATTTCACGAAAGCTTCGGACTTATGCTTTAAGAAAAACACGTGTCCGAATCTTGAGAAATCATCAGTAAAAGTAATGAAGTATGAAAAACCGCCTCTAGCATGTATAGTCATTGGTTCGAATACATCACTATGTATGAGGCATAAGAGTTCCACAGCTGTTTCTCCGTGTCCCGTAAACGGAGTTTTGGTCATTTTACCTTTGATACAGGACTGACAAGTCGCATAAGATTTTTATTCAAAACGATTTAAATATTCATCTTTATGTATCTTGCTTAGTCTGGTTTCATTAATATGACCAAGTCTACAATGCCAAAGAAAAGCTTCATTTATATCTGAAAATTTTCTTTTATTAGTATGTTGTATATTGAAAACTGCGTGTTGGTTCAGGACGTAAATATCGTTATTTAGTGTACCATACCCAATCAACTATTGATTCAAGTTAATGTTCATAACATTATTTTGCAACACAAAATGATATCCTTCATTGTCCAACAAAGATACAAATATTATATTACATAGCATACTAGGTACAAAATAACAAGGGTTCAAAACCAAAATACAACCCGGAGGCAACCCCAGATGATACTCTCCTACGGATACAACATGTACATTGGAACCATTTCCAACCCGCAGAGTATGGTCTCCAGTATTCAAAACTCTACCGTTTCTCAATCCCTGCTTACAATTGCAGATGTAAGAACCAGAACCTGTATCTAATACCCAAGATGCAGAGTTAATTGAAAAACAGTTCTCAGTTACAAACACACCTGAAGCGGAAGCATCAGCATGCTTCTTTTTCTTGAGATCAACAAGATACACAGCACAGTTGCGTTTCCAATGTCTCGACTTGTGACAGTAAAAACATTCTCCTTTTCCACTTCCAGCGGCCCCAGATATGTCTTTCCGCTTCTCCTTTTTAACTCCACCGTTCGGTTTGATGGGTTTCTTCTTCTTCTTTCCCTTGGCCTTGGCTTTTAGGACGGAAGAGGAAGATGGCCCAGCAAGAAGAGCGGGAGTCATCGCTGTCTTAAGCGTGCTCTCTGCACTTCTCAACATATTGAGAAGTTCAGGCAATGATTTCTCCAAATCGTTCATATTGAAATTCACTATGAACGGAGCAAAGGCGGGGGAGAGAGACTGCAGAACAATATCTGTATATTTCTCATTATCCATAGTCCATCCCAGTTCCTCAAGATCTTCTATAAGACCAATCATCTTCAGAACATGGTCTCCTACTGATGCGCCAGGGGCCATTCGCATCTGAAACAACTTTCGAGATGCCTCGTATCGCAAAGTCCGAGATTGCTCTTCATACAACTCCTTTGTATGAAGAAAGATGGATTGAACATCCATCTTCTCGTGCTGTTTCTAATGGATATTGTCCAAAGAAGCAAGCGCGAGGCACTTGTCCGTGTTGCAATCAAAATCCCATGTTTTTCGGATCTCCCTATCCGAAACAGATGATTGAGGTCCTGGGATGGGTGGGGCTTTGGTGGTGAGGTCATATGATACTTTATCATATGTGAGTGCATGGTTCAAGTTCCTCAACCATTGTTTATAATTCGGTCATTTCAGTTTGTTTTTGTCTAAAAGAAGCTTAAGTCCCGTCATCGGGTATATTCCATCAGGAGAGAGAAAAGAATACACTCAGCGAAATGCTCTTGCAAAGAATTAGATTGGTTATTATCTTATCTAATCGATGCCTCCTACTGCTTTAATCTAATTTTCTTTCAAAACCTAAAAAGAAAACTAGCGAGGATTAATTACATTCTGCAGTTTCGCAAACCGGTCAGCAAGGCTAGTGTCGGTACTTTGAGGGAGGTTCCCTATGCTTACGCACGGACCTAATTAAAATAAACCTCGTTTTCCCAGAGGTCATCCCCCGTTGACACCTTTCTAGACACCTACTGGATTAGCTAATTGTAAAGTGCAAAACTCTCCTGGGAGTAACTCTTACTCACAGTGGGATCGGGATCCAACCATCATATAGATGGTATGCAATCTCATTGCAAATTTCAACTCTTGAAACTTCCGATATAGTTTTTAGCCCTAGCTGCTTATGACCTTGTCTATGGTCAACATATCATAAGAACTAGTAAAGTTCTACCCGTCATTTCGAGATTAACTAGACCCACCCATATGACTCTTGACTATGATCAACATAATCACATGAATGTCCTAACCGATCGCATCATATGCTTTGCAGGAAGACATCACTTAGCTACCGTACACTACGCCTTGACTATAATCAACATACGTAGCACGAATACTAAGTACTCTGCTTCCTAAAATGACGGAGGGTTGCAGATGTTTTTTATGAAAACCTTTAACGCTTTGAACTTGATCTCGTTGTAGAATCAAAACGGTTTAGAAAAGGAGTGGCTTAAGCTTCACATCTTTTGAAACTTGCATTTTTCACAAAAAGGCCGAGTGTGTTTCAAATCCGATTCTACAACATCTTTAGGTTTCTTTTTCCTTACATTAATCTTATTAATGTAATCCCATCATTTAAGTTCCTAAGCCATCACAGAAAAGAAACGAAAATAGAACGTATACTTATACCATCCGCATTCGCCACAGTGTCTCGATATGCACCGTTAGGTTACTTAACTAACGGCATAGCGGGGCGGGACTAGCGCGGGTGTAAAATATAAGCAACGTTTATTATATATCATATATATAATAATAATCCATTCGTCTCAGATACTAAGTAATCACATTACAGAATATCAACAGCAGAAGCATATATGAAAATAAAAGGATATCTAGGAGGTCCGTATTTTGTATTCAGCCAACAATAGAAAATGCGAATTCCACAGTCGCGATGAATAGCCAAGCCCACACCCCTATACCCCTACGAGAGTGGCAAGTGACCCTGCCAATTCTAGAGTTTAGGAGACCCGGTCTCTACTTCTTGAGATGGCCTCCCACTGAACCCTAGAAGCCGGTCATTTGTGCTCCCCACCTTGGGTCTATCCTAATGCGGAAAAGTAAATAATATACAATAATGGTGACATCATCCTCAACCCGGAAGTGCCCCAAATAAAAGAATATTACATACATTTGATATTTACATGAATGAAAATAAAGACTCTCATCTCACATAAAACCCCGGCTATTCGATCGCGACAATCCTGCACATCATATCTCAGCAACACATAATATCTCATATCATCAACGTAAGCAAGTTTGCGTATACCGATTGTCGTTGATGGATAGAAACGAAACCGGCGATACACCACATATTACACTTACGGTCGCAGAAAAGAAAGTGAAAAACAACAATTGCATTTATAACAATCACATATATCAAGACGATGTTTAACGTTTCGATCGAATCAACATAGACCCACAATTTACCTCTAGAGCTCAACACTTGAGCAAAGTCACAAATACTCAAAAACGCGCCACAGTGTCTATGGAACAGCCGTAGAAGGGGTTAACCAACGCCTCACCTATGACACCACGGAACTACGGCAAACCCAAAGGTTCGATCGCGGTTCCGTAGGCATAGAATCGAGTTAAGGTTATTATGTTCTTCTAGAGGGTCCATGGGAACACTTGCATGACTATTGAATATGAAGTTAACTCAGGAAAATTACAACACTTGGAAATTGCAGCGGGGTCAAGATGTGGGGGTTTTGAAGTTCGTTCGAACTGCTAAACATTGTCAAGGTTACCAATACAGTGTTAGATTATACGACTAAGAAACACTATGAATTAGCCTCTAATTAAAATAATCCTCACATGAAAATTTAGGCTAAGAAAACAATACCTGAAACCCCAAATACTTGACAACAGAGCACTGGAGAAATACGGAGTAGAATGGGGAATGGGGGGCCGGCCAAGCCGGAATTCCAGGCCTTATGCTATATCCAATTCCGAGCACAACCTTCCAAATTTCACATGTGTTCTTATATTGTCCCATATAGTGTTCCGCAGTTGTTTAAAAAATTTTAAAACGACTTTTAAAAAAAATTCCAGAGAGCAAAAATTAGGGCTTCACATATCGTGTTTTCGGAGTAGATTTCGTTTTCGTAATAGTTCTAACACCGTGTCTAAAATTCTAGCTTGTCTCTGATACCATTGTTGGGTTTCCCTAGCACCTACTGTAGAGTATGGAAGCATCACACATGCCACTTTATCATTTTTTAAGGTGCTAAGCAAACTAAACATGAATCTTTAACTAGAATGTTTAGGGTAACCAAATTTGTATGACATACAAAGAACATATTATCACTAAGTGAAGAAATTACAACCTTTGTAGACTTCCCTTAGTGACTCCTTGGCACTATAATAGATTGAAACGGATTGATGGAGGCCTTCCTAGTCCACGATGATCCACCCGAAGTCCCTTTGTCCAATCTCCTAGCTCCACTTGATCAAAGAAGAAAATGAAGCTAACACTCTAACTAATTGGCTAGATTATAGTAGAATGATGAGGTAGAGTGTTTTCTCTATTCAAAACCAAATCTTTTTAACTAACTCACTCCTTTTGTAAACTCAAGAGAGCAAGTGAATGAGGAAGAAGATGATGGTGGCTAAGGTTGAGCTCAATGTCTTTTGTGAATGAATAATGAGATGAGAATGAATAATCAATATTAAATCATTCTCTCCTCAAACCATGGTTAGTTAATATCTAGATATTTATCATTGAGTTTAAAAGCCAAATGAGAATTAACTCATGGTTAAAACTTAGGTCAAGTGAGGTCAAGTGAGGATTAATATCAATCATGAGTGAATTATCTTTTCTTTAACTCAAAATAAATAAACATATACATATTAACTACAATGTGAGTCTTGCATTGCCACCATTTGTGTATCATCATCCATGATACACATTCATGTATGTATGTATGTGTCCATGCACATCAACATGTGCATACATGCATGCATACATCAAATATAAAGAAAATGGTTTAATAAAGAACTAAACTAAAAGTCAAATGTTAAATCAACACTTGATTTAACAGACCGGTCATATCACATACGACCCGACCAATAGAAAAATGCATGACTAAAATACGATAACACATACACGCATTTAATCGGGTCCCCGCGCATATCTCATATGCACACCACATCTTTTCGCCTGGGCTAGGAAACTCCTGTGTGGGACTCTAAGACTCGTCAATACGCCGGCAGTAGGTGATGATCATATCAAACAACCACAAGTCGCAAACGGTCATCTAAACGTAACGGCCACCCGGGTATTGAGCGATCAGAAGAAAACCAGCGAAGCTGTCAAAACTCCCTTCGAGCCAACTGGCAACACTTACCGTACAGTCCGGTCTCTTCGTCAGATATGTTGCATATCGAGTGTAGGGATAGTATCGTCGACCCCAATAACTCAATATGTCATGCTGGTGTATGGCTCATAACAGATCGAGAAACTATTAATAACACTTATCAGTAAATCTCAGCAGCCCTGGCCAGGGACGTCCAGTTATAGCCAATCGAGCATAGCACAACATCAACCCCCAATACCTGGAGAGAAGAATCCCCTCCTATCGCTCATTGCCTCCATGTGCCTTAGGATTGTACCAAAAATCCACCTGTTTGCACGACTCTATGACGATCTTGGGTCTACAGACTAACCTGTACTAGTGTCACTTGAGAACTGCTATCCAACGATAGATATAATACCATATAGAAGTTCTCGGCGAGTCCATTCAGTGTACCCAGTCTCCATTGAGCACCCACATACAATCTTTGGTGTCGCCACACCAGATGGATATGGGATCATCCATTGCCCATCATATGGGACATGAATGGTATACGATAGTCTACTCTGGAATATCGATGCCCCGTCTCGATACACCCACGACTAGAAACAGTTCAAGGATATGCTTAAACTACAGGTGTCCCACTAGTATGAACCACATCATAGTCCGAGTAGTCAAGCAAATATCTTAAGAGCTTTATCAACATGTACCAAATGAGTAAAATGCATGATCAAATGAACATGTCAAGATAAAGTAAACCAGATATCATACTATAATGTCGAGCAAAAAAGTCATCTATATACATATATACACGTCCAAGCATCCACTATACATATAATGGCCTCTAGGGCATCTATATATCTAACAATCTCCCACTTGCAGTAAGGCTAATTATTGGCGTATCTCATACCCAACATCTCAAAAAGTCACTCATGCTGCGGCTGTGGAAGGGCTTTGGTGAGTGGATCCGCGGTGTTATTCTTTGTATCTACTTTCCGAATCTCGATCACGTGGCGATCTACTATCTCCCGGATCAAATGATATCGCCTTACGATGTGTCTGGACTTCTGATGGGATCTGGGTTTTTTGGCTAACGCCATAGCCCCATTATTATCACAATACAATAGTATTGGATCAACAATGGTTGGAACTACTCCTAGTTCCGCGACGAACTTCTTCATCCAGACGGTTTCCTTGGCAGCATCATTTGCATCATACTCGTGTACTTACATATTGTACACTCATACTTGTGCGCATACCTATTGTATATTCATAGTCGTGTACATACATATTGTACACTCATACTTGTGCACATACCTATTGTACATTCATACTCATGTACTTACATACTGTACACTCATACTTGTCCACATACCTATTGTACATTCATACTCGTGTACTTATATACTGTACACTCATACTTACGTATATACCTATTGTATATTCATACTTATGTACTCACATATTGTATAACCATATGTGCATACATACGTATTCACACATACATAGATGATTCTCGCTTGAATTGGAGATTTGGGAACCACATGATACTTTTTAAAACTGATTCATTTTAAAGAAGCGGTCTTCCCTAAATATGTGCATATTACTATTCCATGTTGCTTGATATACTGATATGCTTACAATCTTTTATATGTCGCATACATCATGCTTTCTGATGATACGGATTGACATACGTTGTTTTCGTGGTATTTCTTGATTTGGGAACCGTGGGTATTTTAAAAGAAAGTATGTATTGTTTTAAAAACCCGGTTACCCTTGATATGTTATTTCAGTGCGTCCACCATATGTATTCTCGGTTCTGAGAGTGGCATGTGAAACCCGATTCGAGGAGCGGTAGGCAACGTTTGCGTGTACATGGTGGACCCGATGAGGTACCCCGGGGCAAGAGGACTCGTATATGTTAGACGGTGAGCCTGGCAGGGGAGTACTACCTACCGGTGATTGTTTTGAGCTCGGCAGATATCTGGGGGATACCGACCGGAGTTGAGAGATGAGACGGACTGATCCGGACTGACGGAGCCCTTTGTATATAAGGATTTACATGCCAATGCTAGGCACACGTTTCATGATGATTTCGAGTGTCGATACTTGACACTTAAGTTCCATGATTTTGATATGTCGCGAGTGACACATGTTGATTTACATCCTCATACTTCCATGCATAGGCTTTATGATATTTACATGCATGATGTTTATTGTCATTGGGTAACACTTGGACGAGATCCACATACATATAGCTGATATTGATGACATTGATCACATAGTTGGACGAGATCCATATACATGATGACATTGATTACATAGTGGGATGATATCCACATACTTATAGACATCATGATATTGTCGACATTGATCATAACTCATATTTATGATATGTTATTACCTGAGGCATGTTCATAACATATTATTGCATTTTATATTCCCCAATCTTATGCATTTAAGAATAAAAACAGGTGCGTTTGACCCATGTCTGTTACATGTTACAGGTTACAGGTTCTTGGAGCGAATACAGTGAAAAAGACGAAAGTTGATACAGGAAAGGGACTTTTGACCAACAAGTAAACGGATCCTAGACAAGCCCAGACTAATAACAGTTCATGGCAACGCAACGTGTCGAAGCGAAACGGTTAAAAGACCAATACAAAATTTCACTGAAGATCTGGAGAAGAATAAGAAGACAAACAGAGAAAAGAGATGAAGAAATAACTAGCCCAGATAAAGACAAACAAGCTCAGAAGATTTGGTGAGCTGAACTCACCAAAGGGCCGCGGAACCGCGGCCCAAGGCCTATCATTCCCGCGGTTCCGCGGCCATATGGTGCCCGTGTCGGTGGATTTTTTCTCTGTCGGTGCGTCGGTGCAGGTGTTAGGATTTTCAGTGGCCATATCCGTAAAATCATGTGTTCGAGAATCTGTAACCCTAGGTTCCCTGTTTTCTTATAAATTGTAATCTCGAATCTGTAAAAAGGGATGCCTCTTTTCAATCAATAAAATTCAGAATTATTAGGAAGATCAAGAGCATCATTTAGTAAGTTTTTATTTCTTTAAATTCTGCCGTAGTGTTAATTAAATTGTTGCCCTAGTTCTCCCATTTAAATCTTGCAGTAGATAAGTCATATCATTGCCCTAGTTAATTAGTGTAGTCCTTCAAATGCAATCGGTAAGTGTTTTTAAAATGTCACTGTTAAAAGACACCCTAATGAGCGAGTAAAATCTTCGCTTGTTAGGGTTTGGAATAAGGGAGGGAGTGAGAGAGGAATATCTCTTACCTCCTTCAATGCCAACACATTTTCAAAACAAGAACTTCATGCACGCAAGTATGATCCGCCCCTTACGGCACCCTACCTACGAGGTAACGGTGAACCGTAGTATAAAAGGTCGGACATACATGACGTCCATGAAGATTGTAGCAATTAATAGGAAAGGACGGACAAGGATCTAGAGGAAGAAACTTTGTTTCTTCCCAATCATCCTAATCCCTTTTGCTAATAATTGTTGTGATTTTCTAAAAAGATTTAATCAAACGGCATTGAAAGAGGTGACAATATTGATCTCATCAACCCTACCTTAGACCTAACCCTAACGAGTTCTATCATATCATATAAATTAGTTTTTTTGAATCAATCGACAAAAACCAAACAACCATCGGAATCAACTCGTAAAAACATAAAACAGAAAATTAGACATCTCTGTGGATCGACCCGTACTCACCGATGCCTGACTACACTCATTAGGGTGCGAATCTTTAATTCAATTGCCCTAGATGAGTTGTGCGACTTTGTAGTGCTTGATTTGCCAGATTGTGAAGAACCCCTTTCGAGTGAAACCACACATAATCCTTTAGACCTTTACACCTCCACTCTAGAACCTAAATCGATAAATATCCATGCTTTTGATGAGGTGTCAGAAAAAATTGATTTTCACTTGATTGAGGATATAGACGCCGGGAATATTTCGGATGATGAACCCGTCGATTTAATTGAAATTTTATGTCCAATTCATCATCCCGAGTCATTAAATGTTTCTCCCGAACTTCATATGCGTCTTGATTTTGATGATATTGGCATGGATAAGCAAATTTTTGAGGAAAATATTGAGGAGAATTATGAGGATAATATTGAGGAGAGTAGTGAGGACAATATTGAGGTTGAACCATTTTTGTTTGATGTGTCGGATTGTCCAATTCATCCTCTTGAACCTTTACCTAAATCACCCTCCCTCCTTTCCATCTTTCCGACCACGCACAAGATCACGCTTGAAGACTGTTGGTTTGAAAAATTTCTCTTTGAATCTAACACAGTTCTCACAGCCGATAACACGTACGAGTGTCTCACTTTTTCGGACGATGTTGAAGACACACCGTCCGAGTTTGAGTCCTTTACATTTTCAGATGAGTTAGTTGAACCATCAGACTCGGTTGCATACAGTCGTTTCGAACCATTAATGGAATCTTTCAAGTTCGAGACAGTTTACTACGGTGAGAATGAGACTATCCCTAATTCCCTTCCTTTCGTCCTTCCTATCGTTCCGACCTTACAAGAGACTGTTACGGTTTCATCTCAAATACCAAGTTCGACGTACCCATCTTTTCTTGCGAATCTTGAGGGATTTGACCCCATTTCTCGGCGGGTTGATAGGTTAGCACAATCGCTTTTAGCACATCGGTAATCACAAATTGTGCTAATTTATTCACTCGATTTACACCCTCAAGATCGTACTCTACTTCTTTCTCTTTTCCGCCATTCTTCTCCCCCACCGAGACCGTATCCCGTTTCTACCTCCACACGGTCTCGTGTGTTTCTCATTTCTTTTCTTTCTACTCCATTCTTTCACCAACTCGACCATTACCACGATAAGATTTTTGAATGGTTGGTGTTAACCTTTGGCTTGTGTAAGGCCAAGCTTAAGTTTGGGGGGAACCTTTGTATATATGTACATATATTTTTTGTTTTATTTTTCTATAAAAAAAATTCAAAACATTAAAATAAAATGTAAATTATTTTTATAAATAAATAAACAGGGGAGTGCCGACATTTTGACCCTCTTGGTGCAGCAAGACAGTGAGGACACTGTCAAGTTTAAGTTTGGGGGTATGCTCGGTACGTCTTTTTCCTTCGCATTCATTTGTACATATTTTTGCATTTGCATATTTATTTGAAAACCCATAAAAATTGAAATTTTTTGAAAAATTATAAAAATTATTGTATTCAATTTTGGCTTATTTGACTTGAGTTTGACAAATAGGTTAACTAGCTAGGAACAACTAGATCTTAGACTTAGTAAATTAAAAACCCTAAAGATAACCTTCCTTAAAATTTAACGGTAGAAAGTATATGTCTTTGTAGTTTATTTAGAAATAGGCAAATTTTAAGTTCACCTCTTGGGCTAGGTCGAAACGAAGGAAAAGTTTTGATGTTCTTATTAAAGTATAAGTTTGAAAAATAATTCCTAGCTTAAGTCTAGATTCTGAAAATGTATACCCTACAATTTGCACAATCACGCACCTTGAAACTTGGAATAGTAGAAGAGACCTTGAAATGCTCTTGTCTAAAGTCCTTAGTACGAAGAAAAGAAAAAAAATATATATATAAGTGTGAATAAAGAAAGAAAAATGAACACTGGTTTTTGTAATTACTTGAGGCTGCAAAAATAGAAAAAATATTTAGCGAGGGTGCTTATCACCTAGTGCCTTAGACCAACTGGTTTGGGAGTCACTGCTAAAGCCTTGGGTATTGCAAGACTAGGAATTACGCTTTATTGTGCAAACACATCTTGTAATCGGTTGTTGGTACCTTAAGAAGTATTAACGGTCGCATGAAGGATGTGTAAGCAAAATTCAATTAAAAATCCACCAATTTTAGTACTTTGGACAGCGGACAAGGGCATGATTGCTCGATTTGAATTTCCAAGTGTAGGGGTGATTTATACACACACGTAGGGGTATGTGATTGGGATTTAGATAAGAGAAATGAGTGAATAATAGAACTTGTATCTTTAGTAAGAGTTGATAAAAATCCCTAAGTGGAGATGGAACCCTAGAAGGAAAACTTAAGAAATACCGAAAGCTAAGTAGGTCTATAGAACATATATAATCTTAAGTTAGATGATGAGGAAGTGTGAAGAATATGGGTGGATAGTTTACGAGTCGATGATAATAGAATTCCTTGTTAGAAAACCTAATTGGAGAACAAAAGTCGAAAAAGCCAAATTGATAGGATTTTGTGGGTAGTATCCGCTGAAAACCCTCAGGAGACAACACTCCTCCTACTAGGGACACCTAGAGGTTTAATTGCTTGTTGCACGAGCTCAGTGCAATCGCGTTCCCTGCGAAAGTGCGGTTAGGTTTTTTGTAGAGAATAAAAATAAGTTTGCTGGAGTACGAGCAAAAGATAAGTTTGGGGGTATTTGTTCACACCGTAATATTGTATTTTTATATTCCCCATTCTTATTCTTTTTACAAATAAACAGGTGCTTTTGACGCATGTCTGCTACATATTACAGGTTACAGGTGTTTGGAGCGAAAACGGTGAAAAAGACAAAAGACGACACAAAAAGGGGATTTTGACCAACAAATAGAAGGATCTTAATCAAGCCTACACAAAAGATCAGTACAAGGCAACGCAAGGTCCAAGATTACAAAGCAAACGGTTAAAAGTCCACTGCAATTGTTCACTGGAGATCTGGAAGAAATAGAGAAGCCAAATTGAATAAAGATCCAATGATATAAAAAGCCCAAGAAGCCCAGAATCAGTTCCAAAATTTCCGGACATAGAATTTTACCAAAGCTTGAAGTCTACTTTGACTAGGTCTTGCTAAGGATATTTTGGTAAATGTAAACGTGCGAATCAATTGTAACCTAGGGTTTCCTATCCTCTATAAATATGAACTCTAAATCATTGTAAAGGCTATGCCTCCCTATGCCTCTTTTTATCAATAAAATTTAGATTTCTTTTGGAGAGCATCGATACCTCTTTTCATTTCAGAAATTCAGATCTGACAAGTCTTGTGTTGATGTTTGGAGAGAGCCATCTGTAAATAAGTAGGTAATTTCAATTCTTGCCCTAGGTAATTTTTCATTCTCTGCCCTAGATTAAATTTAATTCCTTGCCCTAGTTAGATAGTTAGATCTTTAATTCAATTGCCCTAGATTAATGTAGTTTTTAGATTTAATTAATCCATTCACACCGTTTGGAATTAACTCGTAAGCGCGACAAGGAAATTCACAACATCCCTGTGGACCGACCCGTACTCACCGGCTAGCTATGAAGGGTTTTTTTATGTACACATCCAAGGGAGGGAGGGAGTGAGAGATGAATATCTCTCACCTCCTTCAATGCCAACATATTGTGCCCGTGTCGGTTCATAACATATTATTGCATTTTATATTCACCATTCTTATGCATTTAAGAATAAAAACAGGTGCTTTTGACCCATGTCTGTTACATGTTACAGGTTACAGGTTCTTGGAGCGAATACAGTGAAAAAGACGAAAGTTGATACAGGAAAGGGACTTTTGACCAACAAGTAAACGGATCCTAGACAAGCCCAGACTAATAACAGTTCAAGGCAACGCAGCATGTCGAAGCGAAACGGTTAAAAGACCAATACAAAATTTGACTGAAGATCTGGAGAAGAATAAGAAGACAAACCGAGAAAAGAGATGAAGAAATAACTAGCCCAGATAAAGACAAACAAGCTCAGAAGATTTGGTGAGCTGAACTCACCAAAGGGCCGCGGAACCGCGGCCCAAGGCCCATCATTGCCGCAGTTCCGCGGCCATATGGTGCCCGTGTCGGTGGATTTTTTCTCTGTCGGTGCGTCGGTGAAGGTGTTAGGATTTTCAGTGGGCATATCTGTAAAATCATATGTTCGAGAATCTGTAACCCTAGGTTCCCTGTTTTCTTATAAATTGTAATCTCGAATCTGTAAAAAGGGATGTCTCTTTTCAATCAATAAAATTCAGAATTATTGGGAAGATCAAGAGCATCATTTAGTAAGTTTTTATTTCTTTAAATTCTGCCATAGTGTTAATTAAATTGTTGCCCTAGTTCTCTCATTTAAATCTTGCAGTAGATAAGTCATATCATTGCCATAGTTAATTAGTGTAGTCCTTCAAATGCAATCGGTAAGTGTTTTTAAAATGTCACTGTTAAAAGACACCCTAATGAGCGAGTAAAATCTTCTCTTGTTAGGGTTAGGAACAAGGGAGGGAGTGAGAGATGAATATCTCTCACCTCCTTCAATGCCAACACATTTTCAAAACAAGAACTTCATGCACGCATGTATGATCCGCCCCCTACGGCACCCTACCTACGAGGTAATGGTGAACCGTAGTATAAAAGGCCGGACATACATGACGTCCATGAAGATTGTAGCAATTAATAGGAAAGGACGGACAAGGATCTAGAGGAAGAAACTTTGTTTCTTCCCAATCATCCTAATCCCCTTTGCTAATAATTGTTGTGATTTTCTAAAAAGCTTTAATCAAACGGCATTGAAAGAGGTGACAATATTGATCTCATCAACCCTACCTTAGACCTAACCCTAACGTGTTCTTTCATATCATATAAATTAGTTTTTTTGAATCAATCGACAAAAACCAAACAACCATCGGAATCAACTCGTAAAAACATAAAACAGAAAATTACACATCTCTGTGGATCGACCCGTACTCACCGGCTAGCTGCAAAGCGACGCCGTTTCTGATTACGGTAAACAAGTATTTTTGGACTAATCAAATGGCGTCATTGCCGGGGATGGCGTAATATTTCTTTTTGTGTAATTTCGGGTTGATATAAATTTTAAAAATTATAAAAATCTGAAAATATAAAAAAGTACAAAAACATTTTATCAATTTTTATCTGTTTGAAGGGTTTATTGTTTGAATCTTGCAGGAACAACGAAAGATTGTGAATCTGAAAATTTACAGAGGGCAAAACAGAAGTTGGTACATAAGAACAGAGAGGAATTGCAAGTACACAGCAGCACAAATTTTTTCACAGCCTGATCCCACTACTTGGCCGCGTTTCCACCGCAAAAGAGGCTCCCAGACCGCGGAACCGCCGCGTGTCTGCCACGTCAGCACATCAAAATTGCATGGTTTGCTCTCTATTTCTCCCCTCTGTAAATTTCCATATCTCTATCTGAAAAAACTTTCTGCAGGAATTCTTTGCGCTAAAAAAAATTCTTTCTCCTCCTTCTAAATAACAGATTTTCTGCAAGTTTCTTTGCGCCGCGCTAAAAATTGATTGCAAGTGAATTTTACTGTTTTGCATAATTTAATCGGACTTTAAGGGGCTAATTGACCAAACTCAGATTGGGTGGGGATTTCATCACCCTTCCCAGGACCCCAGAAAACACCTAAAGCATGTGCATTGACCACAATTAATTAAAAAATATTAGACTCGGACCTAAGGACATCGAGCTCAATAGGAAAAAGACTAGTATAGGCATCGACCGTTTATCCTAACTGACATTGCGGTGTCAGGCTAGTGGTTATTAATTAGGCCCACTGTAGTGGTGGTTCCTTCCCACTTACCTGGCCGTACTTGCCGGGAAGAGGCGGTTTGAGGTCCTATTTCTAGCCCTAGTTAGGAGCTGTCTAGCAGACCTAGGTGACCCTAGATCTAGGCCTGATTGTGCATGTGTGGTTGATACATTTGTGTCACGAGTCCCTTTCCAAAAACCGTTTTGCAAAACTCTCACATAAAAAATAAAAAAAATCTTTTCAAAACTTGCAACTTGTCGCTAAAAGGAACTTGCAACTCACTTCCACCACTTTCCCTCACTGACGTTATCTTACCTCCACATTCTGTCTTTTTTCTTTTTTCTGACTACACTACCCTTTAGTGTATGTCACTTTGGACTAGGGATACTGACGCCCGATTAGTCCGTGTTTCGTTGTTACCGACCGACGAACTTTTCGACACCGAAGTCGACACTCCGTCCACTTTCTTACCCTCACCTTCAAATTCTTTCACCGAAGGCATGTCGGGATTCAACCCCAACAATACCTTACCGACAGGAATGATTCCACCTTTGCCAGGTGCGAATAACCCGATTCAACCGCCTGTTGAAGTGCCCGCACGAGTTGCGCTCCAGGATCTCTTTTACCCCATCCGCACTTCTTTACCTACCTGTCTTTCACCCCCACCGGCAAATGGGGACAATTTTGAAATAAAACCACATTTCATCAATATGCTGCCAAAGTTTCATGGATTGGAATCTGAAGATGCATATATCTTTATCAATAAATTCCAAAATGTGTGCGCTATGATGAAAACAACCAAATTAAGTGATGACGTGATAAGGCTAAGGGTCATTCCTTTTACCTTATGTGACCTAGCCGAGAAGTGGCTATACAGTACCGCATCACATTCCATAAGAAATTGGGACGATTTTGTGAATGCTTTTCTGAAAAAGTTCTATCCTCATCACAAAACTGCTAGAATCCGCAATGAAATAATTCAATTCTCACAACTTCCTTCCGAACCCTTTTGGAAGTGCTTCGAGAGATTTAAGGACCTACTCGTTCAATGCCTTCATCATGGTATAGAAAGTTGGCAACTTTGCCAAACATTATACGAGGGATTGAACTCGGCAACGAAGCAGTTGCTAGAAACCATAAGTCAAGGTCATTTTCTCTCCAAGTCTAGTGATGAAGCATGGCAGTTTCTTGAGGATCTTAACGAGCAAACAATTCAGTGGGAGAGTACCAAGACCACATCATCTTCCTCTAGTGGTCAATCTAGGGCAGGCGTACATCAAGTAGAAATGTCGATTGCTATGAAGGCCGAGATGGCCGCTCTTACGAGAAAGCTAGAAGCGATTGAGATCAAAATCTCGTCGTCTTCTCCTGCCCCTGTTATGCCCCCGAGAACTGTTTGTGCTTGTTGTGCGGATCCATCGCACCTAACCGAAGAGTGTCCTTATAATGCATCTACTCAAGGACAGGATCAAGTCAACGCTGCATTTCAGCAACGACAAAGAAATGATCCTTACTCTTCGACATACAATCCGGGGTGGAGGAATCACCCAAATTTCGCTTGGAACCAAAATCAACAATTCCAAGGAAATAACAATTTTCAAAGACCACCTCCTCCACAACAACAACAAGCACCGTCACAAAGTCAATTTCAACCGCAAAAATTTCAACAGCAACCTTACCCTAACCAGGTGAACAATTTTGTGCCTAACAATGCTTACCAGCCAAACAATTATGTTCAACCTAATAATGATAAGGTTAGCTAGCTCGAAAGAAGTCTAGATGCGTTCCTTAAGCAATCTGCACAGTCTACAGCAAGACTAGAGACTTCTATTCAATCTTTGGTGCAAAACAGTGCCTCACACGATCAAAGCATCAAATCTATTGAGGCACAAATTGCACAACTCAATATAGCTTTGAGCGAGTGCGAAAAAGGAAAGCTCCCGTCTCAACCACTGCCCAACCTCGGTCACGCACATGCTGCAAATCAACAGCAGAATCATAACGTAAATGCGGTGACCACATTGAGATCGGGAAAAGTGTTGCAAAACAATGTGGGTATTGACAATAACACCCCTGCCTGTGGCCCTTCTTCATCTTCTTCACCTTCTTCTTTAGAGCCTATTCCCCACCCTTCACACGGCTCTACATCTTCTAGCTCGAACGGACCCATTTCTCATAACACGAACACATCTATACGGGGTGCCGTTCCAACTCGACAATCTGATCCGCAAAAATTGGACTCAACCACCTTTCAAAATGTTCCTTTTCCTAATCGGTTGAGATCCAATAAACCAACTCCACAGATGGAAAAGATTGTTGAGTTGTTCAAACAGGTTAGCATAAATATCCCTCTTTTGGATGCAATCCAACAAGTTCCTTCATATGCAAAAATTTCAAAGGACTTATGCACCAAAAAGAGGAAGTCGCAAGTGCCAAAGAAAGTTTTTGTGGCTAGAGCTATTAGTGATGCTCTTGTAAATTCCTTACCCCCAAAGCAAAAGGACCCCGGGTGTCCGACCATTTCAATAACAATTGGGGACAAGAACATCAATAGAGCACTATTAGATCTTGGCGCGAGTGTGAATTTGCTACCCTATTCTGTGTACGAGCAATTGGGCGTTGGAGAGCTTAAGCCCACTCACTGTACTCTCCAAATGGCCGACCGGTCAATCACCCACCCTAGGGGAAAGCTGAAGGATGTGTTGATTAGAGTAGGGGATTTTATTTTCCCCGTTGACTTTATCGTGATGGATACACAACCTGTCTCTAACCCCCGGAACCAAATTTCGGTAATACTTGGTCGACCATTTCTGGCAACTTCCAATGCAGTGATAAATTGTCGTAATGGTTCAATGAACCTATCTTTCGGCAATATGACAATTGAGCTCAATATTTTCAAGTTGGGAAGTCAGCCTGCGGAGCCTAATGCTAGCGTACTCGATGTTTGCTCGATCAATGAGATCGCAGAGGAGGACTGTGAGTTCGAGAATTTTTTGTTCGATCACAGCAATGTTAACGCCACTAGTGCGTTTCTCCTAGATTCCGACACAGCTTTCACGGCGGATGACGATTTTGAGTGCTTTACCTTCGTTGACGACTTTGAAGACTCATCACCTGAATTGGAGTCTTCTGCTTTTTTGGATGAGTTAATTGAACCATCCGACTCTGTTGCGTACACTCGATTCGAACCTTTGATGGAATCCTTCGAGTTTGAAATAGTTACCCCTTTGTTACCATCTATTGTTTCACCTGCTAAACTCGAATTGAAGCTTTTGCCGTCGCACCTAAAATATGCTTATCTAAGTGATAATGAGACCTTACCCGTCATTATATCGGCCTCTCTAGCTCTTGGCAAGAGAAGGCTCTTTTGATGGTCTTACATAATAATCGGCAAGCTTTCGGCTGGTCTATGGCGGACATTAAGGGGATTAGTCCCCTCATAGTCGAACATCATATACACTTGATGGATGATGCCAAGCCGGCAAGTGATCCTCAAAGACGCCTCAACCCCATTATGAAAGAGGCTGTTAAGAAGGAGATTGTTAAGTGTTTGGATAGTGGTATCATTTACCCTATCTCGGATAGCCAATGGGTTAGCCCAATCCACGTCGTGCCAAAGAAATCGGGCATTACGGTCATTACCAACGTGGCAAATGAGTTAATTCCCACTCGCACCCAAACTGGGTGGCGAGTCTGCATAGACTATAGGAAACTCAATGCCGCGACAAGGAAAGACCATTTTCCTTTACCTTTCATTGACCAAATGCTCGAGCGATTGGCAGGACACGAGTTCTATTGCTTTCTGGATGGCTATTCCGGTTACAACCAAGTCCCCATCGCCAAAGAGGATCAAGACAAGACATCTTTCACTTGTCCGCTTGGCACTTTTGCTTATCGTCGCATGCCCTTTGGGTTATGCAATGCACCCGCGACATTTCAGTGGTGTATGATGGGGATCTTTTCAGACATGGTTGAAAAGTTCTTGGAGATCTTTATGGATGATTTCTCCATCTTTGGCGACTCCTTCGATGAGTGTTTACGACATTTGGACGCTGTTCTTACCCGCTGCAGGGATAAGAACCTAACGTTGAATTGGGAGAAGTGCCATTTCATGGTGTGAGAAGGCATTGTCTTAGGACATGTCATCTCGCAAAACGGCATCGAGGTTGATAGAGCTAAAATCGAAGTGATTTCTAATCTACCTCCCCCTAAATGCGTCAAAGACATTAGAGCCTTCCTTGGCCACGCCGGATTTTATAGACGGTTCATCAAGGACTTTTGCAAGATTGCTAGACCCTTGACTCTCTTATTGGCCAAGGACACAACATTTGCTTTCGACTCCACATGCATTGAAGCATTCGAGTCTTTGAAACATTCTCTCATCTCTGCGCCCATCCTTTCATCTCCGGACTGGACGCACCCTTTCGAAATCATGTGCGACGCATCAGATTTTGCCATTGGCGCTGTCCTTGGACAGCACATCAATAAAATGCCGCATATGATTTATTATGAAAGCCGAACACTAAATGAGGCCCAACTAAACTACACAACAACAGAGAAAGAGTTTTTAGCTGTTGTGTTTGCACTTGAAAAATTTCGGCCTTATTTAATTGGCTCTCCAGTCGTTGTATTTACTGATCATTCAGCTTTTCGCCACCTTTTTGCGAAGAAGGATGCTAAGTCATGGCTAATACGTTGGATCCTTTTATTACAAGAATTTGACCTTTTCATAAAGGACAAAAAAGGATATGAAAACGTAGTAGCTGATCACCTATCACGACTTCCTTCTTCGCCTACGCTTGATCTCCCAATCACTGATGTTTTCCCCGATGAGCAACTCTTGACCGTTTCTTGCGAACCATGGTTCGCTGATATTGTAAACTACTTGGCCACCGGCCTGATACCTAAAGATTTGTCAAAACAGGATAAACTTAAATTTTTGTCCCAAGTAAACCATTTTTACTGGGATGAACCCTATCTTTTTAAATACTGTTCTGACCAAATCATTCGTCGGTGTGTACCTGAAAGTGAGGTCAAGAGCGTGTTGTCTTTTTTCCACGATCAAGCATGTGGCGGGCACTTTGTCCCAAAGAAGACAGCCGAGATGGTTTCTATTGGCCACGACTCTTCAAGGATGCATTTGAATACTGCAAAACTTGCTCCCGGTGCCAACACTTGGGCCGGATATCGCGGAGAAACGAAATGCCGCTCCAACCAATTTTAGAGGTGGACATTTTTGATGTTTGGGGTATAGATTTCATAGGACCATTTCCTAACTCTTTTGGAAATGTGTATATTCTTTTGGCCGTTGACTACGTTTCGAAGTGGGTTGAGGCTGTGCCCAGCCGAACGAACGATAACAAGGTTGTCGTTCGATTTCTTAAAGAACATATCTTCTCTCGATTTGGGCACCCTCGGGCGATAATAAGTGATAATGGTTCTCACTTTTGCAATAGGAGTTTCGAGTCCTTAATGCGCAAATACTCTATCACCCACAAACTGTCAACGCCATATCACCCCCAAACATGTGGGCAAGCCGAGGTTTCAAATCGGCAAATACAGCAAATCTTGGAGAAAACGGTTTCCAAAAACCGTAAAGATTGGTCACTTAAACTGATTGATGCACTATGGACTTTCCGTACTGCATATAAGACCGATCTTGGTATGTCTCCATACCGGCTTGTTTACGGGAAGGCTTGCCACCTCCCAGTGGAGATTGAGCATAAAGCTTTTTGGGCTATCAAAGAGCTGAATTTATCTTTAGGAGATGCAGGCAGCAATCGAAAGCTGCAATTGAATGAACTAGAAGAGCTGCGGGATGAGGCATATGATAATGCCATAATTGCTAAAAACCGAGCTTAGGTGTTCCACGATAAACACCTTTTGCGAAAAACTTTTAAACCTGGTCAACAGGTTCTACTCTATGACACTCGGTTACATTTTCACCCCGGCAAGGTCCGTTCTAGATGGAGAGGACCTTTTGTAGTCCTCACCGTTTATCCGCACGGTGCGGTTGATCTTGAAAATCCTGAAGACGGTACTTTATTCAAAGTGAATGGGCATCGACTGAAACCGTTCTTCACAGCGGACCCTTAGGAGGATCTCCTGTTCTTGCAGGAGCCAATCTACACTGAGTAATATTCCTCCACTTTCACCCCCAAACTTCGTTTCCCAAAAACACTATTTCAAATAAGTTTGGGGGTGTGTATATTATTTGTATATATATTTCCAAAATACCATAAAAAAATTATATAAAAAAAATATATAATAGAAAAAATAAGTTTGGACCTAATTGCAGATTTGCAGATTCAAGAGCTGATTAATTTTTTTTTAAAACCCTCATTGTAGAGGGTGTTTTCTACAAATTACCCTCCCATCCCCTATGTATAAGCCCCGAGCCCCCTTGTTCTTTTACCCTAAATTTTTCCTCTTCATCAAACCCTACCCTCCCCCCTACCTTCTCCAGAAAAATCTCGCAGCAACTCCACCAAAGCGTCGTGCTTCCGCCGCCGTTGCCGCCTCCTGCCGCTGAACCGCCGCCGTCTGGAGACTTCGCCCCCTGAAAATTTCAGGGGAGGTAACTCTGTCAATTTCCTCTCTGTTCCTGCATATTTTTTTACTGGAAAATCTAAATGGCACATAAAATGTAGTTTGAAAAGGATTTTTCCCCGGTTTTCACACACGAAGTATACGGTAGATATTTCGCACATGAAATCGAGCAAAGGGGCTGGAATTTCCTGCTCTATAATCACTCATCTGCGTTTGCCCTACCTAACCTAGTTGCCCTATTTTATGAATCAATGGAGGATAATAGTCTTGACAACTTAGGTTACATTAAAATAAATTGGGGAGATCGTGTAATTCTCATTGATAGGGATATGATCCATGAGGTTACACTCATACCACGTATACCCGCACATGAACACCCATTGCACTTTGAAGATTATATGCCCTTGATGGGGAATGACTGTGCACGAGAGCCGCGTAAGGGTATCCAAGCACGGACCCTTTTCGTGAACGTTTTAACTGTGTGCCGATGGGCACAAAATAACATCTTTGGCAGCTCGCACAACACGACTTTTTTCACCCCCGCCTTACATGTCGTACACACACTAATGATGAAAAATCCACGGTTCGACATGTGCACCGTATTGCTCCATTCTATTAGTGCGGGGAAAAGAGGTACCATCTACCCATGTCCTATGCTAGTCACCCAACTCTGCCGTTATTTCCTCCCCGTCGAGGAGTTTGACTCATACATGATAGACGGTGTTCCGGTTCGACCACTCGTAGAGGGCGTTACGTCGTCCTACTCTAGACTTACTGATACTTGGACACGAACGGAACCGGCAGAAAATATTCCCGCACGCACACCTAGCTCGAGCTCGACATCGAGCGGGGAAGAACTAACCCCTCAGGAGCATGCGCGATTGATGCGGAGAACGGTAAGAAGAATTGATTCTTTGAGCGATGAGTTTCGGGCGACAGCACGAGATCACGACCGTCGTTTGACGGAAATTGAGAGGGGTATTCAAACCCTTTTGGCTAGAGGGGAACGATCACGTTCACGCTCACGAGCGAGACGTAGGGCCGGGCAGTGAGGGCACTGCTTTGCTCAAGTTTGGGGGAGAAGGTAATGTATATAATTATCTTTTGCATTGCATATTTTCATTTTGTATATATTCTTTTTGCATATTTAATTTCTGCATTGCATCTTTACATAAAAATCATAAAAATTTGAAAATTTTGAAAATATAAAAAATTTAAGAAAAAGAAAAAAAACTATAAAAATTGAAAATTTTCAAAAATTATAAAAATTAATGTATTCAATTCTGGTTAATTGACTTGAGTTTGATAAAAAGGTTAATTGGCTAGGAAAAACTAGATCTTAGACTTAGCAAATTAAAAACCCTAAAAATAACCTTCCTTAGAGTTTAGCGGTAGAGAGTATATGTCTTTGTAGGTTATTTAGAAATAGGTAAATTTTGGGTTCACTTCTTGGGCTAAGTCGAAACGAAGGAAGAGTATTGAAACTTTTATTAGAGTATAAGTTTGAAAAATAATTCCTAGCTTAAGTCTGGAGTCTGAAAACATATACCCTACAATTTGCACAATCACGCACCTTGAAACTTGGAATAGTAGAAGAGACCTTGAATAGCTCTTGTCTAAAGTCCTTAGTACGAAGAAAATAAAAGAAATAAAAAGTGAAAGAAAGGAAAAAAAATGGACACTGGTTTTGTGATTACTTAAGGCTAGAACATAAAAAAATATTTAGCGAGCGTGCTTCATCACCTAGTGCCTTAAACCAACTGGTTTGGGAGTCACTGCTAAAAGCCTTGGGTGTTGCAAAACTAGGAAGTACGCTTTAGAGTGCTAACGCATCTTGTAATCGGTTGTTGGTTTCTCAAGAAGTATTAACGGTTGCATGAAGGATGTGTAAGGGAAATTCACCAATTAATAAGTGCTTTGGACAATGGACGAGAGTACGATTGCTTGATTTGAATTTCCAAGTATAGGGGTGATATTTACACACACGTGGGGATATGTGATTAGAGTTTAGATAAGGGAAAGGAAAGAAGAATAGAACTTGTATCTTTAATTGAGTTGATAGAAATTCCTAAGCGGAGATAAAACCCTAGAAGGAAAACTTAAGAGATTCCGAAAGCTAAGTAATTCTATAGAACATATATAATCTTAAGTTAAATGATAAGGAAGTGTGAAGAATATGGGTGGATAATTTACAAGTCAACGATAATAGAATTCCTTGTTAGAAAACCTAATTGGAGAACAAAAGTCGAGAAACAAAATTGATAGGATTTTGTGGGTGTAATCCGCTGAAAACCCTCAAGAGACAACACTCCTCCTACTAGGGACACATAGAGGTTTAACGGCTTGTTGCACGTGCTCAGTGCAATCGCGTTTCCCTGCGAAAGTGCGGCTAGGTTAGAATAAAACAATAAGTTTGCTCGAGGACGAGCAAAAAGATAAGTTTGGGGGTATTTGTTCATAACATATTATTGCATTTTATATTCCCCATTCTTATGCATTTAAGAATAAAAACAGGTGCTTTTGACCCATGTCTGTTACATGTTACAGGTTACAGGTTCTTGGAGTGAATACAGTGAAAAAGACGAAAGTTGATACAGGAAAGGAACTTTTGACCAACAAGTAAACGGATCCTAGACAAGCCCAGACTAATAACAGTTCAAGGCAACGCAGCGTATCGAAGCGAAACGGTTAAAAGACCAATACAAAATTTCACTGAAGATCTGAAGAAGAATAAGAAGACAAACAGAAAAAAGAGATGAAGAAATAACTAGCCCAGATAAAGACAAACAAGCTCAGAAGATTTGGTGAGCTGAACTCACCAAAGGGCCGCGGAACCGTGGCCCAAGGCCCATCATTGTCGCGGTTCCGCGGCCATATGGTGCCCGTGTCGGTGGATTTTTTCTCTGTCGGTGCAGGTGTTAGGATTTTCAGTGGGCATATCTGTAAAATCATGTGTTCGAGAATCTGTAACCCTAGGTTCCCTGTTTTCTTATAAATTGTAATCTCGATTCTGTAAAAAGGGATGCCTCTTTTCAATCAATAAAATTCAGAATTATTGGGAAGATCAAGAGCATCATTTAGTAAGTTTTTATTTCTTTAAATTCTTTCGTAGTGTTAATTAAATTGTTGCCCGAGTTCTCTCATTTAAATCTTGCAGTAGATAAGTCATATCATTGCCCTAGTTAATTAGTGTAGTCCTTCAATTGCAATCGGTAAGTGTTTTTAAAATGTCACTGTTAAAAGACACCCTAATGAGCGAGTAAAATCTTCGCTTGTTAGGGTTAGGAACAAGGGAGGGAGTGAGAGATGAATATCTCTCACCTCCTTCAATGCCAACACATTTTCAAAACAAGAACTTCATGCACGCATGTATGATCCGCCCCATACGGCACCCTACCTATGAGGTAACGGTGAACCGTAGTATAAAAGGCCGGAAAAACATGACGTCCATGAAGATTGTAGCAATTAATAGGAAAGGACGGACAAGGATCTAGAGGAAGAAACTTTGTTTCTTCCCAATCATCCTAATCCCCTTTGCTAATAATTGTTGTGATTTTTCTAAAAAGCTTTAATCAAACGACATTGAAAGATGTGACAATATTGATCTCATCAACCCTACCTTAGACCTTACCCTAACGAGTTCTTTCATATCATATAAATTAGTTTTTTTGAATCAATCGACAAAAACAAACAACCATCGGAATCAACTCGTAAAAACATAAAACAGAAAATTACACACTTTATTACAAGTTTAACATCGTTTTGGCAAAGTTTTGTGGACTTTGGAAAAACCTGAAGAGGGTTAAGGTTATTTTGAGTTGTGGTTGTGTAATTGGACTTTATTAGTGACCTTAAACTCCCTAATTGTCCAAAAACCAGACCTAACCAAAGCTGAAACCTAAAAATACGGATTTACAGAACTTTGCAATGTCGGTTTGTGAACTTTGAGTGTGCAGGCAAATCTGGAATGAACTGGGATTTTTGCTGGAAAAATAAACAACTCCAGAGTCCAATTTGAGACCATAGGAACCCACTGTAGCGAGACGAACACCATGGGAGCAACCTGGGCCGGCCTGGCCGGAATTTTTGGGGTGGGTCTTGGCCACTTTGTGAGGGGGTGGGTCCAGGTTGCTTCAGTAGGTCATATGTACACTATATATCACCCAAGCGTTGTTTTGGAACCTTGTTTTCACCCTAATCAAAATCTGGACATGTTTTCAATGTTGATGACTTAGGTTTTCTGTTGTTTTTGAATTCAAGTTTTGGTATTTGTGTTTATCATTCATTTGCCGCATATTCTTACTGTTTGCATCGCATCGCATGTTAAATATGTTTATTGTTATATCAAATCCATGCTGTTAGGACACCAGCAGCATTATCGATGATGCATATGTTTCACGTAACCCTGCTTGCCGGCTCACACACTTCATCATCGATAATTGCCATGTCACTACACATCTAGACTGTTGCATTAAGGATATGACCCTTGCATGGCATACTTGTGTACTTACCTATTGTATACTCATACTTGTGCACATACCTATTGTACATTCATACTCGTGTACTTACATACTGTACACTCATACTTATGCACATACCTATTGTACATTCATACTCGTGTACTTACATTCTGTACACTCATACTTGTGCACATACCTAATGTATATTCATACTTGTGTACTCATATATTGTACACCCATCGTGCATACATACGTATTCGCACATACATAGATGATTCTCGCTTGATTTGGAGATTTAGGAACCGCAAGATACTTTTTAAAACTAATTCATTTTAAAAAAGCGGTCTTCTCTAAATATGTGCATATTACTATTCCATGTTGCATGATATACCGATATGCTTACATTCTTTTATATGTCGCTACATCATGCTTTCTGATTATATGCATTGAAATACGTGGTTTCCATGATATTTCTGGATTTGGGAACCGTGGGTATTTTAAACGAGAGTATGTATTGTTTTAAAAACCCGGTTACCCATGATATGATATTTTAGTGCGTCCACCATGTGTTTTCTCGGTTCTGAGATTGGCATGTGAAACCCGATTCGAGGAGCGGTAAGCACCATCTGCGGGTACATGGTGGACCCGGTGAGGTACCCCGGGGAAAGAAGACTCGTATATGGTAGACGGTGAGCCTCGCAGAGGAGTACTACCTACCGGTGATTGTTTTGAGCTCAGCGGATATCTGGGGGATACCGACTTGAGTTGAAAGATGAGACGGGCCGATCCGAACTGACGGAGCCCTATGTATATGAGGATTTACGTGCTGATGCTAGGCACATGTTTCATGATGTTTTCGAGTGTCGATGCTTGACACTCAGGTTCCATGATTTTGATATGTCGCGAGCGACACATGTTGATTTACATCCTCATACTTCCATGCATAGGCTTTATGATATTTACATGCATGATGTTTATTGTCGTTGGGTGACACTTGGACGAGATCCATATACATATAGCTGATATTGATGACATTGATCACATAGTTGGACGAGATCAATATACATGATGACATTCATTACATAGTTGGATGATATCCACATACTTATAGACTTCATGATATAGTCTGCGTTGATCATACCTCATATTTATGATATATTATTACATGAGGCACTAGCACGAGCACTTGGCACTACGCTCATGTATAGATGTTACATTGCCACCTTATCATGCTTCAGACTTATTCATTTGAGCTTTATATATATATCTGATCGTATTGACCTAGGATTGTGTCATACATACGATTTCTGCTCTGTGATGTTTTCCATTCACAAGTTGGCAACTCACCCCCGTTGTGCCTCAATTTCTTGCAGGTTTTGCCTTACAGGTTCTATTGCGGCTTTCTGGCACACTGCTTCCTTTACGGGTGAATTGCTTTGGTAGGTGGGTTCTTTTGCATCAGAGCCACCATTGCATATGTATTATTCAGTTATATCTAGTAATTCCATCAACCAAACTTGTATATTGTTTCAGACTTAGAAAAACAGTTATGTATTATTTCGACCTTAGAGTCGCGCGTTGTAGTATTATGGTTTTCATACCGATATTGAGTTTTCCTTTGAGTTTTGATCCTCGCCCTTCGGCGTTGTATATTATTCTGCTTGCGTGGTTGTGACCGTCGATTGACGAAGAGCTAGCTCCCGCTTGGGGATGCCGTTTATCATTGTATATATATTATTCATGTTGTACCCCGTTTGGGGCCAGTATTTACAAAGGAAACTCTGCCGAAATTTTTAGAAAAGACTTTAGAATTTAAAAATGCATATTCGGCTTACTTATTTAAAAACCTTGCTTTTAAAACAAGTTTTTCTTCACTTCTTAAAACTAGTTTTCCTTATTTACTCGTTAAAAATGGTTTTAGATTTCTGGGCTTTTGGCTTACTTGAATTAGATGGGGTCCTATAGACTTCAGATGATTCAATTGCCAGTCACGTGCTATTACATGTTGATTTACATCCTCATACTTCCATGCATAAGCTTTATGATATTTACATGCATGATGTTTATTGTCATTGGGTGACACTTGGACGAGATCCACATACATATAGCTGATATTGATGACATTGATCACATAGTTGGACGAGATCCACATTCATGATGACATTGATTACATAGTGGAATGATATCCACATACTTATAAACTTCATGATATAGTCGACATTGATCATACCTCCTATTTATGATATGTTATTACCTAAGGCACTGGCACGGGTGTAGGGTTCCTGGGCACCCTAGTGAGGTCTCACAAGGCATCGAACATGCCAATATAAAAATTTACGGGTGCCGAGAAACCCTAATACGTATCGTCGGCTATATTTCTAGGCGAATAATGAAACTAGTTAACACTTAACTAAGACTAACGGAAATACAACCTTTGTAGATCCGGTGCTCCACCTCCATAGCTCCGCAACGAAGTCCCCTCGCTGTCCATATGAGTTCCCGGGCTCTAGCGTCGGCTTCGTCGGAGAATGGGCAAGCTAGGACGTCGATGTCCATGCCGAAGATGATTTACGTCGAGGCATCGCTAAATCAAGCTCCGACTTCACCAAGTCAAGAAACTTGTGAAGAAAACACACTCTACTACTTGGCTAGAGATAGAGGATGAAGAAATAGGAAGTGTGTAGACTTTAGAATTGGATTTCTCACTTGTTTCATCAATCCACCATTGATGAAGTAAGGTTTTCTTCAGGGAAGAAGATGAAGAAGAAGAAGAAGAAAGTCTTATGATAAGAATAAATGAATTAGAATAATAATCATTTCTTATCATAATGCTAACTATGGTAATGTGTAGAGAATCAATCATGGTTAAAGGAATGGTTAGGGTCAAGCTAGAGACAAAATGGTCACTTAGTCAAAGTGTTCATGAAGCTTCATGAAAACAACAAATGAAAGCCACCATTTCATTTCATTTTATTCATTTATCAAAAATAAATGGATAACTAAATAAGATAAATGAATAATAAATAATAAACCCTAACCATTTCATTAACCAAGGTTTAATACTTTACACTTAACCAAAAAGCATGTATCATCAAACATGATACAAGCATGTGCACAAAATCATATCGCATATGCAATGCGCACACCTGAGTGAGAATATCCATTTAAAGTGAACCGATACTAGTTAATGCAAAGTAATATATCAAATATATAATTATACATTAAATCATTAAATCAACACTTGATTTAACGATCCGGTCATATCACATATAACCGACTAGTATCCAATGTATCGGTTTATCGAATCAATCTTTGATTCGATAACTAGGTTATATCGCATACAACCATTCGATACATTCATCGCGAGAATAGAATACGGTATCACATACACGTATTATTCTCGGTCCCGCACATATCTCATATGCGCTCCTATTTCGTTTCGCTTGAGCCAGGAAACCTCTGTGTAGGACTCTAAAGACTCGTCAATACGCCGGCAGCAGATGATGATCATATCAAACACCCACAAGCCGCAAGCGGTCAGCTAAACGTAACGGCCACCCTGGTATTGAGCGATCAGAAGATCGACGAGCAAGCCCGCTCACACTCCAGTGAATCCAACCAGTAACACTACCGTACAGTCCGGTCTGATCGTCTGATATGTCGCATATCATGCCTAGGGGTGGTAAACGTCAGACCCCAATAGCTCGATAAGTCGTGTCGATATGAGGTCTATAACAATTCGAGAAACTACTGGTAACACTTACTAGTAAATCTCAGCAACCCTGGCCAGAGATTTCCTGTTATAGCCAATCGAACACAGCGCAACATCAACCCCCTATACCGGGAGAGACGAATCCCCTCCTATCGCTCATTGCCTCCATGTGAATCGGGATTGTACCCAAAAATCACCGTTTTGCACGCCCTCTTGGACATGGTAAGATGGAAATCAAAGCACATTGGGAACCACACAAGACTCTATAACGATCTCGGGTCAACATACTACTCTGTACCCGTGTCACCAGAGAACTGCCATCTGACGTGAGGTATAATACCATCTGGGAGTTCTCGGCGAGTCTGTCCAGTGTACCCAGTCTCTACTGAGCACCCGTATATCATCTCTGATGTCAAACACCGATGGATATGGTATCATCCATCGCCCATCTGTATGGGTCGAGAAGGTACGCGCTAGTCTACTCTGGTATATCGATGCCTCGTCTCGATATACCCACGACTAGGGACTTTGAAGGATGTACTTATGAACTACCATGTCCCCACTAGTATGATCTGCATCATAGTCCAGGTAGTCAAGTACACATCCTAAGGGCTTTACCAACATGTAATAGAGAGGCAATCAGTATACACGTTATGGTAAAGTGTAACCAGATAGCATACTATCATGTCGAGCAAGAAAGTCCTCCCTATATATGTCCTAGCATCCACTACAATATACATCCTATGTACAGTAATGGCCTCTAGGGCATACATATAACTAACAATCTCCCACTTGCACTAGGGCCATCTGTAGCATTGGTCGAAGTATCTCATACACAACCATCCCATAAAAGTCTCTCTCTGGGAATAGGCCTTCGTGAGTGGATCCGCTGCGTTATCCTCTAAGTATGCTCTCCTTACCTTGATCACCCTGGAGATCAACCATCTCCATGATCAAGTGATACTGTCTTAGAATAAGTCTGGATCACTGATGGGACTGGCGTTCCTCGGCATAAGCCACAACTCCATTGTCTCACAATGGTAGGAACGTAGTTCATCTCATGAACTAATATACACCCAAAATCCTCTTTGGTAGCATCTTAAGTAGTAATGTATCCAGCCTTTATCGTCCAGTATGTCACGGTATCTAGCTTGGAACTCTTCCAACATACCATCCCTATACTGAGGGTAAAGACAATGCCTGCGACTGACATTCAGTCGTCTTTATCACTCTGGAACACTTCCAGTGATTCTCCCCAGGATCGATTGATACCATCTCACTACTACTAGTGAGTATGCTAACATCCAATTAGATCTATCTCATAGATCCAAAAACCAGGATATAGGAGGTATCACTTTGATCCTTTATGGAGAATCATTGTGATAAGCGGAGATTGACCGAGCGTAGCATAGGAAACTCCATCCCTATCATGAGTATGTCATCCACGTACTCTACGAGGATCACCACCATACTCCCTACTACCTTTTTGTATATACAAGGTTCATCTACCATTTTGATGATGTCAAACTCTTTGACTAACACATCAAAACAGACGTTCCAACTCTGCGATGCCTGCTTTATCAGATAAAACATCTTGCACACGTTTCCGCTGCTCCCACTGTCTATGAAGGCCTCTGGCTGTGTACTTATAGACGTACTCTTCTAAAACATCATTTAGAAAAACAGTCATGACACCCAACCACCAGATATCGTAGTCATGGTATGTAGCCGTGGCAAGTAGCATCTGGATGGACTTAAGCATAGCTACTTGAAGAGGTTTCACCATTATCCACGCCTGGTTGATGATGAAAACCTTTAACAAGTCTAGCTTTGAAAGCCTCAACTTTTCCATGTACACCAAGTAATCTTCTCAAGATATACTTGCTTCTGATGGGGATTTAACCCTTCAGTTATAGCAACTAAAGTCCATACTTTGTTGGTGTATAAGGATTCCATCTCAGATCGCTAAGCATCCAGCCATTCTTACAGAGTCAGACTCTTGATGGCCAGCTCGAAACTAGTTGGGTCATCATCTAATGATGCATTCCTCACTCCCACTGTCATAGAGAAACCGAAGTATCTCTCAGGTGGGTGAGGAACCCTACTAGATCGGCGGAGAGGCTGAGGTTCGTTGGAATCTACTGAATCCTTTGGTTCTATCTAATCATCAGCTGTAGTTTGTATAGCTGGAACCTTTCCAGTTCTACATTACAGACTTTGCCTCGAGCTTGTCCGGATTTTGCTTTTAGACATTAGCCGGACAACCCCAAATCTTAACTCGCTTAAGAGATGGGCTCTTCCCTTTCCATATCACATATGAAGTGGTAGGCTACTGATTTGATCGGGACCCTATTCAATAGGTATGCAGCTTCTCAAGCGCATAACTCCCAAAGGAAAAAGGTAACTCAGTAGTACTCATCATAGAGCACACCTTATCATATAGGGTGTGATTGCTCCACCCCGATATACCATCGTGCTATGGTGTATTCAGAGGAGTAATGCTGAGAGAGAATCTCATTCTCCTTTAGAATAGTCCAGAATTTTCGTGCTCAAGTATTCTCCTCCTTGATCATATCAAAGGACATAATACTTATACCCTTATTGGTTCTCTACTTCAAACTTATATTCTGTGAATATCTCAAAAAGTTCGGACTTGTGTTTCAACAGGAACATATGTCTGAATCTAAAGAGATCATCAGAGAACGTAATGAAGTATAAAGAACCAATCCTGGCATGTGTAGATAGGGGACCTACATACATCAACATGTATCATCCCAAGAGTTCATTAACTCTTTCTCTGTTTCCAATAAACAGTGCTATGGTCATTTTATCTTTGTGACATGACTGGCGAGTTTCACAAGATGTAAATTCAAACAGATTTAAATATGCATCTAAATGTAACTCCAGCTAGTCGGGTCGCATTGATATGACCTAGTCTACAATACCTCAAGAAGGAACGGTTCAATTCTGAACTCTTCCTCTTGTGTGTGTTCTATATACTAAGAACTGTAGTTTGATTTAGAACATCAATGCTTTTAGATAACGTGCCTGAACTGATCAACTTTTGATATAGGAAATGTTCAAAACATTATCCAACAATACAAAATTTTATCGTTTCTTTACTATTAAAGAGACAGATATGATTTTGTATATCAGGTTCGGTATCTAATAACATTCGTTCAGAATCAATGTATTACAATACAGGGTGACAGTGACCAACAGACTTGGCTGCAACACTTGCCCCATTTTCTTCCTCATGAAACTTATCACCCGTTCTCAGTTTTTCTACCCTTTTGTAGCCCTATGTAACAAATTACATATTTGGGATCCTGATCCGGTATCATATACCCAGGATTCGGAGGATACTGAGAAACAGTTCTTTGTAATGAACACACCCTAAGATGATGCATCATATGCACTTTCTTCGTTTGGGCGGCACGGGAAATCTGGTATTCCCCAATTTCCTGCTTTGTCTTATAACAATTATAAGTTGGAGCGGGACCAACGTTCCCCAGCTCAGTATAACAAGCGGGTTCGGTCAATAATCCGTTTTATTATATTGATTAAGGCGTGACATGGTCGCTACCTGGAGAGAGAGAGAAGAAAACACTCAGCGTGCGCTCTTGCAAGAATAGATTGGTTTTATTTTATCTAATCAGGATGGCTCCCACTGCCTTTTATCAAATCTTCCTTCAAACCCTAAATGGAAAGACTAGCCGGGATTAATTACACACTACAGGTTCGCCAATCTTTCAGCCAGGCCAGTGTCGGTACTTTGAGGGAGGTCCCCCGTGCTTTCGCACGAACCTAATTAATGTAAACCTCGCTTTCCCAAAGGCGTAACCCCGTTGACACCTTTCTAGACACCTACTTGATCGGCTAATTGTAATGTATAAAAATCTCCCAGGAGTAACTCTTACTCGCAGCGGGTATCGGGATCCGACTATCTCATAGAAGGTATGCAATCTCATTGCAAATTTCAACACTTGAAATTCCCGATAATATTTTGCCCCTAACGTGCTATGACCTTGACGAAAGCCAACAAACCATAGCCCACTAGTCAAGTTCAACCCGTACATTTCATGATCGAATTAAACCCACCCGCACGACCCTTGACGAAAGCCAACAAAGCCGCACGGCTACCCTAATCCAATCGCATCGTATGCTAGCAGATAAGCAGCATATAGCTACCGCACACTGCACCTTGACGAAAGCCAACAAATGCAGCACGAATACTATATACAACTTATCTGAAATGACGGAGGGCTACGACAGGTTTTTCTGAAAACCTATTGCGTAATGAACTTGATATCGTTGTAGGATCGAATGAATTTTGAAATGGAGTGCTTTTGAGGCTTTTCTAGTTTTGCTAAAGGAGTCACTCCCGGTGAAGGGATCGTCGGTCCTTTCCTCGTCGAATGAGGTGCAGGATATATCATATATATCACTGTGCAAAGCAAAAACTCATAGAAGCAATCAAAAGACAAACCGAGGTTGTAGCATCTGCCAGTTATTGCTAAAGGAGTCACTCCCGGTGAAGGGATCTCGGTCCTTTCCTTATCGAATAAGGTGCAGGATATATCGTATATACCGCTATGCAAAGCAAGAACTGTAGCTACCTGTTTTATTTTGAAATTCGATTCTACAACATCTTTAGGTTTCTTTTCTTTCATTAATCATATTAATGAAGTCCCATCATTTAAGTACCTAAACATCACAGATAAATACGACGTACACTTATGCCATCCGCATTCGCCTCGATGTCCCCTCGTGCACCGTTAGGTTAGGTAACTAACGGCAGAGCGGGGCAGGGCTAGCGCGGGTGTAAAACATAAGTAACGCCTATATAATATATCATATATACTCTATACTGTATTTATCATAGAACATCACATGATCACATCACAGATATCGCAGCAGAAGAATCATATGAAATATCGGATATACTAGGACGTCCGTGTTTTCAATACGAGCCAGTATAAAACACGGATTCCACGGTCGTGATGAATAGCCAAACCCACACCCCTAGACCCCTACGAGAGCAGCAAGCAACCCTACCAATTATAGAGTTAGGAGACCCGGACTCGACTCCTCGAGTTGGTCTCCCACTGGACTCCAGAACCCGGTTACTTGTGCCCTCCTCCTTGGGTCTATCCTAGTGCGGAAAAGTAAATAATATACAAACGGTGACAACTTCCGCAACCTGGAAGCGCCCCAATAAAAAGAATATTACATACAAGTTTTTACATGAATGAAAATGAAAAACACTCATCTCACATAAAAACCCCCGGCTATTCGAACACGATGATCCAATATAACATATCCAGCAACACATAACATCACATGTCATCAACGTAAGTAAATATGTGCATCCCAATTGTCGTTGACATATAGCAACGAAACCGGCGATATCACATATTACACTTACGGTCACAGAAAAGAAAGTGTAAAACTACAACAGTTGGAATCCGCAATCTCTTCAGACATCGCATGCCTGACCAAATGAATTACTTAGACATCGCATGCCTAACAATTATAAACTCCGCATTTTAGTCTCATTATCGAAAACACTTTTCAATATCAAGTCGGGCAATTCAACAAGATTCCTGACATCCTGATCGAATGCTCGTCGCAAACCTTAGTAGACGGCCGCACCCCCGACGCCGTCGACGAAGTGCACCAAGGCGGAACACCGCTGCCACGAGCACCCTAACGGATGCTTTCGGCGACGGGGTTCTCCTACAGTCACTTGGTCGGGGCTATGGGGTGTAGCTGTCTATTAAGTTTACCGGCGAATATCCGCGTACGCTACGTGATTGCGACGAACTTTTGATCACATCAAAATTCCGTGGCAACCGATCAAGTGAGACTAAACTGCTATGTTTATAACATTCATTCAGTTATCATATAACTTTTGTGAATTCCAATTGCTGTATCACATTCCGGATAAACAGAAAATGTTAAACTTTCCGATCGAACAATCGAACACCCAAGTTTTCCCGATACAGATCAACACATGAAATAAGTCTAACAACATTCAGTTCGTGCCTCAGTACCAACGGTCCAGCCGTAGAAGGGTCAAGCCAACGCCTCACATGTGGCACGCCGTACTGCCCTAAACCCAAAGGTTCAAAGGGCAGTTCAAGACGGTCACATAATCGAGTTAAGGTTTGTTGTCTTCTAGAGGGTCCATTGCGTTACTTGCACTACTTAGAACGTCGTTAAACTACGGAAAAATCCAACACTTGGAAATTTCCCGACAGGGGAAAAAGTGGGTATTTATATCCGGTCGAACTTTTTAAGATATTCTAAAATTTATCCGGAAAGCCACACAGACAAAATTTGATACTCCGATCGAAACACCGAATCCCCAAAACAATCCCCAGAAAATTCAACTCTTGAATAAATTTTAAAAATACCCAGAAAATCCAGCATAATATAATAGGAGTTACTGTGCAAACAATGTACGATGACGTCATCAAAGTGCGGCGGAACCGCCGCAGAAGCCAGGCTTCTGCCGCGCTTCCGCCGCGGTTTGTACTGTTCATGGAAAAAAATTGCACCTTAATTCTTATAATTCCCTGCTGAGCTTTCTGCATATTTTTAATTTTGAAAAAACCCAGTTTTTAAAAAATGTACAGAGAGCAAGTTTGTGATCGGGTTTCGGGTTCGTTCGGACTTCAAACTCCGTCTGGACTTCGCCTAAGGCTCTAGCTAGGCTCTGATACCACTGTAGGGTTCCTGGGCACCCTAGTGAGGTCTCACAAGGCATCGAACATGCCAATATAAAAATTTACGGGTGCCGAGAAATCCTAATACGGATCGTCGGCTAGATTTCTAGGCGAATAATGAAACTAGTTAACACTTAACTAAGAGTAACGGAAATACAACCTTTGTAGATCCGGTGCTCAACCTCCATAACTCCGCAACGAAGTCCCCTCGCTGTCCATATGAGTTCCCGGGCTCTAGCGTTGGCTTCGTCGGAGAATGGGCAAGCTAGGTCGTCGATGTCCATGCCGAAGATGATCTACGTCGAGGCATCGCTAAATCAAGCTCCGACTTCACCAAGTCAAGAAACTTGTGAAGAAAACACACTCTACTACTTGGCTAGAGGTAGAGGATGAAGAAATAGGAAGTGGGTAGACTTTAGAATTGGATTTCTCACTTGTTTCATCAATCCACCATTGATGAAGTAAGGTTTTCTTCAAAGAAGAAGATGAAGAAGAAGAAGAAAGTCTTATGATAAGAATAAATGAATTAGAATAATAATCATTTCTTATCATAATGCTAACTATGGTAATGTGTAGAGAATCAATCATGGTTAAAGGATTGGTTAGGGTCAAGCTAGAGACAAAATGGTCACTTAGTCAAAGTGTTCATGAAGCTTCATGAAAACAACAAATGAAAGCCACCATTTCATTTCATTTTATTCATTTATCAAAAATAAATGGATAACTAAATAAGATAAATGAATAATAAATAATAAACCCTAACCATTTCATTAACCAAGGTTTAATACTTTACACTTAACCAAAAAGCATGTATCATCAAACATGATACAAGCATGTGCACAAAATCATATCGCATATGCAATGCGCACACCCGAGTGAGAATATCCATTTAAAGTGAACCGATACTAGTTAATGCAAAGTAATATATCAAATATATAATTATACATTAAATCGTTAAATCAACACTTGATTTAACGATCCGGTCATATCACATATAACCGACTAGTATCCAATATATCGGTTTATCGAATCAATCCTTGATTCGATAACTAGGTTATATCGCATACAACCATTCGATACATTCATCGCGAGAATAGAATACGGTATCACATACACGTATTATTCTCGGTCCCGCACATATCTCATATGCGCTCCTATTTCGTTTCGCTTGAGCCAGGAAACCTCTGTCTAGGACTCTAAAGACTCGTCAATACACCGGCAGCAGATGATGATCATATCAAACACCCACAAGCCGCAAGCGGTCTGCCAAACGTAACGGCCACCCGGGTATTGAGCGATCAGAAGGTCGACGAGCAAGCCCGCTCACACTCCAGTGAATCCAACCAGTAACACTACCGTACAGTCCGGTCTGATCGTCTGATATGTCGCATATCATGCCTAGGGGTGGTAAACGTCAGACCCCAATAGCTCGATAAGTCGTGTCGATATGAGGTCTATAACAATTCGAGAAACTACTGGTAACACTTACCAGTAAATCTCAGCAACCCTGGCCAGGGATTTCCTATTATAGCCAATCGAACACAGCGCAACATCAACCCCCTATACCGGGAGAGACGAATCCCCTCCAATCGCTCATTGCCTCCATGTGACTCGGGACTGTACCCAAAAACCACCGTTTTGCACGCCATCTTGGACGTCGTAAGATGGAAATCAAAGCACAGTGGGAACCACACAAGACTCTATGACGATCTCGGGTCAACAGACTACTCTGTACCAGTGTCACCAGAGAATTGCCATCTGACGTGAGGTATAATACCATCTGGGAGTTCTCGGCGAGTCCGTCCAGTGTACCCAGTCTCTAGTGAGCACCCGTATATCATCTCTGATGTCAAACACCGATGGATATGGGATCATCCATCGCCCATCTGTATGGGTCGAGAAGGTACACGCTAGTCTACTCTGGTATATCGATGCCCCGTCTCGATATACCCACGACTAGGGACTTTGAAGGATGTACTTATGGACTACCATGTCCCCACTAGTATGATCCGTATCATAGTCCAGGTAGTCAAGTACACATCCTAAGGGCTTTACCAACATGTAATAGAGAGGCAATCAGTATACACGTTAAGGTAAAGTGTAACCAGATAGCATACTATCATGTCGAGCAAGAAAGTCCTCCCTATATATGTCCCAGCATCCACTACAATATATATCCTATGTACAGTAATGGCCTCTAGGGCATACATATAACTAACAACGAGCACTTAGCACCACACTCATGTATAGATGTTACATTGCCACTTTATCATGCTTCAGACTTATTCTTTTGAGCTTTATATATATCTGATCGTATTGACCTAGGATTGTGTCTTACATACAATTTCTGCTTTGTGATGTTTTCTATTAACGAGTTAGCAGCTCACCCACGTTGTGCCACAGTTTCTTGCAGGTTTTGCCATACAGGTTCCATTGCGGCTTTCTGGCACGCTGCTTCCTTTACGGGTGATTCGCTTTGGTAGGTGCGTTCTTTTGCATCAGAACCACCATTGCATATGTATTATTCAGTTATATCTAATAATTCCATCAACCAAACTTGTATATTGTTTCAGACTTAGAAAACCAGTTATGTATTATTTCGACCTTAGAGTGGCGCGTTGTAGTATTATGGTTTTTTATACTGATTTTGAGTTTTCCTTTGAGTTTTGATCCTCGCCCTTCGGCATTGTATATTATACTACTTGCGTGGTTATGACCGTCAATTGACGAAGAGCTAGCTCGCGCTTGGGATGCCTTTTATCATTGTATATATTATTCATGTTGTACCCCATTTTGGGGCCAGTATTTAAAAAGGAAACTCTGCCGAAATTTTTAGAAAAGACTTTAGACTTTAAAAATGCATATTCGGCTTACTTATTTAAAAACCATGATTTTAAAACTTGTTTTTCTTCACTTCTTAAAACTAGTTTTTCTTATTTACTCGTTAAAAATGGTTTTAGATTTCTCGGCTTTTGGATTACTTGAATTAGATGGGGTCCTATAGACTTCATATGATTCAAGTGCCAGTCACGTGCTGTTATGGGTCGTGACATTTATGCACTGTTTCATGTATTAGTAGTACCTGATAGAGTACTTTCCATGACTGTTCATTTACATACTTTATTTTATATGCATTGCTTCATGTACTAGCAGTACCTGATAGAGTACCTTACATGATGGTCGCATACATATTGTCATATTATTGTTTATGTATTAGTTGTACCTGCTAGTGTACCTTTCAGGACTGATGCATTACATATGACCATTAATTGCTATTAGATTCTTATGTTAGATTCGCGTTGTACGTGCATACTCGCGATTATCGGCATATGTTATTTACTATTCACAAGTTGGCAACTCAGCCCCGTTGTGCCACAGTGTTTTGCAGGTGTTCCTCAGGATAGTCAGAGGAAGGGCTATTTACATCCATCGTATCATCTTTTGCTGCCGATACCGCTTCGCCTGACAGTGTGCAGTTTTGCTTAGGTAGTTTTTTCAGTTATCCGATGTTGCCTGTTGTATATTCGTTGTATCCTGTACTCTCCATCTATCATTATCTTGTTTGACTTAGAGACATGATGTAGGGACGATATTGTATTTTATATTGTGACTTGGATGTCTTTTATGCAGTTTTACTTATATCGTCTTTTATTTCTTCGCTACGGCGTCGTATATCTGTTGTGGTGGTTGTTTTCCGCCGTTGGGCGTGGATTTGCTCCCGTTGGGGATGCTTTCCTTATATTTATGTTGTACCCATTTTTGGGGTTGGTTTTTACAAAGGAGGTGCTGTCAAAATTTTAAAGGAAGAAAAGTTGGAATTTAAAGAATTTGGGTTGAGATTTCAATGATTTTGAAAATGTTATTATCACTTTCTTTCTACTTTTGATGGTTTAGATTGCTGGGTTTTCAGCTTACTTAAATTGCGTTACGCCTGTAGACGTTGCGTAGTTTAAGGGCCGTCACGTGCCAATTTCGGGTCGTGACAAAGTTGGTATGAGAGAGCTAGATTTTACCTTTCGGAGTGTTGGATGACCTTGGTATGATGGAGTAGGTAGCTTAAGCAGAGTAATGTAGTGTGTGTATGTCCGCGGCATACTCACGACGCGGTACTCCGCCTAAAGTGACCTAAGTACAATTTTCTTGAAATTCCTTCCTTGATGATACACATCCTTTTGATTCGATTTCCTTGTTCATATCGAATCTTATTTCCATTTATAGCCTTTGCCGCCGATGACTATAGGGACTCAGAGAGGTGCAGCGAGGGCCGAGGTCAGAGTTAGCTCGTATGGGACGAGGACTGACCAGGATGGTATGCTCTTTGTACAGGAGCAGATGGATCCGCCTTCGACAGATCGTATCGATAGGCTTGAGGCTGAGATGCAGGACATGCGCCAGACGATGAGGTCTTTGGTTGAGGCCATTCGAGTGCAGCGACAAGAGGTTTCCACCCCTGTTACCCAGTCTTTCCTTGCGGTCAGCACACATCAAAGTGTTACATATACAGCACCAGTGGATGCAGCCGTAGTTAACGAGGCACGTCTTTTCGAGACTTTAGTAGTTCCGGAACAGTGGAGAACTCGTACCGGTGTACCAGACCAGAGACATAGGCTTAGTCGTCGAGACAAATTTCGTGACCGTCATGGGAGTAGCAGAGGCTTGGGACAAGAGACGTGTTAGGTAGATCAGCCGTTGTTGTGTTAATTTCCGTCAGCGATTCTTTTATTGCGCGATACGTATTTCGGTCGTGTGCCAATCGGATGGGAGATAGAGATTCATCCATCATTTTGATCCTTCTAGAGATGTTGGATTTGACGTTCTCCTGGGCACGGAATGGTTAGCTACGTGCTAGGCATCTGTGGACTGCCGCGAGAAAACAGTCTGATTTTATTTTCCCGGCGAGTCAGTTCTTGTTGTGTAGGGGGACAGTTGTGCCACCTCTCACAGCTTAAATTCAGCCTTTTTCGCTAGTCGACTTTTGTGGAGAGGATGTCGAGAATTCTTGGTTTTCATTCATGATACCGAAGCCACAGTGGGTTTGTTGGACCGGGTTCCTTTCTTGCGAGAGTTTTCCGACGTTGTTCCAGATGAGCCGTCCGAGCTTATGGAGCTTAAGGATCAGCTGCAGAGTTGTTTGTTGGGGAACTTATGCGTCCGAGTGTTTCGCTATAGGGAGCTCCTTTTCTATTCGTCAGGGAGATGGATGACAGTTTGAGGTTGTGTATTGATGGATCGTCAATTGAACTGGTTTCGGTGCGGATAGGTATCCTTTACCTCGCATTGACGATTTGTTCAACTTCCTTCGGAGTTCGAGACATTTTTCTAAGTTTGTTTGGGATCGGGTCATTATTGGTTGTGTGTTCGGAGTGATGGCATTCCGAAGACAGATTTTTGTGCGTGCTATGGTCAGTTTGTGTTTTGGTGGTGTTTTTGGACTCACCAGCGCCCTAGCAGCAATCGTGGATATGATGAACCAGATTTCTTCATGTCGTTCCTCGACCAGTTTATTGTTATGTCATTGATGACATTCTGGTATATTCCAATGAGTCGTGAAGAACGTGAGCAACACTTGGGGATTTGTTTTGCAGACATTGGGAGAGCCCCAACAGTTTGCTAAATTCTCGGAGTGTTCCTTCAGGCTTGATTGTGTTGACTCCTAGGTCTAATAGTTACGGGAGACGGTTTTAGTATGGACCCGAGGAGGATCGAGGCCGTACAGCTTTGGCACATACTTATATCCGGGACGGGGGTCCGTAGATTTTTGGGCTTTGCAGGTTTTTTACTTCTGTTTCGTGCAGGATTGTTTGTGTATCGCTGCACCTTTGACTGAACTGACCGGAAAGGAGGTTCTTTTCTTGAACTTAGGCATGTGTGCGGAGTTTTCAGCAGTTGGAGATTCGGTTGACAACTGCACCAGTTCTTTCTTGTTTCCTGGTTCGGGCGACTTGGTTGTTTAACTATGATGTTTCATGAGTGAGGCTCGATTTTTGTGCTGATGTGGCACTATAGAGTTATCGCTTATGATTCCCGACAGTTGGAGGAAGTACGAGCAGGATATCCCACTCATGATCTGGAGATGGCCGCGGTGGTCGTGCGTTGAAGATCCGAGGACACAACGTGTGTGGTGAGTTGTGTCAGATTTTCATGGACCACCTGAGCATAATGTACATCTTCCTGCAGCGGGTTTTGATTGTTGAGGCAGCGCCGTTGGATGGAGCTTGTAGGGGATTGTGTTTGTGAGATCCTTTGGTTACCCGTGGCAAGGCGATTGTGGTAGCTGATGCTTAAGTCGTAGGCCCGGGGTTAGCTTGTCCCAGTTGTGTGCAGTTCTGAGACAATCTTCTGCAGATTTACAGTTTTGTGTGATCGTGGAGTATAGCTAGGTTCACCTCTTCTAAAGGGGGAACAGCTTGCTCATGTCCGCGCCCGACCACTTTTCCTTAATCGCTTTCGCGAGGCACTGCCCGCCGATACTCCTCCGTCAGAGATTCTTGAGCATACTCGGCTCGGTAATGATTCAGAGTCCTTGATTTGTGACTACGACGTGCTACGTTTAGGGACGCGTTTGTGTGTACCTGTTATTGATGGGTAGGGACGCGAAATCTTAGAGCAGGCACAACATTCAGCTTTCGGTGTCCATTCAAGTTCCACCAATTTGTAGCGTGACTTGTGAGATAGTTACGGGTGGACAGGGATGAATAGGGAAGTTTCGGATTTCATTTCAAGGTGTCTGTTTTGTTGTGAGCTAAGGTTGAGCATCTGAGACCAGCTGGAGAGTAGCAACCTTTAACCGTTCCAGAGTGGGAATGGGAGCAGATCTCCATGAATGTCGTTGTGGAGTCTACCCAGGTTTAGTCTGGGTGTGACTCCATTTGGTGTTTGTTTTCCGGTTATGCTCAATTTGCTCAGTTGTTCTTTGTTAAGTTTGTGCGTTTGCACGGAGTTCCTTCATGCGTTGTATCCAATAGAGACACCCTTTTCGCTTGCCGTCTTTGGCAGAAACTTCAGGAAGCCATGGGTACTGGTTGAGCTTTAGCTCCGTTTTTCCATCAGCAGGATGATGGTTTTGTGAGAGTGGGCTATACCGACTCTGGAGGATATGCTCGTGTGTACGTATTAGTTGTTGTTGGCTGTTGGGATCCTCACTTGCAATTGTTAGGGTTCTCCTTCGATAGCTGTTATCAGGAGGCACTCCAATTGGCAACCTTTATGTTTTGTTGTTAGGTCGTGTCGATTGCCATCCGGTTTTTCTGACTCTGCGTAAGTAGGATTTTTGGACCCCAGCTAGTCTAGAGACTTCGGAGATGATCCAGTTGGTTCAGTTCATGATGAGGACAGCCTAGTGCAGACAGAGGTCTTATGCCGACCGTGGTGGTCGCAGACTTGAGTTCGCAGTGGGAGATCATGTATTCCTACGGATTTTCCGATGAATGACATGTTGAGTTTTGGGAAGCTTATTCCAGGATTGTAGGTCCTTTTGAGGTCATCAAGCGAGTTAGTTCCGTTGCCTATAAATTGGCACTTCCGCCCAGATTATTGAGTATTCACCCTGTATTTCCTTGTGTCGATACTTCGCAAATACCTTCATGACCTTTCTCACATGATTCAGCACCAGGCCATTTGGACGCTATCTTTCGTTCACCAGCAGCCGATAGTCTTAGTGGATCGGCAGGTGGAGGGACTTCGGTCAAGGGTCTTGCTATATGTGAAGGTTCTTGGCGTAGCCGTATAGTTAGGTGATCACTTGGGAGGCTGCAAGCGAGATTTTGGAGTTTTTGTACTCTTCTCTTTGAATGTACGCTTAGTGAGAATTTTAAATTCGGGGACGAATTTTTATACGGGAGGAGATTGTAACGTTTTAGAAATCGTTTTGCGAATTTTCCGCTTTTAGGGTAAAATAGTCGGTATTTTCCGTATTAACCCGATTGTGATCAAACTTCAATATAGATTTGCCGGCACCTAGTTTAGCTAGAATAAAACTAGTGCGCGAACTTTGGGGGTCTATGTGATGTTTTGGTTCACATAGAATTTTTCCTTAATAAAATATTATTTTAATGCTTTATTTGTGCACTTTATTATTGGTAATTACATTTTGGATTGAGTTAATTACTACTAATGTGGTTTTATGCTAAACTAATCACTAGAATTATGTTTAAATCTTCTCATCAAAATATCTAGATTTTTAGGATTTAATTGAATTTTTTTTAGTTGTTATTTATGCATTTAATTGTTGGTTTCATTTGTGCATTCTTTTTTTTGGCCATATATCTTTCATTTCCTTTGTGGCCGAAATCTGTGGCTTCATTTCTTTTGGTGAGTCATTATGGATGATTCTTGATGAGCATGGGTTGTTCATGAGGTGGCTTAGGTTTAATTGCTTTAAGAAAGATTAGGATATTTGTTGTGATATTTGTGATATGGTTTGGATGTGGTCACCTCTCTTGTGCTTGTGCTCACCCCCCAATCACATGCAACCAGTGAACACCCCCACTGTGGCTGAGCCCATTTCTTTGTGAGGAATTATACCTTTGTAAAATCCCAAGATCATTTTCATCATAAATCCATTTTGGCAACTTCATTTACCTTCATCCGATTCGTTGGGTGCCTTGAGGCAAAATATTCTACATTCTCTCTACGTCAATCATGGACTTGTCGGCTAGTAAACTCGAGTTTCAAATCTTATTTGAAGGTATAAAACCCTAACCCTAATCTCTTTGTTGTTCTAATACTTTAATTGGCTTATTAGTTTTTAAAATTAAGCTATTTAATTGCATGTTTAAAATTTATAGAAATATTTTCTTGAAAATCAATTACGGTTTTAATTAGTGAAAATGTTAATTGATAATTTTAGACAAATGAAAACTAAACCAAGTTGCTACATTTATTAAATGATATTTCCTAATAATCTAATTAGCTTAATTACTTACTAGATTTTTACTAAATTCTAATTAGGCAAGATTAAAATTCTAATAATGGTATGAATGGTTTAATCTTGCTAATTAGTGATGTTTGTAAATTCTAGTTTGGTAAAAACTTGTAGTTTTGTGCTAAAATGATTTATGCTGCTTACTAGATTTTGGTAAGTTTTAGGCGTGGGTTTCTTTTGACGTTGCGACGTTATTTATATTAGATTCCCCATTTATTATTGTGTTTTGAATGCACGATCGGTACGATCAGGGTCTAGGCTTGATGGTGGTGTCGTTTTAGCGTTCCTAGCTAGGGTCGTGCCGATGTCGTTGGTGTCTTTGTGTAGCTTTTTCTCTTGAGTTCGTTTCGTAGTGTCGCTACGCGCGTTAGGCAATAAACGAACACTCGAGAGTATGTTTAGAGTTGGTGCGTCGGTTAAACGTAGTTGTACGTATTTTTGATCGATTGTTCATATACGCTTGCTTTATTGTTGTATGTGTTCAGGATCCCAGGCGGGGACTTCGGGCGCTGCGAACAGGGGGAAAGCGAGTTGTAGGCTTACTTAGCCAGGAGCGTTGTCAAGCAGATTTAACACCTACAGGGGAATCTCCCGCATGGCGTTATGCGTCTGGGCTAGAGATGTTATGTTTTGTCGCATATTCTATTGCATATTTAGAGTTGCGCATACACCCAATTGCTTAGTTACTTGTTGTGCTTGGACTAGTATCCTTAGGACACTGCACTATTATTGACGGCTTATGTTGCACGAGCACTGATTGTATGCTACACACACCGTCAATAATTGCCATGACACGCACAACACCCTTATAGATATGATATTGTTGGTTAGGGACATTGAGACATCGATTCATATTTCATTATGCAAATGACTTATAACATACCTGTATACCTACATGCTTACACATATGTCCTGACTTGCTTACATGCTAGTTACCTGTATTACCTATAGGGTATTGTACCATTAGCGATAGATACACACACACATAATAGCATAGCTACGTGTATACCGTGCATGCATACCTTACTTATACCTGGAGGGTATATTACATCATTACTGATAGGTAGATACATATACCTTGCTATACCCTTATGTTTACACATATATCTGGCTATAGCTACATGTTCACCTTTATTTGATGTTATATAGACTTGGAGAAATTATGAACCGCAAGATTTATATTTTAACTGGTTGCGGTTAAATAGCGGCTTTTCCTTTATACGCTCGCATTTCAGTTTCATGTTGCGTATATTATATCCACGGATTTTCGCATTGAGATATGGATTTTTCCTGATTTTTTATGGATTTGGGGACCGTGGTAGTTTCATGAAATTATGCATTATTTGAAAAACCCGGTTTCCCTTGATATGATATTTGAGCACCCACCATGAGTTTTATTGGTTCGGATATATATACACCACGCGAGGAAAGGAGGGGTCCGTGTGCGGGTACATGGTGGGGGCCGGAGGTACCCCGGGGCAAGAATCTCAGTGAGGAGATGAGTTAGTGGGGGAACCATATCATCCGATGACAGTAACTATGACTCGACGGTTATCGTGGGGATACCGACGAGAGTCATGTACGTATGGATACGTCGAGAGGCGAGGGTCAGAGCTAGGCACTCGAGCTTTCGGTATAGCGTATGATACGTACCTATCAGGGGGACAGTCGTGGTGACAGCACCTGATAGATCAGTACTTCGGTGTCGATGCATGACTGTTGTTTCATGATGTTTTGGGTGTCGATGTTAGACACTCACCTTATATGAAACTTACTTGATACTGATATTGTACCAGCAGGATATGTGAGATCTATTTGACGTTGTACATTCGGGATATATGAGATATACTTGATGTTGGACATTTAGGATATATGAGATTTACTTGATGTTGTACATTAAGGATATATGAGACTTACATGATATGCGAGCCAATTTGGGGGCTGATTTGTGGAAATTGAGATTTGGATTGTCTTGTTGGATTTTGGTCCTACCACGAAGTTAGGATTTCTGTGGAAATGACATGTTTTATTCCATACTCTAAATTTATTGTTTATGCATTGTTTCATGTTTTAGTAGTATCTTATAGAGTACTTTCCATGACTGTTGCATTTACTTACTTTATTTTATATGCATTGCTTCATGTACTAGCAGTACCTGATAGAGTACCTTACATGATGGTCGCATACATATTTTCATATTATTGTTCATGTATTTGTTGTACCTGCTAGTGTACCTTTCATGATTGATGCATTACATATGACCATTCATTGCTATTAGATGCTTATGTTAGATTCGCGTTGTACGTGCATACTCGCGATTACCGGCATATGTTATTTACTATTCACGAGTTGGCAACTCACCCGCGTTGTGCCACAGTGTTTTGCAGGTGTTCCTCATGATAGTCAGAGGCAGGGCTATTTACATCCATCGTATCATCTTTTGCTGCGGATACCGCTTCGCCTGGCAATATGCAGTTTTGCTTAGGTAGGTTTTGCGGTTATCCTATGTTGCCTATTGTATATTCGTTGTATCATGTACTCTCCATCTATCATTATCTTGTTTGACTTAGTGACTTGATGTGAGGACGATATTGTATTTTATATTGTGACTTGGATGTCTTTTATGCAGTTTTACTTATATCGTCTTTTATTTCTTCGCTACGGCATCGTATATCTGTTGTGGTGGTTTTTTTCCGCAGTTGGGCATGGATTTGCTCCCGTTGGGGATGCTTTACTTATATTTATGTTGTACCCATTTATGGGGTTGGTTTTTACAAAGGAGGTGCTGCAAAAAATTTAAAGGAAGAAAAAGTTGGACTTTAAAGAATTTGGGTTAAGATTTCAAAGGTTTTGAAAATGCTATTATCACTTTCTTACTACTTTTGATGGTTTAGATTGCTGGGTTTTCGGCTTACTTAAATTGCGTTATTCCTCTAGACGTTGCGTAATTTAAGGGCCGTCACGTGCCAATTTCGGGTCATGACACCTGGGGTATTACAAGTTCCTACCAATAAAACTCGCTTGCCTTGGCTAAGGACTTTGTGTAATGACCTTCCGAACATAGCGCGATATCAACCCCCAAATACCGGGAGAGATGAATCCTATTTAACCGCTACTGCCTCCAAGTGCTTCGGGACTGCATCCTACTAGTTCTTATTTGCACGACTCCTTTGAGTCGTTGTAGGGTAGTAATCAAAGAATAGCGGGAACACACTCGAGGCGAAGTAGCAGTGTCAAGTCGACGGACTAAGCTGTGCTCATGTCACCTGGGAACTGCCACCCGACGATAGGTATAGTACCCACCAGCAGTTCCCAACGAGTCTTGTCCGGTGTACTCATAACCTAATAAGCAACTGCATACTATCTCCAGTACGACGTACTAATGGCTGTAGGATAAACCATCTCCCCTGCTGTGATAAGAAGCTTATATACTAGTCTACTCTGGAGTATCGATGCCCCTTCTCGATAATCTTATGACTAGGGACCTGTATAGGATGTGCTTATAGATTACCTAGCCCCCACAACTGTGACTGCCATCACAACGCTGGTAATCAAGCAAAGATCTTAAGGGCTCCACCAATATGTATAAGCGACATGCTAAGAAACACATGCACATATTGAGGTAGCAACAAACCAGGTATCATACTACCATTTCGAGCAAGACTGTTACTATATCAGTGTATATCCCAAGCTTCCATTAAGTAATATACAAACCAGTATGATACCATAATAGCCTCTAGGGCATATATCACTAACAATCTCCCACTTGCACTAAGTCCATATATTGGCATATCGCAGACCTAAGATCTCGAATAGCCACTCGAACTGTGTCTGAGGGATGGCCTTGGTGAGTGGATCTGCAGTGTTGTTCTCCGTATCTACTCTCCTCACTTCGATCTCCTGGAGTTCAACGATCACCCTGATCAGGTGGTACCTCCTCAAGATATGTCTGGGTCTCTGATGGGACCCGGGTTCCTTCCTTAAAGCTATAGAGCCGTTTCTTTTCACAATACTAAAGTACTGGATCAACAATAGAAGGAACCTCCTGAAGTTCAGTTAAGAACTTCCTCATCCATACTGCTTCTTTTGCGGCGTCTCATGCAGCGAACTACTCCGTTTCCATCGTCGAGTCTGCATCGGTGTCCTGCTTGGAGCTCTTCCAACAGACCGCCGCTCCACTGAGGGTAAAGACATAACCCGACATGGACTTGGAGTCATCCTTATAACTATTGAAGCTGGAGTCCGCAAAGGCCTCGATCTTGAGGTCTTTTCCGCCATACACCAAGAACATCTCCTTAGTCCTTCTCAGGTACTTGAGAATGTTCTTCACTACTATCCAGTGCTTCTCCCCTGGGTTTGACTGATACCGGCTTACCACGCTGAGTGCGTAAGCAACAACTGGTCTGGTACACAACATCGCATACATTATAGAGCGTACCGCAGAAGTGTAGGGTATAATCGACATGCAAGCACTTTCCAAATCAGTCTTTGGGAGACATCTCTTTGGAGAGGGTCATTCCGTGACAAGCCGGTAGACTACCACGCTTTAAATCGTCCATACTAAATATTTTCATTATGGTGTTGTTGTACCTTGACTGTGAATGTCCCACCATCCTCCTTGATCTATCACGATAGATCTAGATCCCAGAATGTAGTTGGCATCACCCAGGTCTTTCATAGAGAACCTTAGTGACAAGAATCCTTTGACTGATTGTAGTATAGGAATGTCATTTCCTAACAAGAGAATGTAATCCACGTACAAGACAAAGAATACCACAGTTCTCGCTACAATCTTACTATAAATGCATGGTTCATCTGGAATTTAGATAAAGTCGAATTCTTTGATCGTCTCATCAAAACAGATGTTCCAACTCCGCGATGCCTGCTTTAGTCCATAAATGGACTTAAACAACTTGCACACCTTCCCGCTGCTCCCACTCTGATTGAAACCCTCTGGATGATCATATAGATGCACTCTTCCAAATTACCATTTAGAAAAGCTGTCTTTACGTCCATCTGCCGGATCTCATAATCTTGGATGGCAGCATGGGCAAAATGGATCTGAATGGATTTGAGCATAGCCACTGGAGAAAAGGTTTCATTATAGTCCAAACCAGGTCTTTGAAGAAAACCATTTGCAGCAAGTCTAGCCTTATAGGTTTCAACCTTTCCATTTACACCAATCTTCTTTCTGAAGATTCATTTGCAGCCTTTAGGTTTTACCCTTTCTGGAGCAATGTTCAAAGTACATACTTTGTTGGTGTACATGAACTCCATTTCGGTCCGCAATGCACCCAGCCATTTTACCGAGTCACTGCTCTGAATGGCTTGCTGGAAGCTAGTTGGCTCATCATTGACAATGATACAATCCTCTCTATCCCCGTCTATGAGAAAACCTTAGTATCACTCGGGCGGATGAGACTGCCTACTAGTCCTGCGGATTGGCGTAGGGATGTCCTGTTCTTTTGAAACCTCTGGTTCTACCATACTTTCAATAATTGTTTGTGGTTCTGGAATTTCTTCCAGTTCTATTGCGCTCCTACTAGTCTCTTTTAAAACAATTTATTTTCTAAAAAGTGGGCATGACAATAAACAAAAAAAAACCTTTTGTTCCTATGCGTAATAGAAAAGATACCCTCTGCAGTTATTAGGGTATCCCACAAACCTACACAGTACTGAGCGTGCCTCAAGCTTGTCAACATACTGCTTTTTGACAAAAGCTAGACATTCGGATATCTTCAGATACTGAAGATAGAGTTTCTTCCCACTCCACATCTGATATGGTATGGTGGCACTGTCTTGGTAGGAACCTTATTCAAAAGATATGCAGCTGATTCTAGTGCATAACTTCAGAAGGATTGCGGTAACTCAGCATTACTGATCATGGAATGTACCATATCCCATAGGGTTCTAGTCCGTCTTTCCGATACACTATTGTGTTGTGGTGTGTATGGAGGAGTAAGATGAGAGAGAATTCCATTCTCTTTTAAGTAACCCAGGAACTCGGCAATTATGTATTCACCACATCGATCAGATCTCAGTGTCTTGATACTTTTGCCTATTTGTTTTTTCACTTCATTCTTACATTCTCGGAATTTTTCAAAGGCCTCGGATTTATGCTTCTTCAAGAAGACATGTCCTTACCTAGAGAAATCATCCGTAAAAGTAATGAAATAGGAATAACCACTTCGTGCATCTGTAGATATTGGACCACACGCGTTGTTGTGTATGAGTCCCAAGAGCTCGCTTGCTCTTGCTCCGTGTCCAGTGAACGGAGTCTTTGTCATCTTTCCTATGAGACAAGATTGACAAGTTGCATAAGAGTGATATTCGAACGGATCCAAATATCCCTCTCTATGTAACTTCGACAACCGTGTATCATTGATGTGACCTTGTCTGCAATGCCATAAGTAAGCCTTATTTAATTCTGGAGACTTTCTTTTAAGTGTGTTCTGGACGTTGAAAACCTGAGCTTGATTTAACACGTATATACTGTCCTCCAGTGTACCTGACCCACTCAAACTTTGATTTAGGTGGATGTGGACTACATCGTTTACAAAATAGACTAGGTACACACAAACAGTTACGTAAAATCAATATCTGCCTACTTGTCAATCCTAGGTGATATTCCCGATGGATACAGCGTCCACGCTCATTCCGTTAGCAACCCTGAGAGTCATATCACCTTCCCTGATAACTCTACGGTTTCTCAAAGCCTATAAATAATTACAGATATGAGATCCCGATCCGGTATCTAGTACTCAGGAAGTAGAGTTAATTGACAGACTGTTTTCAATCACAAACACACCCGAAGTCTAAGCCACAACGTGCTTCGGATCCTGTATTCTGGCTTTCTGTAACGTCTTCAAAATAATAAAATATGATTTTTGGGAAATTTTATAATTTAATATTATTTTAATGAATATTTTAATATTCTGGTATAATTAAATACAGATAAATGGGGAAAAATTATGGAAAATTCTAAAATAAGGTATTTTAAGGAATTGCCTCGTTTTCTGTGCATGCCCCCATTTCCTCTAGTTTTGACCCTGAGTATGTCTAGTTTTGACTGATTCCATCTAGGGTGAAATCTGGGTTGATTTTCCTATGTTGGTGTATAATTTGGGACTTGTTTTAGCATGGATTTTGGTATTTGGTGATTCATTCCTGTCGGGTGGCGTTTGGACGTCAACGACAAGTGGATTTTGATTGTGTTTACATGCGAGTCGATAGGTTTTTACCTATGCGGGTAGCGTGTGCTATTTTGGTTTCCGATGTGATTTTCATGTGCTTTAGCATTGTGATATACTTGTAGGTACCCCGCGTGATGTTGAGGCAAAGGAGGTGAAGATAGCGACATCGGCTTTGGCACACGAGAAGCAAGGTGAGTAGATTATATCTACAGGAGGAAGTCGGGTGGATGGCGTATAGCACCCCCGCAGTCCGTAGATAGATTATTATGTAGTTATCGTGATATTAGGTGTATTATGGATAGTACAGGGTTAGAAGTGACTAGTGCAGTTCATAGTCGCGAACCCTAGGATAGAATTACACCTATACACACACCCTTGCTTATCACTTGTACTTGCACTATGATTGATGATATGTGATGACTTTGGAGATGAGTCGATGATGTGGGCTTGGTGCCCAGGGATCGGTGATTTGATACGATTCATATGTGGGATATGACTTGTGATTCTTGCGGGCTTGGGATATGTGTTTACCCCCGCATGCATACTTTACTGATGTTACCGTTTTGTACTAGACATAGAGTAGTACTCCAGACTATATGTTTTGATGATGGTGATATCTGTTATGTGATGAGACAGTGAGATGTTGACCCCTACCCAGCTTTTGGGGATGCCGTATGATGATTTACCGTACGTGCCGATATTGATGATAGATCCGCATTCATAACTCGAGGATATCTTATGATATGACATTGAGGCGAGATCACCGACTATATATCTTTATATATATACCGACTCAGATTTAGGTGGTTTCCACACCTACCCCTCCTGTTTGACCTGATACTTAGGTGTAGTTGCATAGTAGATACTTCACTGTGGTGTTGACTACTAGATTTCTGCATCTTCATGCTATTCGCATTGCTGGCATATGTTCATTGCTATATTATTATCATGCTGTTAGGACACCAGCACCATTATCGATGATGCGTATGTTCCACGTACACTATTTGCCGGCTCACACACTTCATCATCGATAATTGCCATGCCACTACACTGTAGTACTATTGCATTCATGAGATGATTCTTCCTTCGACATATGCACATTACTATTCCATGTTGCATGATTTCCGATATGATTACTGTTCTTTACATGTCGCATACGTCATGGATTGACTGCATAGCACATCGCATTGGATTTACTTCCTGATGTTGGATTTTCATGTGATTTCTGGTTTTTGAGGACCGTGGGGTTATTTAAGAAAAGAGGCACTTTTATGAAAACCCGGTACCTCGTGATATGATATTTCGGTGCGTCCACCACGCTTTTTCTCGGTGCTAAGACGTGTGCTTGAAACCCGATTCGAGGAGGTGATGATCCGTTTGCGGGTTCGTGGTAGGCCCGGTATGGTTCCCCTCGGCGAGATTATCGATGGGTTTGCCGATTGAGCCTGGAGGCGGGCGAGTACCTACCGGTGATTGTATTTGAGCTCGGCGGATATCTGGAGGATACCGGCCGCAGTCGAGAGATGGGCTGACCCGTACTGCCGGGGGCCGAGGGCCGATACCGCAGACGGAGCCCAGAGATGGACATGGGTTGACTCGTACTGCCGGGGGCCGAGGGCCGATACCGCCGACGGAGCCCCATATGGATGAGGATTTACGTGTCGATGCTAGGCACGGGTTTTCCTGATGTTTTTCCATGATATTGTTTATATCCTCATACTTGCATACTTGATGCTTATCGTCAGTGGGTGACGAGTGGACGGGTTCCACATACTTACAGACATGGATTATATACAGACTTGGATCATATACAGACTGGTTTTACATTGATCATACTTTATTTGTATATATAACAGGGTATGAGGGCGCTGTTATATATACCCTTACACCAATATTAGTGGTATGGGACGCTAATATATGTGTATTGATATCATTGATATTTCTTCATGGTTACTTCATGCAGACATACCTTACACTGATGACATGTGATTACCTGAGTACCTGGCACTACATACATGATACACTCAGATGTACTCTTGTGGATTATATTATTGATCATTGACTTAGGTTTATGTCTTGCTTTCGGTTTCTGCTTGTAGATGTTTCTATTCACGAGTTGGCAACTCACCCCCGTTGTGCCACAGTTCTTGCAGGTTCTGCCGTACAGGTTCTATTGCGGCATTTCTGGCACACTTTCTTCTTGCGGGTGACTTGCTTTGGTAGGTGGATTCTTTCGCATCAAGAACCACCATTGTATTTATTTATTTCATTGTATCTAGAATTTCCATCAACCAAAACTTGTATTGTTTCAGACCTAGACTAGTGATGTATTATTTCGACCTTAGAGTCGCGCTTAGTAGTATTGCGTTTTTTTCTTATTGCTTTTGAGTTTTCTTTGGATTTGATCCTCGCCACTAGGCGTTGTATATTATTGCTGCATATGTGGTTGTGACCGTCGATTGACGAAGAGCTAGCTCCCGCTTGGGGATGCCATTATCATTGCATACATATTGTTATACTTGTTGTACCCCATTCGGGGCCAGTTTTTCAAAAGAAACTCTGCCGAAATTTTTAGAAAAGACTTTATTGTTTTCAAAACGTACCTTCGGCTTAGTTATTTAAAAACCTTGATTTCAAACCTGTATTTCTTCACTTCTTTAAACCAGTTTTCTTTACTTATTCTCAAAAATGGTTTTAGATTTCTGGGCTTTTGGCTTACTTGGATCAGATGGAGTCCTATAGGCTTCATATGGTTCAAGGGCCAGTCACGTGCTCTTTCGGGTCGTGACAAAGTTGGTATCAGAGCGCTAGGTTGACCTTGGTTCGAGTCTGAGTTTGACTATGTGGAGCCTAGGGCGTTGTTTATATACGAAACTTAGGCTTGACCTTACGGAACTTAGACTTGGTCGAGGGGGTATTGGACCCGAACATTCGTCGTATTAGGATGACCCTTGGTTGATGGATTAGGTGACTAAAGTAGAGTGACGTACTGTTGGTATGTTCCGCGGCATACTTACGACACGCCACTCCGCTTAAGGAACCATAGGATGTACATACTTTCGAGATCAGTGATTCTCTTCATATCCTGGATTATACATCCATTTGAGATCCCCGATTCTATTAGTTTCATGATCATACCTCCATTGATGCTGTTACTTCCTATGATCATGTATCCACTTTGGATCTGTTGTTTCCTTTCTTGCCATTGATGTGCTCTCTTTGATACTCGACTGAGGTTCCTGTCGCCATGTTTGAGCGCAGTTTGGGCTGCTGCTAGGGTTACGGCCGGTGTGAGCTCGTTTGGTACGAGGGCCGACCATTGTGTTTTCTGGTGACATGGGAATGTCTCGAGTTAGTGTTGGTGATTGTGACCTCTAGTGGAGGCGAGTGCTTGGTCTTGCACCGGATGATCGGGCCATTGTTAGAGCTGCCAGTTGAGAGAAGACTGTTGATGTACAGCATACCTCAGAGATTGTGATGTCGCCTACCGTGCAGACAGATGGACCAGCTGTGGCTGAGATTGACAGGATGTTGCTTTCGGAGCTTACGAGCTGAGATTGCCGGAGCTTTCGGGCAGTCATGCGACTGATGATAGCTAGTCTACCCGATTTGAGAGACGAAGGTGATTCGTCCGATTTTGCGCCAGAGCGGGCCCAGATGAGTTGAAGATTTCCAGTGTGGAGAGTCTTACTCAGATCTAGAGCAGACCGACTCAGAGATGACCGCTTATGTATTGCCTTTCCTGGAGGATTGAGGCGTTGTTCGGCGTACAGGCGTATGAGCCAGTTGCTACTGCAAATGACGAGATATCGCCCAGATGGTTGGAGCTACTGCAGCATGAGCATGTTCTTGGAGTTATGATAGCGAGTCGCTAGTCACCGAGGATGAATGACTAGGACGTGTGGTGAGTTTGCTTACCCGATGCGAGTCATCAGGTGGATCGATTCCAGATAGAGACGACTTCACGCAGGTTTGTTGTGAGTCGATAGAGACGATCGAATGTCAGGAACCTATTTTCCAAGTTTAAAGTATACGGAAAGACATGCAGGTGATTCTATGGACCCTCTAGAAGAATGAAACCCTAACTCGACTTAATGACCGTGTGAAAGCCTTTGAACCTTCGGGTTTGCGGCGGTTCCTCGGCTCCATTAGTGAGGCTTGGGTTTGCCCTTCTACGGCTGGACCACCGACGCTGTGGCATGTACTCGATACTATTAAACTGTACCCGAGATGTGAGCTCTTGGGGGATTATGAGGATCTGGCGAGTCGATCGGATGGTTCGACATCTTCGGATATCGTGATGGGACACTGCTTGGGAGACTCCAGATGCGAGCATAGCCATTGGAGCACAGTACATGCAGCCATGATGAGACGAGTCCGAATCAGTCGACATTGACGCAGAGTGAAGAAAAGAGTTCGCAAGATATTTCGACGAGATGACGTCCCACTCCGCTGACATCAGAGATGTGATACGCACCCCGAGGCGTGGTATGTGGATAGATCTTCCAGAAAGAAGCGCAATATGTATGCAGCCGTTCCGGAATGAGCTTTAGCTTCAGCATCGGATGACGACTTCCGGGCATTTCGGCAGGTTTGAGATTTGAGAAGGAACCTCGACAGGACCTTTTTGGAGTACGATACGAGAAGACCTAGACTAGGAGTGGTCGTATTGCGCACACCCAGCAGGACAGAGTTCGGCATTGTCGACAGGGTAGTCGACTAAGTTCGGATAAAGGAACTTACCCAGATGCGTTGCGGATTGACCAAGGACGGACGAGTGATAAGTATTCCTCCGATGGTTGGGACGTGTTCCCGAGGACCAGTTCGGCCTGACATCTTCTACGGAATGATGAAGCTACAGAGTACGCGATTTCGAGTCCGTACGAGAGACTTCAGATTGACTGCGGCCGAGAACAGTGCGGTGCATCGTAGCTTAGCATGACGCCATAATGGACGGCGATAGATACAGGTGGAACAAGAGGTTCGTGTGAGACACTGACGAGCTGTCATTGCTTCCCATCGAGACTACAGACCTGATATGCTTACAGAGACGTTGGGATGTGATCAGTTTCTGAGAAAATATTGTGCTGAGGACACAGGTGTCTTTTGAGCGAGAAGAGGTTGTGCAGGAAGGCCAGCCTCTGTACAGATCGGCATAGGCATGCTTAGAAGAGACCTTGAGCAGGATCCCTTCCAGGACATTGCTGCCATGATGATTGCACCCAGGATCAGATGTGTGACGTGCTTTCAGAGAGCCAGAGGCCGACGCCAGTGATATGCTGCCTTACGAGTGGTCGTGAGGTTTGACCGAGAGGTGACCAGAGAAGTGCCAGAACGGAATCGTCCCCGTTAGCACATCTGACAGGGCCGATGAGCCGGTTGACTGTGAGATTGGAAATCCACGGAGAAGATAAGGACCCAGAGAGCCAGAGGACGCCAGATCGTGAGCAAGAGGCAGGTAGATATCCTGCGCTGCTAGCAGTGGATTGCACTGAGTCCTTCTCGACCTTGAAGGAGGAACTACCGACGACGGTATTTATGATTTGTGATTTTGTGATTCGATTATCACGTATCCGTCATTTTGGATTTCGGTATTTTGGGCGTTCTGTTTGCATGATTTAGTTTTGATGACTGAGTTTCATGATATTTGATTTTGTGCACCATGGTTGCACCTACTGGGTATTTATACCTTGTACATAGTTATTACTCTTGAGCTGTTGATTGCGATTTCATGCCTATTTTATGCTGGTGATTTGATTTACGTTTCCAGCAGAGTTTCATGTAATTTTAGTGTTTTGATTTTGCACTCGGTATAGCTTATATGTACTTGTAGTGCATCGATATGTGTTTTGTGCCCGCAGCTGCACACGTTTATGATTTTCTTCATATCTGGATACACTTGGTGTTGCTGCTTACGTATTTGAGTTATTGCTTGGTATTTGTGCATGGGATGCACCAGTTCTATACTTCGTGCATTTGTCGCACCAGTTTTATGTTTCTTGCGTTTATCGCATCAGATTTATATTTCGTGCCTTTGTTGCACCGGATTTATATTTTGTGCATTACGATTGCACCTGACTTCGATTTGATGCCTTTCGGTATGTCGATTTTGATTGTGATATTGATGTGGATTCTTGCACTCCGTGCTTTGGGGTTTGACTTACGCATATTCGACGTTGCTAGTGGATTTTGTGATTCCGTGCATATTGAGTGCGCAGGGTCTAGATTTTCATTCGTGCATGATGGATGCACCGATTTGGATTTTCACGCATGTTGGGCGCATGTTTTGAGATACGATTTTGGGGCACACCAGATGCACTAAATCGAGATTCTTCGTGCATTTCAGATGCACCTGTTTTGGCTGTCAGGCACACATGTTGTCTATGACAGATGCTTTGTGCACACCCGTTGCACCTAGATGTTGTTTTGTGCACATGTTTAGCGCATATATGGATTTTGATTTCCGTGCGCGTCAGACGCACAGGGTGGTGTTATGTGCATTTTTGGAATTTATTCCTTTTGGAGCAGTACATTTTTATGATGTGGGATATTTGCTTTCATACTGAGCAGGACTAGTCAGTGGACAGTGCCTGGATATATTTTGCATGCATCGATAGTTATCGAAGGGATTTCCGAAAAGCGAGCTATAGTCTCAGTATATACCTACGTGTCCGATATGACACAAAACGTTTTAAAAACAAGGAAACCCTTCTGATTATTTTCAAAATGGTGGAACGTGCTTATTAAACAAAGGATATATATACACATATATAGTTATTTTCTTATGAGAAACGTCCGCCACTGTGCAGTGTTACGCGCATCGCACAGCGACTTAAAAAGATTTGGCATACAGATGCATCAGCTAATTACATGTATAGATTGGGTGTCTACATGTATAGTCTTGGTCCATATCATATTGATTTTGTATTGGATTTGACATTGTGTCGTTACCATAACTCCGATGATTGCGGATGCTTGATGGAGTGTTGCTTTTGAGTTATCTGCTCAGTACTCATGCGCATGCATTGCGCTATGATGTTTTATGTATAGATGATTTCGGAGCCCCGATGACTTGGAATTTGTATTGAAATATTTTAGTATTTGGGGGTTTAAATTTAAATTCGGGGACCGAATTTCTTTAAGGGGGGTAGATTGTAACGTCTTCAAAATAATAAAATATGATTTTTGGGAAATTTTATAATTTAATATTATTTTAATGAATATTTTAATATTCTGGTATAATTAAATACAGATAAATGGGGAAAAATTATGGAAAATTCTAAAATAAGGTATTTTAAGGAATTGCCTCGTTTTCTGTGCATGCCCCCATTTCCTCTAGTTTTCACCCTGAGTATGTCTAGTTTTGACTGATTCCATCTAGGGTGAAATCTGGGTTGATTTTCCTATGTTGGTGTATAATTTGGGACTTGTTTTAGCATGGATTTTGGTATTTGGTGATTCATTCCTGTCGGGTGGCGTTTGGACGTCAACGACAAGTGGATTTTGATTGTGTTTACATGCGAGTCGATAGGTTTTTACCTATGCGGGTAGCGTGTGCTATTTTGGTTTCCGATGTGATTTTCATGTGCTTTAGCATTGTGATATACTTGTAGGTACCCCGCGTGATGTTGAGGCAAAGGAGGTGAAGATAGCGACATCGGCTTTGGCACACGAGAAGCAAGGTGAGTAGATTATATCTACAGGAGGAAGTCGGGTGGATGGCGTATAGCACCCCCGCAGTCCGTAGATAGATTATTATGTAGTTATCGTGATATTAGGTGTATTATGGATAGTACAGGGTTAGAAGTGACTAGTGCAGTTCATAGTTGCGAACCCTAGGATAGAATTACACCTATACACACACCCTTGCTTATCACTTGTACTTGCACTATGATTGATGATATGTGATGACTTTGGAGATGAGTCGATGATGTGGGCTTGGTGCCCTGGGATCGGTGATTTGATACGATTCATATGTGGGATATGACTTGTGATTCTTGCGGGCTTGGGATATGTGTTTACCCCCGCATGCATACTTTACTGATGTTACCGTTTTGTACTAGACATAGAGTAGTACTCCAGACTATATGTTCTGATGATGGTGATATCTGTTATGTGATGAGACAGTGAGATGTTGACCCCTACCCAGCTTTTGGGGATGCCGTACGACGATTTACCGTACGTGCCGATATTGATGATAGATCCGCACTCATAACTCGAGGATATCTTATGATTTGACATTGAGGCGAGATCACCGACTATATATCTTTATATATATACCGACTCAGATTTAGGTGGTTTCCACACCTACCCCTCCTGTTTGACCTGATACTTAGGTGTAGTTGCATAGTAGATACTTCACTGTGGTGTTGACTACTAGATTTCTGCATCTTCATGCTATTCGCATTGCTGGCATATGTTCATTGCTATATTATTATCATGCTGTTAGGACACCAGCACCATTATCGATGATGCGTATGTTCCACGTACACTATTTGCCGGCTCACACACTTCATCATCGATAATTGCCATGCCACTACACTGTAGTACTATTGCATTCATGAGATGATTCTTCCTTCGACATATGCACATTACTATTCCATGTTGCATGATTTCCGATATGATTACTGTTCTTTACATGTCGCATACGTCATGGATTGACTGCATAGCACATCGCATTGGATTTACTTCCTGATGTTGGATTTTCATGTGATTTCTGGTTTTTGAGGACCGTGGGGTTATTTAAGAAAAGAGGCACTTTTATGAAAACCCGGTACCTCGTGATATGATATTTCGGTGCGTCCACCACGCTTTTTCTCGGTGCTGAGACGTGTGCTTGAAACCCGATTCGAGGAGGTGATGATCCGTTTGCGGGTTCGTGGTAGGCCCGGTATGGTTCCCCTCGGCGAGATTATCGATGGGTTTGCCGATTGAGCCTGGAGGCGGGCGAGTACCTACCGGTGATTGTATTTGAGCTCGGCGGATATCTGGAGGATACCGGCCGCAGTCGAGAGATGGGCTGACCCGTACTGCCGGGGGCCGAGGGCCGATACCGCAGACGGAGCCCAGAGATGGACATGGGTTGACTCGTACTGCCGGGGGCCGAGGGCCGATACCGCCGACGGAGCCCCATATGGATGAGGATTTACGTGTCGATGCTAGGCACGGGTTTTCCTGATGTTTTTCCATGATATTGTTTATATCCTCATACTTGCATACTTGATGCTTATCGTCAGTGGGTGACGAGTGGACGGGTTCCACATACTTACAGACATGGATTATATACAGACTTGGATCATATACAGACTGGTTTTACATTGATCATACTTTATTTGTATATATAACAGGGTATGAGGGCGCTGTTATATATACCCTTACACCAATATTAGTGGTATGGGACGCTAATATATGTGTATTGATATCATTGATATTTCTTCATGGTTACTTCATGCAGACATACCTTACACTGATGACATGTGATTACCTGAGTACCTGGCACTACATACATGATACACTCAGATGTACTCTAGTGGATTATATTATTGATCGTTGACTTAGGTTTATGTCTTGCTTTCGGTTTCTGCTTGTAGATGTTTCTATTCACGAGTTGGCAACTCACCCCCGTTGTGCCACAGTTCTTGCAGGTTCTGCCGTACAGGTTCTATTGCGGCATTTCTAGCACACTTTCTTCTTGCGGGTGACTTGCTTTGGTAGGTGGATTCTTTCGCATCAAGAACCACCATTGTATTTATTTATTTCATTGTATCTAGAATTTCCATCAACCAAAACTTGTATTGTTTCAGACCTAGACTAGTGATGTATTATTTCGACCTTAGAGTCGCGCTTAGTAGTATTGCGTTTTTTTCTTATTGCTTTTGAGTTTTCTTTGGATTTGATCCTCGCCACTAGGCGTTGTATATTATTGCTGCATATGTGGTTGTGACCGTCGATTGACGAAGAGCTAGCTCCCGCTTGGGGATGCCATTATCATTGCATACATATTGTTATACTTGTTGTACCCCATTCGGGGCCAGTTTTTCAAAAGAAACTCTGCCGAAATTTTTAGAAAAGACTTTATTGTTTTCAAAACGTACCTTCGGCTTAGTTATTTAAAAACCTTGATTTCAAACCTGTATTTCTTCACTTCTTTAAACCAGTTTTCTTTACTTATTCTCAAAAATGGTTTTAGATTTCTGGGCTTTTGGCTTACTTGGATCAGATGGAGTCCTATAGGCTTCATATGGTTCAAGGGCCAGTCACGTGCTCTTTCGGGTCGTGACACTTTCCAAGCTCTGCATCCCTTCTGCCAATGCCCTTTACCGTGACAATAAGAACAACCCTCCTTCCCTACCGTTGACCCCGAAACTTTTGCCCTTCCCTTTCCTTCTACCTTACTGACACCGCCTATCGGCTTTGTGGAGGTCTTCTTCTACTCACCCTTGGCTTTCGCCTTGGATCCATAAGAGGAATATTCCCCAATAAGTAGAGCGGGTGTCACCCTGGTTTCCTTCAGTGTGTCCTCAACTGGAAGTATAACTTTCTTCCCCTGGCGTAAGTAGAAGGCAGGGACTGTAGAATCAAGTCAGTACATGACCCGTTCTCCAACGTGGTCTCCAGGTCCTGTGAGCTTTTTAATATAGCTAATCATTGTAGGGACGTGGTCCCCTACAGATGACCCGATAGCCAACCTCACTTGAAGCAATTCCTTCGAGGTCTCATATCTTGCGATACGAGACCGCTCTCCATATAAATCTTTGTTATGGAGGAAGATGGAAACTAAGTCCATCTTCTCGTGCTGCCTCTGGTATACACCATCAACTGAGGCCAGCACGAGGCACTTGGCATTCACACTGTCTTTTTTCCTTGTCTTACGGATACCATCCGCGACGGTGGAAACTGGACATGGGACGGCGGGGCTTGAGTAGTAATGAGGTGGCCTAGCTTGTCATAGGTAATTGACATCTAGACAAACCTTTGATAGTCAATATAGTATAACTCAGTCATTTTAATATCTAACTATAACCTAATCTGGTCACCTGGTCGCTGCAATCAGGAGAGAGAGAAGAAAACACTCAGCATGATGCTCTTGTAAATTTAGACTGGTTTTTAATTTATCTAAACAGGATGGCTCCCACTGTTTCTCGAATCCTTCCTCAAACCATAAAAGAATAATTAGTCAGGATTAATCTCACCGTACAATACTTGCTAAACCTTTCAGGCAGGCTAGTGTCGGTAATTTTAAGGCGTTTTTACGACACTTTCGTGAAGTTCCTTAATTAAATAACCTCTTTTCCCTGGAGGCGTAGCCCCACTAACACTGTTCTAGACACCTACTTGGTTTATAGCATTGATCGTTAAGTGAAAAATCTCCCGAGGAGTAGCGGATACTCACAGTAGGATCGGGATCCAAATATCATTGTGTGATAATCCTGAAGGAATCCTACCAACATTATCACACTCTAAATGGTATGCAGCACTAGCTACTTTCAATTTCTTTAGAAACTCCCAATATGGATTTTTGCCTCATGCTCTTTTGACCTTGACGAAGGCCAACATATTATAAGTCACATGTTAAGTTCTACCCGTCATTTCCCAGGTTAATTTGAACCCACCCGTATATACCCTTGACGAAGGCCAAAATAGTAGTACGACTGTCCAAAACTAATGCATCTATGTATGCTATAGATGAATATCCAGCAGCTACCAATCACTATGCCTTGGCGTAGGTCAAAATACATAGCTTGAATAATACTGAATATTCAAAATACATAGCTTGAATACTACCGAATATTCAACTGAAATGACGGAAGGCTACGAATGGTTTTGGGGAAACCGTGAACGTAGTGAACTTGATATAATCGAAGGAACATGATAGCTTTTAAATGGAGTGGTTTAAGCTCCGTATTTAAAAGTCTCCTGTTTTGAAAAAACCGAGTGGTTTTGAAATTTGTTACAACGATTCAGCTTTGGTTTGTTTACTTTGCATTAATGTAATGCAGTCCCATCATTTCACGTATCATCACAGAAAAAGACGAAAATACAACGCCCACTTATGCCATCTGCATTCGCCACTTGGCCCCGTTTAACACCGTTAGGTTACTTAACTGACGACAGAGCATGGGCTGGACTAGCGCGGATGCAAAACATAAGCAACATCTACTATATAGCATATATATAATAAACATTCGTCTGACGCAATAATAGGCATTACAGATCACAGTTGAACATATTAAATATACTAGGAATTCTGCATTTCGTTTAAGCCTGTAACGAAAGACGGATTCCACGGTCATGATGAATAGCCAAACCCCGCCCCAGACCCTTATGGGTGAGGAAAACTACCCGCCAAATACCCGAAGCGAAGCAACCCCCTCAGTAAAATGAGAAGGCCACTCAACACTTCAATGTACCTGGTAGTTTGTGCACCCCACCTTGGGTCAATCCTAAGAGCAGAAAACGGTAAAAGAAAATATTACAACAGTGGCAACAACCTCAACCCGGATGTGCCCCGCAAAAGAATATTACATCACTTTACAATTTACATCGAATGAAAGAATGAAAACCATCATCTCATATCCCCCGGCTATTCATCCATGATGATACAATAAGTTCATATACAGAAACCAATATCACAGATGACTGATATGTGCAACCCCCACTTATCGACGTATAGCGATCAGCGGACGTTCAACACATATATCACCACACAGATAAAACCCGATTAGAAAATAAGTTAGAATTTCGATCGAAAACTATTTTCCGTGTCTACCCCAAGTGCAAACCAGCACTCAGAAACATCCTGGGTAGAAACCAAATATACCAGAGAACAATACACCCATCATAAGAAACACAGAAGAAAAACGAGCTAACTGGGCGACAAATCGGTCACGGAACGGCAGCAAATCGCACCGATTCGCCGCGGTTCCGCATTGGTATTACCTAGTTAGGGGCTCGTTTTTCTGCACAGTTCTTAGAATTCCCTGCTTCTATTTTTCATGCCTCAGAAATAATATTTATTGCAGTTTTAAAATTCGACAGAAACCAAAGGGATCGGGTGTATAGTTTTTGAGTTTTCCGACGATCGAAGTTCTAATAACTTGTTAAAAAGCTAGTAAAGGTTTAGTTAGGCTCTGATACCACTGTAACTCGATGTCGCGCACCCCGCGTGTCCGCGGGGACGCGGAATATTCAAAAAACTATTTTCAAATGCTCGCAACACCGACTTGAACTCCAGGATCGATACTAAACCCTAACTAGCTAACAGGTAAGAGGTTAACTACTCGGAAAGAAGTGTTATACCTCACGATACCAAACCCTAACTAGCTCCAAGGATCGAAACGGATCGGGCAACCTCTACGGCCTACTCAAGTCAAAGACGATCCACCAGAGAGTCTATAGTCCGAGCTCCTACCTTAAATCCGAGGTAACTACGGCTCTAGTTCGCTAAACTAGAAGTCCTAGGTGGTATAGAGTGAGAAGATAGAGTAGTTTTTCTCTTGGAACCCTAGGATTCTCAACACATGAGAGGTCTAGGGTTTTGATGAAGAAGAAGGTCATTTAAGGAAACGAAATAGGAGAAGCATGAACAAAAGAATGGGCTTGGCTTATTTGTGATGAATAATGCATCCATATAAAATATCTAGCATCCAAGATAAATATCTAGCATGCTTGATCAAAATATCTAGCATGCTTGATCAAAATATCTAGCATCCAAGATAATTATCTAGCATGCTTGATCAAAATATCTAGCAAGCATAATGATCACAAGATGAGTCAAGCAATGAGTCATACCATGAGTCATGGCTAAAGTTTTGTCAAACCTCCACCTCATTTCCTCCACCCAATTTAGTTTAATCCATAAAGAATTAAAACCGTAATTGGTAGTTACATTCTATAAGCTTTCCCGAGGAATTACAAGAATGCCCCTTATCCGTATATACATACCCGGATCCGCATTCCGAAGAATACAAATACAAAGAGACAAAAATAATCCATCGATATAATACTAGGATCCGGCTTAAACTAAAGCCCACAAGTATTATCTGCCTGATCATCATATGTTCACAAGTACACGTAAGTGATCGAAGCCCTGCCGTAAAACCATACGGCCTCTACACCTTTTGCCCGGTGCAGGGAAACCCTCTGTGTGGGACACTAAAGATTCAACACTACGCTGGCAGTGGGTTTAACCACATGCCGCAAGCGATACTATCTACACGTAACGGCTACCCAGGTTTGTGTCGACAAGAAGGCCGATGAGCTAACTCATCCGAACTCCTACTGAGCCTATCTGTGACAATCTTCCTACAGTCCAGTCTGTTTGTCTAAGAGTATTGCATATCAGGCCTAGGGGGAGGAAATTGTCAGACCCCTAATAGCACAATAAGTCATGTCGGATTATAGCCCAAAACACCCTGAGAAACTACTGGAGTACCTACCAGTAAATCTCGCTTGCCCTGGCCAAGGACTTTGTGTAATGACCTTCCGAACACAGCGCGATATCAACCCCTAAATACCGGGAGAGATGAATCCTATCTAACCGCCACTGCCTCTAAGTGCTTCGGAACTACACCTAACTACTACCTGTTTGCACGACTCCTTTGAGCCGTGGTAGGGTTGTAATCAAAGAACAGTGGGAACACACTCGAGGAAAAGTAGCAGTGTCAAGTCGACGGACTAAGCTGTACTCATTTCACGTGGGAACTGCCACCCGACGATAGGTATAATACCCACCAGCAGTTCCCAACAAGTGATGTTCGGTGTACTTATAACCCAATGTGCACCTGTATACTATCTCCAGTACGAAGTACTAATGGCTGTAGGACAGACCATCTTCCCTGTTGGGATGAGAAGCGTGTACACTAGTCTACTCTGAAATATCGATGCCCCATCTCGATAATCCTATGACTAGGGACCTGTATAGGATGTGCTTATAGATTACGCAGCCCCCACTAGTGTGACTGCCATCCCAATGCTGGTAATCAAGCAAAGTTCCTAAGGGCTCCACCAATATGTGTTGGATATAGTGCCCTTAGAGTCAATTATTGGACCATAGGCGGGTGATTGCAATAATTGAGGGAGGACCTATGCCGGTAGGACAGTCTTACTCGAGATGATAGTATGCTATCTGGTTTATCTTTATCATCGTGTATTGCTTCAGGTGACCTTACAGGTCTCTATTGCACGTTGATAGAGCCCTTAGGATTCTTGCTTGACTGCCAGCAGTATGATGGCGATCATATACGTGTGAGCTGGGGTTTATAAGCACATCCTTAAAGTGGTCCCTAGTCGTGGGAGTTTCGAGACTGGGCATCGATACTCCATTAGTAGACTAGTGTATACAGTCGAGACCCCGACGAGGGGTGGTGGCCGGTCTCACAAGCCATTAGTGTCAGTTGGTTCACCTAAGTTGTATACTGGTGCTCATTGGGTTATGAGTACACCGGACAGGAATCGCCGGGAACATACTGTAGGGTGTTTTGGGGTTAATGAAAGGGGTTCTTCTTCTTCCTCCTGTTGCTTGCTGGATCTTGAAGATCAAGAGATGTGAAATCTCAAAATCTCTCCTTTTTGAGATCTGATGGGAGATCTGAGCTCCCCTTTATGGGTTTTGTGGTGGAAAACAACTTGGTTTTTGAAGAGAAAGAGTAAAACTCTTGATTTAATTCAAAAGAAAGAAGAAGGTTTTGGAACCTTGAAGAAGAAGGAGGCATAAAAGATCTCAGATCTAAAAATTTTGTGGAGAGAATGAAAGGTATATTTTTTATTCATCATCATTTTGCCTTATATAGGCTTACATATTTACATATAGCCCCTTGGGATTTACAAAAATGGCATTTTTGCCTATCACATGGCTCATGTACCATTTCATTTTTGCACATAAGCCATGGGCTTACAAAAAATTGGTTTTATGCCCATTTTGTATACATTCATGCTTAAAAAATTACATGAAAAAATTATTTATTACATGATCTATATTTTAGCATGGAGGAGGCTGGCCGCGGGCTCGACTTGGGCATAGGCCCGCTTGGCCTGGGCTTGGGCCCGCCTGGCTTGGGGTTGACCTTGACTTTGACTCGGTCAACGGGGGTGTAAATTTTTACCCCAACAAAGTGCCCCCCATCAATAAATGCACACCGCACATTTAAGTTGTGTGCATGAAATTGATGGATCTTGAAGCTGAACTTCGAGGTGGAACATCATTCCGGAGGCGAAGCATCATCCCGGGGAGCATGATTCCCGAGGATCGGAGCATCATTCCGATTCGCGGAGCATAATTCCAACGTCAGAGCATCATTCCGAAGCGTGGAGAATAATTCCAGGGTCGGAGCATCATTCCGATTTGCGGAGCATAATTCCAAGGGATCGGAGCATCGTTCCGATGGGCGGAGCATAATTCCAGAGATCGGAGCATCATTCCGATGATCGGAGCATGATTTCAGGATTCAGAGCATCATTCCGAAGCGCGGAACATAATTCCAGGGTCGGAGCATCATTCCGATTTGCGGAGCATAATTCCAGGGGATCGGAGCATCGTTCCGATGGGCGGAGCATAATTCCAGAGATCGGAGCATCATTCCGATGATCGGAGCATGATTCCAGGATTCAGAGCATCATTCCGAAGCGCGGAGCATAATTCCAGGGTCGGAGCATCATTCCGATTTGCGGAGCATAATTCCAGGGGATCGGAGCATCGTTCCGATGGGCGTAGCTTAATTCCAGAGATCGAAGCATCATTCCGATGATCGGAGCATGATTCCAGGATTCAGAGCATCATTCCGAAGCGCGGAGCATAATTCCAGGGTCGGAGCATCATTCCGATTTGCGGAGCATAATTCCAAGGGATCGGAGCATCGTTCCGATGGGCGGAGCATAATTCCAGAGATCGGAGCATCATTCCGACGATCGGAGCATGATTGCAGGATTCAGAGCATCATTCCGAAGCGCGGAGCATAATTCCAGGGTCGGAGCATCATTCCGATTTGCGGAGCATAATTCCAAGGGATCGGAGCATCGTTCCGATGGGCGGAGCATAATTCCAGAGATCGGAGCCTCATTCCGACGATCGGAGCATGATTCCAGGATTCAGAGCATCATTCCGAAGCACGGAGCATAATTCCAGGGTCGGAGCATCATTCCGATTTGCGGAGCATAATTCTAGGGGATCGGAGCATCATTCCGAAGCGCGGAGCATAATTCCAGGGTCGGAGCATCATTCCGATTTGCGGAGCATAATTCCAGGGGATCGGAGCATCGTTCCGATGGGCGGAGCATAATTACAGAGATCGGAGCATCATTCCGATGATCGGAGCATGATTCCAGGATTCAGAGCATCATTCCGAAGCGCGGAGCATAATTCCAGGGTCGGAGCATCATTCCGATTTGCGGAGCATAATTCCAGGGGATCGGAGCTTCGTTCCGATGGGCGGAGCATAATTCCAGAGATCGGAGCATCTTTCAGATAGACGGAGCATAATTACAGAGATCGGAGCATCATTCCGATGATCGGAGCATGATTCCAGGATTCAGAGCATCATTCCGAAGCGTGGAGCATAATTCCAGGGTCGGAGCATCATTCCGATTTGCGGAGCATAATTCCAGGGGATCGGAGCTTCGTTCCGATGGGCGGAGCATAATTCCAGAGATCGGAGCATCTTTCAGATAGACGGAGCATAATTCCAGACATCGGAGCATCATTCCGATGGGAGGAGCATCATTCCGATGGGCGGAGCATGATTCCAGGATTCGGAGCATCATTCCGAAGGGCGGAGCATAATTCCAGAGATCGGAGCATCATTCCGAAGGGCGGCAGATATTCTGACCGAAGCATAATTTCTATGCAGAGTTTGATTCCCAGGGGAAGCATAATTCCGACGGGGAAGGCATATACTCCGAAGCGAAGCATGATTTCGACACGGGGTACATTCTGAGACGGAGCATGATTCCGGCGCAGAGCTTGTTGGTTGACTTTATCCCGAGGCGAAACATAATTTCGACAGGGAAGGTAGATATCCCGAGGCGAAGCATGATTTCGATACGCGGTAAATTCTGGGACGGAGGATGATTCCGCCGTAGAGGTTGTTGGTTTGATTTGATTTGGGTTGACATCAGCATCACTATACTGGAATATGGTACCAGAAGCGAATCATCATTTGTCATGAGAGGATTTGGGAATTGGTTTTTTTTTTTTTTTGGCATCAGGATCGCTACACTGGAATATGGTACCAGGAGCAAATCATCATTTGCGTTTGCTTATTAAGAAACGATGGCTTAGGAGACAGGTTTTAGGTCCCTATCGCCTAAGACTTTTCAACTTTGTGAGCCGTAAGGGTCTCACAAAGCATTTTCTCCCTACAGGTCGTAAGGATCCCGTAAGTGTATTTTCTCCTTGGGAGTCGTGGAGACTCCAAAGTGTGTCGCTCCTTTGTGAGTCGTAAGGATCTCACGCGGGAATTTTCTCCTCACAAAGTCGAGAGGACCTTGTGAGTGCATTTCATCTCTTTCTCACGAGTTTGCGCCCTTTCGGGTTTTCACAAACTCGCCGGTAGTCCTGCTGTTTTTACTCACGGAGCCCTTTCGGGTTTTCATCCGTGCCCATCTTGCTTGTGGACATACCCATTTTTTTTATTTTATTATTATTTTTTTTTTGGAGAGATTGGGATTTTTTTACGCCCGTGGATTGTATACGGTTTTGCAGGATGTATGATCCAGACCGTAGGGCCGGAAAAATTTCAGGATTTTGTTGGCGTCTGCATCGCTGCACTGGAATATGGTACCAGGAGCGACTCATCATCGTTGTAGCTTTATTTTTAGTATGTATATTGATTGAGTTCGCATGAACGCTTAACCCAAAATATGGGAGGAGAGATTGGTCCCACCGGGCGTGCCAGAATCTGTAGGGTGTTTTGGGGTTAATGAAAGGGGTTCTTCTTCTTCCTCCTGTTGCTTGCTGGATCTTGAAGATCAACAGATGTGAAATCTCAAAATCTCTCCTTTTTGAGATCTGAGCTCCCCTTTATTGGTTTTGTGGTGGAAAACTACTTAGTTTTTGAAGAGAAAGAGTAAAACTCTTGATTTAATTCAAAAGAAAGAAGAAGGTTTTGGAACCTTGAAGAAGAAGGAGGCATAAATGATCTCAGATCTAAAAATTTTGTGGAGAGAATGAAAGGTATATTTTTTATTCATCATCATTTTGCCTTATATAGGCTTACATATTTACATATAGCCCCTTGGGCTTTACAAAAATGGCATTTTTGCCTATCGCATGGCTCATGTGCCATTTCATTTTTGCACATAAGCCATGGGCTTACAAAAAATTGGCTTTATGCCCATTTTGCATACATTCATGTTTAAAAAATTACATGAAAAAATTATTTATTACATGATCTATATTTTAGCATGGAGGAGGCTGGCCGCGGGCTCGACTTGGGCATGGGCCCGCTTGGTCTGGGCTTGGGCCCGCCTGGCTTGGGGTTGACCTTGTCTTTGACTCGGTCAACGGGGGTGGAAATTTTTACCCCAACACATACTAGTTGGTATTGTACCTGACGTCAGATAGAAGTTCCCTGGTGACATGTGTACAGATTAGTTCATCGACCTGAGATCATCAGTTGTCTCGTGTGAGTTCCCACTGTGCTTTGATTACTACCCTACTGTTGGAGATAGTGCCCACAGAGTCAATTATTGGATCACAGGCACGTGATTGAAATGATTGAGGGAGGATCTATTCCAGGAGGACAGTCTTACTCAAGATGATAGTATGCTATCTGGTTTACCTTTATCATCGTGTACTGCTTTAGGTGACCTTACAGGTCACTATTGCACGTTGATAGAGCCCCTAGGATTCTTGCTTGACCACCAGCAGTATGAGGGCGATCATATACGTGGGAGCTGGTAGTCTATAAGCACATCCTTAAAAGGTCCCTAGTCGTGGGAGTTTCGAGACAGGGCATCGATACTCCAGAGTAGACTAGTGTATACAGTCGAGACCCCGACGAGGGGCGGTGGCCGGTCTCACAAGCCACTGGTGTCAGTTGGTTCACCTAAGATGTATACAGGTGCTCATTGGGTTATGAGTACACCGGACAGGACTCGCCGGGAACATGCTAGTTGGTCTTATACCTGACGTCAGATAGCAGTTCCCTGGTGACATGTGTACAGGTTAGTTTATCGACCTGGGGATCGTCATTTGTCTCGTGTGAGTTCCCACTGTACTTTGATTACTACCCTACCACCCTCAAAGGAGACGTGCAAACAGGTTTTAGTTGGGTACAGTCCCGAGCCACGTGGAGGCAGTGAGCGGATCTTCAGGGGTTCATCTCTCCCGGTATTCGGGGTGAGGTCGCGCTGTGTCTAGGAGAGCCATTACACGAAGCCCTCGGCCGAGGCAGGAGATTTACTGGTAGGTATTCCAGTAGTATCTCAGGGTGTTCTGGGCTACACTCCGACACGACTAGTACCGCTTTTGGGGGTCTGACTTTTACAAACCCCCTAGGCCCGCCATGCGATGCTCATAGACGAACGGACCGAACTGTACGGATATTGTCACTGACAGGCTCAGTAGGGTGTCAGGATGGGTTCGCTCATCGATGTCCCTTTTGGTCAATACCTAGTAGCCCGTTACGTATTGGCTTATACCTCTGACGTTCTAGTGGTTAAATCCACAACCAAAGTGTTGACGAGTCTTTAGAGCCCCCCACATTCAGTTACTCAAGTTTCGGGAGAAACGCTGTAGAGGCCGTATGGAGATATGGCAAGGTCCGATCAGATACGTGCGGTATTGCACGGATCAGGATCAGACAGTTTGTACTACAGGTCGTATGGATATATGGCAGGGTTCGATCAGATACGTGCGGTATTGCACGGATCAGGATCGAACGGATATTACTGGCCGGCAATGGTTTAAGCCGGATCCTAGTATAGTACAGTGTAGATTTTGTCTCATTGCATTTGTATTTCGGTCGGAATACAGATGCGGGTGTGTATACACAGTATCGGGGTTTTCCTGTAATTTATTACGGGACCAGTTTTCTGGAGTTGCCAGTTTGCTTTCCGTTTTGGCCATTTTCATTTGTATCTTTCAATGGCTGAAGATTGGTGGAGGAGGGCTTATTTGCATTTGTACAAATTTGCATTTATGGAGGGTGTTAGTTGCATTTTGTTGTATCATGATTATTCCTCCACCATTTGAATTCTTCTTGTCATCATGGTTTGACTTGTGGAAAGATGATGGTTGTTTTGGAGTGTGGGTTTTTGGTTGTGATCATTGGATTCTCTCATCATCACTTGCTTGCATCATTGCATTCCACCCACCCCTTGACTTTGCTTTCTCTTCCCCACCAAAAAGAGGCCGGCCACACATTATGGGAGAGAGGGATTTTTTCATTGGAGATGGGAAAATTGTTCATCACATTTTTCCTTTTGCTTGCTACAAAATCACTCATCTCCACTATATCATTTCCTCCACCAAATGGCAACCTCCATAACCCCAAAGTGAGACATGAGCAATACACATTCTACAGCAAATCTTGGGCACGTCGACTCGCCAGCTTCGTGCCCGAGTTGCCTCGGTATAGAGGTGGGAGACCGTAAAAGAACCAGGCGACGTGGTGCCCTTTCCGGCGAGGAAGTGGAGACGGGACATTCCGGGGGAGATCGGGACGAAGGCGAGAAGACCGGACGACTCGAATCACTCGGTATATCTCTCTTCCCCATCTTGTAGTTAGCTAGGACTAGTTTAATGGCACGATCCGGGTTTTAGTGCGCGGTGGTGCCGGTTTGAAAAATTAAAGTTAACCATCGCTTCCGCATTTGGCCTCGGGATGGAGACCGGGGCGCCGCCGTGCACTTACAGTGGTATCAGAGCCTCGCCATTAACATAGTCTAGCTTTGTCTAATGTGTTTTACACTTCCGATCGAACAAATGTTCCGAAAACCCAATAACACATGCATTAGTTTTCTGTTGATTTTTTTCCGGCTCGAAATTTTTTTCAGGTTGTTGAATAGTGATGTACTGGAAGTTATAAGCATTCTGTAGAAATTCGATACAGTAAGTCGACAATGGGAGCGCGGAACCGCGGCCAAACCCCCTTTGGGCCGCGGTTCCGCCGCACATTGATGTCCTTGCCGTATCAAATTTCTGCAGTTGCTTTCTGGGTTGAAAATAGGGTTTTTGGAATATTAATTTTGGGCCCAGAATTTCTTGTTGTGCTACAGTAGTACTTGGGGCCCACTTGTTAAAATTTGATCGATCGGATATTTTAAGCACATTAGTTCACAGTATTTACATTATATCTGCGACCGTGAATGTCACTTGATCGGTAGATCCTGTCTAACTGCTATAGCCCAGTTAGACGGATTTGCGAACGTGACTTTCACGTTGATGTTCTGTGTATTGCTGTGATGTTGCGGATCGGTCGTGGAGGATAGCCTGGATGCAATGCTAGTACAGTTTTGGTTTTATTATGTACATTTGATATTGCAGGGCGAGCGTCCGACATGTGGACTGCCGTCACCGCCTGATTGTATTATTATTTTGGGGCACGACCAGGTTGCGGTCGATGTACCCGTTGTATGTATATTTTACTTTCTGTACTAGGATTACCCCAAAGAGGGGTGCACGGATTGCCGGGTTCTAGAGGGCAACGGGCCCGCATCTCATGGCATTGAGACGGAGGGGGCTTCACTCTAGGATTGGCAGGCTATTCGCCGCACTCGTAGGGGGTACTGGTTGAACTAGGAGGGGTGCCCAAGTTACCGGATTCCGTGAAGTGTTGGGTGGTCCATTCACGTTGCTGAAGGGGGCTGCCTCGCTTCAGGTTTTGGCGGGTAACTTGCCGCGCCCGTAGGGGTCTATGATTTCATTGCACAGGCTATCCACACGACCAGGAGAACGTCGGGTTTCAGTAGTGGCTCTGTGAAACCCGGGGATCCCACTTATCTGTATTGTTCTGTGATGTTGTACATTTCTGTGATGTTGCATTTTATCACGCCTTGAGCGAATTATAATATATTGGTATATATATTAGTAGATGTTTTATATGTTTTGCATCCGCGCTAGTCCAGTCCCCGCTCTGTCGTTAGTTGGCTAACCTAACGGGTAATGACGGGAGCTAGTGGCGAATGCGGATGGCATATACATACATCAGTATATTTTCGTTCTTTTTGGTGTGATCAATTGATGGGACTGCATTGATTCGGATCAATGCAAGTTAAAAACAAACCTAATCTGATGTTGTTGGAACACTTTTCAAAAAGCTGTTATTGCAAGGACGTTCTCTTTTGTTTTGCATCGTGGTATTCAGTTGGAATATCTTGCTCCTCAGTCGACGAGGCAAGGGCCGAGATCCCTTCACCGGGAGTGACCCCTTGGACAAAAGTTTGCGTCATGGCAATAACTTCACTATAGCCGATTACTTTTGCTTTGCATCGTGGTATTCAGTTGGAATATCCTGCACCTCATTCTACGGGGAAAGAGCCGAGATCCCTTCACCGGGAGTGACCTCTTTAGCAATGGTTTTCGTCACTATATTTTCAAAAAGCTATCCAGTTCCTTCAACGATATCAAGTTCATTACGTTAAAGGTTTTCGCCAGAAACCATTCGTAACCCTCCATCGTTTCAGACGGGTAGCACGTAGTATTCATGCTATGTTTGTTGACCTTCGTCAAGGCATAGTGAATGGTAGCTACTTGTTACCTTTCTGCTGCATAGATAGATGCGTTGGTTTGGGACAGTCGTATAGCCTTGTTGACCTTCATCAAGGGCTTATACGGGTGGGTTCAAATTAACCTGGACAATGACGGGTAGAACTTGACATGTGACTTATGATTTGTTGACCTTCGTCAAGGTCATAAGAGCATGGGGTAAAAATCCACATCGGGAATTTGTAAAGAAACTGAAACTTGCCAGATATGCGCATACCTTCTGGAGTGTGATGACGTGAGCGGATTCCGTCACGTTATCATGCGATGATAGTTGGATCCCGATTCCCACTGATGAGTTAGTTTACTCCCAGGTGACCCCGACAAATTCTTCTTTCAGGTTTGGAGGAGAATTTGACGGCACAGTGGGAGGTTTCCAGATTAGATAAGTTGGTAACCATTCTGATCTAGGCTAGAGTGCACGCTGAGTGTTTCTTTTTCTCTCTCTCTTTGGCAGCGACCATTGACCCGACCCTAAGACTATGACTCAGTGACCAAAATTAACCGAACCTTCTTAAACACCGACTTTTGGATTGTCAGAGTTGCAAACCTCATTGCCACTCCTACTTTTACCCTTTTCTTCAGGACACCCCGTATTACTACGAACGTCCACTACCATTGGACAAAACCATCGTATGGTAATATATGAACTCGAAGGAATTTGTTCGAGGATGGTTTCCGGTTCTGGAGAAAACGAATAGGACTATTCAGTTGTCTTTTCCTTTTACCTTCTCTCAGGTTACGAGTGCTCCTTGGTTTAGGAGATAGTACACCTATTACGCAAATTGGATAGTCTTCTTCCAAACCTTAGGCTGGTGCCGAACGGTGGGGAATGAAGAAAACCAATTAGCATAACAATGGTGTGCAGAAGGTATTAAGTAAAGACATAACAAGGGATTAGTATGAGGGCAAAGTAAATTGCGACTGCTATTCACGACCAAACCAAGTATTTCTTCGCCAATCCTAAATCACCTTTGTATTTCTCCAGAACACTCTGTATCACTACGAAGATCCACAGTTTATTGGATACTCCATCGTATGGTTATATACGAACTCGAAAGGAACATGTTCCAGTTCGGGGATGGATTCTGGTTCAGGAGAAATAGGAATAAGGTTTATTCGGTTGTCTTTTATCTTCACCTTCTCTCATTACGAGTGCTCCTAGGATTAGGACGGTACACCCATTATGCTTATTGGATAGTCTTCTTCCAAACCATAGGCTGGTGTCGAACGGTAGGGAAGGAAGAAAACCATTTGGCCTAAAGGGGTGTACAGAAAGTAATGACTAAAGACATAGAAAGGGATTTAGAAAGATGGCAAAGAATTACACGGTTACAGTTATGAATCTGGATAATGGAAGAGGCATTTCTAGGAATACCAGGATACCCATACGAAACATTTCAATGTTTCAGTTTCACTGTGTACTGTTAAAGGAAAACTGATTTCCCAATTAAGACACTTGCTCCAGGGTATGTATTTACCAGGTATGATTCTCACATTTGTATGGTTTTACAGATGATGAGTAGGAGTAAGTTATTGGAAATTGGGTGATCATCCTCATTATATCGGGATTCATTGTAATCGGTGATATTTGAGGAAGTCACCTGGGTTGTTTGCCGGTCGACAAATATTTGGTTTTGAATATCCGCTGTTATGCACCAATTTCAAATTGATATATATGTACGTCTATTTTCATAGAGTGAGATATACCTTTTTGAAATTATGTCTATGACATTTACCTATATCAGTGGATGGTTAGGTAAGGAGCATTAAACAACGGTGTAATTCTTCATAACCAAAGGTACAGTTTTCAACCTACGACACACAGGGATTGAGTTATCAGACTCAAGGGACTTATACATAGTATTGTATGTTGTCCAGGGTCCATCAGGATAGAGGGGTTGGTCCTCGTACTATATTCGATTTACTTATGACTTCTCTAGTTTTTAGACAGGTGTTTTGTGGAAACACAGGGTCCGAATTTTGAGAAGTTATAGGTATTTGAATAGAGTAGAGAACCAGGTGTAGCAAGTATCGGGATTCTTCAAAGAGATCGAAGATGTAGATACTTGTGTATGGTATTCTGTTGATAGTAATGGTTAAGAGAACTTGCTTCTCTTTCAGGTTACTCATAATTGGAAGCATTCCTAAGTTGAGTAACGCTGATAGGCCTCCTTCCATTTAGTTGACATGCACTGGAGACAGCTGCATGATTTGAATCTGGTTCAATTAAATCAGTGCCTCTGGTTCTATATTGGATATAGTACAGTTCATATCTTAACGATGTTAAGGTACAGGGAGTTGTCCGGCTTATGATTAAAACCAGACAATGGACAACTCAAGGCACGTTTCTGTAATGGTTGTTTGTGGGTTGACCCAGGCTATGACGAGGGTTGACTTTCTACCATCTGGAAGATCAATAGTGATATTGTTCTAGACTCGCCACAGTTTTAATAAAAATGGATTTTTTTTTCAGAAAACAGTAGTGGGAGTATGGTAGAACTGGAAGTGATTCCAGAACCACAAACGATTACTGAAGATTTGATAGGAACCTAAAGATTTAATCTGATTTGACATTCTATTGTCCACACCGCAGATACGGTGGCTAACCTCAGGCACCCGAGAGGTACTCCGGTAGCCTCAAGGACGGTGACAGGGAGGTTCTTGTTTACCCACACTTGCCATTGCTGGTGTTCCAGGCTGCGAGACCCGGCAGGAGGATGAGTATAGCGTCGTTCTGAAAACTGGCTTCAGAAGTGTACCTGTATATGACTCTGCCAGAGGGTTGTCATAGTCAGTGGGAGAAGCGAAAGCATTGGTGGACAGGTAGCTTATGTCTAATTATAGACTAAAGCAGATATAGCGGAGATAGATCATCAAATTCTGATGTGACAGTCATAGGTTTGACTTCATCAGAATAGGAGATGGATCTGTTGAGAAGGTAGTAGGGTGTGTTGTCATGGTATTTGGATGACATACATAGAGTAGGAAGTGATATTCCTATACAACGATCGGTTATACTTTGGTCGTCACACAGTGTTTCTCCACATGGGACTTGGACATTATATCAGACATTCTGGTTACTAGATCTATGGTTTTAGATTTAGATTTGGGTGGTTTCCCAATCAGGGTACTTAGACAGCATTCTAAGAGTATTTAGAATGGACGACTCCTGGCACGGTTGTGTACCTGCAGGTGATGGAGTCACCCTCTCTAATGGTGTCTTACAGACTAAAGAGGACAGGGATGTGCATGATTGGCATATCACTTGCTCAGGCAATTGAGTCAATCATGAGATGTCAAGTACCACACCAGATGTTGTTCTTGCAGTAGATGCAATAAGTTGACATTGATCCAATCCTGGAGAAACAGTCGGAAGCAGTTTTAGAACATAAGTGGATGTTCTAGGGATATTATAAAGACAGCCTCATTCGGGAGACAGTTATCATTCCAGGCTTCCAAGGTGACCTGGACAACAAGGAGGTTGTCAGAGTTATAGTTTTCCTTCTGACAAGGGGCAGTAATTTGGACAGGTGGTCCAAGGCAATACTGAGGGAGGCATGGCGCAGGATACTGATTAAGTTCAGTTGACGATACAGTCTAAGAAGTTTGGATTTGGAGTTCATTTATGAGCTAGGTCCCATCAGACATCCAGACACATTCTAAGACAGGTATTGCTCATTTCGGGAGATGGGTTTCTCCGCGAACTTGAGATATAGAGAGACATAGAAAGAGACATCAAGGCGGATCCACTCACTAAGGCTATTCCTCGAACGCAATATTTTCGCAAGCGAGCTTTGTGAGACTGACCAGTAGAGGAGTTGGGTGTTCGGTATCACACGGGCTGTGAGTATGCAACATCGCAATAATTAGCCTTGAGTGCAAGTGGGAGATTGTTGGAGATAGTGCCCTCAGAGTCAATTATTGGATCATAGGCACGTGATTGCAATGATTGAGGGAGGACCTATCCCAGGAGGACAGTCTTACTCAAGATGATAGTACGCTATCTGGTTTACCTTTATCATCGTGTACTTCTTTAGGTGACCTTACAGGTCACTATTGCACGTTGATAGAGCCCCTAGGATTCTTGCTTGACCACCAGCAGTATGAGGGCGATCATATACGTGGGAGATGGTAGTCTATAAGCACATCGTTAAAAGGTCCCTAGTCGTGGGAGTTTCGAGACAGGGCATCGATACTCCAGAGTAGACTAGTGTATACAGTCGAGACCCCGACGAGGGGCGGTGGCCAGTCTCACAAGAAACTGGTGTCAGTTGGTTCACCTAAGATGTATACAGGTGCTCATTGGGTTATGAGTACACCGGACAGGACTCGCCGGGAAAATGCTAGTTGGTCTTATACCTGACGTCAGATAGCAGTTCCCTGGTGACATGTGTACAGCTTAGTTCATCGACTTGGGGATCATCATTTGTCTCGTGTGAGTTCCCACTGTACTTTGATTACTACCCTACCACGCTCAAAGGAGACGTGCAAACAGGTTTTAGTTGGGTACAGTCCCGAGCCACATGGAGGCAGTGAGCGGATCTTCAGGGGTTCGTCTCTCCCGGTATTGCGGGTGAGGTCGCGCTGTGTCTAGGAGAGCCATTACACGAAGCCCTCGGCCGAGGCAGGAGATTTACTGGTAGGTATTCCAGTAGTATCTCAGGGTGTTCTGGGCTACACTCCGACACAACTTGCACCGCTTTTGGGGGTCTGACTTTTACCAACCCCATAGGCCTGCCATGCGATGCTCATAGACGAACGGACCGGACTGTATGGATATTGTCACTGACAGGCTCAGTAGGGTGTCAGGATGAGTTCGCTCATCGACGTCCCTTTTGGTCAATACCTGGTAGCCCGTTACGTATTGGCTTATACCTCTGACGTGCTAGTGGTTAAATCCACAACCAAGGTGTTGGCGAGTCCTTAGAGTCCCCCACATTCAGTTACTCAAGTTTCGGGCAAAACGCTGTAGAGGCCGTATGGAGATATGGCAAGGTCCGATCAGATACATGCGGTATTGCACGGATCAGGATCGGACAGTTTATACTACAGGCCGTATGGATATATGGCAGGATTCGATCAGATACGTGCGGTATTGCATGGATCAGGATCGAACGGATATTACTAGCCGACTTTGGTTTAAGCCGGATCCTAGTATAGTACAGTGTAGATTTTGTCTCATTGCATTTGTATTTCGGTCGGAATACAGATGCGGGTGGGTATACACAGTATCGGGGTTTTCCTGTAATTTATTACGGGACCAGTTTTCTGGAGTTGCCAGTTTGCTTTCAGTTTCGGCCATTTTCATTTGTATCTTTCAATGGCCGAAGATTGGTGGAGGAGGGCTTATTTGCATTTGTGCAAATAAGCATTTGTGGAGGGTGTTATTTGCATTTTGTTGTATCATGATTATTCCTCCACTGTTTGACTTCTTCTTGTCATCATGGTTTGACTTGTGGAAAGATGATGGTTGTTTTGGAGTGTGGGTTTTTGGTTGTGATCATTGGATTCTCTCATCATCACTTGCTTGCATCATTGCATTCCACCCACCCCTTGACTTTGCTTTCTCTTCCCCACCAAAAAGAGGCTGGCCACACATTATGGGAGAGAGGGATTTTTTCATTTGAGATGGGAAAATTGTTCATCACATTTTTCCTTTTGCTTGCTATAAAATCACTCATCTCCATTATATCATTTCCTCCACCAAATGGCAACCTCCATAACCCCAAAGTGAGACATGAGCACTACACATTCTACAGCAAATCTTGGGCACGTCGACTCGCCAGCTTCGTGCCCGAGTTGCCTCGGTATAGAAGTGGGAGCCCGTAAAAGAACCAGGCGACGTGGTGCCCTTTCCGGCGAGGAAGTGGAGACCGGAAATTCCGTGGGAGATCGGGACGATGGCGAGAAGACCGGACGACTCGGATCACTCGGTATATCTCTCTTCCCCATCTTGTAGGTAGCTAGGACTAGTTTAATGGCACGATCCGGGTTTTAGTGCGCGGTGGTGCCGGTTTGAAAAATTAAAGTTAACCATCGCTTCCGCATTTCGCCTCGGGATGGAGGCCGGGGAGCCGCCGTGCACTTACACCTACCACGTCTCAAAGGAGTCGTGCAAACAGGTTTTAGTTGGGTACAGTCCCGAGCCATATGGAGGCAGTTAGCGGATCGGCAGGGGTTACGTCCCTCCCGGTATTGGGAGTGAGATCGCGCTGTGTCTAGGAGAGACATTACACGAAGTCCTTGGCCAGGGCAGGAGATTTACTGGTAGGTATTCCAGTAGTATCTCAGGGTGTTCTGGGCTACACTCCGACACGACTTGTACCGCTTTGGGGGGTCTGACTTTTACCAACCGCCTAGGCCCGCCATGCGATGCTCATAAACGAACGGACTGGACTGTACGGATATTGTCACTGACGGGCTCAGTAGGGTGTCAGGATGAGTTCGCTCATCGACCTCCCTTTTGGTCAATACCTGGTAGCCCGTTACGTACAGCTAGTACCACTGACGTGCTAGTTGTTAAATCCATAGCCAAAGTATTGACGAGTCTTTAGAGTCCCCCACAAACAGTTTCTCAAGATTCGGGCGAAACGTTGTAGAGGCCATATGATATATGGCAGGGTTCGATCATATACGTGCAGTAGTGCACGGATCATGATCGGGCGGATCATATTAGTGGGCTTTGGTTTAAGCTGGATCCTAGTATTAGATTTGTTGGATTACTTTAGTCTCATCGCATTCGCATTCAGTCGGAATGCGGATGCAGGTATGTATATACATGTGAGGGGTATCCTTGTGATCCGTCACGAGTTACTTTAGATGTTGCCGTATCTTTTTGCTGTTGTAAACATTTGGGTTAATGTTTACAAATGGAAATTATGAGCTAGAAATCATGATTAGGAGCATTAATTATGACACATGCACAAGTGGTGACTCGTGGTCTCTTTCTTTGTGCATGTGTCATATTATGTGATTGATTTTGTGTTGATATGATAAGAAGAGAGAGGGGGGGCAGCCAAGAGCGGAGTTTGCTCTTGTATTTTTCACACTCTCACTCTCTCATTTTATCATTGAAAAGATAAGAAAGAAAAAGGCTCCTTCTTCTTCTTCCTCTAGCTCAAAACTTCCATCAATGGCTTCATCTCTAACCTCCATCCTGTAAGTCTACGTTAGCGCCCCGGCAGTCTACAGACGCCAAATGCGGAACAAAAACTTTTTAACTGGCACTATCGTATACTTTAACCCGGATCTGCCATTATTGCTAAACTAACAAACTGTAAAGAGTGTAGAAAGGTTATACCGAACGATCCGAGTCCTTCGTTCTTTAACCATCATCCCACGCTCCGTTGCGGCTGCTCCGATCTCGTCGATCTCCGATTCCTTCGTCGAGGTGGCACCACATGATCGATTCTTTAAACGGGCTCCCGCCTCTGACTTGAGGCAACTCGATCGTCAAGTTTGCTAAAAGAGACGACCAAGAATGATGTAGAGAATGAGTAGATGACTTTGTCTCACTTCGTCCAAATCCGTGGACGATCGGTTAATGAAGTTGCCGTGGAAATCGGGTGATGGAATGAAATGAACTGTAAAATTCAATACACCCCGAATACTATCATAATCTTTTCTAACCAAAATGAAACCTCAAGTGAAGTAGGAGAGAGAGGGCCGGCCATATATTGCAAGAGGGAGGTGACCGTAGGAGAGGGGGGGTGACCACAAGAGAAAGCTTCTCACTTCAAAATATCTTAACCAAAACAAGAATCATTAAACCTAAAGCATGACTCACATAAACACATCATCAAGTCATTAATGAAACCATTAATGTCAAGATGAGTCACTAGCCTAGTCACCATCCTAGTCATCATATCTAGAAACTTCTAGAATATTGACTCATCATATCTGAAGAAAAGATAAATCCGTCTTTAACAGAATGTTAAAAGACGGCTGATAGAAAACTGGAAACTGGCAACTTCCAAAAGTGATCCTGAAACGACTTTCAGGATAACCCCGAAACTGTATAAATATACCCGCATTTGTATTACGACCGAATACAAATGCAACTGAGACAAAGATATTATACCTACTCAATATAATACTTGGATCCGGCTTAAACCAAAGCCGACCAGTATCATCTGTCCGAAAATCGACACGTGCGTAAACGCACGTGCATTTTCCGAACCCTGCCATAAAACCATACGGCCTCTACAACGTTTCGCCCGAACTTGGGAAACTGTCTGTGGGGGACTCTAATGACTCGTCAGTACCCTGGCAGTGGGTTTAACCACAAACCGTCAGCGGCACTAGCTATGCGTAACGGCTGCCCATGGACTGACCTCAAGGGAGGCCGAGGAGCGAACTCAAGGGAGACCGATGAGCGAACTCCTCCGAAAACCCTATTGAGCCTAACAGTGACAATGTATATACAGTCCGGTCCATTCGTCAATGAGTATCGCATATCTGCCTAGGGGGCTAGCAACGTCAGACCCCCAAAAGCAGTATAAGTCGTGTAGGAGTGAAGCCTCAATACACCCTGAGATACTACTGGAGTACCTACCAGTAAATCTCCTACCATGGCCATGGATTTGTGTAATGGCTCTCCTAGACACAGCACGACCTCGCCCCCAATACCGGGAGAGACGAATCCCCTGCCGATCCGCTCACGTGCCTCCATATGGCTCGGGACTGTACCCAAAAACTACCTGTTTGCACGACTCCTTTGAGTCGTGGTAGGGTAGAAATCAAAGCACAGTGGGAACTCACACGAGACAAATGACGACCTCAGGTCGATGAACTAACCTGTACACATGTCACCAGGGAACTGCTATCTGACGGTAGATATAATACTAACTAGCAGATTCCCGGCGAGTCCTGTCCGGTGTACTCATAACCCAATGAGCACCTGTATACATCTTAGGTGATCCAACTGACACCAGTGGCTTGTGTGACCGGCCACCGCCCCTCGTCGGGGTCTCGACTGTACACACTAGTCTACTCCGGAGTATCGATGCCCTGTCTCGAAACTCCCACGACTAGGGACCACAATTAAGGATATGCGTATAAACTACCCAACTCTCACGTATATGATCGCCATCAGACTGTTGGTAGTAAAGCAAGATCCTAAGGGCTCTATCAAAGTGTAACATGCAATCAGTCACCTTAACATGTACACGACTGATAAAGGCAAACTAGATAGCATACTATCATTTCGAGTAAGACTGTCATACCGGTATAGGTCCTCCGCAATCATTGCAATCACGTACCTGTGATCCAATAATTGACTATGAGGGCACTATCTCCAACAATCTCCCACTTGCACTCAAGGCTAATTATTGCGATGTTGCGTACTCACGGCCCGTGTGAAACCAACACCCAACTTCTCTACTAAGCAGTATCACAAAGCCCGTTTGTAAAACTATTGTGTTCGAGAAATAGCCTCAGTGAGTGGATCCGCCTAGAAATTTCTTTCTATATCTCTCTTAATCTCAAGTTCGCGGAGAAAGCCATCTCCCGAATTGAGTAATACCTGTCTTAGAATATGTCTGGATATCTGATGGGACCTAGTTCATAAATGAACTCCAAATCCAAACTTCTTAGACTGTATCGATCACTGAACCTAATCAGTATCGGGCACCATGCCACCCACAGTATCCTGTTGGACCACCTGTCCATAATACTGTCCCTCTTCGTCAGAGGGAAAAAAACTATAACTCTGACAATCATTCTGTCAACCATGTCACCTTTGAAGCTTGGAATGATAACCGTCTCCCGAAGGAGGCTGCCGTCATCAAATCCGTAGAACATGTACTTATGTTCTAAAACTGCTTCCTTATATTTCTCCAGGATTGGATTAATACAAACTTATTGCATCTAGTGCAAAACCAACATTTGGTGTGGTACTTGTCATCTCATGATTGACTCAATTGCCTAAGCAAGTGATCTGCCAATCATGGACATCCCTCTCCCCTTTAGTCTGTAAGACACCTTTAGAGAGGGTGACTCCATCACCTGCAGGTACACCACCATGCTAGGAGTCAATTATTCCAAAAACCATTAGAATATCTGTCAAAGTACCCACATTGGGAAACTACCCAAATCCAGATCTAAAACCATAGACTAGAAACCAGAATGTCAAATATTATATCCATATCCTGTCTGGAGAAACAACTGTGTGACGACCACAGTACAACCGATCGTAGTATAGGAATTTTACTTCCTACTCTGTGTATGTCATCTAGATACCATGACATCACACCCTACTACCTTCTTAACTGATCCATCCCCTATTCTGATTGAAGTCAAACCCATGACTGTCATATCAAAATTAGATGATCTATCTCCGCTATTACTGCTCAAGTCTATAAATAGATATAAGCTGCTTGCCCACTATGCTTCCGCTGCTCCCACTGACTACGACAACCCTCCTACCGGGTCTCATATCCTGGAACAACAGTAGTGTCAAGTCTGGGTAGATAAGAACCTCCCTGTCACCGTCCTTGAGCATACCGAAGTACCTCTCGGGTGTCTGAGGTTACCTACCATATCCGCGGAGTGGCTATTGGAATGTCAAACCTGATTGAATGTATAGGTCCTATTAAATTTTCCGTAATCGTTCACGGTTCTGGAATCACTTCCAGTTCTACCATACTCCCACTACTGTTTTCTGAAAAAAGATCCATTTTACTAAAACTGTGGCGAGTCAAGAACAATATCACTATTGATCTTCCAAACGGTAGAATATCAACCCTTGTCATAGCCAGGGTCAACCCACAAACAGCCATTACAGAAACGTGCCCTGAGTTATCCAGAGTCTGGTTTTAAGCATAAGCTGGACAACTCCCCGTACCTTAATATCTTTTAAGGTACGAACTATTCTATATCCAATATAGAAACTTTGGCACTTATTTAATTGGAACCATATTCAATCCATGCATCTGTCTCCAGTGCATATCAACATAATGGAAAGAGGCTAATCATCATTACTCAACTTAGGAATCCATCCAATTATGAGTAACCTGAAAGAGAAAACTCGTTTCTTAAAACCTTCACTATCATCTGAATACCAATTACAAGAATCTACATCTTCGATCTCTTTGAAGAATCCCGATACTTGTGACACCTGGTTCTCTACTTTATTCTTATGCCCACAACTTCTCAAAACATAGACCTTGTATTTCTACGAAACACTCGTCTAAATACTAGAGAAGTTATAAGTAAACATAACATAGTACGAGGACATACCCCTTTGTCCTGATGGACACTTGGACAACATACAATACTCTGTATAAGTCCGCTGAGTTAAACAACTCCAAACCTGTGCGTCGTAGGTTGAAAACTGTACCCTGGCGATTTCCTCAAATATCACCAATTACAACGAATTCCGATATAATGAGGATGATCACCTAATTCCCAATATCTTACTCCCACTCATCATCTGTAAAACCATACAGATATGAGAATGAAACCTGGTAAATACATACCCTTGGAGTAAGTGTCTAATCGGGAAAACAGTTTTTCTTTAACAATGCACTGAAAAATGAAAATGTTTCGTAGGGGTATCCTGGTATTCATAGCAATGCCTCTTCCATAATCCAATTCATGACTTCAACCGTATATTTTATTGCCATCTCTCCAAATCACTTTATTTGTCTTTAGTCGTTACCTTCTGTACACCATCGTTAGGCTAAATGGTTTTCTTCCTTCCCTACCGTTCGGCACCAGCCTATGGTTTGGAAGAAGACTATCCAGTAAGCATAATAGGTGTACCCTCCTAACCTAAGGAGTACTCGCATCTCGAGAGAAGGTGACGATAAAAGACAACTGAATAATACCTTATTCTTTTAAAGGTGAAATAGGAGCGGCGATGAAGTACGCGGTTTTGGTCGTGAATGATATCAGTCGCAATTTACTTTGCCTTCTTTCTAATCCCTTTATTTTGTCTTTACATATTACCTTCTGCACACCCTACTTAGGCTAATTGGTTTTCTTCATTCCCTACCTTTCGGCACCAGCCTATGGTTTGGAATAAGACTATCCAATAAGCGTAATAGGTGTACTCTCCTAAACCAAGGAGCCCTCGCAACCTGAGAGAAGGTGATAATAAAAGACAACTGAATAAACAAATTCTATTTCTCCTGAACCTGGATCCATCCCCGAAGAAGTCCCTTCGAGTTCGTATATAACCATACGATGGATCTATCCAATGGAAGTGGATATCCGTAGTAATACGGGTGTTCTGAGAAATTCAAAGGGTAAAAGAAGGAGTGGCAATGACTTATGCAACATAGACAATCCAAAAGCCAGTATTTTAAGAAGGTTCGGTCAACCTGGTCACTGAGTCATAGTCTAGGGTCGGTCAAAGGTCGCTGCCAAAGAGAGAGAGAAAAGAAACAGTCTGCGTGCACTCTAACCTAGATCAGAATGGTCATCACTTTATCTAATCCGGAAACCTCCCACTGTCCTGTCAAATTCTCCTCCAAACCTAAAGAAGAATCAATCGGGATCACCCGAAGAGTAAACCAACTCATCAGTGGGAATCAGGATCCAACTCTCATCGCATGATAACGTGATAGAATGCATCCACGTTACTCATACTCCAGAAGGTATGCGCATACTTGGCAAGTTTCAGTTTCTTTAGAAACTCCTGATATTATTTTTGCCCCATGCTCTTATAACCTTGGCGTTGGTCAAAATGTCATAAGTCACATGCCAAGTTCTACCCCTCACTATCTTGCCAATTTGAACCCACCCGCACATGCCCCTGACGTTGGCCAATCGGCAGAACGACTGTCCCAAACTAACTCATCTATCTATGCAACAATTGAATACCCAGCAGCTACCAAACACTATGCCTTAACTTTGGCTAAAATGCATAGCTTGAATACTACTAAATACCCAAAAGAAGTGACGGAGGGCTACGACTGGTTTTTGGCGAAAAACCTTTAGCGTGGTGAACTTGATATCGCTGAAGGAACCTGATAGCTTTTTAAAATATAGTGGCGAAAACCTTTTGCTAAAGAGGTCACTCCCGGTAAAGGGATCTCGGCTCTTTCCTCGTGGAATGAGGTGCAGGATATTCCACTGAATACCGCTATGCAAAGCAACTTGTAATCGACTATAGTAAAGTTATTACTCTGACGCAAACTTCTGTCCAAGGGGTCAGTCCCGGTGAAGGATATCGGCCCTTGCCCCGTCGAATGAGGTGCAGGATATTCCACTGAATACCGCTATGCATAACAAAAGGAAACGTCTTTGTAACAACAATTTTTAAATTTGTTCCAACAACTGAAAACAGGTTTGTTTAACTTTGCATTGATCAGAATCAACGCAGTCCCATCATTAAATCACACCAGAAAAGAACGAAAATAAAATGTACGTATATGCCATCCGCATTCGTCACTGGGTCCCGTCATAACCCGTTAGGGTACTTAACTAACGACAGAGCGGGGACTGGACTAGCGCGGGTGTAAAACATATACAACATCTAATAGTATATAAGCCAATATACAATAATCGCTCCAGGCGTGATAATATGCAACATTACAGAAAAGTAATAAGCATCACAGAACAATACAGATAATCTGGGATCTCCGAGTTTCACAGAGCCGCTGCCGAAACTCGATGTTCCCCTGTCGTGTGGATAGCCTGTGCAATGAAACCTAGACCCCTACGGGTGCGGCAAGTTACCCGCCAAAACCTGAAGCGAGGCAGCCCCCTACAGCATAGTGAATGGACCATCCAGCACTTCATGGAATCCGGTAGCTTGAGCACCCCTCCTTGGGTCAACCTATACCCCCTACGAGTGCGGCGAATAGTCTGCCAATTCTAGAGTGGGACCCCTCTGCCTCTCAAAGCCATGAGATGCGGACTCGTTGCCCCCAGAACCCGGCTATCCGTGCACTCCGTCGCGGGGCAAAACCTAGTACAGTAATGAAACATAGTACAATAGGTACATCGACCGCAACCTGGTCGTACCCCAAAAGAATATTATACAACAGGCAGTGACGGCTGTCCACAATTTGGACGCTCGCCCCGCAATATCAAATGTACAAATAAACTCAAACTGTACTACCATTGCACACTGCTATCCACCACGACAAATCCGCAACATCACAGCACAACACAGAACATCAACGCAAATGTCACGTTCGCAAACCCGTCTAAAAGAACTATAACAATCAAACGCGGTTTACCGATCAAATGACATTCCCGGTCGGAGATATAATGTAAGCACTGTAAACTAACGTGTTTAAATTTCGATCGACCAAAGACCAAATATCAAAAAGTGGGCCCCACGACTTACTGGTGAACAGTAACAAAATCTGGGCCAAAACGATATTGACCAAAAACCCCAAAATCTAACCAAGAACCCACTGTGAAAATTTGGGGCCACGAGCTCACTGTGTGGCCGCGGATGCGTGGTCAAACCATAGGTTTGACCGCGTTTCCACGGCTGTCTCATCGAATCACGTGCCCAAATTTCTACGTCGTTCTAATAAAAGCCTGCACAGTTTTCTGAGACATTTAGAATTAATTTTTGAGACCATTTAAAAACAACAGAAACTATCGAGCTAGGATTTTTCCGTTTTTGATTTTCGGTTCGATCAATAATTTGAACGCGTTAGCACAAGTTAGTATAGAAAAATGGTGAGGCTCTGATACCACTGTAAGTCTACGTTAGCGCTCCGGCAGTCTACAGACGCCAAATGCGGAACAAAAACTTTTTAACTGGCGCTATCGTATACTTTAACCCGGATATGCCATTATTGGTAAACAAACAAACAGTAAAGAGTGTAGAAAGGTTATACCGAACGATCCGAGTCCTTCGTTCTTTAACCATCATCCCACGCTCCGTTGCGGCTGCTCCGATCTCGTCGATCTCCGATTCCTTCGTCGAGGTGGCACCACATGATCGATTCTTTAAACGGGCTCCCGCCTCTGACTTGAGGCAACTCGATCGTCAAGTTTGCTAAAAGAGACGACCAAGAATGATGTAGAGAATGAGTAGATGACTTTGTCTCAATTCGTTCAAATCCGTGGACGATCGGTTAATGAAGTTGCCGTGGAAATCGGGTGATGGAATGAAATGAACTGTAAAATTCCATACACCCCGAATACTATCATAATCTTTTCTAACCAAAATGAAACCTCAAGTGAAGTGAGGAGAGAGAGGGCCGGCCATATATAGCAAGAGGGAGGTGACCGTAGGAGAGGGGGGGGTGACCACAAGAGAAAGCTTCTCACTTCAAAATATCTTAACCAAAACAAGAATCATTAAACCTAAAGCATGACTCACATAAACACATCATCAAGTCATTAATGAAACCATTAATGTCAAGATGAGTCACTAGCCTAGTCACCATCCTAGTCATCATATCTAGAAACTTCTAGAATATTGACTCATCATATCTGAAGAAAAGATAAATCCGTCTTTAACAGAATGTTAAAAGACGGCTGATAGAAAACTGGAAACTGGCAACTTCCAAAAGTGATCCTGAAACGACTTTCAGGATAACCCCGAAACTGTATAAATATACCCGCATTTGTATTACGACCGGATACAAATGCAACTGAGACAAAGATATTATACCTACTCAATATAATACTTGGATCCGGCTTAAACCAAAGCCGACCAGTATCATCTGTCCGAAAATCGACACGTGCGTAAACGCACGTGCATTTTCCGAACCCTGCCATAAAACCATACGGCCTCTACAATGTTTCGCCCGAACTTGGGAAACTGTCTGTGGGGGACTCTAATGACTCGTCAGTACCCTGGCAGTGGGTTTAACCACAAACCGTCAGCGGCACTAGCTATGCGTAACGACTGCCCATGGACTGACCTCAAGGGAGGCCGAGGAGTGAACTCAAGGGAGAACGATGAGCGAATTCCTCCGAAAACCCTACTGAGCCTAACAGTGACAATGTATATACAGTCCGGTCCGTTCGTCAATGAGTATCGCATATCTTCCTAGGGGGCTAGCAACGTCAGACCCCCAATAGCAGTATAAGTCGTGTCGGAGTGAAGCCTCAATACACCCTGAGATACTACTGGAGTACCTACTAGTAAATCTCCTACCATGGCCATGGATTTGTGTAATGGCTCTCCTAGACACAGCATGACCTCGCCCCCAATACCGGGAGAGACGAATCCCCTGCCGATCCGCTCACGTGCCTCCATATGGCTCGGGACTGTACCCAAAAACTACCTGTTTGCACGACTCCTTTGAGTCGTGGTAGGGTAGAAATCAAAGCACAGTGGGAACTCACAAGAGACAAATGACGACCTCAGGTCGATGAACTAACCTGTACACATTTCACCAAGGAACTGCTATCTGACGGTAGATATAATACTAACTAGCATATTCCCGGCGAGTCCTGTCCGGTGTACTCATAACCCAATGAGTACCTGTATACATCTTAGGTGATCCAACAGACACCAGTAGCTTGTGAGACCGGCCATCGCCCCTCGTCGGGGTCTCGACTGTACACACTAGTCTACTCAGGAGTATCGATGCCCTGTCTCGAAACTCCCACGACTAGGGACCACAATTAAGGATATGCGTATAAACTACCCAACTCTCACGTATATGATCGCCATCATACTGTTGGTAGTAAAGCAAGATCCTAAGGGCTCTATCAAAGTGTAACATGCAATCAGTCACCTGAACATGTACACGACTGATAAAGGCAAACCAGATAGCATACTATCATTTCGAGTAAGACTGTCATACCGGTATAGGTCCTCCGCAATCATTGCAATCACGTACCTGTGATCCAATAATTGACTATGAGGTCACTATCTCCAACACATCCATACACACTCATGTGATGAGAATCATTGGATGCTTGAGGCAAAGTGATCACACACATTCTCTACTTCTCCTTGGACACGTCGGCTAGCGAACTTCATGCCCGAGTTGCTTTGGATGAAGAGGGAGCCCGTAAAAAAGACTCGATGATGTGGTGCCCTTTCCGACGAGGAGATCGAGCTCGGAGATGCCGCAAGGAGCTTGGGATGGTGGCCAAGACCGAAGGACACGGATCGATCGGTATAGCTTTTCCAACCCTTCTCTTGTTTGCTAGTTGTAGGTTAATGGGTCGATCCGGGTTTTAAGCATACGATAGCGTCGGTTTCTAGTTTAAGAAAAGTTTTCGTTTCCACATTTTGGCCTCGGACCGACGGCCGGGGCGCTACCGTAGGCTACATGGTATCAAAGACACCCCATTAACCTTTACTAGGTTGTTCTAACGCGTTTAAAATATCGATCGATCGAAATTTCCGAATCGTGTTTTCATTTCAGTGTGCTTGCTGTCTATTTTCAAAGTTGGTCAAAAAAATATTTTAGGCATATTAAAAATACATGCAGGCATAACAAAAGCTACAGAAAAAGTTTGGGGACCTAACTCCAAAATTCCGCCGCGGAACCGCCGAGAAATGTAGCATTTGGCGGCCCTTCCGCGGCCTTATTTGGGCTACAGTAACCCAAATTTTTTATGGGCTTTATTTCATGGAAATATGATTTTTGTGATATATAGTTTTGGCCCAGATTATTTTGAGTACTGGGAATTGTACTTAGGGCCCACTTCGGGAATTTTTGTAGATCGAAAATTTTAAATATGTTACTTTACAGTACTTAAATTATATCTGCGACCGTGAATGTCATTTGATCGGTAAATCTTATCTAATCGCTATAGCTCTTTTAGACGGATTTGCGAACGTGACATTCACGTTGATGTTCTGTGTTGTGTTGTGATATTGCGATTTGTCGTGGTGGATAGCCTGGATGCAATGGTAGTACAGTTTGGTTGTATTTATACATTTGATATTACGGGACGAGCGGCCGACATGTGGACTGCCGCCACTGCCTGTTTTTATATTATATCTTTTGGGGCACGACCGGGCTGAGGTCGATATACCCGTTGTATGTATATTTTACTTTCTGTACTAGGATTACCCGTGGAAGGGTGCACGGGTAGCCGGGTTCTAGAGGGAAATGAGCCCGCTCTCATGGCTTTGAGACCGAGGGGGCTTTACTCTAGAATTGGCGGGCTATTCGTCGCACTCGTAGGGGGTACAGGTTGACCCAAGGAGGGTGCTCAAGTTACCGGACTCCGTGAAGTGCTGGGTGGTCCATTCACTTTGTTGAAGGGGGCTGCCTCGCTTCAGGTTTTGGCGGGTAACTGTGCCGCGCCCGTAGGGGTCTAGGATTTCATTTGAACAGGCTATCCACACGACCAGGGAACGTCGGGTTTCAGTAGCGGCTCTGTGAAACCCGGGGCTAACAGATTATCGGTATTATTCTGTGATGCTTATTACATTTCTGTGATGTTGCATTTATCACGCCTTGAGCGATTATTATATATTGATATATATACAAGTAGATGCAGTATATATTTTACACCCGCGCTAGTCCAGTCCCCGCTCTGTCGTTAGTTAAGTAACCTAACGGGTGATGACGAGACCAGTGGCGAATGCGGATGGCATATACGTACATCATATTTTCGTTCTTTTGTGGTGTGATTAATTGATGGGAGTACATTGATTCGGATCAATGCAAGCTAAAAAAACCTATTCTGATATTGTTGGAACATTTTCAAAAAGCTGTTATTGCAAGGACGTTCTCTTTTGTTTTGCACAGTGGTATTCGGTTGTGAATATCCAGCACCTCAGTCAACGAGGCAAGGGCAGAGATCCCTTCACCGGGAGTGACCCTTGGACAGAAGTTTGCGTTAGGGTAATAACTTCACTATAGTCGATTACTTTTGCTTTCCATCGTGGTATTCAGTTGGAATATCCTGCACCTCATTCTGCGGGGAAAGAGCTGAGATCCCTTCACCGGGAATGACCTCTTTAGCAAAGGTTTTCGCCACTATATTTTTATAAAAAAAGCTATCCGGTTCCTTCAACGATATCAAGTTCATTACATTAAAGGTTTGTCGCCAAAAACCATTCGTAGCCCTCCGTCGTTTCAAAACGGGTAGCACTTAGTATTCATGCTATATTTGTTGGCCTTCGTCAAGGCATAGTGTATAGTAGCTATTTGTTACCTTTCTGCTGCATAGATAGATGCGTTGGTTGGGAAAGTGGTACAACCTTGTTGGCCTTCCTCAAGGGCTTGTACGGGTGGGTTCAAATTAACCTGGACAATGACGGGTAGAACTTGACATGTGACTTATGATTTGTTGACCTTCTTCAAGTCATAAGAGCATGGGGTAAAAATCACATCAGGGGTTTCTAAATAAACTGAAACTTTCCAGATATGCGCATACCTTCTGGAGTGTGATAACGTGAGTGGATTCCATCACGTTATCATGCGATGATAGTTGGATCCCGATTCCCACTGATGAGTTGGTTTACTCCTCGGGTGATCCCGACCAATTCTTCTTTCAGGTTTGGAGGAGAATTTGAGGTTTACAGTGGGAGGTTTCCTTATTGGATAAAGTGATAGCCGTTCTGATCTAGGTTAGAGTGCACGCTGAGTGTTTCTTTTCTCTCTCTCTTTGGCAGCAACTATGACCCGACCGTTGACTATGACTCACTGACCAAGTTAACCAAACCTTCTTAAAACACTGGCTTTTTGGATTGTCTATGTTGCATACCTCATTGCCACTCCTACTTTTACCCTTTTCTCCAGAACACCCCGTATTACTACGAACATCCACTTCCATTGGATAAAACCATCGTATGGTTATATACGAACTCGAAGGAACTTATTCGAGGATGGTTTCCGGTTCTGGAGGAAAACGAATAGGACTATTTAGTTGTCATTTCCTTTTACCTACTTTCAGGTTGCGAGTGTTCCTTGGATTAGGACAGTACACCTATTACGCTAATTGGATAGTCTTCATCCAAACCATAGGCAAGTGCCGAACGGTAGGGAATGAAGAAAGCCATTTAGCCTAAAAGGTGTACAGAAGGTATTAAGTAAAGACAAATAAAGGGATTAGTAAGAGGGCAAAGTAAATTGCGACACCTATTCATGACCAAACCAAGTATTTCTTCGCCAATTCTACATCATCTTTGTATTTCTCCAGAACACTCTGTATCACTACGAAGATCCACAGTTATTTGGATACTCCATTGTATGGTTATATACGAACTCAAAAGGAACTTGTTCCAGTTCGGGGATGGATTCTGGTTCAGGAGTAATAGGAATAAGGTTTTATTCAGTTGTCTTTATCTATACCTTCTCTTGGGTTGCGAGTGCTCTTAGGATTAGGAGAGTACACCCATTATGCTTATTGGGATAGTCATATTCCAAACCATAGGCAGGTGCCGAACGGTAGGGAAGGAAGAAAACCATTTAGCCTAAAGGGTGTACAGAAAGTAATGACTAAAGACATATAAAGGGATTTGGAGAGATGTAAAAGAAATATACGGTTACAGTTGTGAATCTGATAATGGAAGAGGCATTACTAGGAATACCCGGATACCCCTTCGAAACAATTTACATGTTTCTGTTTCACCGTGTACTGTTAAAAGAAAACTGATTTCCCAATTAGTCCTTGCTCCAAGGTATGTATTTACCAAGGTTTTGATTCTCACATCTGTATGGTTTTACAAATGATGAGTGGGAGTAAGTTATTGGGAATTAGGTGATCATACTCATTATATCGGGATTCGTTTGTAATTGGTGATATTTGAGGAAATCGCCTGGGTTGTTTGCCGGACAGCAAATATTTGGTTTTGAATATCCGTTGTTATGCACCAATTTCCAATTGATATATCTGTACGTTTATTTTTATAAAGTGAGATATAACTTTTTGAAATTATGTCCATGACATTTACCTATATTAGTGGATGGTTAGGTAAGAAGCATTAAACAGCGGTTTAATTCTTCTTAACCATAAGTACAATTTTCAACCTACGACACACAGGGATTGAGTTATTCAACACAGCGGACTTATACAAAGTATATTGTATGTTGTCTTGTGTCCATTTGGACAGAGGGGTTGGTACACATATTATATTCTGTTTACTTATGACTTCTCTAGTTCTTAGACATGTGTTTTATAGAAATACAAGATCCAAATTTTGAGAAATTATAGGTATATGAATAATGTGGAGAACCAGGTATTGCAAGTATCAGGATTCTTCAAGATGATCGAAGATATAGATACTTGTGTATGGTATTCAGTTGATAGTAATGATTATGACAACTTGCTTCTCTTTCAGGTTACTCATATTTGGATGTATTCCTAAGTTGAGTAATGCTGATAGGCCTCTCTCCATTTAGTTGACATGCACAGGAGACAGCTGCATGATTTGAATCTGGTTCCAATTAAATCAGTGCCTTTGTTTCTATATTAGATATAGAATAGTTCATATCTTAACAATGTTAAGGTACGGGGATTTGTCCGGCTTTTTCTTAAAACCAGACTGTGGATAACTCAAGGCTTGTTTCTGTAATGCTGTTTGTGGGTTGTACCGGGCTATGATGATGGTTGACATTCTACAATCTGGAAGATCAATAATGATATTGTTCTTGACTCACCACAGTTTTGATAAAAATGGATTTTTTCAGAAAAACAGTAGTGGAAGTAATGGTGTATGGTAGAACTGGAAGTGATTCCAGAACCGCAAACGATTACTGAAAATTAGATAAGAACCTAAAGATTCAATATGGTTTGACATTCCATTGGCCACTCCGTAGATATGGTGGGTAACCTCAGGCACTCGAGAGGTACTTCGGTATGCTCAAGGACGGTGACTGGGAGGTTCTTGTTTACCCAGACTTGCCATTACTGTTGTTCCAGACTATGAGACCCGGCAGGAGGATGAGTAATTAGGGTTACTAGGCACTCTAATAAGGTTCTACAAGGCATCAACCATGCCCGATTAAAATTTTAGCCGTGCCAAATAACTCTAAACAAGATCTTTGCTAGATAATTAGGGTTTCACATGCAAGTAAATACAATTTACTACTAAGTGAATACGAAATACAACCTTTGTAGATCGGTCCTTCACTTCTAAAGCTCCTTGTCATAGTCCCTTCGCTGCGATCATGGTTCTCCCGGGCTCTTGCATGGCTCCACGAGGCGAAAGAAGCGTCCTTACTTGAAGTCTTCGAGGCAAAGATGATCTACGTCGAGGGAATAACAACTCAAGCTACTACTTCACTAACTAGAGAATTAGTGAATCAAACACCCTAAACTAAATTGCTTGTCTAGTAGAGGATGGAGAAATAGAAAGTAGGTTCTCTTTAGAATTTTATTTCTCACAATCTTTCAGTCTTCTTTAAAACCCTAGCAAGCTTTTTCTTTTGCTCAAAGAAGAAGAAGATGAACAAAAGAAAAGGATGAGGATAATGATCAAGTGAGTGAGCTAACCATGGTGAGTGAGTATCATATACTAACTCATGTAGAGAAATTACCATGGCTAATCCTAAATGGTTAGGTTAATAAAAATCTAAAGTAAAACAAAGTTAGTGGACTTTGTCAAAGCATCCATAAGCTTCTACAAGCTTCATGCTTGTGACAAAAACTCCACTAATTTGTAATTACCTTAAATAATTATTAACCACCATTTAAAATAGAATGGTGTATGTCTTGCACACCCATGTATGATGTATCATCAACCATGATACAAAATGAAAAACATATTTTAATATATTTCACATATATATACTAAAGTTGTGCACATGTTAGAAAAATCCTTAAGTGAACAAATGTTAGTTAATGTAAATTAGTATATCAAATATACAATTATACACTAAATTATTAAATCAACACTTGACTTAATAATCGGGTTATATCTCCTATAAACGACTAACATTTAATGTATCGACTTATCGAATCAACCCTTGATTCGATAACCCGGCTATCTCTCATATAACCGACTGATACAATAATCGCGATAATAGAATACGGTAACACATACACGCATTATTCTCGGTCCCGCACATATTACATATGTGCTCCTATTTCGTTTTCCTGAGCCGGTAAAACCTCTCTGTAGGACTATAAAGACTCGTCAATACGCCGACAGTAGGTGATGATCACATCAAGCACCCACAAGCCATCAGCGGTACTAGCTGGACGTAACGGCTACCCGGGTATTGAGCGATCAGAAGATCAATAAGCAAGCCCGCTCCAACTCCTGTAAAAGCCAAACGGAAACACTTCCCGTATAGTACGGTCCCCTCGTCTGATATGTCGCATATCAAGTCTAGGGTTGGTAAACGTCAGACCCCAATAACTGATAAGTCGTGCCGAAGTGAGGCTCATAACGGGTCGAGAAACTACTGGTAACACGTACCAGTAAATCTCTAAATCAGCCCTGGCCAGGGACTTCCCTGTTATGGCTAATCGAGTACAGCGCAACATCAACCTCCAATACCGGGAGAGACGAAACCCCTCCTATCGCTCATTGTCTCCATGTGACTCGGGACTGTACCCAAAAACCACCCTTTTGCACGCCCTCTTGGACGTGGTAAGGTGGAAATCAAAGCATAGTGGGAATCACACAAGACTCTATGACGATCTCGGGTCTACAGACGAACCTGCATAAGTGTCACCAAAGAACTGCCATTTGACGTGAGGTATAATACCATCTGGGAGTTCTCGGCGAGTCCGTCCAGAGTACCCAGTCTCCACTGAGCACCCGTATATCATCTCTGATGTCAAATACTAATGGATATGGGATCATCCATCGCCCATCTATATGGGTCGAGAAGCTATACGCTAGTCTACTCTGGTATATCGATGCCCTATCTCGATACACCCACGACTAGGGACCTTGAAAGATGTACTTATAGACTACCATGTCCCCACTAGTATGATCCGCATCATAGTCCAGGTAGTCAAGTACACATCCTAAGGGCATTACCAACATGTAACTATAAGACAGTATCAAGAGACAAGTATACATGTTAAGATAAAGAGCAACCAGATAGCATACTATCATATCGAGCAAGAAAGTTCTCTCTATATATGTCCAAGCATCCAACATAATATACATCATCTGTACAATACTGGCCTCTAGGGCATACATACAACTAACAATCTCCCACTTGCACTAGGGCCAGCTGCTGTAGTATCGCATACCAAGCATCCCGAAGAGTCTCTCAAACTGTATCTGGGGAAAGACCTTTGTGAGTGGATCCGCAGTGTTGTTCTTCGTATCAACCCTCCTGACCTCGATCTCCCAGCGATCTACTATCTCCCGGATCATGCGATACAGCCTCAGGATATGCCTGGATCACTGATGGGACCTGGGTTCCTTGGCCAAAGCCACCGCTCCATTGTTATCGCAATACAAAGGTATTGAATGGTCAATGGATGGAACCACTCCAAGTTCAGTAATGAACTTCTTGATCCAGACAGCCTCTTTGGCAGCATCGTTGGCAGCGTTGTATTCATCCTCCATCGTCGAGTCTGCTACGGTTTCCTGCTTGGAACTTTTCATCTAACCGCCCCTACGTAAAGGGTAAAGACAAATCCCGAGTGCGACTTAGAGTCGTCCTTACCATTCTGGAAGCTCGAATCGGTAAAGGACTCCACTTAGAGTTCTCCGTTACCATACACCAAGAGCATCTCATAGTCCTTCGTAAGTACTTGAGAATGCTCTTCACAGCTGTCCAGTGACTCTCTCCAGGATCAGCTTGATACCTACTCACTACACTTAGTGAGTATGCTACATCGGGACTGGTACATAGCATCGCGTACATAATAGAGCCTACATCCGAAGCATAGGGTATCCCCTGCATGCGAGCTCTCTCCAAATAAGTCTTGGGAGACATCTCTTTGGAGAGAGTGAGTCCAGAAATCGTGGGTAAGTTCCCACGCTTGGATTCTTCCATACTAAACCTCTTTAGTATGGTGTCAATGTACCTGGATTGGGACAATCCCAATATCCATTTAGATCTATCTCTATAGATCATAATTCCCAGTATGCAGGAGTCATCACCTAGATCTTTCATTGAGAATCTTTGTGATAAGAAGAGCTTGACCGATTGCAGCATAGGAATGTCATTTCCTATCAAGAGTATGTCGTCCACGTACAATACGAGGAAGACAACCTTACTCTCTGCCACCTTCTTGTAGATACATGGTTCATCTACATTTTTAACGAAATCAAACTCTTTGATAACGACGCTAAAGTAGATTTTCCAACTCCGCGATTCTTGCTTTAATCCATAAATGGATTTAAACAGTTTGCACACCTTCCCGCTGCTCCCACTATCTACGAAGCCCTCTGGCTGAGTCATGTACACGCACTCTTCTAAATCACCGTTTAGAAAGGCGGTCTTAACATCTATTTTTCAGATTTCGTAGTCATGATATGCAGCGCTGGCAAGCATGATCCTGATGGATTTAAGCA